>CAWUFW010006600.1:0-600000 GCA_963921515.1 Calotriton arnoldi | reverse complement strand
GCCATATATGTGTTTCTGTATATATATGTGAATATGTCAATATATGTAATGTCTTCAGATATGAGTACTGAAAGTACCAGTTATTAAGCTTGTCTTTGTGCTAGTAATAAAACATTTATTTGCTAGCAGAAATAACTTTTACCAGTGATCAATTCATGTTTTCACTATCATGACTTGCTGCTGCCCCACATTATACCTTTTTTACCTTTGACCCAGTAACAAAAGCAGCAGGGGGGATGGGGGGGGCTGGTCGGTCAAAATTGCCAGGGCTGTTTTGGGTTTCCATTCCAGCCTTGAGTGTAGACGGCCTGCCCTAATCAACGGAGCCGAGCTCAGCATTCACAAACTTGTCATGTGGTGGTTGAGGAATCCTGAGCATGTTTAAACGAGCAGCCTGCAACTGCTACATCGCCTGAAATGCACCTTCCTTGCAAGCAATCCCATACCTGATGTGCTTTATCTTACTGTCATTGCATGAAGCTGAAACGTGTTGGAGTCAATAAGGCCTGTTTGCTTGCACATTATATTGTGGTGTGCATTCCCTACATGCCGTGAATATATCATTGTTAGAGCCATGCGTATGCCCCCTGCATTGCCTAGCACCTTTCGGTTGTGTAACTCTAATGTCCATGTGATGAGTGTGTGCATGAACCACGCCTGACTGCACCTTTCGTTCTTTCCGTGTAAGACCCATGTTCCTGTACCCTTCATCCCTGTTTATCTTTTCTTCAGTTGTTTTTAAGAAAATGTCATTAAAAATTCCAACAGTGCAGGCTGTTTAAAATAATGATTACTTCTTATGGTGCATTTCATAATAAACCTCAAGATAATTTGTCATATTGTGAGGCGTGACAGGTTCCTCATTTCTTTCATGGGGAAAGAAATTGCGAATGGCAAATGTAACTAATGCTGCTTTTACCTTTGCCTAGAGGTATAAAGTATAATAAAATCATGTTATGCATGAAATTATAGCGATTAGATTAAAAAGATGTTGCTTCACAATTACATATAAAAGTTCCATATTGATTTGGAAGTGCAAAAATAAGTAGGCAGAAGAGATTTCAATAAATCTGAATGCTATATACAACAACCCAAAGAAATAAAATAAAGAAATAAAGTAATTAATGTTCCTGCCGGACAAAGAGACTGTGGTTCCTGGCCCACATTGCCTTTTACTTCGGTCAGGTGGGGTTGTATCACCTTCCTGAAGCCTAACCCCAGGGCCTGGCTGGGCCTCAGGCTGGGGGCAGGAGAACACTACATCAGAGGCTGGTGCTGGCTTGGGGGACCTGCTACTGGCCTGCACCTTGTGGCTGCACCCCTCTGGCTTCACCGCACAAGTAGTAGTCACCTTAGTTTGGGATATTTATCTTGGAGGTTTGGTGCCTGCCCAATGTAACACAAGAACACCAGAGGAGAAGGAGGAGTTTCATGTCCCTTCTTATAGCAGTCAGAACACAGATAAGTGTTGGTGTTTTTCTAGCTCTACTTCGCTTTACTGATAACTATTTGTAGTTTCTTCCTAAAGTTGCATGTAGGAGCAACATTCAGTGAAGCACAGAACACGGCCCTGTCCTGCAGTGGAATACTTTACTGCAGAGGTTGCCTTTAGGGTGGCAGGTGTTTCTGAGGCCTGCAGTTCTGCTCTTATGATGGAGAACGTTTCAGAATTATTTGGCTAAAAAAGAGCATCAAAGCTATATTTATTGGGGCTTTCTGTCTCTTCTGCTGCATCCGAGTATGAGGCTATTTCTGGACCTCCGGATTTAAAAGGTCATTTTTGGATAAGAAAGTCATTATACTGATGCTGAAGTACTTTGGTGCTAAGCTGGGATTCTCAACTGACAATGTGGAGATTCTCAGTACCAGTTCATTCTTATGTCTCTAGTTTCATTATCTGACCCCTAAGATTATTTCTAGCAATGTGATGGTGAAGGCTGCCATTCCTCAAGGATAAAGGAACATGGAGCGAACCACCAGTCCACTATACTTGACAAGGATGTATCCAATGTAGTATACAGACTTGTTGCAGTCCGGTCCAGTGAATTTGGAGGATCATTTAACAGTAGTGATGGAGAATGGCTTTCACCCGGATCCTGTAGACAAGAGGATTGATGGTGCCATATGAAAAGCTTATGCAGCCTTTAATCTGCCCATGCAAATTTCCATCTACTTATCTTATGCTTCCTAGGAGACTGGTTTAAGATTTCCAATCTTGCAGAAAAAGCTTGCTTTGAATTTCTTGTCAGGATGGAGTTACAAGCAGAATTTCTGGCTGATGCATCTTTGACACCCCAATAGCTACAGACATTGCTTCTAGAGATGTTGTTGCTGATCACCCCTAGACCTAGAACTGGGATTGGACGTTACAAGGCCATCAAAGGTCAGCTGTTCGTCTCCTACCACAATGAAGATGGATGATCTTCTGCACAAATCATTCAAAAACAGGAAGCAAGCCCTTCTCTTTTAAGCGGTTTCTAAGAGTAGGGAATCATACAAATTCTCCAGGAGGGGTCACTTCAGAGGTTGTCATCATAACAGGGCTACTCAGTTACATGGTAAGATTTGGGGGTGGTCTCCTAAAGTTTCCCCTGATCCTGCCTCAAAGACATTTCATCCTCCTGACTATTCACAGCAATTAGGACCAGATCCAATGGAAGGCTGCATCAAGATTCTTCAGTCCCTGGTCGGAGTTGATTCACAATGTCTTGGTGTTGGGGATTGTTGAAGACAGTTACAGAATAGAATTTACCATTCTTTCTCCATATTCTGGATCCCTAGCAATGGCATGGTCTCAGTCCAATTACATACAGGAGGCTCTCCATGCAGGAATAAAATATTTATTGGACAAGAATAAAGTCATCCTTGTTACTCCGGAAGAAAGCGGCCTAAGAGTTTACGCTCGTGTTTCTGGTGCCACAGATCAATAGGGGATTCAGGATAATCATCAACTTGAAATTGATGAACCAGTTTGTTCAGACAATATATTTCAAGATGAACTCGTTTCAGATTACTATTTCTCTGATCTTAATGGAGGACTTCTTGGCAGCCCTTGAAATCAGGGATGCTTATCTCCACATCGTTATTTGACAGTCACTGACAAGTTCTCAGGATTGCAACCCTGTCCTCTCATTATCAGGTCAAGGTTCTTCTGTGCACGCTCAAACTTGTCCCAAGAGTCTTGTCCAAGGTTCATGCTCCAGAAGGAGACCTTCTTCACATCGAAGAGAAAGTAGTTTAACCCTTCCAAGAAGATTGGCTGATTCACTTCCTATCCCAGGATAAGACAGTGGAAGATGTACAAGTAGTATATTGGTTACTTAGTTACCTGGGACTGTCGATCAACTCAGCCAACCAAGGAATAGGAGTTCATTGTAGGTCATTTTCAGATGAATATAGGATTGGTATCCTTGCTAGGGGTGTGAGAACTACACAATTTGCATTACAGTGTAAAACTTTGGGAAATTATGCAAAACTGCTCATAGGTATGCAAAATTGGCATTTAGATCTACATGTTAGTGCAAAATTCACCCACTAGTCTATTTTTGACACAAGGATGTATTTCACATTACAAAAAGCACACAACACAGCAACTGCTCACATTCTGGCTATTCACGTTGTGTTTGTGAACTCTCACTAATATTTTTCTCTAAATAATTTCAAAAATTTCACATAACAAGCATAACATGAAATTAATGAATTTACGCAAGATTACACCTGGCTTATGGAGGTTTTGATTTACACCACACTACATAGCTATATGGGTACATAATTCTGCATTTGGTTACAAACTTCTCTCATTGAGAGAGTATGTCAGAAGATATACCTGGGCTATGTTAGACTTAACTGGAGCAGGACAGGTCACCGTCTGCATCTAGGTGTTAATCTTCCTATTTTTTTGATCACATTTCATTTGCCCCACACTGCAGAATGACATACATCTATGGTCCTGAAGAATGCCTAAGAACCTTATAGCAAGGTTATAATTTGGGTAGAAACATGGTTACAATGCTTGCACTGGAGTGAAGTTTCACTCCCCCTTGATCTTTTTAATATCTCCCTTGGAAGCACCAGAATAAAGATTAGGTTCAGCCTACCAAGAGGTAGTTTTAATTCACTTCACATACAAATGTAGCTCTCTGCACTCCTCACCCATACCACCATTTTCACAAGGGCCCACATTACCTGAAAACACCTCAAGAACTCCTCTCTATTATTGAGAGTTGTAGCCCACATCAGGTACCATTGGTCCTGGTGTCAGGAGGGATCCAATGATGAAGCATGCCACCTAAGTGTGGGTGAGGGTGCTTTTCCTTAATAAATCTTTTTTGTGAGTACAGATAGACATTTTTTCGATCAACCCCC
This sequence comes from Calotriton arnoldi, assembly GCA_963921515.1. Classification (NCBI taxonomy): domain Eukaryota; kingdom Metazoa; phylum Chordata; class Amphibia; order Caudata; family Salamandridae; genus Calotriton; species Calotriton arnoldi. Next base: position 595,635 of record CAWUFW010006600.1, on the reverse strand, counting down.
CATACCTCGTTGTGTCCGTAAGGAGGTTTTGCCTAGGATTAATCCTTACCTCTGCACCATTCAATCTTCAATCAAGGCAACATGAACTCTCTTCTCAGCATGATAATTGGCTTTTGCCAGGAGATGAATAAGGGTCTGATGAGTCCCCTTATATCGAAAAACGATGGTCTACTTTCAGTAAGGGAAAGTTGTGTATCTAAATTACCTGTACCTCTTTTCCTTTTGCAGTCTTCCTCAGTGTGTGTAGTGCTGGGGGCACAACTTCATCTGAATCCGATTTCTCTCCACATCCTTTGCTAGAGAGTTTGGCTACAGAGCAACACAGCTCATGGATTAAAATATTAACAGAGATTGCCCGCAACTTGAATTGGTGGTTGACATCTACACACGTAGAATAGAGGTTCCCTCTTCAGACTCGAGATTCAGTGATTATGAGCACAGATGCTCCCGGTTACTGCTAGGGGGACAACTTTGTGCTAACAAATGGCTCAGAGGTGATGGTAGAGGGAGGGCCTGAATCGCTCCTCCAATTAGAAGGATTGTGAGCTGTCCTTCTAGCACTGCAATACTTTGCAGAGTTTCAGTACAGCAATATTTTGCTAAGGGCAGACAATACCATGAACAATGCCCAAGTGGCTTGTTACAGGGCACCAAGAGCTGGTACAGATGACCTTTTGGGTGGCTCTATGGACCCAGAAGGTATTCTGCGAAAACTATTGTGTAAGAAATATTGTAAATATCATGGGTCAGAATATAAAAGGTTAAAATATTGTTTTTAAGTCTTTTATGGTGTTTTTTTAATTTAAAAACTCCTATATAATATTGTCTCTATATTATTTAGTTCAGTTTTATTAGTTTGTCTGTTAGAACTTATTATTATTTTATTGTTAAGTATGAATAATTACTGTTTTACTCTGGTTTTGTTTGTTTTAAATTGGTAATATATTTTAAGGTAAAAAATGTATGTAGTTTTTTATTTTCTGTCATTTTTTGGGGGTGTTGTTGGGTTTGTAGAGTAATAGGGTGGGAAGTTTTCTAAGGATCACATTTGTCAATTATATAATTAATCATGTATTGTTTTTAAAGACAAATTAAATATATGGTGATTATTTTATTTATTGATTGGTTAGTTAGATAAAATAATTCCTTAAGTTAATTATTTAGTAGTTTTTAATTATTTTGATATTAATACATATATTATTTTGATCATATTTTGTGTAATAGTTAATTTTATAGTGTTATTAATTTATAAGATAATGTATATTGTGATTTTCTTTCTCTAATTAATTAAATTTGTTGTTGTGGTCATTTACATTTTAGGATAATAGAGCATGAAGCATTTTGACATTATTCTAGAATTTTATCATTCATTTTTTCAAAGAGTTTTATGTAAGTGTATATTTTAATTTCTTTTTTAGTTTTTAATAATTCATAACCATATAATGATGAAAATATATTAAATGTTAATGGAAATATATTTTATGTTTAGTTATTTCATGTACATGTGATGTATTAATTTAGGAAAGGGAAAATTAAAACTGAGCTTTCTAGAGTTTAAGATTGTGCCTACTGTTGCTCATTCTGGAGTGGGAATAGTAGTTCTCACCCCACCAAAGTAAACCATTCCCTACTGTTGCTTACATTGAAGTGGAAATATTAAATCTACCCCCTTCAAAGTCCAAAACTTTCCCTACAGTTGCTCAGTGTTAGACCTGGCCCTTTTGACAGGTGTATCTCCAAACCTTTTGCCTTTTGCCTCCTATTTTTCTGACTCTGTTTTTGTTGTCTATAGGATTCTGGGCACTTTACCACTGCTGATCAGTGCTAAAGTGCATATGCTCTCTGTATAAACTGTGATATGATTGGTTATCCATGATTGGCATATTTGATTTTCTGGTAAGTCCCTAGTAAAGTGCACAGTGTGTGCCAGGGCCTGTAAATCAAATGCTAGTAGTGGGCTTGCAGCACTGGTTGTGCCACCCACATGAATAGCCCTGTAAATGTGTCTCAGACCTACCACTGTAGTTTCTGCACGCGCAGTTTGTAACTGCCATGTTGTCCTCGCAAGTGCACCCAATTGTCAAGCCCAAACCTTCCCTTTCCTTACATGTAAGACACCTCGAAGGTAGGCCCAAGGTACCCCCAGGGGTAGGGTGCAGTGTATGTGAAAGGTAGGACATGTACTAGTGTGTGTGACATGTCCTGATAGTGAAATACTGTGTATTTCCTTTTTCACCGTTGAAAGGCTATTTGTCCCTTATCATTGGGGTTGCACTGTAACATTTTTAGATGTGTAACTTGCAATAGGGACAAGATAGGAAAATTAAGTTTAGACTCTCTTATTAACACACCTTTTGACCTTTTGGTAAAGGTGGTTTTTAAATCCTGTGTTTGAAAATGCCACTTTTAGAAAGTGAGAAACCAAGCTGCAGGTGGTTACCCATAAACCCAGTGGAGACCAGGGTAATTAAGTATAACATAAGTAATGTCTCAAGGGGTATCGTTTGTAAGGGGGCTTAGTTAATGAGCAAAGTAAATTGCTGTGGAGGGGCATAGGGAAACACAAATAAGTGGAGCGAGACGGTAATGTACAGTTGCTTTCCACATATATTTAAGTAAATTATATGGTTAAAACAAAAACAAATAATTCCATATACAAATTGCACTGTGTTACATTAAATGTCATGTAACCTGTGAGAATGTGGAAAAGTGCTCATGAAAAGGTGAACGGCGAAAGTGACACGCGAGGAGGTATGTACAGCGGTGAAGGGGCGCAAACAGGATTATATACAGTAAAAGTAGACTGTGATGCCTGAACAGGTATTACATTTAAGTACAATTAGGATTTTCTGGGCAATCACAGTGAAGGCACCGTAAGTTACGCTGTGGTGGTCGACGGCGTTTCAGTCTTTATGAAATGTTAGGCCATCATCAGGACCAGGTTACAAAATTCCATACAGTGCTATACAAGGGAGTAAAAATAACATTCAGTAGTAGACCTTAAAAGTAGAATTAGAGGATATAGGGAGTAAATGTAAAGAAAAGCGCAGTGAAGGCAAGGAAAAGGGCCCAGGGGTGCTAGAACGGTGGCTCCTGTGGGCAGGAGAATAGTCATGGGGCCAATTAAGGGCCAGGAAGTCTCATGAGGAATGAGTGTTGCAAGGTACAGTTAAGCAGAAGTATTAGGGAGAAAATTGAGTCGATCAAGGAGAAATAATGGAGGTCTGAGCGTGGATAGGTAAGACATGAAGTGCGCATTAGGAAGGGTAAATTCTGGACAGGGTCGGGAGGAGGCTAGACCCATGTGGGAAGGGGAACACTTACTAATGAATAGTCACGGACCGAATCCGGACGTCGAGTTCCAGGGTGTGGAGCTGCACGCGCTATCAAGCGTTGAACTAGGAAAGGAGAAGGGGGGCTGGTATGAGCAAGGTATAGTCAGAAAACGGGGCAAGGTCGGTAAGTAGAGGTGACAAGCACTTACTTGGGTCTATCGGTGTCAGCACGCCGCGAACAAATTCCTACAAGCGGTCCGCTTGAGCTGTTCAAGGGCTGAGTGTTGTATGCAGAGAGGTGGCGTTTTTCTCTGCAAGAGAAAAAGCAGCAGGAATGCTGAGGGCGGGGATCCGATAAAGGGTAAAAAAAAAAAACATGACGGCCAGAGAGGAACTTACGTGTTGTAACCGTTTCAGGCAAAAATTGAATAATTCGAAGATGAACGGAGCAGCAGGGATCGGTCTGCACGGGCTCTGGGCGCATGCTGCTCAGTCAGCGTGAGTCTGGAGCTGAGTGAGTAGACAGGTGTGAGAGATCAGCTTGATGCTAATTAAGCGGTAGCAGCGTGTCACATGGTGACGTCTGAGCCAGAGATGAATAGAAAGGGGAAACAGACCCGAAAGGAGATTTGGGTTTGTAGAAGAAGTACATGGATAATAAAATTGGTCAAGATAAAGCGGACATGTAGAGAAATTTACAAGATAAACAATATGAGGAATTGTGGGTGATACATAATTTACAAGGTACACCATCACATTTATGTGATAATTACAGGCAATAAAAAGAGAAAAAAAACTTGCAAATAAATTGCAAACAGCGAGATAAAAACAATCAATAGTCAGACACACTACATCGGAATTGAATGCTGTATGATGAAAGATGTTTAAATCTCTTAAAGCGGTGACAATGTGTTTGTTTTGTACAAAGAAAAGTCAATTGATCGTGACAAGAATGATTGGGGCACACTGATGGGGATGGATACATGTAGGTGGTAGATGGAGGGACGAAGGAAGCGTTGGGATGAACAGGAGAGCGAATAAAGGACACCAGGCAGTGCCTTTAACAGATTATGGTGTTATTCCATTCGTCCAACGTGTTGAGGCCATGTTCGACTGTTTGACAGCGGGCTATCCACCTGCACTCGCAACGGTTCAGCAACTGTTGCAGGTTACCACCTCTTTGTGGCAAGGTCGGTTTGTCTATGACCTGCCATGTGAAGTCCAATTCATTGTGGTTCTGATCTTGGAAGTGTTGGACCAGAGGGGCATTTGGTGTACCACATCTGATGCGACTACGATGTTGAATTATTCTGTCCTTTATCATCTGGGTGGTTTGCCCAATGTAATAGAGGTTACAGGGGCATCGAATGGCGTATATGACATTGTTGGATCTGCAGTTCGTGAAGCTCCTCAGAGGGTATGTTAACTCATTGTATTTGAGTTCCTTGGTTTTTAGTGTGGAGGAGAAGGCAGCACACCTCTGGCATTTGTAGTGTCCCTTGTTGGGTTTGCTGGGCCAAGTGATGGCGTGGACCAGGTGGTCTGATAGGTTGCGTCCTTTACGATAAGAGAATAGAGGGTATTCTTGGAATGTTTCAAGGGTCATTAGAATGTCCCGGTTCTTTCTGATGATTCCGCAAACTTTGTTGCTTGATGGTGAAAAAGTGGAGACGAAAGGTATGTGAGTGTTCCTGTGTTTTTCCTTAGGTATGAGCAGGGTTTCTCTGTGGTTATACCAGGCGCATTTGCGTGCTCTGGTAACCAATTTCTTTGGGTAGCCATGCTCGATGAGTTTATCCGCGAGGATGGCTACCTCACGGAAGTAATCCTTTCTCCATTTACAGTTGCGACAGATCCGGAGGAATTGCCCAAAGGGTAAACCATCTCGTAAGCCTCGTGAATGGAAACTCTTGTAGAGTAAGAGGGTATTCCGTTCCGTAGGTTTCCTGAAGAGAGAGGTTCCTATTTTCTCATCTTTGACTTGAAAGGTAGGTCCAGGAAGGGGAGATTATTTTCTTTGGGATCAGCCGTAAATTTAAGGTGAGGTTGACATGCGTGGAGCCAGTCAAGGAAAAGTTGTAGACTCTCTTTGTTGCCTTTCCAGATAAACAAGATGTTGTCTATGTAGCAACGCCCGAACGTGATGTGTTCCTTGAAGAGGTTATGTGGGGTAAGAATTTTGTTTTTTTCAAGGTGGTGAACATAAAGTATAGCGAAATTGGGAGCAAAGCATGCGCCCATGGAGACTCGCTTGATTTGAAGATCAAATGTTTCCTTGTAGAGGAAGTAGTTGTTGCTCAGAGCAATTTCTAGAAGGTCCATGACAAAGTGTGTTGGGACACGTGTAGGTTGTGGTCTAGATTCAAGTAGGTTCCTTATGACGGTGAGTCCCTCAAGGTGTGGGATGTTGGTGTATAATGATTCAATATCTAAACCAACCAATAGATAGACGCCAGTAGTAAATGAGGTGTCTTCAATGAGGTTGATTAAATCCATACTGTCTCTGACATAAGTATCAGTGAGGGGTACAAATTCCTTTATAACGGCGTCAATATATTTCCCCGTTGGTTCCAGGATCGAGCCACAACCTGAAACAATCGGTCTGCCGGGAGGATTGGTTGCGTTTTTGTGTATCTTAGGCAAGACATAGATCACAGGTGTACGTGAATGTGGGTTATTAAGAAAAAGTAATTCTTTGTCTGTGATGATGTCTAGTGCTTTGGGTCGGTTGGTAACCTGTTGAATCTTGCTTCTTATATCCAGAAGTGGATCAGAAGGAAGGGGACGGTAGTGAGTGGCATTTCGTAGCTGTCTCATTATCTCACAGACATATGTGTCACAATCCATGATGACTATACCACCGCCTTTGTTAGCTGGTTTGATGATTATACTCTGATTGGAGGACAGAGTGGTGAGTGCCTGTTTTTCATTGAGGGTCAAGTTGTAAGGGACGAATTCATGGTCTATCTGAATGGTCTTGCTCACTTCCCGCGCGCCAGTGAGAGGTACTTGACCTGATGCAATGTTTGGCAGCCCACTCAGGAAACCCCAAATTTGAAGCCTGCAATCTCTACTGATGACGGTTAAAAACCAGAAACACATTAAGCCTGGGCGTAGTTCGCGAAGTAGCGCTACGCGAAGCTACGCAAAGTGCAGTTCGCACTACGCGAGCTACGCGTAGCACTACGCGAACTGCGTAGTGCGCTGTTCGCGATGATTGCACAGTGCCGGATGCTTATCCGCACTGTGCAATCATTGAAAACGGCATCTTGCACAGTGCGAGCTGTCTTTTACTGCCGCTCGAGTAGATTTTTACTCGAGCGGCAGCTTTCTCAACGCGGACTGGTAGTTTCTCATCGCGAGCGGTCGCGAGCATACGTGACCACTCGCAATGAGAAACCTGACCTCCCCGCGTTGAGAATCTCGCCGGGAGGTTTATTTTCCACGCTCGCGATCAGCAACTTCATGTTGCTGATCGCGAACGAGGAAAAAGTCTCGCCGGGATGTCATTTTGCTTGCTCGTGGTCGCCAACTTGACGTTGAGGACCGCGAGCAAGCAAAAAATGACCGCTGCACTACGCTACGCTATGCTACACGTGTTTGCACTGTGCTACGTGCAATTCGCATTGTGCGAAGTAGCGCAAACTTCGCAAACTACGCAAGCGTAGCGTAGTGCTTTGCCCAGGGTTAAAACACATGTCTAGAGATCAGCACTATCTGCGCCAACTCTGGCGAAACACTCGGAAAACTTTAGCAAAGCAAGCAACATGAGACTGCATTTACCAGAATGCCAGGGGCGAACCTTGCTGGGAGGTGAATTGGTGTGCTCCCACCCCTGTTCCTGTTTAAAAGTACTCCCGTGAGTCATTGAGCTGACGAGCTCGTGGAAGAAGCACCCGCGCGCCAGTGAGAGGTACTTGACCTGATGCAATGTTTGGCAGCCCACTCAGCAACCCCCAAATTTGAAGCCTGCAATCTCTACTGATGACGGTTAAAAACCAGAAACACGTGTCTAGAGATCAGCACTATCTGCGCCAACTCTGGCGAAACACTCTGAAAACTTTAGCAAAGCAAGCAACATGAGACTGCATTTATCAGAATGCCAGGGGCGAACCTTGCTGGGGGGTGAAGCGGTGTGCTCCCACCCCTGTTCCTGTTTAAAAGTACTCCCGTGAGTCATTGAGCTGACGAGCTCGTGGAAGAAGCACCCGCGCGCCAGTGAGAAGTACTTGACCTGATGCAATGTTTGGCAGCCCACTCAGCAAACCCCAAATTTGAAGCCTGCAATCTCTACTGATGACGGTTAAAAACCAGAAACACGTGTCTAGAGATCAGCACTATCTGCGCCAACTCTGGCGAAACACTCGGAAAACTTTAGCAAAGCAAGCAACATGAGACTGCATTTACCAGAATGCCAGGGGCGAACCTTGCTGGGGGTTGAAGCGGTGTGCTCCCACCCCTGTTCCTGTTTAAAAGTACTCCCATGAGTCATTGAGCTGACGAGCTCATGGAAGAAGAACCCGCGCGCCAGTGAGAGGTACTTGACCTGATGCAATGTTTGGCAGCCCACTCAGCAAACCCCAAATTTGAAGACTGCAATCTCTACTGATGACGGTTAAAAAACAGAAACATGTGTCTAGAGATCAGCACTATCTGCGCCAACTCTGGCGAAACACTCGGAAAACTTTAGCAAAGCAAGCAACATGAGACTGCATTTACCAGAATGCCAGGGGCGAAGCGGTGTGCTCCCACCCCTGTTCCTGTTTAAAAGTACTCCCGTGAGTCATTGAGCTGACGAGCTCGTGGAAGAAGCACCCGCGCGCCAGTGAGAGGTACTTGACCTGATGCAATGTTTGGCAGCCCACTCAGCAAACCCCAAATTTGAAGCCTGCAATCTCTACTAATGACGGTTAAAAACCAGAAACATGTGTCTAGAGATCAGCACTATCTGCGCCAACTCTGGCGAAACACTCGGAAAACTTTAGCAAAGCAAGCAACATGAGACTGCATTTACCAGAATGCCAGGGGCAAACCTTGCTGGGGGTTGAAGCGGTGTGCTCCCACCCCTGTTCCTGTTTAAAAGTACTCCCGTGAGTCATTGAGCTGACGAGCTCGTGGAAGAAGCACCCGCGTGCCAGTGAGAGGTACTTGACCTGATGCAATGTTCGGCAGCCCACTCAGCAAACCCCAAATTTGAAGACTGCAAACTCTACTGATGGCGGTTAAAAACCAGAAACACGTGTCTAGAGATCAGCACTATCTGCGCCAACTCTGGCGAAACACTCGGAAAACTTTAGCAAAGCAAGCAACATGAGACTGCATTTACCAGAATGCCAGGGGCGAACCTTGCTGGGGGCTGAAGCGGTGTGCTCCCACCCCTGTTCCTGTTTAAAAGTACTCCCGTGAGTCATTGAGCTGACGAGCTCGTGGAAGAAGCACCCGCGTGCCAGTGAGAGGTACTTGACCTGATGCAAAGTTCGGCAGCCCACTCAGCAAACCCCAAATTTGAAGCCTGCAATCTCTACTGATGGCGGTTAAAAACCAGAAACACGTGTCTAGAGATCAGCACTATCTGCGCCAACTCTGGCAAAACACTCTGAAAACTTTAGCAAAGCAAGCAACATGAGACTGCATTTACCAGAATGCCAGGGGCGAACCTTGCTGGGGGGTGAAGCGGTGTGCTCCCACCCCTGTTCCTGTTTAAAAGTGCTCCCGTGAGTCATTGAGCTGACGAGCTCGTGGAAGAAGCACCCGCGCCCCAGTGAGAGGTACTTGACCTGATGCAATGTTTGGCAGCACACTCAGCAAACCCCAAATTTGAAGCCTGCAGTCTCTACTGATGACGGTTAAAAAACAGAAACACGTCTCTAGAGATCAGCACTATCTGCACCAACTCTGGCGAAACACTCGGAAAACTTTAGCAAACCAAGCAACATGTGACTGCATTTACCAGAATGCCAGGGGCGAACCTTGCTGGGGGGTGAAGCGGTGTGCTCCCACCCCTGTTCCTGTTTAAAAGTGCTCCCGTGAGTCATTGAGCTGACGAGCTCGTGGAAGAAGCACCCGCGCGTCAGTGAGAAGTACTTGACCTGATGCAATGTTTGGCAGCCCACTCAGCAAACCCCAAATTTGAAGCCTGCAATCTCTACTGATGACGGTTAAAAACCAGAAACACGTGTCTAGAGATCAGCACTATCTGCGCCAACTCTGGCGAAACACTCGAAAAACTTTAGCAAAGCAAGCAACATGAGACTGCATTTACCAGAATGCCAGGGGCGAACCTTGCTGGGGGTTGAAGCGGTGTGCTCCCACCCCTGTTCCTGTTTAAAAGTACTCCCGTGAGTCATTGAGCTGACGAGCTCATGGAAGAAGCACCCGCGCGCCAGTGAGAGGTACTTGACCTGATGCAATGTTTGGCAGCCCACTCAGCAAACCCCAAATTTGAAGCCTGCAATCTCTACTGATGACGGTTAAAAAACAGAAACATGTGTCTAGAGATCAGCACTATCTGCGCCAACTCTGGCGAAACACTCGGAAAACTTTAGCAAAGCAAGCAACATGAGACTGCATTTACCAGAATGCCAGGGGCGAACCTTGCTGGGGGGTGAAGCGGTGTGCTCCCACCCCTGTTCCTTGGTACTGGTAGTTGTTCCGTCTGCGGGAAGGAGTGGCAGTGGGCTCTCTGGTCTCGCGGAGCTGGGGCCTTCGCCTGGGCTCTGGTCTTATGCAGAGGTGTTAGATGAATCTAAAAAGGAGACTCTCTGTTTGTTGCGGAACCTTCCCCAATTTCTTTGGATTGGTGGTTGGTACGGGGTGTCATAAAATTATTCGCGTAGATATGGGTAGGTCCGTTCGTTATCGTAGTTCTTTATATCTTTTTGGATGTCATTGATCTTCTTGTTCTCTTCAAAGTTATTGAAAGTTGTAATTGTTACATTGATTTTGTCGAGGAGACTCTTGGCGTCTGCAAGGGTATTATCTTCCAGAATCACTTTTTCTAGCTCGGCTATCTCTTCTAATTCTTTCCTGCTGTGTTCAATGGCTGAGTCAATGCCAAGAATCATCCAGTGTCTGGAACAGGAGGTTGCGAGGTGGCTGAATCCTAATCTAAACTTAGGGTCTTGGATAAAGATGGCTGGTGTGTTGCGGATTTGTAGTCCAAGGGCGATGATGTTCGATCTCAAGTAAACTGTTAGCATGCGAGCATGGAGGGTAGTACTAATCTGTTTCTTCTTGAGTTTTTCTAATCTGTCCAAGGGAATGCGAGAAGAGTTGGCCGCATTCTGTGGAGAGACAGGTATGGATGAGAGAAGAGAAGGTCCACTCAGGATTTTTTTAATGTACTCGTCTGAGTAGTTGGGGGTTTCCCTAGATACCATACTGCGTAAGGGGATTACACATATGTTAACCAATCAAATTGGTAACGACTTTCTACAGGTCCAGTGGAGGACCACCTCTCGCAACCAAGTGGTTGCTCAAAGTATGAGAAAGCAAGCTACAGGAGGTTACCCATAAACCCAGTGGATACCAGGGTAATTAAGTATAACATAAGCAATGTCTCAAGGGGTATGGTTTGTAAGGGGGCTTAGTTAATGAGCAAAATAAATTGCTGTGGAGAGGTATAGGGAAACACAAATAGGTGGAGCGAGACGGTAATGTACAGTTGTTTTCCACATATATTTAAGTAAATTAAATGGTTAAAACAAAAACAAAAAATTCCATATACAAATTGCACTGTGTTACATTAAATGTCATGTAACCTGTGATAACGTGCAAAACTGCTCGTGAAAAGGTGAACGGCAAAGTTGACACGTGAGGAGGTATGTACAGCGGTGAAGGGGCGCAAACAGGATTATAAACAGTAAAAGACTCTCTAAACTCAGAATTTATTAACACACCTTTTGGTAAAGGTGGTTTTTACATCCGGTGTTTGAAAATGCCACTTTTAGAAAGTGCTTACAAACAACAAGGACTACCCTAGAACTTGAACCTGGGGTTAATAATAAAAATCCAAACAGTGATTCAAGTAAAACTACTTTGACATAAACCTAAATACAGCACAATATAAACATAGGACTCAAAGAGTTCCAAACACAAATGCGATAGATGGTAGAGACAAAAATAACATATACACAAAAAAATGGTTTACAAATAGAAACACAAAACAGTGAATATGTTCTCGATTAATTAGAACCACATTTTCGCGTCGACGGCGTTTCAACCCACAGTAGACTCAAGGGTCATCATCAGGACTAATAGGCATTCGAGCGTCTATTAAAAGCCTTTAAAATTCTGCAATGTAATGTGCACATATGGGTATCAAAAACAAACACAAATAAAAAAATGTTTGTGTATATGTTATTTTTGTCTCTACCACATGTTATATATGTTTAGTTAGTGTTGCCATTGTGTGTGTAACTTGAGGAGCGCCATTTTCAAAATATATATATATTTTTTGTAATACATTTTTTTTTGTAATATATGTAATGTGTCAGGGTATCGCATTTGTGTTTGGAACTCTTCGAGTCCTATGTTTATATTGTGCTGTATTTAGGTTTATGTAAAAGTAGTTTTACTTGAATCACTGTTTGGATTTTTACTTTTAGAAAGTGGGCATTTTCTCACTTTACCATTCTGTGTGCCTTCTGTGTTTTCAGCGTCTGGCGTGTAAGTGACAGGAGCTGAGATGTGCATTCACTCTAGACAGTCACTTGGGGGGTTGAGGTGTGCCCTCCCTTGCCTGGGTTACTCATGCAGGGCTGAATAGACCTGGTCTGCATTTAGAGTGGTGGGAGGAGTTGTACTTACACCTGAATAGGCGGTGTCTCCTTTTGCAAAATGCTGTCTCTGCCCCCTGTGGTCATGCTGCACCAGGGAGGACATGACTGGTTAGGACTGGGTTCAGAGACCCTTACCCTGACTAGAGTAGTGGGATCTGCCTGTCTTAGGTGTATACCCTAGCCAACCAGAAGCCCAATTTCTAACACTCGGGTTGGAGAGAGAATAAGTAAATCTGGCCCTTCCAAAGTCCAACCCCCCCTACTGTGGCACAGGTTGGAGTGGGAACAGTAAATGTAGCCTTTCCCAATGCCACAACTTTCTCTACTGTTGCTTACATCAGAGTTGGAATAGTAAATCTAAGCCCTCCAAAGTCCACACTTTCCCTGCTATTGCTCACACTTGAGGGAGCATAGTAAATCTGACCACTTCAAAATCCAGCACTTTCCCTACTGTTGGTAATCCTGGAGTGGAAGTAGTGAATTTGGACCCTCCCAATGTATTTCTTTAACCTAAATTGATGCATGTTTTTGTTTCAATTTTAAAAGTTAGTTTAACGTAAATTACTTTTTCATTATTTATTTTTTGCTGTACATTTTTTTATTTTAATGGTATTTTTCATTTAAAATTTATATCTAATGTTTTTAATTAGAATTTATTTTTGTTACTATTGTTGAAATAATCATTTTATTTTTAAAAATTATATTTATTATGTTTAGCAATTATTTTAAAGTATATATTATTATTTTATGTTCATAATTTATACTTATTTTTATATATTTTTTCAATATAAATATATATTTTTAACTGTAATATTATATTTAAAGGTATTATGTATTTTAAAGTTAACATAGTGTATAATAGTTAAAATTCGATATACTTAATGTGAGAAATCGGGTTGTTGGTTGAGGCAAGTGTGAGCCCTTCTTAAGCCGCAGCCACAATCCTTGTCAGGGTGAACCACAAAATGTTACCAAATTAACCTATGCTTAACCCTCTGGTAGCTTGCCACAAAAGCAGTCAGTCTTAATTTATAGGCAATGTGTAAAGTTTATATGCAGCACCTAAACAGTAATAAAGCAAAAACACACACCAAAAATCCCACACCAATTTAGAAAAATTGAGTAAAAATGAATAAATTATTAGACAACACCAGAACGACACACCTTCAATCAGTAGAACTGCTAAAATTATTTTTTAAAGTTTAAAGTGAAAAATAGGGCCTAAAAGATTAAAGAGCCAATCGCGGACATAAAGTCGAGCAAAACCGGGAAAAGTCAAAAGTTATGTCCGACCGCTATGGAATGCGTATACACACAGTAGATTGAGCCTGGTCTCCACTTACCTCCTGAGTTGGAAGAAATTGTGAAGAAATAAATCTGAGACGGTAAAGTTAAGCAGGGCTAGGCAGCCAGCGGTGTCAGAGGAGGAGGTGTTGTCGTTGGGAAGCAGATGAACAAATTTGTGATGAAGACTTCTACCTTCAGACACAGTCTCTTTTATGGAAGTTGAAAATCTCCAGTGGGGCGAAGCTGCAAGTTGTAGCTGACGAGGGCTCCATGAGGATGAAAGCCTCTTCTTTGAGAAGCCACTGAACAGGATTTGCTACTGCAGAGAACAATGTCACGGAAACTACGGCAAAATCAGGACGACTAGTGATGCACCATTTGGCAAGCAGGTAGGTCCCGGTCTCCTCTCGCTTCTCAGAGCACTTTTTGGCTAAAAATGATCTAAGTTCTAAGTTTTGGATTTGGGCTATCTAGGTACATTTAGCATCACTTCCAAGGGTCCAGGGCTGGAGGGGCTCCACTTGGAGAGTTAGGACTCACAAAGACTGGGTCCAGGTGCAGGTGCAAGATGGTTGGAGTCATTTCTGTCCCTGAGGTCAGATCCCTGTGAACTAGCCATTGGAGTGACTATGTAAGTCCTGGGTTCAAGCAGAAAAGCAGGTCTCAAGCAGCAGGGGCAGTCCCCTGAGGGCACAAGACAGGTTTCAGGCAGGCGGGCAGTCCCCTTAGTGCAGCATGACAGTCCTTTGAACTACACAGCATTCCTCTGAGCGTCCTCGGCAGAATCAGAAGTGAACTGAAGAGTGGGTCTGAGGGTCCTAACATTATACCTGGTGCTTTGAAGTGGAAGAAACATCTTGCGTTTCCCCCCACAGAAGTGTATTGAATTTCCTGCCTCCCTGCCCTGGTCGCAGGATGTCTGGGGCCTCAAAAGGCTTGTAGATGGGCCGAGGCAGCTGCTTTGAAGTGCATGTAGGATGTGCACAGCTCCTTCTCCCATTCTGCTAGGGTGGCCCATCATGCACACACCCAGTACCCCTAATGTGTGGCTGTCAGAGAGGGATGCACCAAGACCCCCTGTCAATTACACCTAGTCATGTGACCCAGGACAGGCTGAACCCACCAAATGATTAGGGCAGGAAAATGGTATCTATTTAAAAGTGGCACTTTCAGAATTGTGAGTTAAAATCAGACATTACCATTTAATACGACTTTAAATTACAATTACTTGGATACCAAACATGGCATTTCCACCTGTTCCCAAACAAACGTTATCACTTATTAAATGTGATGAGGTAACCCAGTTTTCCTATGGGAGGGGCAGTCCTCACAGTAGTGAAAAACACATTTTTGGCTATCAAGACATGTAAAACTTAAACGTACATGTCCAAATTTTTAAATACAATGCACTCTGCCCAATAGGCTGTTTAGGGCCTACCCCTAGCGGTGACTTATTTGTATTAAAAAGGGAGCTTTAAATTTGGCAAAAGGTTTATTTTGCCAAGTCAAATTGGCATTTTAAAACTGCACACAGGCTGCAATGGTGGGCCTGAGAAATGTTTTAAGGGGCTACATCGGTGTGTGGCACAATAAGTGCTGCAGACCCACTAGTAGCATTTAATTTACCAGCTCTGAGTACATGGTATACTACTTCATTAGGGCTTATAAGTAAATGAAATATGCCATTCAGGTGTAAGCCAATTTTATCATGTTTTAGGGAGTGAGTACAAGCACTTTAGCACTGATTAGCCAGGGTAAAGTGCAAAGAATCCAAAGGCCTACAAAACGAATTCAGCAAAACAAGTAAAGGAGACGGCAAATGTTTGGCAATAGTGTGAGTCAATATTTGTGTCCTTGATGTTTTTTGCTGATATTTTTTGGCAGTGATATTTCATCATACAACCGGCTGAGAAGTGTTTTCTATCATTACAAGTAGTCCACATGAGTGTAGTGGACAACTCTCAAGTGGACTCTTTAAGCTGTGTATTCCCCTCTTACCAGAAATTGGGCGTCTCTCAGGGCTTGTTTCAGGAAATGTATGCCAGGTTTAGTAATCCAGTAATGGACATAGTGTGAAACTAGAGAACACATTGGTTCCGAGGTTCTGCTTGAAATTGATATGAAAGGGTGCTTGGCGGTTGGGTGATCTGAGCTGCCCCTGCCTGGAGGGTCTACTGTTTGCCTTTCCTCTGTACCCATTAGTTCTCAAACTTTTAACACATCTCCTTTGGGTAAGAGAGGGAACGGCTGTAGCAATTCCTGGAAACCCTGGTATGCGGTGCTCCACCAGATAGCTTCTGCCTGGAGTGGATTCTGAGTGTGTTCCCATCTCCTTTTTGGTTCCCTCTTTTCTACCTATTGTCACTTAAGTGAATGCAGATTTCGTTATGACGGTTGTACACTTAGAGTTGCTTGACACAGGTCTTTAGGAAGGCTTTGGAAGGGCAGTTCAAGCATCTAGTTTTTCTTCTATTAGGAAGGCATGTAGACACCACTGGACATCATTTCATAAATAGTGTGCAAAAAAAGAACGTCATTCTGCGAGAATTTAATCCTGGCTTGATTTTGCAATTTCTTGTTGATTTCCCCCCACAAAAAAACATGTATTCAATGGGCTGTAATGAAAAGCTTATAGAGACCCCTGGGGAACTTTACTGAGTGCTGAGTCTTTTTTGTCTGTCGACTCCTTAAGGGTTTCTTCTTGGCGCATCCTCTGGGGAATCTACTGTTAGGGCTCTCAGTTTGACAATTTGACCATTTTGAGCCTTTAATTTTTTGTACTTTAATCCATTTTTATAGTGGTCATCACCACTATTAGAAGACTTAGTGAGCTGGGGTCTTTAGGGTGCCAGGCACCCTATTTCTGCATTTTTCCTGACAGAATCATACTTAGACCAGGCCCAGATATTCCCTCTAAAGTGACCAAAACATTCCACATGAATGTTAAGGTAGGTGTTTCTGTTTTCGACCCGAATCCAATATTTCCAGAGGCTATAGCCTTAAACCTTTCATGTGTATGCAGAGCTGTCATTATCTTTCTGGAGCACACAAATTCTATTCGTTACTGTGAAAATGTGTTCATTAGTTTTGGTACATCTTTGCCACTCTCTGCTAATACCCTGAGTACCTACATAAAATCCACAATCTCTTTGGCCTATAATGTTTCTTTCAAACAAGGATTAACCTGCTTTGCATCAGGAAAGGTCTATTGAAGGCAAGGAGACTTCTTGGGCAGATGTCCAGAGATTTTGGTGTTTGCTTGGCAGTTACTTGAGAGACTCTCTCTACTTTTGTGACACATTACTGGATGAAGGTAAGTTACCAGTCAAATGTATCTTTATGTCTGGTGTTTTTTCTGCTGTTTCAAGGGCTATGGAGGCTTGAACTGACATACTGAAGTGTACTGAGTGTTTTATTCTGCTTTGATGTTGCACTTTTTTCTGTGTGAGTTCTGAAACATCGCAATAGGCTTATCTCTGTTCTCAAGTGTAAGACAGGGACAAGTAAGTAACATAAGTCGGCAATGAGTAGATTACTTCCAGTAATCACATTACACTGATTGTTACTTCTTCATCATAGGTGATATGTCCACTTTACCTGCCTTCTAGTTTTGAGCTTCGACTCAGGCTATGATAGTTGCATACTTTATGGATCATACATTTATGGGTAGTGTGACCTTATTTGGGTCCAACAAGGAAAGGGGTGGGACCATCACACTTTAGGAGAAAGTGTGCCTTGGAGATGTTCTGTCAAGAAGGCAGAGTTTCCTGGCGTGTAAGGCCTGGGACGAGGAAGCAACAAGCAGAGGGATGTGATTACCGGTAAAGTAACTAGTAATAATGCACCAAGAACAATAAGCAAAATTCAGCAAATCTCTATCATACAACAGCGTGCCTATGACACAGCAACAAAATATGCACTTATATAAATATATAAAATAATGATGAAATGGAAAATGCTACGATGGCATTTTGGTTGGTGTGGAGGAGCAGATTGTCTTTCAATACAATCCTTTTTAGGTCGAGCATTCGAGACCTCTTGTATATACTTTACTATATACTTATTATATACTTATAAGTATATGTACTTTGTGGGCTCTGGAGATCAGCCCTAGGACTTGTCTGCTTCCTCTTAGGGACTTTTTTTTCTGTTCAACTGCCTCTATTTAACTGTCTTGATAGTAAACGACCAGCAGAGGTCAGTAATATACCAGAATTGCTTTCTGCTGAGGAACTTTCTTTTTTTTATTTTTCTGGCAACGGCCTCTATTTAACTTTCTTGATAGAAAATGACCAGCAGAGGTCAGGAAAATACCAGAATCACTTTAGCATTCTCTAGATTCCAGTCCATAGAAATGGTCTTCCACGAGCACCCGTAGACAATAATATTTTTTTCAAATCTTGCATTTTCAGTGATATGACCACCGAAGGCCCTGATTTTATAATAAAAACAGAGCTTTGGACTATACCATTTCCTCTGAAAGGCAATATTTCTCTCCATGTGTTCCCATACCTGGCGTGTCACGCAGTTTGGTGCTTACTTTCCCTCCATGTTAAAGAACAGTAGGGGCATATTAACAACGGCCAGCGATAATTATCGCTGGCCGTGCTTAGCGTGAGGAATCCTATCGCCGGCTATCGCTGGAAATTATCACCATGCTAGCGCTGTATTAACAACGCTTAGCGCAAAGGCGATAATTTTCCAGTGATAGCGATGTTTTCCATGGAACATCGCTGGTTTTCCAGCGATGTCCCATGGAAAACGGCGATATACTTGGCGATAGGGCCTGTGGTCTTAGCCACACAATCCACCCCCATGTTAGGTATGCCTTAGTCAGGAATTTAGCAGACGTTAAATTCCTGCGTTAAGGCATACTTAACGCTAATTTAAAATATCGCTAACCCACGTTGCTAATATGGCGATACCTGGGTTAGCGATATTTCCCCTGTTGTATTCACAGGCACGCCCCCTTTGCATCTCATTAGCGATGCGATGGGAGGCGTGCAGAAAACGGACGCTAGGTCAGGAATCACGCGCTAGCGTGTCCTTGTTAATTCGGCGATAAAATTATCGCCGCTTTTCGTCCGAAAACGGACGCTAAAGCGGCGATAATTCATTAACGCCGCCTTGTTAATATGCCCCAGTAGATGTTTCAGCACCCAGGCTAAAGTGCTGCATAGCTAAATACATATAACGTCCCAAAGGCGAGACCGATTGCATTGCAAATGCTTGTTTGATACTGGAAACCAATAAATGAAACATGTGCCAAGTAAGATTATTCAAGGTTGTGAAAAGGAGGGCACCATTTCTACAGTAGCCTGAAGGAGGCTTGGTATTCCAGGCTTGCTGAAGTCATGCAGACACCTGATCCATAACATGGAGATTGTAAGGTGCGGACATCAACGCAGTGAACGTGTGAGAATAGCCGCTCACGCTACCTTTTTTAACACTAGGATCCTATTTTTCAAAAGCAGTGTGGGTAAAGTCAAAGTAAAGAGTGCACTCTGCACTTGTGACCATTTTACTGGCACATAGTCTGGAAGCTGTCAAGAGGTGCCAACATGGTGGATGGTGTTGTCACGCCGTACATATTAATTAAGCAGTAATAGTCCGCAGGGTAGTTATTAGCTGGCTGTTTATCACAGGCTTAAGGAGTTCAGAGTTTTAAGGAGAAACAAAGGACCCTTAACTCACATGGTCATTAAAGTGAAGACGAGGGATTGAAACATAAGGTCATTATTGCTATTATAAAACATTTAAAACCACAAATTACAAAAATAATGGCTCAGCTAAGTTGTAAAAATCACATTGCCATGGTAACTTCTATTTATTTCCCCTGCCTGCTTTTACTATCCAGCAGGATTGAGTACCGTAGTAAACCAGAAAAGGCATTTATTTTAAAAATGTGTTTATGAAATGAATTTCTTATACAACGCAAAGCTGCTCATTTAGCAGAATAAAGCGAGTTATTTTTGTAATGCAATGTAATCTATTGGTCATGAATATTGTGTTCCTATCCCGACATGAAGTCGCATTTAGAATAATTGGCATAAATATTAAAGGTGTTAAACAGCCTGCAGATTCCTGGCGATGCAAACTTCAAGAAAACCTCAAAGAGAAAATAGTTCGAGGGATTTGTCTGCGAGGTGAAGATTTTAATTCATCAAATCAGGTGAAAGATTTGAAAAACTAATTAGCTCAGGTGTGATATGAACTTGTGATCTATCTCAGCACAAGCAGGTGTTATTGAGCGGGGATTTCATTTGTTTCCCCCGGCAGCAAGAGCGAAGCACGCTCTCATTCCTTTAAGGCAAGCTTCATATCTGAATTCTCCTGTCACATGTACTGCGAAAAGAGCAAGCTCACTGAGTTCACACGAGGAAAACAATCGTTGATTTTTTATCGACACTCTTTTGCACACCTTGGCGGTTTTGTGAAGAACACCTGGAAAATGTCCAAAGAGGTCATAACACTTTGAATTTACAAAACATTTAGGGGCATATTTACAAGCCCCTTGCGCCACTTTTGCGCCGCCGTTTCGTCACTCATGTGACGCAGCGGCGACGCAAACCATGCGCCACGTTGCGCAATGTTTACAACGTGACGCATCGAGGGAGATGCGTCACGATGTAAACCCCTGCGCCACATGAAACCTGCGTCAGGTTTCATGTGGGCGTTCCAGCGCAGGGTGGGCGTTCCCTCACAGGTACGCCACGTAAAAGTGACGCAGTGAAATCTACAAGATTTCACTGAGTCACTTTTACGCCCATGCTGCGTCAAAACCCTGCGCCTGCTTGAAGCAGGCATAAGGATTGACGCACCATGTTAGGGATAGGGCACCCCGAGCATTGCTGGAGCTGCGTCGCGCTTGCGACGCGACTCCAGCAATGCGCCGCCTTTCCGTTGGGGGATGCGACACGCATCTGCCATTCTGTGCGCCACGGCGCGCCGCATTGTAAATGCGGCACATCGGCGGTGGCGCAAGGGCAAACTTGCGTGTCGCATCTTCCCTGGCGCATCCCTGCTGATTTGCAGGGATGCGCCAGGTAACGTAAATATGCCCCACAATTTACAAATTCTTGATATAAATGATCTATTGCATGTTGTTTTATTACTATTTAATGTTTGGGCACAGTGCATTTATGTAACTATACCTGGAAAATCCTACTTATTTTGCAAATAGATCAATTACTTTTCTACTAAACCTGGGCAGTGAGGAATTTTTGTTTAATGTGCTTTTTTCAATTAGGTTGACAGATATACCTTCAAACGTCAATAAGTATTTGCAATTTCAAAAGGACAGTAAAGAATTACTAAACACGAGTCTTAGAGCCAGATTTACTAACATTTTGGGTCGTGGTTGTGCCACGTTCTTAGCGGCAGCCACAAGGCAAAATGTTAGTTGGAATTTACAAAACCACTAAACTCGTTGATTTGCGCAGCATAGTGTCACATTTCTCTCCAAAAACCAATCAATCAGGTGGTTGTAAAGGGTGACTACTCACCTGTAAGGGTCTCAAGGCGCTGGGGGGGGGGACTGCTAGTCCGTCGAAGGCGCTGTGGTTCAGTCAAAGAGCCAGGTCTTGAGGTCCTTCCCGAATTGAGGCAGTGACAGTGATTGCATGAGATGGAGAGGGAGGGTGTTCAGGTCTTTGCTGTGAGGTAGAAGAAGGATCTTCCTCCGGCCGTGGTCTTGCGGATACATGTGACGGTAGGCAGGGCCAGTTGGGCAGTAAGGAGGTCTCTGGTGGGTGCATGAAACGCGAGGCAGTGGTTAAGGTACACAGGTCCTGCGTCATGTAGGGCTTTGTAGGCGTGTGTATGGAGCTTGACGGTGATTCTTTTGTTGACTGGCAGGTAGTGGAGGTCTCTCAGATGGCCGGTGATGCAGCTGTGGTGGGGGATGTTGAGGATAAGTCTGGCAAAGGCGTTCGGAATGTTCTGCAGTTTCTTAAGGAGTTTCTGGGTGATGCCGACATAGAGTGCGTTGCCATGTCGCTTCTGCTGCTGATGAGTGCGTGGGCGACTGTCCTTCTGGGCTCGGAGGGTTATCTTGCACTGGGGAGGAGTTACGTGGCTGGAGCATGGGTCTTTCCGTATTTTGACACCAACCCAGATTTACTAAGGTCAGTAAACCCGGGTTTGTGCTAAAATGGTGCGCCTGCCAGAGGATGGCATAGCAACGAGCAATTTGTTTATTTCTCCTTCTTAGTTCTTCTTTGCATGTTTGCTGCATTCTGATTAAACCTGCTGCTATACACAGCCAAAAGCTGTGCAAGAGAGATGGGTGAATATGATCAAAAAAACTGAAATTCACTGAATAAGCCAAAGGTTAAAGTGACGTTATAGTTAGCTTTGGTTATATAATCTTACTTTACATTAAAAAACCTTAGAAATTCACTGAAAGAAATAAAGGTTAAAGTGACATTATAGTTAGGTTTGGTAAATGACATAATTGATAACATTACTGATGACATCATTGATGACTTCATCCAAGCAACATCTACTCAAATTACTTCATAAACCACAACATAATTGCCAATAGTCAATGTTTAATTTGTAAAAAAAAATAAGTGCCAGGGCCCTTGTCAGGAGGCCTCTGCAGCTTGCACCACCCATTACCCCCACCAGCACTGCCTTTGACAGCATCAACACAACTAACCATCCCATCCAAGTGTGACAATTCAGACTTTTGAAATACATTAAAAATTACTAATACAACTGCCCAAGCTATACTAATAGCTTTGGGTGGCAGATATTAGTCATTTTAATGTATATTGAATTATTAAGTAACTGTTGTTGTGCTCATCACAAAATCAGACAAATATCACTACCATGTGGTAAGCTGTCATAAGTGCCAGTGCTGACAAAAAAGCGCCAGAAATCACCAGCTCAAATTAAGCACTGTCAATAGTATAGGGCTCACAATCATACAATGTGTGGATTGAATGTATGTACATATGTGCCTGTTCAAATTAGAAACAGTGTAGCCCTAGAGACAAGTGTCATCCAGTAGGGTAAAAGTTATGTGGTGCACACTTTAGCTACATGTGAATTTTTAAGCGCAAGCAGTACTTCATTTAAACAAGGTAGCAACTGAGTGCAACCAGTGTGAGTTGCTGACGTACATTTCAATGAACTGTGGCTTAAATCAACAGCCTGTTGCTAAAAATATGTGAGAAAAACAAAAGTTCCTCATTAGAATACATTATTCACTTGTGGATTTCTGTGTATATTCTGATGTTAAAAATTGTCATGTTGTGCTACAGACAGTTTCTTTATAAACTGGAGATTTATAAAGTGTTTACAATTTAGTGAAACATTTGCAACATTGCGCATTGTAGAAGACGGTATAATGTTTCGGAGACTATCTTACAGGCGGTTTAATTTGCAGTACAATTGTAAAGGTTGTAATGTTGTACACCTCTGCTCATTTCAGGAATATGTGTAGGGTACATTTACAACGTATGTAGGGATCCCCAGAGGATCTGACTGTGCATGCCTTATCATTGGTTATTACACATATGTGAAGCTATTGACCTAAAATGCTATGTCAGAAGAGGTATTTGACAGAAACTTATCATTAAGGTAAATAATGACCAAACACTCCCGTGAAATGTATTCAAATTGTTGATAAATTGCTGATCACTTTAATGTATACAGAGACATTACATTTCTTATGCAGTTAAATACCAGTAAAAAGCACACAATATCTTCTAAATGTGGGGGATTACACAGTCACTCTTTATTTCCTGCTTGTTGTGAAAGATTACATCCATTAGCACTTCAGAGGTTACACATAATTGGGTCTGGTTTTAGCTCGCTGAATACCTTCCAGTGTAAAAAGCGGATAGCAACCTGTCACATTCATTGAATGATGTCATCAGTGATGCCATGAGTGAAGCCTTAATTTTCTCATTGAAATTAACTCCGAATTTGACACTTTCGGGAACATTAATATATAGACCTCCAGGCTATGCAGGATCTTTTGACAAAGAAGTGTCTCATTATCACCTTACCTCATCAGAGCCTTTAATTTTACAAATATCTTTGATTTTAACTGTCACATAGATAAGGATTCAGATAGTCTGGCAACCCAGCTTTTAGAAGAAATGTCTGCTAACACCTGTTTTTAAATTAGTTCCTAAAGCCACACACTGTGCAGGTCACACTATGGATTCGTTTTCACTAATGCCAACAATCTTCATTGTGCAACTCCAATACCAATTATCTGAAGTGATCATCTACCAATCCCTTTCTTTATTCAGATCCAAATACAAAAAAAAACTGTACCCTGACCCCCTTGATGTGCAGGGCCATGGCAGCAGGTTAACAAGGTGACATTCATCATGGCTTTAACTGAGAAAGAACCTACACTAATGGGCAATACTGAAGTAGATTCTTTATTATATCATGACTAGCTAACCTCCACTTTTAATACCTTAGCCCCTACTCAAAAAGATAAAAGGTGGATTTAGGAACAAGTCAGCAGCTTGGTTCAATCAAAAAAGTATACCCCATAAAAGAAAGTGTTGGCAACTGGAAAGAAAATGGTGTGCTACCCTTCTGACACAGACAAAAACGTGCACCGCACCTCTATTAAAATCTATCATAATGAGATCTGACTAGCATATTTCACTTTTAATGCCAACATATTTGAGTCTGCCAAACATCCCTCAAAGGAACTATTCTCTATAGTGAAGTCTATAACTCAACCTGCTTCAATGAATCAGAAAATACCCCACTCCCATAATGTCTGTGACTCCATAGAGGGATATTTTGAAAGTAAAATCTGTGACACCATGTACTCTAGTCAGTTTGTGTCCTATTGACCCAGGAATAAGAATTCCATCTCGTCTCAAGTAGTCAGATACATTTCACCATCGGAAATTGAGAATCTTATGCTTAAATGCAAATCCATCTCACCAGCTGACCCCTGCTCCCTCTGAACATTATTATAGGGTCTTGTATGATTGCTCCTGTTCTTTGTATAGTTCTGAACTCTTCTACACAGCTACACTAAGATTTGGTACCAGCAAATTAGAATTTGGCCTATGCCACATGTTCATTAAGAAGGGCAATGCTGATCCTAACAATCCAGTGAACTATAGGCCCATGTCATTGATTCCTGCATGCATAAATATACTGGAAATGCATATTAACCATCAGCTTTCTGCATATCTTGAGGCAACTAATTTATTGCATTCATCCCATTTTGGCTTCTATGCCGCACATAGCACTGAATTAATTCTCCTTTCAGTTTAAAACATCGTAAACTACCCCTTAAAAGGGGTGACACTGCTACCCTGATCTTGCTAGATCTTTTGGCAGCCTTCAACACCATTTCTCATTCCATCTTCAATGAGAGACATAGAGGAATAGGTGTCAAATGTCCAGCCCTAGCCTGGATCTCATATTTCTGCACCAAAAGATTCCAATATGTGCTTCTTCCCTGTTTTTCCTCAGACCCTATTCCTCTGATTTGCAGAGTGCTACGGGGGTCATTGTTGAGCCCCATGCTCTTTAACATTTATATGATCATTCTGACAGCCCTGGACTGAGGTTTTGGCTTTGACATTCTGTCTTACGGGGATGATACACAACTGATTGTATCTCTGACCAATAACACCTTCTCTGGTCAACATAGGTTTATGCAATGGCACTTGTCAGTTGCCTAATGGTTGAAGGAAAACCATTTAAAACTTAGCACAGAAAACACTGAGTTATCCCCTGTGTGCCCCCCAGAGATGTGGCTAAGGTGATAAGCAGTCCCCTCCTCCTGGGTCACTCCAAACCAGATCTTGGGGTAGATTCACCCACTGGGTTTGGTGCCTGCTTGACTAGTAGGACAAAAGGAGGGCATGTACAGGTGTCCTCTGACACCTGCTTGTGACTGGGGAGCCCACTTTGAACTAAATTAAGTCCCTGGGCACTGTCCAATTGGTCTTCCTGCCAAAGAAACAGCACACCTTCCCAAATCAAGTTTCAGCTCTGGGAGCAGTTTTCACAACTCATCAGGGCTATTCACTAGCTGGGTGACAGTTGGAAATTGATGCAAATTAATCTCCAGGAGCTTCATCCAGGGAAAAGATAACTTTCTATAAGTACATTTTCCTTAATATGTATTAACAATCCAGCATCACCTTTGAATTGTGCTTTTAATAAATATCACAAATAGGCTTTGAAATATGTTTCTAGCTGGCCCATAGCCTGAGATGGCAAAATTCACATTTAATATTGCTTCCCAGCATTTCTTTATGGGCCAGCCAACCTTCCTACAGTGAAAATAGCTGTGGGGTGCTAGTCATTGTAAGGACATGTTATCTTTAAACCTTTACATGTCCTACTTTTAGATACAATTCACCCTGTCTTATGCAATATAAGACCTACACAGGGGTGACTAAAAGGAATTTAAAAGGAATGTATTCTCCTGTCAAAAAGCATTTATTTTGATGGGTCGTGATGCAGGGTTAAACTGCTGTAGTAGTTCTGTGGTTCATAGGTGATATTTAACTTTCCATGTCACTGGAGTATTTGGACACCATATACTATCGATGTTAGACGTGTCAGCCTTAGGGTGGCCTTACCCCAAACCTCTTGACTACTAGCCTCAATTTTTATTGGCCCTCGGACTCTGTGCTCCTTACCACTGCAAACCTGTGCTAAAGTGCTTGCGCTCACTTTCCTGAACATGGTTAAATTGGCTAATATCTTATTGGCAAATTTAATTTACTTGCTAGTCCCTTGTAGAGTGGAATACCATATACCCAGGGCCTGTAATTAAGAGCTACTAGTAGGACTGCAGAACCTATTGTGCCACCCACTTAAGTAGCACCTTAAAAATGTCCAAGGCATGCCAGTGCAGCCTGAATGCAGTTTTTAACTGCCAGTTGGACTTGGCAATATAATCCCCTTACCAAACCTTAAACTCCCCTTTTATTGCAATATGTCATCCCTAAGGTAGCTCCTAGGTGGCCCGTAGGGCAGGGTACATTGTAATTAAAAGGATGGACTCCTAAATTAATTTTTCACTACTGTGAAGCCCACCTGTCACATGAGATAACATTGGGTTGCCTTTTTACTTTTAATAAGTACTAACTTTTGATTAGGACCAGGTAGCCGGCTCATGTTTGGTATCTATGAAATTGTAATGAAAAATCCTTTTGAATGGAAAAGTCTGATTTTTTATTTCAATTTTGAAATGCCACTTTTAGAAAGCTGGCATTTTCCTGCCCTTCCTACCTTTCTGTGACTGCAGCCTGTCTTGGGTCACATGACTGGGTGTAACTGACAGACTTTGTGAATTCCTCCCAGACAGTCACAAAATAAAGGGATTAGGTGTGCCTCAATAGGCCATCTGCTGACAGGATGGGGGCGGAGCTGAACACATCCCCACTTGCAACTGAATAGGCTGTGTTCTGCCTTCACACATAGGACTTGTCACCTCCACAGTGTCCCTGCAACCAGTCTGGAGCCAGGGCAGGAAAGTCCGGACATTCCATGCACTTCAAAGAAACCTTCTAGAAACTTCTGCCACCTCCCAGAGGATAGGCACTAGGTGTATAGGACCCTAAGACCCACTCTTCATTTCATTCCTAGACCTGTGGAAGGACTATTAGAGGACTGCCTGCTGCTGTGATGCACTGTGCACTCTGCATGACTGCTTTGCTATACCTGGAAGGACAGCTTTGATGCCTGGAGCCTGCCATGAACCATCAGAGGTGAGCCCTGCTGTTTGAGCCCTGCATCTTCAACTGGACCTAGGACTACCAGAGTGACTCCAAGGGCTAGTTTGCTGGCCCCCTGTTTTGAGACACAGGAACACAAAATGCTCCCACCATCTTGAGTCCTGAGCTCCCAGGTGGTGTCTCACCAGTTCTGGACCCTTAGTCATGGTGCAGATTACCAAAACTTCTCTGAGAAACAGGACACCGGGACCAACCTGCTTATCTATCCGCCCAAGGTCGATCTCCTGTCTGCCTGACTTCATGGCTACTCCCACTACATTCTTCAATGCAGCAGCAAATCCTGTTCAGCGGTCCTTCGCCAAATGGGGATCTTAAATATCTGTGGCTACAGTCTCTTGCCTCATCCCACTGGAGATTTTCGAATAAAAAAAAAAGAGAATGAGTCCACAAGTAGAAATCTTCACGCAGCTTCAGCCCGAGGCTCCCCGATGGTGCTCCCTTCTCGGACACTGCCTGCAGCCTTGCCCCGCTGAACTTTATCTTCTCAGAACATTGTTCCCAGAATTTCTTTTACGTCGGAAGGTAAGCGCCGACCGGTCCCATGCACTCCTTGTATCCGAACCACGCTGTATCACAGATGGTCATATTTTTCCACTTTGAACCAGTCTTGCGCGACTAAATGTTCTTGGCTGGTGCTTTGATCTTTTGGGTACTAGTATTTATTAAAAATATAAAAAAGATTTATAAATTCAGGTCTACTGATTGGATTTTTGTTGTTTTGGAGTCAGATAAGTTATTACAATTCGCTCTATTTTTCTAAACTGGTATGGGATTTTTCTTGTGTTGTGTTTTTAATGTATTACTGTTTGTGTGCTGCATAAATACTTTACAAATTGCCTCTAAGTTACTATTGACTGCTTTTTGTGCCAAGCTACCCAGGATTAGGTACAGGCTAATTTAGTGACTTTTTTTGGTTTTGGTCACTCTGCTAGAGATTCTAGCTGTTGCTTGACCAGGGCTCACACCCCAGTCAATCAGCAACCCACTTTCTCACAATAGACTTATAGGAAACCTAAATATGCCAATCTGACATGTTTTAGGGGTCAGGACACATGTGCTGGGTCCTGGCTAGCAGTGTCCCAGTGCACGGAGTAAAAATACTGTGATTTTCACATTAGTGACCTTCACTAGCACTTGATTTTCCTCACTCTCTCTTTCTGGCCCATATATGTAGTTTGACTTTCCTATGACATTTCTGTTACATCAGAATGATTCTCATGTAACAGTCCACTATTCATTGCTTCAAGAGGAATAGATTGACTTTTGTCTGTATAACTAGACTGCATATCATTGTATGAGGAACTGAAAGCATTCAAATGTATTTGAAAGTAATGTCAGACACCTGCTTTGCTTAGAAAGCCAAAGAATGCCCTTGCAAATTTGAAAGTTTGCTAATACTGCATGAATCAAGACTGTGTAGAGGTCTTCGTTTTTGCTTCACAGTTCTTTTGCATATGTGTTTAGGAAAAATACTTTTTTATAATACAGTCATAACTTCACCACCATTCATATATAGAACCTGGAGAACGGCTTTGCAACACTTGATGCCTAACCATATATTCTTTGTTTCTTGGCACTTACTTCTGCGTTAGTACTGGTGTACCTTCTTTCCCTTCATAAGTATGTTCATTTCTGTCAACAGCACTAACTGTAGTATGCTGTTGAAAATTGCTCTCATCATTATTAAAAGCTTCTGTACTCCTTCAAACATGGTGCAAAGGTTTTGCTTGTTTATATTCTGCTTTTGGCAGCACTTCATCAATAATCTCACTGACCTTTCTCAGGTTTTCATTCTATTAAGAAAAACGTCCTCTTTAAAGCAAATGAATTCTCTTGCATTTACTACAAACTGTCTCGGCCTATGTATAGCAAGCCTCTTCTTTACCTGCTTCATTGATTTCAGAACGTGTTTACACTATTGCAAAATAACTTTTCACAAAGTTCTTTAAATTTCTTGCTTCTCACAGATGTATCCTCATTTCTACATTCGGACACATTCTTGCATTTTCGTAGTCTACTTAGAACTATTTTTGATTTTTGTGCAACGTAAATCTCACTAACACCTTCATTCATAACCTGTGTTTTTCCACTAATTGTTTTTAAATAAATGTTCAATTTCTTTCAGAAATATTTCACATCATTTGCACACTTCTACCTGAATATTTATTGGCTGTAAATTGACTACTTCCTTCATGACAATATTTTCTTCTTTTCTACATTTGTGTTGGCATATTCGCTACTAAACATTTACCTCTCTCTAGTTCTATGACCTTTATAATGTGCTACTTCTTAACTGTAGAAGAGACACTAAGATAATCAGAAACGTTCCATATTATAGGTTATACTGCAAGTAAATATTATATAGTGCTAAAAGACACAACTTAAGCACTGCTTTCTTCTTTAGAGTCTGATGTCTTGTACTATAAAACAGCTTGGCCTCATTGCTCTGGATCACTATCATTCAAGTGCTTATTTTTCTCTAATGAAAATAAATGATTTCCTTGTTTTCCACCACTACTTACCAGCACTTTATTTATACTTGCTTTTCTATGAGGGTAGCATTCAATTGGGCGAGGGAAATAAAGCACAGAAAAGAAAACAACAGCAAAAAGGATGGCTATGGTACAAGAAAGTAAAGGAAAGGCACTTGAGAAACAAAAGGAAAGAAGAGAAAATATAAGAGAGCAGAAAGAAGGTCATGGTTTGCATATAAAGCCAAACAAGATGTTAAAAAGTGCAAGATAGATGGGAGAGCCAAAACATGGACAGACGTTAAACACCACCTAACTTTTTTAAGCTTTTTACAATTCGTGATTTCCTAACTATGCAAGCTATAGTTAGCATATCAAGCACATTCTATATCATAACCAACACTGTAAATAAATAACATACACTATCACTCCACACTATTTTAAGAGCAGATATGCTTATTTCTTTTAACTACATTGCCTAGTATCGCAGTACTATACAAAAGCTTCTATTTAAGGGTTTGTGTGGCAATGTCATATAAACATTACATTTTCATTATAAAAAAAACACTTTTACCAATCCTTATATTTCACCGGTACTCTGTAGCACCTTCTGCATACTTAAATATTCTAAAAAATGAACAAAGAAATGACTGATGTGAATACAGTGCAGAAAAGCACAACTGTGCAACAAGGATAGATACAGCAGAAGACTGTAAGGAAAATTATTTGACAAAAAAGGGAAAGGAGGAAAGAGAGCAGACAGAAAATCATACATTGGGTATAGAAGATAAATGGGAGTTTGCATGCCACATATTATAGGACAGATGAAACATGTGAACTTACATTGGACACCTTTTACCTTTGTAGAGTTTTAGGACCTTTATAATGTATCATTTCTTAAGTATACAGGATACACTAAAATGACTAGAAAAAAATCCATCTTATAAGTAATATTGCAAGTAAATGATATATCTGGCCACTGCAAACTCTTTACAGATTGCGTTCCTTTAATATCTTTTTTTATAGCGCCCAGTGTCTTGTCACTATAAAATATTTTGTGATGTTCATGTACATTAAGATATATTGAAAGAATCTACTTCCAAATATTCAAACCACATTTACTCTTATGTTCTCCTTCACCACTACTGAGAACTATGCCGAATAATTGCCTTCTAAAGTCAGAAGAGAATTCTAACAAACTTCTATAAATTTCGACTCTCCAGCCTTAGGGGGACACTTACTAAGATTTTGCGCCTTGTTTGTGTCACAAAAGTGACACAAATCGGCGCAAAATCTTTTTTTCCCTATTTACTTTCCAGCGCTAAACATGGGGGCTTACCAAGGGTGGAGCATGGGCATTCCCATGCAACCACCCAAGGTTTCTCACGCTAAACCCAATTTACTAAATAAAGTAGATTGGGTTTAGCGTGAGAAACCTAAGCCCTTTTTAAGTAGGTGCACGGAAGGAGGAATGCTTTCATTTCTACTTCCTTTTCTGACTTTGCAGGCGTGTTGCACTGTGCAGCATGCATACAAAGTGGAAAAAACTTTGCATTGTGTCTGGGCATTGGATTTTGTAAGGAAGGGTGCCCTTCCTGCACAAAACCTATGCTAGACTAATGCACACAACCTAGCGCTATGGCGCTAAGGTGTATGCATGGCGCCCGGCAGCTGTAATCAGCGCGGGCACAAGGGAAACGGAAGGAGAGAGCCATATCTCTGACGATATGGCGCTCTCTTGCTCCCTCCCTGTCGCAACGCGTGATTTTTTTGTAAATCTCCCCCTTAGTATGCTATTTAAAATAACATTATTGAACTTAAAATTGGAGTAACATCCAACCTACAACACCAACTTTACTCAAAACTAAACTGCAATGAGGGAATGTAATACCTCTACTACATATGTGAGACTATAAAGCACACATATTTATTTTGATCAAAACAACTACTCAGATGAAGCAATCCAATAGTCTTCAACATCACATTTAAAATGACCTCATTATTGTATATAGTTTTCTATGCGTAAATGCAGAAAATACAGTACATAATTTAAATTCTCACAATCCCAGAATTAGAGAAACGCACTATACCTTGCACATTATTACACTACTATTCTAAATATTAGAAAACACACTCCTGCCATATATAAGTTTAAATATATTTCATAACAGTACATCATTAATTATCTCCTCACAACACACATACCAAACCTCAGTGTTAGTATACCTCCCATTACCTTTTATATAAGCTGTATGTAGAAAAGATTAATAAAGAACTGCATATCACACCAAAAAAATATGATGTCAGCTCTGATATTCAGAACTAACAAGAGAGTTCAGCTCAAGCACCTCCAGAGCAGCCATAGATAAACTCAACTTGCACGTGCTATGTAAGGAATATATCTGTCTTAAGGCTTGGAACTCTGCAATAATCAGAGTAAAGCTTTTTTTCCAAAAATATAGTGGGAACATCAACAATTGGTTCAGCTTAGATTAACCTCAGTTCAGTGTTCCAGAAATAGCAAAGTTCTGTCTACTGCAGCATAATTACTATAGACACCATAGCACAATCTATTCCCTGAATGTTGCAACTGATAAAAACTACAATTTTAAGTGTATTTCAAACAGCACTATGACTACATATTTCAAAATATTTTTTATAAATACATTTTTAAAATCATGTATTAAAAACTCAAAAAGGAAACTTTATATCTCATAAGTAAATTAATACATTACAGTCCTGCATTTTACTTTTCAAACTAGAAAACATGTAAATATTACTCCTTCAATGTTATTTACTCAGGGTTATATTTCATTTTTTGTAAACTTTTCCAGTACCCAGATACCCCCCCCCCCCATATAAAGAAAAAAGCCTGTTCCCCAATCTTTTTTCTGGAAAAAGCTCCTATCCTGATTCTTCTGGAGTCTCACTGTACCAATCTTATACCAAAAAATCAAAATTATGCCCTCCCCTCTCTGCCCCCCTCCTAAGCACCATACCTAGCTATCCATAGTCAGGAGTTTGATCAGTTATGTTTGATTATGAGTTTTCAGAAACCTATGTTTGGAAGCAGGGGAATTGACTGCAGTTTCAGTCCAGATTATCTTCTCTCACCTACTGCAATCATCAAGGAAACCATAAAACGTATAGCTCTACAGCTGTCTACACATTAAGGGGCCCTATCCTTGCATCATTTTAGGATGCAATGATGCATTTAAATAAAGCAACTGCTCACATTCTGTTTTTCCCATGCGTTCATCTGACCTTTTTAGATATTTATGGCACATAATTATGTGAAGTGGCATAATAGTGGAATTTCTGCAATTTCACATAGCAAGCTTAATGCGAAATTCCAAAAATCTGTGTGACTTTTACTGGTGTCATTTAAATTTCACCCAGGCCTATTTTAACATAGATTCAACTCCAATCTCTTTCTCAGGATGTAGGAAAGTTAAGTAAAGATGTCTCTAGATCTAATAGTTTACAGTTCTCTGACAGTCAGCAGCAAAACCATGTTAACTTTGTACAATGAGCACTTTCCCACATTCAACTTTGTGCAGATCTGATCTGTTTGATTGTGAGGTTTTAGACATCTATGTTTGGATGCAGGGCGAGCCACTACAGTTTTAAATTTCCATACTCCTTTTCTACCTACTGCAATCATCACAGAAACCTGGAACTTAAAGCACTGTAACTATCCAGACATTAAATAATTTTCAATAGTTTTCGGGCCTAGTTTCAGACTTTATTTTGCATGTTTCCACTTACTTTGAGTGGACAAGTAAGGTGCAAAGTAACTATTCCCTCGACTTAGTGCCCCACGACTGGCTCTTACAAAGCCTGTCAGACTGTGGCATCGGGGCACGGTACTCAAATGGTTTACCTCCTTCTTGAACGACCGTCGACAGGAAATTTGGTCTCCACCCTTCTCGGCTCCCATCCCGCCTATGAAGGTGGGGGTCCCGCAGGGGTCTATCCTGAGCCCGTCATTGTTTAATATTTACATGGCTCCTCTTGCACTTCTAGCTGAGTCCCACGGTGCCAGGATAGTGTCATATGCCGATGACACTCAACTGTTGTTCACGTGCCACAAAGGCGCTGGTTTTAGAGGCGCGGAGATTAACACCTGTTTTATGGAGGTTTTCTCTTGGTTGCGGCTTAATCAACTAAAATGCAACCCAGAAAAATCTGAGATTATCTTTTTGGTTGCCCGCCTTGTGAATCATGGCACCAATGGTGGCCTTGGGATATGTCCCCTCCTACTGCTCCTGTTGGCATTGTGAAGAACTTAGGGGTCAAATTAGATACTACCCTAACAATGAAAGCCCAAATCCAGACCGTGTTGGGCACGTGCTTCGGCATGCTGAAAATGTTTAAAAAAAATCTTCCTCTGCTACCGGTCGAGTACCGGAAGACAGTAGTCCAAGCCTTGATTACATCCAGGTTGGATTATGTTAACATCTTGTACCTGGGCCTTCCTGAGTATTTATTGAACTGTTTGCAGGTGGCTCAAAATGCAGTGGCTAGAGCCGTATCTCATGGTAGGTCCCAGAGCACACATGACTATCCACCTGAGGGCCTTACACTGGCTTCCGGTAGGTAAAAGGATCCAGTTTAAAGCGCTGGTTCTAGCATTTTGGGCCTTTCACGGCACAGGGGCCGTATATCTTAGGAGAAGGGTTCAACACTATGAGCCGCAACAAGCCCTGAGGTCCTCAGGACAGTCATTGATGCACATTCCCAAGTTCGCCCGCTCTCGGATAGGCGGGCGTTCATTTCAAGTGCTGGTCGCCTGCTCATGGAACGGGCTGCCTCTCTATCTTAGGCAGTCTCAGGACTTGATGACTTTTAGAAGACAGCTAAAAACTTGGCTTTTCCAGCAGTAATCTCCTTTTTCTGCCGTGACCTGACTTTCGAGCTCTGTTTCCTGTCTTTCAGTGGTCCTTTTGCAGCGCCGGGACACTCTGTGGAGTAGCCGTGCACTTTATAAGTACCTATTTCATTCATTCATTAGTAAAGGTGAATCTCCCCACTTTAGTAGTCCTAACAGCAGCCTACATTTGATACTCTTTGTCAAGGGTGTTTCCAAAGGGTTCCTTGTAGATTCAGCTCCAATTTCTTTCCAGGACGTAAGAAAGGAAAGTAACAATTTCTCTAGATGGAATATTTTGGAGCTGCTTGACAGTTGACACCCAAGTCCAAACCATGCTAACTTTGTAGAACTCACACTTTCCCTCCTTAAACCCTGGGCTGATCTGCTCTGCTTCAATATCAGTTTTCACACACCTAGGTTTGGAAGCAGAAGCAAGCGACTTCTGTTTCAGTTGGTATTCCCCTTTCTGACCTATTTCAGTCATAACGGACACCACAATAATTTAAATCTCTACAGATGTCTACACTATAAATGATTTCCACTTGTTTTCGGGCCTACGTTTGCCTTCATTTTGCTTCTTTTCACTGGCTGCTTATGCCATATTCTATATTCTTTACATAACATCTTCTTACCATACCTAATTATAACCAGATTTTAAGCTTTAATTTTTACACTAAAATGTCAAGGTTTCTTTCAATCAGATTTTAACTTTTGTGTATATGTAAGTTTTGCAGTGTGAGCTACTAGCATTTTGCAGAACCATTATTTGTGTGCACTAACCTTAGTGGACAGGGCCGAGCCTTTAAGCTCTAACTGCATCTCATCATTTGTAGGCAAGCAAGCATGCCCCTAATTCACATTTGTAATTTTGTGCAATCTTTACTTTTTTCAGAAAGTTTATTTATACAATGTTATATTCTTTACACTTTATAATTCATTAACTTTTTATTTTTTAAACTTTTTTTACTTATTTTGCTTGCTGTTCAAATGTTTATGTTATTCTTTTAAGTGCATGTCCATCACATTGGCGAAAACTCTCCTATTAGTCTCACCTAAGGAGACCGACTGGTGACATTTGTTCCAGTAACATGTAAAATACTGCATACTGTAGTCTTGCTCCTCCAGTTTAAGTAAGTAAGTAAGTAAGTAATTTATTGTATAAGTTAATTAAAACCTTTACAAAATCGCTCAACGGCGAAAGATCATCAAAATAAAACTGCAGTTACTTTATTTATGGAGTCCAACAATAAAAAGAGCTATGGTACAGTTTATGTTAACTACACAGCGTTTTCTGTTTAACTGGCTTGTGCCGTGCTCCTGCGGAGTAACAGTTCGTCCGATATCCCCTTAAGACAATCTCGTAAGGACCCTGTGACGTATATACATGAGTAAAAGGTGCCTTTGGATTACATGTGTTTTAAAATAATAAGGATATTGACATCATATAGCAGCCTCGTCATTAGATTTTATAATAAGGGTGCTGCAAATCCATAAAGTGTCAAGTGCCCAATATTTAACAAGAGATTATTTTTGATGTATTAAAAGGAAGGCTTTTTGTATCATGCGTTTCCTAATAAAGAGAGCCAATTCCGGGAAATGGTGCGCCCAGGTTCAAATGCAGCTTATTGTGCACTATACTGTATCCTCTACCGTCCCCATGAATTATACGAACCAGCACGCCAGCTGTAGATCTCCTCCTCCAAGGCAAGCCTTCACTGCTTGTCTGCAGGATCTTATCCGCCTGGTGTTGAAGATTGTTTTCAAAAGCAGTCGTCGTTCAGGATCCAGTTCACGGCAGATGCATAATAGATGCGTGATGCTCTGTTCTGCTTTCCCGCAAAGACGGCACTTAGTTATTTCCGAAGATCGCTTCCATGGTGGAAGGTGCGGCAGGACAGGAAGGATACCCATCTCTCCTCTTAAAGCCAGCACCTAAATAATTTTGTGGGAAGGGACTTGTGTAGCTCTGCAGCACGTACCATCCGTGAGACCTTCCCCTGAGCGATTCTTTGTCCTCTACTACTGACAGCCTTTTCACTGTCTTATTTACCAAAGACTTAAAGCTGTTTTGCGCTCCCGAAGTTGCCCAGAGCTCCTTCATGCCTAGGCGGTTTATAGATGCTGTCAGGTAGTCTCTTGCTATGCAGGCCTTGCTTGTGTTTATCTCTTTCCATAGGTGGAAATTCAAAGAGCTTTGTTCGGACCTTCTAATCCTATGCCAACATTTCACATAGGCGCCATTTCGAGATATTTTTTGAGATTGTAGACCAAACTTCAGCCTGATTTGTGCGGGAGAGACGTAATTTGGGAGGCTGAAGATTATTCTTACTGCTCTCGACAGGGTACGATCCAGAGTGTCCCCATCTCTTCCCCTGAGGCACTCACTCCTGTAGGTGATAGCTGGGGTTAGCTTTGCTTGTAAAACCTGTAGTAGTGGGTTTAAACTTTGTCCGGCGGTTTTAAGTTTGAGAGATTTTAGAGCTACCGCTATTGAGTTGCCTCTCTGTCTTATGGCTTCTTTTTGTGGTTTAAAAGTACCCTTGTCATCAATTATCACCCCTAGATACTTGTATTCGGCCACGACTTCCATGGGTGCCCCTGCCAGGTACCATTGAAACCCAGATGTGTTCTTTTACGGGTTGAAGCGCATGACCTTCGACTTCTCTAGGTTGATTGTTAGACCATTAGATGCTGCATGACTACTAGTTGTGTTTAGCAGGTGCTGAAGCCCAATTGGAGTTCGGCTAATCAGCACAACATCATCAGCATACAGTAAGTTAGAAAGTGACAACCCCCCTAACCTGGGTGCGTGAGAAGTGCTGATGTTTAATTCCGAAGAAAGGTCTGCCATAAACAGGTTAAAAAGCGAAGGGGCCAGCACGCACCCCTGTTTCAGTCCCCTCGTTGTTGGTATTTTCCTTGACAGGAATTTGCCGGTTCCTAGCTTTACTTGAACCCACGTGTTGGTGTGTAGGAGAATTGTCTGCTTTAATAGTGTTATATCCCGCATAGATGCCCTAATGTAGATCCGTTCGTAAATGCCCTAAACTGGACGTATTCATATTTACCCTAATATGGTCATATTCGTACTTGCCCAATTATGGTGATGGCCGCATATGCCCAATTATGGTCACAACTGTGCATGTCCTATTATAGTATGATTCCTTATATAGGCATGATCTTTCACCTACATTGGTCCCAGCTAGTACACAACGAGCTCTGAGGGCTGAACGTTATCCTGTGGTTTTGAATGCAGCAGGGTTCTTCCAAACACAGGCCCACACTGTACTCATTAATTATGCATGGCTTTCTAAGAATACACCACCAGCATAATGTATGTACAAAGTTCACCCCTGACGTCTTCCTCATGTCCAATACAAACCATACTGAGGACCGAGACTCTTTAGGGTATCAATACACCACAGCTTGCCCCGGTAAACCAGAGGGAACCGAGACTTCCATGCTGACACACTGACCAGAGACGCTGAGGCTTCTGCATGCAGTCACTCAAGCTGACAGTGGTCTTACACAACCCGGACGGGGTGTCCAACTCGAGACCAGGACGGGGTCCCACACTCTCTCTATTCAGGTATGGGGGTTCGACTAAATCCTAGGAGGATTCTTGGCTCTTAGCTTCTAAGACCTACACACATATGCTAGGTACACACAGGTACATCTAGGTAGGCATCGTAGGAGTACGCGCACTTGCATAATGCTTTTATATTCATGTATGTACTCATGATTATCGCAATATGGTAGAACTGTTCTATCCCTTTGCTTTTATCGTACTGCTGATCATATATCTCTGCTATTGTCTGCTGGTCTCTGCAGCACATATATTTTACACTAGAATAACAACTGTTCAATAAATACTTATTGAAACGCCCAACTGTTTATTCTGTGTAACTCTCTGAGATAAACTGAATAAGTGAGCATGAGTGACTGAGCGAAAGGTAGTACATTGTTTCCACGATTCTGAGGGAATCAGGGTTGTCATGTTTTGTCATGTTCTAAGGTTGCCAGAAACTAATCTCTCCCCGATAAGAGGAGACACTAGTGGCACTGCGAGCTAGCTAATGCAAAACCAGGCTAACATATACGGTGGGGGTGCACGGAGTTAGTCTGCCACCAAGCCCGCAGTATATGTTATCCAAACGCGCAGGTCCTGCAGGGGTACTATAGGACGTACACGACATGGCGCCACCAACGTTGGTTTGGTACTTATTTAACAGTAGAATCTGAGTAGTTCAGTCTTGCTATTCTCAGAGAACCTACTCACAAAATCCCAGAGACGTCTGGAGTGGGTGGGCACAAAATCCGCCGCAGCTGAGTAGTACGAGAATACTATTTATCGGCTGTTGGTTACTCAAGCTTGAAGGATATTTAGTCCCTACAATTGTGCACTTACACCTTATCTTAAAAACTCTTTAATCTCCCTTCTTCCAATTAAAAATGGTGGATGATACAAGCGCAACAGGGAGAGTTACAACAAACCTCTTTGGTTTAGAAGAAGACAATGAAGATGCAATACAAATTGCACCAAATTTCAGAAGGGCAGTCACCCTAAAACTTCTAGAACACGGCTTAAGAGCCAGGGGTGGTAGAGTAATTTTTGTGATTGAGGCACACAAATCTAATAAAACAGAGGAGTTCTATTCATGGTTTACATTCCAGGCAACGAATGCAATTACAAATGTGTTTCACTACTACCTAGAAGGTGAAACACCTGCAGACTATACTCCCTTTGAGGAAGTAGAGGTCCCGCTCACTTACCAGGAGCATAATTATTAGTTTAAAGGCGCCCTACCCCACGTACATGGAAGAGCAAGATTAGGCCCGCTCGGAGGAGCAGGAGCCACATGGCCCATATTAGCGGCATACACACCGCATCCTGACATTGACACAATGCCACAGCCAGACTTACTCGTACAACACAGAGATTTAATTAAAATCTACAGAAACCTCACACAATTTGTGATGAGGACTTTAACAGTTCAACCTGCACCTGCTGGAGCACAAGATACTCCTGTCCAGAGTACAGTTAATAAAATAACTCCACAAACATTACACACGGTAATGGGCAAAACGCCAGCAAAACGCAAACAAATTCCATTCTGGATAGCTCAGAAAATAACTCAGTTACTCCCAAATACTACAACCAGTGATAAACACAGAATTCTAACAATCTGCTTGCCCATGGGGATCACACCACAACTAGAGGATTGCACCTCTTGGGGTTCAGTCTTTGCTGCCATATATACCAAAACACATGGTATCCCGTCAATAGCAGTAGTACCTGACGTATTGAGACAGATACAAAATGAGTACGGAGCAGAACCTGCCCTTAACTTAGGGATGAAGTTGCTAAACAACTTTGAACAGGTCTCAGCCATAATACTAGCTAACATTAAGGGGGAAGCAGCTTCAGTGGCGATCCGCCAACGCCTAAGGGAGTACGGTCCAGAGGATCAACAACACGAACTACCCAAAATAATTGAAACTTCGTATGCAGAACTAGGCAGAGACAGTCTAGGTGGGAAAGCATTAAAACCACAACTGGTGGGCAGTCCTGAAGAGGACACTACAAAGCAGACACCTACTTCTTCTAAAAAGAAGTGGGATAATAAAAACAACAAAAGTCTAAAGACACCAGATCTCAGTCCAGAGGTAGGTCTCCTCAACAGGAGCCCTCTGAAAAAAGGTACAACCTCAGGAATAGGGATAATATTAAAAACCTGACAGGTATCAGGATACTGATACTCATTCCTCTCGTTCCTTTCAGGGTTCATCACGAAACTCCGAGAGGGAAGGACGATCAAAGGAGCGTACAAAGTCCAGAGACAACATGCTGCGGACTACGCACCTAAAAAAGAGGTTAAACAAAAATCAAAACCTCAGTTCAAAAAGAAGAA
This sequence comes from Calotriton arnoldi, assembly GCA_963921515.1. Classification (NCBI taxonomy): domain Eukaryota; kingdom Metazoa; phylum Chordata; class Amphibia; order Caudata; family Salamandridae; genus Calotriton; species Calotriton arnoldi. The sequence goes on along the minus strand of CAWUFW010006600.1, from coordinate 555,289 downwards.
GGTAGCAGGTCTCAAGATCAGACATGCCCAGAATTCTGAGGACACAGCTTCTGAACGGGGAATGGGCTCTGACGATGCTAGACAGTGCGGCGGAAGTAACGATAGCTCGCCAGAACCTGAAGGAATTTCTGGTGACAGCGGAGTTGAGTGAGTATATCACGGTGGAAACACCTGATAAGTGTCCCACATAAGTTACATGAGATAACACTCCGGATGGAGGGGGACAAGCCCAGAAAGGTTAGAGGTCTATTTTGGGAGAATTTGTCATCTGGGTATGATATCCTATTAGCAGAACAAGACTGGCCGCCTGCATTCATCATGGAGTGCCCTAGGGGAGAAACAATAATTTTTCCAGCCTTTTCCGACCTCGTTCCCATTCACCTAAAACATGCATATGCGCAGGAGTGGGCGGTTGCCCTAACTCCAGCATTGTACAAAAATCATGCTGGTTGGAATGAGGATTCAACCCACCACGTGATCCCTTTAAAAGTTTTCCCAAATGCTCAAAGGCAATATCCTATAAAGCAGGAAGCTAAAAGACAAGTCAGGGAGATTCTAGATCAACTAGAATACCAGGGGGTGATAGAAAATTGCACTTCACCTATGAACATTCCTTTGTTCCCCGTAGCAAAACCTGACAATACATATCGTCTAGTTATAGATTACAGACATTTAAACACTTGCACAAAGACATTTGCAGTTCAAAATGCACACAGTGCCGCATTAATGAATAACATTGTGCGGAAAAAATACAAAACAACACTTGATATCTCAAATGGATTTTTCTGCCAAAATATAGTGCTTGAAAGCAGTATCTGACTTCATTCAGTGCGTTAGGATCACAACGGCAATTTTGCCGCCTCCCCCAAGGGTACAAAAATAGCCTGGGGTTGTTCTCAGCAAGGGTAACAGAGTTACTCCAAAATTTGGATGAAGAAGCATTGTCCTATGTGGATGATATTTATCTGATGACGATGACTTAAAGAGGCACTTGCAGGGTGAGCCCCATCATTATGGGATTCGCCTCTGAGGGCTATAAATTTAATTAAAAAAATCAAAAATTGCCCACCTCAATGTCCTGTTTTTAGGATAGAGCTGTCAAGTGAGGAAAAAGCCTGGCAGCTAACTTTTTAGAAAAGTGTGCGCTGCTCCAACCTCCAAAATCATTAAAGAATTTACAATCAATTCTGGGATTCCTAAATTTTGGTCGAACATACATTTTGGATTACGCAGAAAGGGTAAAACCTTTCTACGACTTAATAAAACCTGACTTTTCAGTCAAACAATGGACACAGGAACACACAAATATCCTGCGTTCCCTACAGGAAGAAATGATAGCTTCTAAACATTTACAGACACGCGTAAACATACGCAACTTGGTGATCCGAGTCATAGCGGCTCAATGTGGGTACACTTATTTAACTTTTAATGAAGGTGAAACAGTACCAATCGCATACAAATCACACCTGTATACCAACGCAGAAATGCGTTTCACTTCAACAGAAAAAATCCTGACAGCAGTGCAGACCGCTGTAGCAAGAGAAAGAGCTTTGGCTCAGGGAAAACGCATTATTGTCGTGACCCCAGTACCAGCTTTAGAAGCTGTTACAAAAGCAAGCATTCCAAATGCTAAAGCCTTACATCCAAGATGGATACAATGGGCTAATTATCTTACTGCAACGGATGTTGAATACAGATTTGATCCGAGTTTAAAAACTCAAGCATTCCTGCAATACGAACAAGAATACCCTCTACCAAATGAAATTTTGCCTCTAGATCAGTATGAATACATTATTTACACTGACGGTTCTGCTCAACCAGCCACAGGAAGAAAGCAAGCTTACAGCGCAGCGTGTGCGATTGTTAAAGGTCGCATGCACGATGGCAAGTTCCATCCGAGTTGCACAAAAACGCAATCTCTAGGAGACGGCACTGCACAGTTGGCAGAACTCAAAGCACTTATACTGGCACTTATAAATACAGATCAAGAATTCCCCACACTGATTGTGTGTGATTCCTTTTACTGTGTACAGTCGTACAATGAATATCTACATCATTGGGAACAAAACTGGTTCAAAGATGCAAAAAGTGGCACAATAAAGCATAAAATGCTATGAGAACAGGTAGTGGAGTTGAGAAACGAACTACCAAGGGCTCACGTGATACATACACTGAGTCATCAGCATGATGGCGTTCACGTTGAAGGGAATTCATTGGCTGATGAAGCCACAAAGGGGGCTGTTCGCACAGCCGCCGTAGCTGCAGTTACTCGTTCAAAGACGACGAGATAATGGTAGCTGTCAATGCTTCACGAAAAGGCAGCACAGCAGTACCTAAAAAATTTCCACTCAAGTACTCCTACAAGTTAGATGCACAAAACATTCCATATGCTCAGATTCCTGGAGTGGGGGATAGAGTAATACCAAATATGGATGTAGGCTTTGCTTGATTTTAGCAGCACATGAGGGTTTGGGTTCTGCGCATACAGGCATTACAGCGACTATTTCTTTATTGAAACAGCGCTACTGGTGGCCAGGGTTAACAAAGCAGACTAAAGACTATGTCTTGAAATGCAACATCTGTCAGCAGATAAAAGGCTCCACCGTGACCCGCCCAGCGCAGACACCATTACTAATATCAGACAAACATCTCGCATGTGTATATTTGAACCACTGCGGACCCTTATAATCTGATGGGTCCAAGAAATATATCATGGTTGCAGTGGATTCCTGCTCTAGATTCCGATGGGTTTTACGCTCAGCGCACGGCTGATGCTCGAACTGTTATAAAAGATTTGCGAGTCTTTATCGGCACATACGCAGTTGGCAGGTTACATTCTGACCGTAGTCGGCGTTTAGCCTTCGGGCTTACAAAGAGGCCATGGAAGGAATGGGCGTAGCATTGCTGTACTCCTCTCCGTATCATTCCGAGGGAAATTCTGTTGTGGAGAGGAAAAACCGAGACTTAAAGCAATCTTTAACAGCTAGGGTATTAGGCAAGGGTGGTAGATGGGTCGATCACCTTTATGGGGTACAGCACGCGCTCAATAATCAGCCAAGAAGCTCTCTAGGAGGTGTCACTCCTTACGAGGTCCTATTTGGGACAAGAATGTGGGTACCTGATCTTGATTGTGAAGGCACAGTGGCGGATGAAAAACCATTTGATATCCATGATCGTTTGGCTGTTTTACAGGATCTAAATGAATCCAAGACACAACAAAGTAACTTGCTCCAGAAACAGGCCGCCACTGAGGAAGTCAAGGCAGTAACGGCAAGACCAATCTGGATCCCAAAACTCGGGGATCTAGTCAGAGAGAAGATTGCTGACAAAAAAGAATTTGGTCCATCTTACAGAAAGCCTGTACCGGTCCTTGCAATCCACGGCACAAGAACTGTACTTCTGCCGCCTCTTGCCAGAAAAAAGGAGAAAAGATTTGTCTCAATTGACTTAATCAAACCACACTATGTGGCCGATACTAAACAGTAGGCCTCGTGGACTCCACAGTAGCAGACGCCCTCCTCTCGCTACAATCCAAGAAGTTCAAACAGAAAGAGTCATCACGTTTGAAGAGCCACCTGTACTGAATGATGGACTAAGCAACAATGCTATGGAACTTGTTCACTCCAACAAGAAATTCATCTTCAAAATGAAAACCAACTTACCAACCAAGTTGCAATCAGACCTAATACAGAGATCTACGTCAATGTGCCTCGACAAGAGAACACAGCAATTTCAACAAATCCCGATGCAATTCCAACAATTGATCGAACTGCTTCTGGCTATTTCATGAACTTTGATACGTTTTCACTAGACCCAAGTGAACCGGAAACGACGCCAGCCAAAAAATCACTCACACAGAAACTCAATGACTTTTTGTACTTTTTTAGAAAGACTTACCTGGTGTCACCTTGGATAGAACTATGGTATATCACTGGGATTTTATTTTTCATTTTCTGGCTAGGTTTAATAATAACTTTTAGTATGCTTATTAATGGACGATACCTCCAACCAAGCTCTACAGCCCAAAGAGTCAATTCGATTTTAAAACCACACCAGTCTTCACATCGTGAACCAAGAGACTTGTCTTCAGTGAACATTACAGCAGTTCTTATACCGGACGGTATAGTATGGGACAAGATTGATTATGATATATTAGGACCGACTGAACTTTTAAAGCTAAAACATGTATTTAAAATTTCTTTAAGTGATTTCATTACCTCCAGTACATTTTCTGATGATTGGGACACTGGAACTGTAAATGCTATGATGTCTGATTTAGAAAAAACTGCTGCGTTTCCGAACAATGAAATGTTAGAAGGTACTTCAGACTATGATACATTGTATTGTTACCAACATTTTGGTGATCATTTCTTACACAAGTCCATAACACCTAGAAATGTATTTGAATACCACCAGTGGGAGCACTGCCCAACACCTTCAATAGGTAGTTCACAAGCGTTTGCACAGATATTTACATACTTCTCAGGGTTTAACACATCCGACCCGACGTCATTTTATTATAAAATGGAGAAAAATTCAGCTCAGAAAATTATGTTAACAAACACCAAACATATTTACTCTGCATCCTTTGTGAACCAGTTGTCTAAACAGGGTTTCGATCTATGGAAAGACACAATAGAATCCAAATCAATTTGGGGTTCTAGGGACTGGCAAGTCCAGGGAATAGAAGCACTTTTTAGAGCATGCATCATTCCGCAGCAGATTTTATTTCTGAACGAAACTGTGCAACAGACATCCTGTCTTGGATTAGCCAAAGGCAAGGAAATGAACACACCGGGGTTTCCAACACCATCGCAGATGGGTAGGGGGCAGAATTCAACTACACAAGGGGTAGGATTAGATGACATTTTCCAGAACAATAGGTCAGATCCTGATTGGACAGAATGGCTGGTTTGGCCCATTGACACAAACAAATGTCAACAGAGATTTTTGAATACAACCAGAGGGTTTAGTATCCATAGGCCAGACCCACGCTATGTACAGAGACATCACCCGGGGGTAGTGACATCCTATAGTGTTGGGAAGTTGTGCCTTGATTGGCTAGAGACCTCAACTCTGACAGAAGTCAAACACCACTTGACCTTACTAACACCTGACATGGATCTTAGAGATTTTCTACTGGGACCCAAGAAACAGCGTCAGAAACGTTTCATATATGCAGGCCTTTATGCCTACTATAATGAAAACTGGAAAATAACCCAACAAGAGGCCGCAGAAAGAATACGAGAAATAGACCGTATTAACTTAGAAAAGGCATTAGCTGTAGTGGATAACGGGTTAACAACTTTGACCTCCAGGATTTACTCCTTAGGCAACATTGTGTCCTCGGCAATCGACATATTAGAACAAGATCTGGCCTTGTTACAACACGGGCAATCTCAGCTACGTTCTATTATGATGTTAAGCCGGACGCTGCAATTTTTGCGTGCAGGCAATGTGCCATGGCGTTTTATAAACACCACGTCTCTGTTCTCAGAATACAATCTAACTGATAAACAGACAGAAATGGCACAAAGGGGAGTCAAATATACAATGCTGCGTATTGAGAAACTGGAAAGGTTACCATTCACTGTAGCTGAGTCACCATCAACAGAATGGCTAATTCATGGCCAAATCACTCTGCCGGTCACTACGTTTCAGTTTCAATATTGCCTTGAGCAAAGGCAAGCAGGCAAATATGTGAAAATGGGTAAGGGATACATCAAGGAAACTTGGGAGTTACCATATAGATACCGATGCCGGAATGGGGATCGAGAAGTGTATCTGAGTGGTACAAACTGCAAGAACGCTTTGAGCGGTTCTCTCATGTGTCAGGATATTTCTCTACACGGAGCCTGCGGTGGTTCAGTGGCGAACTTATCTTGTCACATGTCAGGGACCCCAGCGGCCATGATGACGCCGGTTTTCCAGCTGCTCTCGAATGGGAGTTACTTAATGCTAAATGATCAAGGTTGTTGTGGGATGCTTCCGGGCGTCGCATATCTAGTAACTGTTAACTCCAGGGTTACTTGCTGTATGCAAGTATTGTTTCTGCCACTGAACACAGTCAGGGAGGCGCCGTTATGGCCTTCGCTGAATGTTTCTTTTATACAGTTTGATACTCTGAGCAGATTGAAAGCCATGCTTTTACAGCAACCCGTGCCCTTAACCTCCGCTCGAGAAACCTATGAATTTCAAGTTGCAAGGACCTCGACCAGGATACAGACACTCATACGTACAAACTGCCCCATTCATTTAGCAGAAATGGTGGGACGTATCTTTAACATGTCAGATACGAGCGGAATTGTACACCTATTTAAGACCATAGGGTCAGGACTGTTAAGCACCTTTCAGACAGTCCTCGGAGTAATCCCAAATTTTATACACTCCGTATTGGGAAGCGTATTTGGAGGATTCCCGCTCATCTTGTTTCTAATCGCAGGAATCCTGATTGTAATATTGCTGCTACGCAATGAACGGCCCACTTCCCGAGGGAATGGTGAACACGCTCCTGGAGCGGAAATACCGTGAACGCATGGTACAACTTCTGGGCGTTTCTTGCCTGCGAGAACTCAGTGCCTCCTGGTTTCTATCATTTAGACCAGTCTGGATAGACTGCATCTTACCTGTGCTTCGATGCCTGTTCTGCGGAGAAGAATGCACGTTGGATCTTTGTCTAACATTTCCATCAGATGCGCCTCCGGACACGGATGCAATGCTGGACACCATAAAGGCCCATGCTCTGCGTTGTCCCCAGCGGCTTCCAATTCTGATGAATGCATTCCTGGAGAATCCACAGGTGCCGTTCGCTCCTGCTGGGTTAGGTGACTCCTCCACAGGCACCAAGGTAACAACTGCCGCACAAGCTGCCGCAGCACCGACTGTTGGCAGTACTACATTCCATCTATGTGCGATTGACGTTCTCTGTGAGGCATTGGATTTGTCATGTACAGCAGCTGACACCGATAATATTGAGCTTCCCAACCAGGACGCGTAATTTTGAATTGGCTCATCGTGTCCTGGGAAAGAATTCAGCTTCTTCTCTCGTTTCAAAATAAAAACGATCTAAATTTGGAACATTTTCTTATATTGACACTTTCGCTTGAGAAAAGTATGGCCTTCTCCTGCTTATGGTAATACAACTTGTATAGAGAGACGATATTGATTTTTAAGTGGCAACTAGAAAAAGCTGAATTTAAACATTTTTTTTAAGCACCAACATTTTTTAACGATTTTTTAGAACTATGTTTTTACTTGCTTTTAAAAATGTTTTTAAATTGCCCGGATTTTAAGTATGGTCATTTATTGTCCAGTTCGGAAGTGGAGTGGGTGTTATATCCCGCATGGATGCCCTAATGTAGATCCGTTCGTACATGCCCTAAACTGGACGTATTCATATTTACCCTAATATGGTCATATTCGTACTTGCCCAATTATGGTCATGGCTGCATATGCCCAATTATGGTCACAACTGTGCATGTCCTATTATAGTATGATTCCTTATATAGGCATGATCTTTCACCTACATTGGTCCCAGCTAGTACACAACGAGCTCTGAGGGCTGAACGTTATCTATCCTGTGGTTTTGAATGCAGCAGGGTTCTTCCAAACACAGGCCCACACTTTACTCATTAATTATGCATGGCTTTCTAAGAATACACCACCAGCATAATGTATGTACAAAGTTCACCCCTGACGTCTTCCTCATGTCCAATACAAACCATACTGAGGACCAAGACTCTTTAGGGTATAAATACACCACAGCTTGCCCCGGTAAACCAGAGCGAACCGAGACTTCCATGCTGACACACTGACCAGAGACGCTGAGGCTCCTGCATGCAGTCGCTCAAGCTGACAGTGGTCTTACACAACCCGGACGGGGTGTCCAACTCGAGACCAGGACTGGGGTTGTTCTCAGCAAGGGTAACAGAGTTACTCCAAAATTTGGATGAAGAAGCATTGTCCTATGTGGATGATATTTATCTGATGACGATGACTTAAAGAGGCACTTGCAGGGTGAGCCCCATCATTATGGGATTCGCCTCTGAGGGCTATAAATTTAATTTAAAAAAATCAAAAATTGCCCACCTCAATGTCCTGTTTTTAGGATAGAGCTGTCAAGTGAGGGAAAAGCCTGGCAGCTAACTTTTTAGAAAAGTGTGCGCTGCTCCAACCTCCAAAATCATTAAAGAATTTACAATCAATTCTGGGATTCCTAAATTTTGGTTGAACATACATTTTGGATTACGCAGAAAGGGTAAAACCTTTCTACGACTTAATAAAACCTGACTTTTCAGTCAAACAATGGACACAGGAACACACAAATATCCTGCGTTCCCTACAGGAAGAAATGATAGCTTCTAAACATTTACAGACACGCGTAAACATACGCAACTTGGTGATCCGAGTCATAGCGGCTAAATGCGGGTACACTTATTTAACTTTTAATGAAGGTGAAACAGTACCAATCGCATACAAATCACACCTGTATACCAACGCAGAAATGCGTTTCACTTCAACAGAAAAAATCCTGACAGCAGTGCAGACCGCTGTAGCAAGAGAAAGAGCTTTGGCTCAGGGAAAACGCATTATTGTTGTGACCCCAGTACCAGCTTTAGAAGCTGTTACAAAAGCAAGCATTCCAAATGCTAAAGCCTTACATCCAAGATGGATACAATGGGCTAATTATCTTACTGCAATGGATGTTGAATACAGATTTGATCCGAGTTTAAAAACTCAAGCATTCCTGCAATACGAACAAGAATACCCTCTACCAAATGAAATTTTGCCTCTAGATCAGTATGAATACATTATTTACACTGACGGTTCTGCTCAACCAGCCACAGGAAGTAAGCAAGCTTACAGCGCAGCGTGTGCGATTGTTAAAGGTCGCATGCACGATGGCAAGTTCCATCCGAGTTGCACAAAAACGCAATCTCTAGGAGACGGCACTGCACAGTTGGCAGAACTCAAAGCACTTATACTGGCACTTATAAATACAGATCAAGAATTCTCCACACTGATTGTGTGTGATTCCTTTTACTGTGTACAGTCGTACAATGAATATCTACATCATTGGGAACAAAACGGGTTCAAAGATGCAAAAAGTGGCACAATAAAGCATAAAATGCTATGGGAACAGGTAGTGGAGTTGAGAAACGAACTACCAAGGGCTCACGTGATACATACACTGAGTCATCAGCATGATGGCGTTCACGTTGAAGGGAATTCATTGGCTGATGAAGCCACAAAGGGGGCTGTTCGCGCAGCCGCCGTAGCTGCAGTTACTCGTTCAAAGACGAGGGTAGACGACGAGATAATGGTAGCTGTCAATGCTTCATGAAAAGGCAGCACAGCAGTACCTAAAAAATTTCCACTCAAGTACTCCTACAAGTTAGATGCACAAAACATTCCATATGCTCAGATTCCTGGAGTGGGGGATAGAGTAATACCAAATATGGATGTAGGCTTTGCTTGATTTTAGCAGCACATGAGGGTTTGGGTTCTGCGCATACAGGCATTACAGCGACTATTTCTTTATTGAAACAGCGCTACTGGTGGCCAGGGTTAACAAAGCAGACTAAAGACTATGTCTTGAAATGCGACATCTGTCAGCAGATAAAAGGCTCCACCGTGACACGCCCAGCGCAGACACCATTACTAATATCAGACAAACATCTCGCATGTGTATATTTGAACCACTGCGGATCCTTATAATCTGATGGGTCCAAGAAATATATCATGGTTGCAGTGGATTCCTGCTCTAGATTCCTATGGGTTTTACGCTCAGCGCACGGCTGATGCTCGAACTGTTATAAAAGATTTGCGAGTCTTTATCGGCACATACGCAGTTGGCAGGTTACATTCTGACCGTAGTCGGCGTTTAGCCTTCGGGCTTACAAAGAGGCCATGGAAGGAATGGGCGTAGCATTGCGGTACTCCTCTCCGTATCATTCCGAGGGAAATTCTGTTGTGGAGAGGAAAAACCGAGACTTAAAGCAATCTTTAACAGCTAGGGTATTAGGCAAGGGTGGTAGATGGGTCGATCACCTTTATGGGGTACAGCACGCGCTCAATAATCAGCCAAGAAGCTCTCTAGGAGGTGTCACTCCTTACGAGGTCCTATTTGGGACAAGAATGTGGGTACCTGATCTTGATTGTGAAGGCACAGTGGCGGATGAAAAACCATTTGATATCCATGATCGTTTGGCTGTTTTACAGGATCTAAATGAATCCAAGACACAACAAAGTAACTTGCTCCAGAAACAGGCCGCCACTGAGGAAGTCAAGGCAGTAACGGCAAGACCAATCTGGATCCCAAAACTCGGGGATCTAGTCAGAGAGAAGATTGCTGACAAAAAAGAATTTGGTCCATCTTACAGAAAGCCTGTTCCGGTCCTTGCAATCCACGGCACAAGAACTGTACTTCTGCCGCCTCTTGCCGGAAAAAAGGAGAAAAGATTTGTCTCAATTGACTTAATCAAACCACACTATGTGGCCGATACTAAACAGTAGGCCTCGTGGACTCCACAGTAGCAGACGCCCTCCTCTCGCTACAATTCAAGAAGTTCAAACAGAAAGAGTCATCACGTTTGAAGAGCCACCTGTACTGAATGATGGACTAAGCAACAATGCTATGGAACTTGTTCACTCCAACAAGAAATTCATCTTCAAAATGAAAACCAACTTACCAACCAAGTTGCAATCAGACCTAATACAGAGATCTACGTCAATGTGCCTCGACAAGAGAACACAGCAATTTCAACAAATCCCGATGCAATTCCAACAATTGATCGAACTGCTTCTGGCTATTTCATGATCTTTGATACGTTTTCACTAGACCCAAGTGAACCGGAAACGACGCCAGCCAAAAAATCACTCACACAGAAACTCAATGACTTTTTGTACTTTTTTAGAAAGACTTACCTGGTGTCACCTTGGATAGAACTATGGTATATCACTGGGATTTTATTTTTCATTTTCTGGCTAGGTTTAATAATAACTTTTAGTATGCTTATTAATGGACGATACCTCCAACCAAGCTCTACAGCCCAAAGAGTCAATTCGATTTTAAAACCACACCAGTCTTCACATCGTGAACCAAGAGACTTGTCTTCAGTGAACATTACAGCAGTTCTTATACCGGACGGTATAGTATGGGACAAGATTGATTATGATATATTAGGACCGACTGAACTTTTAAAGCTAAAACATGTATTTAAAATTTCTTTAAGTGATTTCATTACCTCCAGTACATTTTCTGATGATTGGGACACTGGAACTGTAAATGCTATGATGTCTGATTTAGAAAAAACTGCTGCGTTTCCGAACAATGAAATGTTAGAAGGTACTTCAGACTATGATACATTGTATTGTTACCAACATTTTGGTGATCATTTCTTACACAAGTCCATAACACCTAGAAATGTATTTGAATACCACCAGTGGGAGCACTGCCCAACACCTTCAATAGGTAGTTCACAAGCGTTTGCACAGATATTCACATACTTCTCAGGGTTTAACACATCCGACCCGACGTCATTTTATTATAAAATGGAGAAAAATTCAGCTCAGAAAATTATGTTAACAAACACCAAACATATTTACTCTGCATCCTTTGTGAACCAGTTGTCTAAACAGGGTTTCGATCTATGGAAAGACACAATAGAATCCAAATCAATTTGGGGTTCTAGGGACTGGCAAGTCCAGGGAATAGAAGCACTTTTTAGAGCATGCATCATTTCGCAGCAGATTTTATTTCTGAACGAAACTGTGCAACAGACATCCTGTCTTGGATTAGCCAAAGGCAAGGAAATGAACACACCGGGGTTTCCAACACCATCGCAGATGGGTGGGGGGGCAGAATTCAACTACACAAGGGGTAGGATTAGATGACATTTTCCAGTACAACAGATCAGATCCTGATTGGACAGAATGGCTGGTTTGGCCCATTGACACAAACAAATGTCAACAGAGATTTTTAAATACAACCAGAGGGTTTAGTATCCATAGGCCAGACCCACGCTATGTACAGAGACATCACCCGGGGGTAGTGACATCCTATAGTGTTGGGAAGTTGTGCCTTGATTGGCTAGAGACCTCAACTCTGACAGAAGTCAAACACCACTTGACCTTACTAACACCTGACATGGATCTTAGAGATTTTCTACTGGGACCCACGAAACAGCGTCAGAAACGTTTCATATATGCAGGCCTTTATGCCTACTATAATGAAAACTGGAAAATAACCCAACAAGAGGCCGCAGAAAGAATACGAGAAATAGACCGTATTAACTTAGAAAAGGCATTAGCTGTAGTGGATAACGGGTTAACAACTTTGACCTCCAGGATTTACTCCTTAGGCAACATTGTGTCCTCGGCAATCGACATATTAGAACAAGATCTGGCCTTGTTACAACACGGGCAATCTCAGCTACGTTCTATTATGATGTTAAGCTGGACGCTGCAATATTTGCGTGCAGGCTATGTGCCATGGCGTTTTATAAACACCACGTCTCTGTTCTCAGAATACAATCTAACTGATAAACAGACAGAAATGGCACAAAGGGGAGTCAAATATACAATGCTGCGTATTGAGAAACTGGAAAGGTTACCATTCACTGTAGCTGAGTCACCATCAACAGAATGGCTAATTCATGGCCAAATCACTCTGCCGGTCACTACGTTTCAGTTTCAATATTGCCTTGAGCAAAGGCAAGCAGGCAAATATGTGAAAATGGGTAAGGGATACATCAAGGAAACTTGGGAGTTACCATATAGATGCCGATGCCGGAATGGGGATCGAGAAGTGTATCTGAGTGGTACAAACTGCAAGAACGCTTTGAGCGGTTCTCTCATGTGTCAGGATATTTCTCTACACGGAGCCTGCGGTGGTTCAGTGGCGAACTTATCTTGTCACATGTCAGGGACCCCAGCGGCCATGATGACGCCGGTTTTCCAGCTGCTCTCGAATGGGAGTTACTTAATGCTAAATGATCAAGGTTGTTGTGGGATGCTTCCGGGCGTCGCATATCTAGTAACTGTTAACTCCAGGGTTACTTGCTGTATGCAAGTATTGTTTCCTCCACTGAACACAGTCAGGGAGGCGCCGTTATGGCCTTCGCTGAATGTTTCTTTTATACAGTTTGATACTCTGAGCAGATTGAAAGCCATGCTTTTACAGCAACCCGTGCCCTTAACCTCCGCTCGAGAAACCTATGAACTTCAAGTTGCAAGGACCTCGACCAGGATACAGGCACTCATACGTACAAACTGCCCCATTCATTTAGCAGAAATGGTGGGACGTATCTTTAACATGTCAGATACGAGCGGAATTGTGCACCTATTTAAGACCATAGGGTCAGGACTGTTAAGCACCTTTCAGACAGTCCTCGGAGTAATCCCAAATTTTATACACTCCGTATTGGGAAGCGTATTTGGAGGATTCCCGCTTATCTTGTTTCTAATCGCAGGAATCCTGATTGTAATATTGCTGCTACGCAATGGACGGCCCACTTCCCGAGGGAATGGTGAACACGCTCCTGGAGCGGAAATACCGTGAACGCATGGTACAACTTCTGGGCGTTTCTTGCCTGCGAGAACTCAGTGCCTCCTGGTTTCTATCATTTAGACCAGTCTGGATAGACTGCATCTTACCTGTGCTTCGATGCCTGTTCTGCGGAGAAGAATGCACGTTGGATCTTTGTCTAACATTTCCATCAGATGCGCCTCCGGACACGGATGCAATGCTGGACACCATAAAGGCCCATGCTCTGCGTTGTCCCCAGCGGCTTCCAATTCTGATGAATGCATTCCTGGAGAATCCACAGGTGCCGTTCGCTCCTGCTGGGTTAGGTGACTCCTCCACAGGCACCAAGGTAACAACTGCCGCACAAGCTGCCGCAGCACCGACTGTTGGCAGTACTACATTCCATCTATGTGCGATTGACGTTCTCTGTGAGGCATTGGATTTGTCATGTACAGCAGCTGACACCGATAATATTGAGCTTCCCAACCAGGACGCGTAATTTTGAATTGGCTCATCGTGTCCTGGGAAAGAATTCAGCTTCTTCTCTCGTTTCAAAATAAAAACGATCTAAATTTGGAACATTTTCTTATATTGACACTTTCGCTTGAGAAAAGTATGGCCTTCTCCTGCTTATGGTAATACAACTTGTATAGAGAGACGATATTGATTTTTAAGTGGCAACTAGAAAAAGCTGAATTTAAACATTTTTTTTTAAGCACCAACATTTTTTAACGATTTTTTAGAACTATGTTTTTACTTGTTTTTAAAAATGTTTTTAAATTGCCCGGATTTTAAGTATGGTCATTTATTGTCCAGTTCGGAAGTGGAGTGGGTGTTATATCCCGCATGGATGCCCTAATGTAGATCCGTTCGTACATGCCCTAAACTGGACGTATTCATATTTACCCTAATATGGTCATATTCGTACTTGCCCAATTATGGTCATGGCTGCATATGCCCAATTATGGTCACAACTGTGCATGTCCTATTATAGTATGATTCCTTATATAGGCATGATCTTTCACCTACATTGGCCCCAGCTAGTACACAACGAGCTCTGAGGGCTGAAAGTTATCTATCCTGTGGTTTTGAATGCAGCAGGGTTCTTCCAAACACAGGCCCACACTGTACTCATTAATTATGCATGGCTTTCTAAGAATACACCACCAGCATAATGTATGTACAAAGTTCACCCCTGACGTCTTCCTCATGTCCAATACAAACCATACTGAGGACCGAGACTCTTTAGGGTATAAATACACCACAGCTTGCCCCGGTAAACCAGAGGGAACCGAGACTTCCATGCTGACACACTGACCAGAGACGCTGAGGCTCCTGCATGCAGTCGCTCAAGCTGACAGTGGTCTTACACAACCCGGACGGGGTGTCCAACTCGAGACCAGGACGGGGTCCCACACTCTCTCTATTCAGGTATGGGGATTCGACTAAATCCTAGGAGGATTCTTGGCTCTTAGCTTCTAAGACCTACACACATATGCTAGGTACACACAGGGACATCTAGGTAGGCATCGTAGGAGTATGCGCACTTGCATAATGCTTTTATATTCATGTATGTACTCATGATTATCGCAATATGGTAGAACTGTTCTATCCTTTTGCTTTTATCGTACTGCTGATCATATATCTCTGCTATTGTCTGCTGGTCTCTGCAGCACATATATTTTACACTAGAATAACAACTGTTCAATAAATACTTATTGAAACGCCCGACTGTTTATTCTGTGTAACTCTCTGAGACAAACCGAATAAGTGAGCATGAGTGACTGAGCGAAAGGTAGTACATTGTTTCCACGATTCTGAGGGAATCAGGGTTGTCATGTTTTGTCATGTTCTAAGGTTGCCAGAAACTAATCTCTCCCCGATAAGAGGAGACACTAGTGGCACTGCGAGCTAGCTAATGCAAAACCAGGCTAACATATACGGTGGGGGTGCACGGAGTTAGTCTGCCACCAAGCCCGCAGTATATGTTATCCAAACGCGCAGGTCCTGCAGGAGTACTATAGGAGCTACACGACAATAGCGCTGCTGGAATTTTCATCTTCTCTAGTTTGGCTCACAATTTGTTCCTGTCAATACTGTCAAAAGCAGCGGAATAATCAATGAAACAAAGAAAAAGGGGGAGTTTTACTGCTTTGACACCGTCCATCAGTAGCGTCAGGGAGAGTAAATTTGTGATGGTCCCTGTGCCTTTGCAGAAGCCTGTCTGGTTAATGGGATGAGCGATTTTTCATTTGCCCATGCTATTAATTCATTCTGGAGGAGACCGGCCTAATATTTCGCCTCGACGTCAATTAAAGTTACGAGTCGGTAGCTGGTTGCTTTATTCTTTTCTCCCTTCTTATAAATTGGGGATATTATGGAGCCTTTCCAGGAGTCTGGTATAATGCCCCGCCTCCTATGTGTTTAAACACTGATAGTAACACAGACGCCCAATAGTCCGGGTCAGTTTTGAACAAAATTGGGGGAATCCCATTGGGGCCCGGTGCGCCCTCCGGCTTACCTTTGGCTACTCGGTTTTTAATCTGCAAAATCGTAAAGTGAGGGACGCTTATTGGTGTTCTGCTGGAGTTTCCATAGGGACTCCGTTTGTCGGGCTGACCTCACCCCGGTTTTGCTGTAGCGTGACTTTCCTCCTTCAAGTTGAAATGTACCAGGAGGTGGCCTGCCCAAGTTTCCTCCGTTAGGTGAGAGTTGATACCTTGCACGCTGGCATTACCTAGGTTGTTTATTGTTCACCAAAATCTTGCGCTTTGGTTTGTCTTCGCGTCATACAAGAGCTTGGCCCACAAGGTGTCTTCTGCTTCCCTTTTTGCTTGTCAGATAACTTTTGTCTTTGTTGCTTTTAGCTGCGTGAGGGCTTTCTGTAGTATAGTTTCATTTCCCCCTTGTCTGAGCCTTCGTAGAGTTTTATTTATATCTTTATTGAGGGCCCTCAGATTCGGTATTTTAGAAATAGGGAGGTGGTTGAGTTGATTTCCAATCCATGAGCTTGCAAGCCGGGTTTTGGGCGTTCTCCTACAGGATAAGGGACCGCCTGATCTTTTAGCGTACTGATCCCCTAATTTTTTGGTCAGAGTTTCCCATTGGATTCTTACATTGCTATGTGCCTCTGCTTGATTTTCCAAGATTGACTTAGCTAGGGCTTGCAGTTTGTCTGGTTGGCTGGTTTTGCAAGATAGCCTTTTTAAGTTCACGGTATGAATAATCGCTGGATCCTCCACTGGGAGATCCAGGAGGCGCCCTTTTATGCACATCGAAATTTCCTGGGGCTGATGGTCACTGTGCTCTTTTGTTCCTATCCTGAAACTAGAGATCCTGCTAAACAGTTGTAGAGTAACAAACGTATAATCTATTGTAGAGCTTGCCGTGGCTTTATGGTATGTTGCCGCGGACGGTTGATCTCCCGGAAAGCGACCATTTAGTGCCACGAGGCTCAGGTAATCCAATTCCTGTATGAAGTTCCTGGTCAGACCTGACAGACTTATCTTTTTGCCCTGTTCCTGGATGGGAATCTTCCAAGCCGTGAATTGTTCCTCCAGATCGTTATCCCTTTTTTGCGGTCCCAATAGATGCATGTTAAAATCTCCAGCCAGCAAGAGGTTGGTTGTTGGCTCTTCCGAGAATAATCTGGTTATTTCCGTGTCCACCATTTTGACTCCTCTGGCTTTGTCTCGTGGGTGAATATAAATGTTTAGCACTATCATTTGTTGTTTAGCATTGCTCTCCCCTAAGTCCACTACGAGAATTTTGAGCCCATTTGTCGGGGTTAGGATGGAATCCACTTCTCTTGTCCCCCTTATGATGTTTATTCATGAGTAGATAGATAGGCCGCCCTTCAGGTGCCCAAATTTGGCTCCTTTAGTTGCTGGTAGATGATGAGTTTTGTAGCCGAGTAGGTGCTGAGGTTCTTCCAACCAGGTCTCCTGCAATAGAATTAGGTCAAAGCCTTGGATATAAGAGAGAAATTCTATGTCCGATGCCTTGCTTCCTAGGCCGTTTACATTCCACGAGCAAATTCGGAGTTGCCGGCCGCCCACGGAGGCTCGAGTAGGGCTAAGTCAAGCACTCTCTCCTTGTGAGTTTTTTGTTCTGGCCCAGTCGTCCTGTGGAGTTACTCGGTCCTGACTTTTCCCTCCTGGTGGTTGTATATCCGTGCTACACGCCCCTTTGAGAACTGATTGGACATTCCTGGCCTGTAGATGATCTGGTTGATCCGGCCTGTTGGGTATCAAAGGTTCGGGGTAACCCAGTTGTTGGTGTAAGAGAATTTTGATTCCCCAGGCTTTTAGTTGGGCCTCCTCCGCGAGAATCCTCCTTGCTGTTTCCTCTGAGGCCCACGTTGCCTTGGTCATCTCTCTACTTGAGAGTTCTTTATTGCTAGCATTTTGCAGAACCATTATTTGTGTGCACTAACCTTAGTGGACAGGGCCGAGCCTTTAAGCTCTAACTGCATCTAATCATTTGTAGGAAAGCAAGCATGCCCCTAATTCACATTTGTAATTTTTTGCAATCTTTTCTTTTTTCAGAAAGTTTATTTATACAATGTTATATTCTTTACACTTTATAATTCATTAACTTTTTATTTTTTAAACTTTTTTTACTTATTATGATTGCTGTACAAATGTTTATGGTATTCTTTTTTAAGTGCATGTCCATCACTTTGGCGAAAACTCTCCTATTAGTCTCACCTGAGGAGACCAACTGGTGACATTTGTTCCTGTAATAAGAAAATACTGCATACTGTAGTCTTGCTCCTCCAGTTGACATTCTAGTCCTCCAGCAGGTGCTCTTCATACTTCTTCGCCTGCTGCATGTTCTTCCTGGAACTCAGCTCAGACAATCTTGTTTGGATGCATCGATGTTCAGTACTTCCACATTCAAGAAGTGCCCATGGAGCGGTGCCCAGGATGGCCACAATGAAGCTCTTGATTGCTCAATGTGCATATCACATTTCGGGCATTGATGTTTTTTTTCTTTGTCCTGGTGGAAGCGTAAAAAACTGACACACAACAGATTCCTTCACTGGCCTAGTCAAAGGTGATGCTGAAGATGTTGTTGGCCCCATAATGGTATTCTCATCCTGGGATGATGATGTTAACTTAGGCCAGAGTGACAGAGTTCTCTCTGCAAAACCCTTGGTCCACCCACATCTTTTAGGATTAGTTGGAATATTAATATTTCATTAAACGAGAGCTTATCAACTCAATCAAAAAAATGCTTACAGAAGCACACATTTACATCTTAAGCCGTATACTACTCTGCTCTGTTTCATTATGACTTTCCAAGCAGATGTTTTTGGAAGAAAGACTGAGTTAAATCAGTTTCACTCTGGATTTTCATATGTCACCTACTCCAGCCATTATTCACACCACAAAAACGTAAATATTTAGAGCTCCTTCAACAAAAAATTAGCTTCAGTAGCTTTCTGGCCAACTCTCAAGCTTTATTTTGCATGTTTTCAGGAATCACTAATATGCTATTCCACATAGTTTCCTTGGGGTAAAAGTGCTGCTTCTACTTGTACAGCTGTAGCACTTGTATACTACAATCATGGTCAAAGGACGAGTAAAGTGCAATTTAAGTTTTCACCCCAATTTATGAATCCAAATCTCACCACAATAGGCCTAGGAGTAGCCCAATTTTGTACCCTTTCACAAGTGTATTTCCAGGAGATTCCATGTGTGTTCAGCTGCTATTTCTTTAGCAGTATATTGCACACCAAAGTAAACATTAATCTTGATTGAAGCTTTTGTAGCTGTCTCACACCAAAGTCCACATCATACTCACTTTGTAAAATTTGCTCTTTACCATCTTCAACTTATGGTACTCTGCTATGTTTCATTATGACTTTCCATAGGGATGTTGTAGGAAGGAGGGGTGAGTTATGTCAGTTTCCCATTAGATTTTACTTTCAGACCTACTCCAATCATCACACACACAAAAAAAGTTAAAGCTATGGAACTGATTAGACATAAAATATATTCCAGTAATTTTCTGCCCTACTTTCATACTTCATTTCAATTTTTATGAGTTAATGCCACACTATTGCACATAGATTTCTCAGAGTTACAGTGCACTTTCTATGTTTCCAAATGTCCAACTTAAATAGCATTATCATTTTCAGTGAATAACTATAATGTAAAGTTAGCTTTCTATGCAGTTTCTAAAGACGAATGTCATTTTTGGTAGACTTAGATTAAGCCTAATTTTTTCACAATTTCTGAACTCTGTTTCCCAGGTGTTCCATGTGCATTGATCTTCAAAGTCTTTCGTAAGACATGAAAGAGGAAAGTAAAGATTTCTCCAGGTAGAACATTTTAGAGATTCCTGACACCCCATTCAAAACCATGCTCACTTAGTAAAATGCGCTGTTTCCCAATTTAAACCCCCTGCTAGTCTGCTCTGTAATCTTACGTGAGCTCAGCGTTTCAAACCGACAAACCTCTGTAACCATACCATACTGTACTTATCTACATTGAACCAGTACAACACCATTAAAAAACACTTTTTTGTGTCCTGTCAACGCAACATAGCACTATATAATAACAAATTCATTGTATAGTGCTTCCTTGCACCTCACTAGAAAAACAATTCCAGTTTTTATATTAAAGTGTCTTTCTGGTTCACTCTGTTCTCTTTCCTTCTCTTTTGTTATATTTTCAATAACTTTACTGCTTTTTCACTCATTCTACTACCTTCAGTTTATTTTCCATCTTTAATTATAAATATGTGGTTAAACAGATCTCTACATCGCATTTCTACTGTAATGGAAATCTACATGTTAAACTCCAGAGAAGTTTCACATTCAACCAATAGTAAACCCTCCCCCTCTCATTACTTGGCAACAAAGTAAGACCTGACTAAAAGCCTCTCTCCAGCTCAAATGTTCACCGAGTGTGCTCCATAGAAGGATCCAAATATTACAATTGTCAGTCTTTTGCTCTGCTAGTAGCACTAAACCAATAGCAGCAAACACCATGTTACGACTCCCTCTCTTACAGAATATTTCTCATTTTGCTGTACACACTTTCTCTGCGTTGCACTGGGATGTCAGCCTCATGGTTAGCATCTGAATTGTGGGCCACAGAGGGATGAAATATTGATACTGGCCTATGGTGGAAAGGACTTTGAATTGTGAGCATCCTGATTCATGAGTGTGCACTATGAAGGAAATTATTTGAGCAGTATCACAGGGGTATCTCTCTAAATTCAAATGAAGGAAACCTTTGGACTGTTGATGAACCTCTTCCTCTGCACTGCCTTTTCATTTTCCAAAATAAGTTAAAGACAAAAGTGTCACATGTCAAACCAATGTTGTCTAAAGGTTTAGAAATCTGGGAAGCATGTCAATAAACTAATGGCCTGCAGCATAGACTCCTTATACCACAATAACACCCCCTTTGCATGCCTGGTACCTTTAGAAAAAGATGGAGTGCATTTAAAACATTTCATTTGAGATGTCATCAGTGATGTTATAGAAGATGTCATGAGCGAACTAAATATGTGAGGTTATAAGCAGTGCATTGCGGGGGTGCAAGATATAGTTAGCTCTGCTAACTATAAGTGGTGAATTTCTGTGTTTTTTTCAGTTCAAAATGTTAATGTTAATGTTGTCACTAACATATTCACCTTACTATAACGTTACTTTAACTTTTGTTTTTTTCAGTGAATTTCTAAGGTAATTTTAAAACAAAAAACAGATCATTTTATTACACCTAACTATAATGCTACTTTAACTTTTGTTTTTTGCAGTGAATTTATAGGTTTTTTCTCAACATAAAGTATTATTTTATCACCATATGTAACTATAAATATCCCCCGGAGCGTTCAATTTTTTAAAAGGGAGGAGAGAAGCCACACAGCCCTCATCCCGAGGCCTCTTTTGGCCCTGGGGACCCTATCCCCGGGCCATTAGTATTTTTATAAAAGCCTTAAGAAGCTCCGGGCACCCCCAGGGGCAGTATATTATTAACCTCTTAGGTGCTCAGGAAGGCCCCCGGCCGTCTGACGTCACGGTGGGCGTGTGCTGAGGACGGCTGGGGGCCGTCCGAATCCCGCCCACTTATTAATTCTCCCGCACAGCGGGAGAATTCGCGCAGTGCCGAAGGGGTTAAAAAGGGAAGGGGACCACGCTGCCCTCCTCCTCAGAGCCTTATTATGCACCACAGACCCCATTCCCGGGCCAGAGTAATTAATAACGGGACGGGGCGAGCGGCTCCCTCACTGAGCCTTTGTAGGCCACAGGCACCCCATCTCCTGGGACCATACCTTTTTGTAAAGGGGAGGGCAGCCATATGGCCCCACTCCCCAAGCCTTCTGAGGCTATGTTGCCCCCCTCCCTGAGCCTATTTATAAGGGCTGGGGTCCCCAGGGCCCGGATCATTTAATGGTGAGTGCCCCTGTGCCCACTCAGGGCACCCACCAAGCACACATTGGGGCCACGGAGGTAGCCCCAAAGCCCCTGTGTCCCCCAAATGGCTCCCTGCATGCAACGGAAGCCTTCACTGTTCTCCACCCTGAGGGAGAAGCTGTGTGTTCTCTCCGGATGGGAGTAATCTCTTGTTCTGTTTCCATGCCCGCATCAGTGTGGGCAGGGAAACAGAATACAAGTCAGCTTCCAGCTGGCGGGAGCATTTTTAAAACTCCCGCCCGCTGGGAGCAGACTTTGTGTTTGCTTCCAGTTGGCTGGAGATTTGAAAATGCTCCCACTGGATGGGAACAAACATGTTTCCCTGCCAGCACTGGTGCAGGCTGGGAAACCACTCTGTCCTGAGGGTGGGCTTCTCAGGACACAGCAAGTGAGCCAGCCTCAGGGATGGGGTCCCTTGGACCATTAAAGACTCTGGCAGAGGACCACACAGGCTACCCTCCCTTTTTCTCCAAAGTCACAGCTCTGTGGGATGGGGTCCCTAGGGCCTTTTAAAGGCTCACGGAGGGGGTGGCGCTGCCCCCTCCCCTTAAAAAATACTTTGGGCCTGGATGATGGGTTTCCCATGGCCAAATGTGGCTCGAGCAGCGGGGCTTCACCCCTTCCTATATTAATTATATTGAGCTCCGGGCGATGGGATCCCTAGGGCCGAAATGGCTCGGGATGGGGGGGCATGTGCCCCCCTCCCCTTAAATAGAGAATGTGGCCAGGGCTAACATTTTGTTTTTTTCATGATCCCGCAGGAGTACCGTTACAACCTCTAAACCCTAAACTCACCTACCCCAAAGCACTAAAATCATCCTTACCACCCTATACCCTTACCTACCCCTAAACTCTAAAAACACTGTTGCTACCCTATTCCCATATCCACCCCTAAACCCTAAAAACATCCTTGCTGGCCTGTTTCCTTACCCACTCCTAAACCCTAAAAAACATCCTTTCTACCCAACCCAATATTCGTACCTATCCCCAAACCCTAAATAAACTTACCTGATATACACTTACCATATCATTGTAAAGGCATTAGTGGAAAAGGCATATGCGTGGTGAAGACCTGCGTGGTAATTGGTTATTACAGCATTGTAAAGGTTGTTTACTCATCTAGATAACCGCCACTGAAGTTCTCCAACCCAGCCAGGACCAACCTTTGGAAAGTAGCAGGGACACTTTTTAGCCCAAAGGGCATAACCTGGAACTGGAAGTTCCCTTCTGGTGTGAAGAATGCTGACCTCTGCTTGGTGCCCTCAGTTGAGGTTATCTGCTAACACCCTGTCGTCAAACCAAAGGTACTTAAGAATTCGGCAGCCCCCAACCTGTCAATGAGCTCATCAATTCTGGGTATGTGGTGTGCATCAGTCTTGGTAACTGAATTGAGGCCCCTTTGATCCACACAGAACCTCAATCTTGGGATACTAACCAGTGGGGCAGCCTTGGGTACCAGCACCACTAGGTTAGACAAGGGACTATAAGAAGGCTCAATGACCCCCAGCTTTAGCATCTTGGTAACCTCATCCTTGATATTTGCTCAACTTGTCCGATTGCATGTAAATCTTGTTTTTGATAGGCATGCTGTCCCCCATATCAATGTCATGGATACATCTACTGGTGAGCTCTGGGGTAAGGGAGAACAGTGAAGCAAACAACCCCAGCAACTGGTGACAGTCCCTCTGCTGTTTCTCTCAGTGTGATGGAGAAGATTGCTCCCTCTATAAACCAACCTTACTCCTTGTATGACAGCAGGTCTGAGAGATGGTCACTTTTCTTCTCTCCACTACCACCTGTCACCATGAGCATTATCACTTTGGACTTCTCAAAGTGTGATTTAATTCAGTTCACTTGGAAGAAGTTCCTGAGGGTCTTCATGTCCACCAGCTAGTCGACCTTTCATTTCCTTTCTTTCACTTCATAGGGCCCAGTTAACAGGTGCTGGAGGGCTCTCAGCTCCACAGGTTCCATGACCCATAGTTTGTGGCCAGGTTGGTACTCATCAGTAATTGACCTGAAGCACACCCTTTCTTTGTTCATTAAATTCATTTTCTTTCTTTTTTTAACTGTTTGGGGTGCATTCACTCGCAATGTGCTCCGTCCCAGTGCACATTCATGAAATACCAAAAGATTGTGACGCGCGGTGTGCAAGTCACCGATGAGTTGCACAGCCTTATGCACAATGTAATCCAATTGATTCACGTACTCAATCGTGTTTCCAAAGTTCAATCCTTTTTATTCAATCATTCAACAATGTTTATCCGTCACGTCAAAGGTACAAGTTTCACAATTATTTTTGCTTATTAATTGCTCAAGAATTGCCCATCCGGGCCTATTCACAGGCATATGACGAAACTTGATTCATCCTGGTCAGCATATTTAAATTCACCCAATGCATTTCAGTCTTCTACGACCTTCGTCAGGGGTATCTGCGATGTTTAAAAATATGCGTAAGCAGAACACAATTCACGTACAACAGTGATGTATAATGAAACATTCTTTTGCCCCTTGCCCTTACTAATGATTAATAAACAGTGCTCCTACGTACATGTTAATTATATCCCCTGTGCAAACGCTCCCCTATACTGCCACCCTTGTCTAAATAATTTTCATTGTGTAACCCCCTCTTAATGTCCACTTATATGCGACCTCTAATAACCTCAAAAACTAAAAATAATACTGTGTTACTCCCATGTGAAATTTTAAACATTCTTACACCAATCGAACAGAAATACAACCCCCCTCTAATGTCTCAACCTACCCTAGTTTACTGACTGCCGAATCTGCTATTTTAAGCCTTTTAGCCCCGGTTCATACCTGCAATATTTCTGCCGCATCTCGAACAGCGTAACCTCCTTAACTGCTCTGCTCATGAACTTGGTGTCTTATCAGTTTGTTTTTGTAACAAGGAAAATGGAGTAGGCAAAACAGGACAAATAGGGGGAATGTACATTTTACGATATGCACACTTTAGAGTTTGTAGCTGGTGCACTAGGACCAGGGAGCGTGGGGGATGAGATCATGTGATAGTAGGTGTTCACAGGTGGAGAGGGAAATGTTTGTTAAAAACGCGTTGTGCTGGCTGACTTGGGTTAAAGTCAGAGCAGTTAAGGAGGTTACACTGTTCGAGATGCGGCAGAAATATCGCAGGTATGAACCGGGGCTAAAAGGCTTAAAATAGCAGATTCGGCAGTCAGTAAACTAGGGTAGGTTGAGACATTAGAGGGGGGTTGTATTTCTGTTCGATTGGTGTAAGAATGTTTAAAATTTCATATGGGAGTAACACAGTATTATTTTTAGTTTTTGAGGTTATTAGAGGTCGCATATAAGTAGACATTAAGAGGGGGTACACAATGAAAATTATTTAGACAAGGGTGGGAGTATAGGGGAGCGTTTGCGCAGGGGATGTAATTAACATGTACGTAGGAGCACTGTTTATTAATCATTAGTAAGGGCAAGGGGCAAAAGAATGTTTCATTATACATCACTGTTGTACGTGAATTGTGTTCTGCTTACGCATATTTTTAAACATCGCAGATACCCCTGACGAAGGTCGTAGAAGACCGAAATGCATTGGGTGAATTTAAATATGCTGACCAGGATGAATCAAGTTTCATCATATGCCTGTGAATAGGCCCGGATGGGCAATTCTTGAGCAATTAATAAGCAAAAATAATTTTGGAACTTGTACCTTTGACGTGACGGAGAAACATTGTTGAATGATTGAATAAAAAGGATTGAACTTTGGAAACACGATTGAGTATGTGAATCAATTGGATTACATTGTGCATAAGACTGTGCAGGTTGGTACTCATCCATAGTCTCCTTCTGGTCATACCATTGTTTGATCATGTCCTGGTTGGCCTCTAAATCTTCAGTGGCCTTCTTCATGTAGCACCCAATCTTGGGTCTGAAACCTAACATGTAACTAACGACATCTTGAGGTGGGTGTTTTGGGAGCTTGCTCCCACCTCTCCTTCACAAGAGTGAGAGGTCCTTGCACCGTGAGCCCAAACCATAGCTCAAAGGGGCTAAAGCTAACTACCTTCTGTGGTACTTCTCTGTATATGAACAACAAGTATGGCAACAAGACATCTCACTTACGTCTAAAAGGCTCAGAGAGGCCCATGATCATGCCCTTCAGGGTCTAGTTAAATCTCTTAACAAGCCAATTAGTGTGGAGTTAGTATGGCGTGGAGAACTTATAAGTAACCCTGCACTCATTCCACATGGCCTCCATGTACGCTAACATGAAGTTTGTGCCTCTGTCAGACACTACCTCCTTGGATAACCCCACTCAGGTAAATATTCCCATCAGTGCCCTGGCAACTAGGGTGCTATCAATGTCCTGAGAGGTATGGCTTCTGGTATCGGGTGGTATGATCCGTCAACACCAGGATAAGCCTATTCTCAAGTGCTGTCTTGGGAGCCAACTGCCCAACAATGACCACACGCACCCTTTCAAAGGGTGTCCCAACCTGGGGAAATTCTAGAGGGGAGCCTTGCGATTTCTGCCTATCTTACCACTGGCCTGACAAGTCACACAGAATCTGCAGAATGCATATGACTTGATCCTCATCTATGGCAAATAGAAGTGGGTGACCAAAAAGTAAAAGGTTTTGACCTGCCCCAAATGTCCTGCCAAGGGAATATCGTGAGCCAAATCCAATAGGAAGACCATATAGTACTGTGGGACCAAATACTTTCTGGTTATCCCAGGCTTAGGGGTCTTAGGCTCACTATAAGAGACCATTTTCCCAGTAGAAGAGGTGATCATCAAAGTTGTTGCTATTTTTATGCTCAGCCTGCTGCAATAGGCTTTCGAGGGTGCGGCACTTACTCTGCGCCTTGCAGAACTATGCTTGGGACGGTCCTCCTACAGCTTACCACCCAACCATCTCAGGCATATTTCCTAGGGTAAATATATCCTCTATGTAGATACTGAAGCCTCCCCCTCTGGGTTAGCCTCCTTCCATACCATGGCATCTTCTTGGGCTGGTTTCGCAATTCGCACACATCTTCCCCCACTTTCTGGCTGGCACCTGGGCTACTGCCTCAGGCTCCAGGTCCTTCTGAGTTCCCTGATTGGCTGCTATGGACAGGGTGGCCTTGATCTCCAATTCAGGCAATCCAAATATTTCAACATATGACCTGAGCAATACCTCATTCTATATGGTGTGCTTTAGCTCATTCCCCAGAAGTCTCAAGGCATAGTAGAACTCACACTTACCTTCAGAGAACCAGAAACTCACCCCATTGTAGAGGAACAAATGTCACAGGATAGTGATTAACCTGTTGTCAGCTGTCAAAACCTGACCACATCAGGGATAACATTCTCTGCTAACACCAGATGACAACTGTTAGGGAGAGGCAGCATCCGAGTATAATGGACAGTGAGAGGAACCTTTTCATATGGCAAACTGTGAATTTTTAAGCACATGACTTTTAAATTGCACTTGGCACAGGTGGGGCAGCAATATCAGTGGGATATTAAGCTCTTTACAATTTTTTTTCTATCATTATTAAATATCACCAGTTAAGCGACAGCTTATGAAAAAGGAATGAGTCAGTAAGCACGAAGGTGAGGACTAGGCATGCTAATTACTATGATTCCCGGGTAAAGAAATACAAATGGCAAAGTTAAGCAAAGCTTGCTTATCCTAATGAAAGGTCCTGGTCACCCACAGAAAAGCAGGACTGAAAGACCTCTTGGGGCAAAGAAAACATCTGTGAGCATGTCTGAGAATGTCAAAGCTCTCATTCTTGGTGGTTGGAAGAGTACAGACCAATCACGGCAGAGAAAATACCAGGAACCACTCTGCTCTTTGCACTCCACCTACACTCCAGAGCCTAAATAAACTACTCTGCCAGCTGAAGAGAGCCATCAGAGGAAGGATACCTTCGAAATAGATGATCGAAGTTCACAAGGAGACAGTGTGCCCAAGAATTAGCAACAACAAAATTAGATTCAGTAGTAATGGGCAGTGGGTATTCAGTTTCCGACCCTGTGAAAGGTTTCATAATAGACCTCTCACTGGCTCCCTTCCACCCTTCTCGGAGACCAAGATTGGGGCAGTCCAGAACCTACTCCGAAATTAAGATTATGGGGCATAAATTATCATAGTGTAGCGCAAGGGGGCACAAGGTCGATGCAGCACTAAAGTCTGATTTATTTAGCCACACAAGGCCACCTTGCATGGCACTGCAGGGCTTGATAAATCTTGAGTAACACAAGGCTGCGAAAATTACTGCCTTGCATTACCCTGACCCAGGGAGGTGTTCCGTGGGTAGAGCGTGGGTGTTCCCACGCATCCACCCATGGATTTTGCCGTATTTACCTGATTTACCATTAGTGGTAGTCCTGGGATTGCTTACAAATGCTATGCGGGAGGCGTAACAAGGAGACATATCTTTATTTCTCCTCGTTTCTTTCTCTTTCTGTGTTTGTTGCATTTTGCAGCACACATAGAAAGAGGAAAATGCCTCTCAGGACTGTTTTTGTGCACAAAGGTGTCCCTTCCTGCACAAAAAAAATCCTGCTTACAACGCAGGCATCCTTGCACCACTGCGCCAGGGTGCCTGCGTAGGGACTAGGCAGCCAAAAGTGTGCCAGCCAAGGAAAGGCAGGAATGCACCGTATGATGTTAAATACAGCACATTCCTGCCCTTTCACATAGCACAGCCTCTCTGGCTCTACAGGATAAAGGAAGAAAATCTACTAGTTTTCTTTGTTAAGGGGAATAATTCTGTGCTGCGCTCTATCTGAAATGTGTTGATGGATCAGCAACTAAATGGAGGCAAATTGAGTGAACCGCTCACTAATAGACAAGCAGATTGCCTTGATTGGGCTATGGTGAGAAAGAGGATACTGCCAAATTACTACAGTTACAGAAAAGCGATTCAAGGCAGAATAGCCTGCAATATGAGGATCTAGGTACTATAAAAGGGCTAGGAGAAAGAAACTTATTTACCAAGGTGATCGATACTATGTCGTTTCAGGACCCACAGGAGGCAGCTACGCAGCTTCAGCCATTAGCATTGCAGAGGCTTTCCCAGGCAGAAGATCAGATCTTTTATCAAAAAATGTAATCATTGCCCACTGTTATTTTAGGGGAGATTGAATGGGGGAGGAATTGAAGTCTGCCCAAGAATCCCTTGCCTCCTCCTTGAGCAGTAAAATGGTAGAAATTTAATGGAAAATGTATTCCTAATGTAAGCAACTTCAGAACGTCAAGTTGCCCTAGCTCAGTTCCCCCTAACATTTATAATTTGGGAAATTCAATTCCATCCAATTTTAGAGCTGTATTTAAGGGATAACTGACAGAAATCAAAACACAAGTATCGTGTGGACAGAATATTGTGTCAGAAATATTGAGGACCAAAATGTGAAGAAGGTAAGTGCGCATAGGTAAGTATAGATGTACTATTCTTAACTCCACGTCTATCTATCATCAAGGCACATATATGTAGACATGTATAGTGATATATATAGTGAACTTTGCTTATCTATAGAAACCTTCAATATATTTTTGTCCTTGATATTCTTGACACAATATTTTGACCACACAATATTGTTTCTCCAGTAGTTTGTCTGCACACCAGATTTAGGCCATCTGAAGAGAACCGAACGAAAACTGAAGGTAGTGAAGCCATCAGCAGACTAAAGGAAGAACTTGAGTTAAAAGACCCATGGCACATGCTTAATCCTAAGCAAAATCAAGAAACCTTTTCATCTCGTTATCAATCTACTGCAAGGATTGTTTTTGTACTCACATCAAAGTTTTTAAGCCACGTAATAACATTGCGTATGCCTAACTGCTACTCTGAAATGACAGCAGTACACACGTATACCCAGTTTAGACCAGGGTGATGAACGTATGCAAAAAGAAGAATGTCTCAACAGGTGATACTTAATTAGTCTATTAAATGCACATGCATATATAGTTGCAAAAAGAAGGAGAAGGGAGACTCCAAGGTTAAAGGATGCACCAGAGGCACTATGTATTCAAAGCAAGTGTAGGAAAACAGTAGTATCAGCACTGTTTACAATGAATGTGGGTGTAACCTGAAAACACTTTGTGCACATAAGTGCTCATGACACACAGGGTGGACAGCGCAAGTGACAAGTGATACAGCGATGAGTGGCGCAGGGTGAACAATAGTGATAATATTTACAAAGTACTTGAGGTTCACGAATAATTATTTACAGGCATTACAGAGGATTTTAACGTTTTGTGAACCACAGAGTAGCGCCAAAAGTTGCACTGGGAAGTCAACGGCGTTTTGACACTTAGTAAGTCAGGGTCATCTTCAGGACCTGGTTACTGTTGTGTTTGTGCTGATGTCCGATGGAAATCAGGAAGATTAGATCATTTTTTGAGGGTCCGAGGCCTAGGGTTAATGATGTACTGCCAGCAGGAACATATCAGGGATATGCGCCACACGAATCCAGGGGTTGTGAGTAAATCAGGGTCAACGTCCCAGGAAGTATAGGAGGATAGTTAACAACACGTCCTGTGTGAGAGAGAGTTGGTAATCAGGGGCCAGGGGTAAGAGTAAGCGTCATGGTGCTGAAAATCGGCCGGTGTGGCGGCAGTCCAGGGCAGAATAATAGCCAGCTGCCAGCGTCAATGGTGAAGCGTCTGGGAGCGGGAGCTTCAGTCGGGAAGAGACCGGCTGGTGTGCGAGGTCCAGGCTGGATCCTCAGTAGGCTTGCAACCAGGATCGGCGTGAGTCCGGTTTCTCTGATCATATTTTCCCTGCCATCAGTGACTGCTGCATCATATAGCTGGTTGCCTAATAAATCATTGCATTCAAGGAAAACATTTCTGGATGAAATGGAGAACAAGAACCAGCTCTTTTTTGAAGAAAGCAAGGACACCACTTCATTGGAGAATTATTGGGTGGCCTATAAAACAACTTTGATAGGCAAGGTTCTATCTTTTCAAAATACCCTTAAAAAGATTGAGAATAGCCAGATTGAGAAGCTTGCAGCAGCCCTCTCATTAGCATAGGCCAGATTACAAGGATTAAATAACAGACAGTTATCTGGACAGAGAGACAGCATAGAAGGAGCTCCCGAACTTTCTGTTACAAAAGAAGGTGGTCAGCACCAAAAGTTTCAGTCAACAACTTTATGAGGAGAGAGAATTCAATGTCAAACTGCTAGCTTAGAGGACACGACTCCGAAGAAGCTAGAAATAGCTTTGTTAAGATTAATAATCCATTCATGAGGAAAACCTACACCCTCTAGATGAAGAAACATCACATTTCATGGCCCAACCCCAACTCCATTTGCTCTCATTAACACCAGAGGTGGCTGCCAAACTTATTCACCCAGTTGAACAGGAGGATGTAGTGAAAACGGTTAACATGCTGCCCAGATATAAGGCATTAGGAGAGGATGGTTTTCCACTTGAGTGGTATCTGTATATGCCTATACATCTAAAAGGCCCACTACAGAGCTCTTTAATAACATCATTAAAGGATGGAGATTCTGATATGCTTCCTGAAAAAAAAGAAAAAAATACAGGGGATGCTAACTCATTTCGACCTATTACTTTATTAAACATAGACTATAATATTTTCAAGAAAATTGAACTCAAAGGATATCTGAGGTAATACCAAATTTGATACATGCAGATTAGAATGAATTCATATCAACACGTCAGCTGTATTCTAATACCCACTTTCTGTTGTAGGCTATTGAGTACTTCACTGCGAAGAAGGTACCTGCAGTGCTGTTTTTAGACCCTGAAAAAGCAGTCTCACTTGGTGAGTTGGAAGTGAGTCTTTAAAGTTCTTGAGGAGATTAAATTTCCGGTCCAACTCACCAAGCCAATTGCTGAAATATATTAAGGCTCTTTTTTAATTTAGATGTGCACGTATTGCCTCAATCTTTGCAATTGATTTACCACAAAGATCCTGTTAGATATTTGGGAATTAAAGTTTATGAAATCCTGGAAGATTTATATAGCATAAACTATATCCCTTGTATGGTGAAGATGAGTCTATGCTAGATGGAGGGCATAGACTCCCAAGCATGATCGTAGGTAGGCTGGCAATGATTAGGATGAACATTTTACATTTACTGTATGTTTTCTTTTTCTGGAATCAACTGAATTCTTCACTAGGTTAAACATTAAGATCACTATCTTTATCTGGAGTAAGAAACCACCACAGATGGGCCTATAGAAATTAACTCTGTGTCAATAAGAGGGTGGGATTGCCCTTCTAGATAGAAAGCCTATGACCTGGCAGCCTTTCTAATCATACATGCCAGATTTTACAATATAATGCACATGCAAACTATTGACAATTTTTATTTAGCAAAAATGCTTAAAGCCGCTTTTCCCTACCCTAATTTTCCAAAACCTCACTACTACACCCTACTGTCCCTTCAATTCATGCTGAAACCCCTCTTGCACTCCTATGCAAACCATAACTGCAAGGGATAATCTGGAGATGGGTAAAAGCTAAAAAAAAAGGGAGAATAAGACACTGGATTAGTATCTACGAGGTAATTACCTGGGAGTCTCTCAAAGCAAAGCTTCCCCCAGCTCAAATGGAGAATGTTATATACATTTTACATACTCAAGTTAATACAAGAAAAATTCGACCACTCTTGAAATTGTGAAGACATTGTTTAATCCTCAAAGTATGATTAGAAAGATTGTCAACTGGGTAAGATGGTTAAAGGCATGCAGTAACACACAAAAGCACTGAATGGATGGAAGAGATTGATATAAATCATACCCAAGAGGACCAGCAAGAAAAATCTATTTTTAATTTTCAGATATTGAGGGGGACATTTTTTACCATATGCAGATGTATTTCCAGTGGCTACTTTATTATACACCCAAAACCTGCACATCTAGAAGGTAACTAGTTTTGATAGCTGCCCCAGGTGCAGAAAGCTGGGCACATGGGAACACATGGGTTGGGGATTGTGAAGTACTAGGAATTCTGGGAGAAGGTCATTCTGTTTATCACAAACTGTTTAATCCTGGATCCAAAGGCTATATTATTGGACATTTGTAGACATTTAGGCTTCAGGATGAGGAATGTCAGAGCCTGGTAGTTTATAGAAATGTTAACAGCTAGATCATTGATTACACATAGGTGGAAAACAAGTGAATCACCAGACTCCTAAATGTAGTTTAACAAAGTACTAGCAGTCTATAGGAAAGAAAGCTTGCATGCCAAAAGAATTGGAGGGGGGAGGAAGTTTCCTAAAATCTGGAAATTATTTAGGAACTATGAA
This sequence comes from Calotriton arnoldi, assembly GCA_963921515.1. Taxonomy (NCBI): domain Eukaryota; kingdom Metazoa; phylum Chordata; class Amphibia; order Caudata; family Salamandridae; genus Calotriton; species Calotriton arnoldi. Next base: position 522,064 of record CAWUFW010006600.1, on the reverse strand, counting down.
GGATCTACGCTATTGTGATACATTTTTCTAATTTAGAGGATGATAGTCAGATCAACAACAATACTGCTGGTATGCGCTGATAGAGTTGGCAGCTACATTTGGAAATGAATATGTTAGACATTATGTTTCATTATGCAGTGTAAGGAAAGACCTTCATTACGCTTTTTGCACTAACAATGGAGTTTTCACTTAATTAAATCTGTTCTGCACTTCACTTATGAAAACATTTTGCACTGATTACCTGTATTAAGTGATTGAAATATGGTTGGATATTGATGCTACTATGAATCAGAATCTCACACAGCTTATGTGCATTAGGATCAGGGGTGAAGGGGATATTAATGCTGCTATGGTACAGATTGCCATTCAAATTATATATACAAGGGTCTGGGGCAGAGATTAGTTCTTGAAATCTGATTTCTTTGACTGAAATGCGTAAAGCACTTTATTCTTTAGACCAGAACAAAATCCAGGACTAATGTGCATATTTTAACAAATTTGTACTGTATTCTGTTGTATGTTACTGTGTACTCTCCTTTTCATGTCCTGAAACTGTCAAAAATAATAATTTAAAAAAATACGACTTACATTAGGTTTTTAATAAATACTACAAGGAGTCCAAGAATGACATTTCTAGTGTTTCCCAGAACTGTAAGGACATGTGGAACATTATAGCCCAGATTTATGAAGGTTGTGCATCAGGGATGTGATACTTTTTTAATGTAGACCCAACACAAAATCCTTTTTTAGTATTTATAAACGAATGTAAATGGCTATTTCATTGCTTTGCAAAAAAAGTAACTCAATGTAGCGCATTGCTCTGCCTTTTGTTACTTTGCGTCAGGGATGCATTCCATGCGAGGTGCATGAGCATTCCCATGCATCCACCCATGGATTTTGATCCAAACCCATATATACTGTAGACAGGAATTTGCATCAAAATGCTGCACCTCTCTGAGTCTGTTATTTCCTCTTTGCATGTGTGCTGCATTGTGCAACACACGTACAATGATGAAATAGCCTCAAGGGATAGTTGTTTTGCAGAAAGGTATCCCTTTCTGCAAAAAAACTAACCTGACCAGATAGACAAATAGACAGATAGATAGACAGATAGTTAGATAAATAGATAGACAGACAGACAGACAGACAGATAGATAGATAGATAGATAGATGATATGTGTGAGTGATCACCTTCTACACAGTGAACACTTATTTACAGAACAAATATCCTCAGAACAAAACATATATTTACCAAATCCAAATCCAGATCAACTGTCCATTGCTTCCAAAACAAAATTGAAGTTATTATAAATCATGCCGAAAAGCAATCAAATTATCGGCACCATACTGCATATTTACAAAGATCAACGACATGGTATGAAGTAAATGACAGTGTCAAAAAAAGCAGAAATACAATCCCAAAGAATCTGTTAACTGCTTGCCTGCTTCTACTAAAAATGTAAGATCCATTAAAGCATCAACATGAAACACAAGGCTATTTAAATGTAAGACCACAGTTAAATAGAAACATACTACTGAAATTACTCTCTGGTATGCACATATGTACAGAGGGAAGGGATTTTTGTATGTATGCTCTCAAAATACATAGAAAACATTTAAACAAATGAAATAGCCACAATTGAAATATAAAACTATTTTAAATAATGTATCGATATTAAAAGGCAAAAAATAAATATACGTGCTCTCTATTATGCACATATACAATGAGAGTACAAAAACAGAAAAGGTAAAATTCAGTTACTTCAATGCATCAAAATACCTTAATGCAATGGGCAACAGAACTAAAATTTAAAGTACACTACCTTGAACCTACATAATGGAATACACGCAAGTACCTAATATCTTCAGCTTGTAAAACCATGTAGTACCATCTGGGTTTTTTTTGTTGCACTTCTTCTTTGAAATGTGTCTTCTTCCCAAATATCCAGTACTATAAACCTAAATATCAGGTGCTATATTAAACTACTATATTCAACTACAAGACATAAGGATGTAGTGCTTATGCATGTTGTCAAAATAGTGAAGAAAATACTGTTGCTTATATTGGAGTGGAAATTGTAAATCTAATCCATTCAAAGTCCAACACTTTCCTGCTTGTGTTAAAGTTGGAGTGAGAGTATGAAATCTCATCCCACCAAAGTCCAAAACGTTCCCTACTACAGCTAAGATTGGAGTAGGAATAGTACATCTAACCCCTCCAAAGCCCAACACTTTTCCTGCTTTTGTTTATGTTGGAGTGGAAATAGTAGATTTCACCCCTCCAAAGTCCAACACTTTCCTTACAATGGCTAAAACTGGAATTGAAATAGTTCATCTAACCCCTCCAAAGTCCAACACTTTCCCTGGCGTTGCTTACATTGGCGCATGGATGTGACTAACCCAACTATTAATTCATCAAACTGTTTAATGTCGCCTAAAATAAACATTGTTCTGATCCTGTATTCTTATTGGCATAGTGAATGTATTACTTCTTCATAAGAGTATTGTTCAACTACTTTCCCGATGGTAATACCTTTATAGTTTTCAACAACTAAATTGCACTGCTATTACATTCTAGATCTCTTTATTTGACATCAATTATTTTATGATGATAAAGCAGATGAGGTTGGTGTCAGGTGAAGGGGCAAGAGTGCCAGGCAGCAATCATGAGTGTGAGATTAGCTGCGCTCCACTGTCAGCTATCACAGAAGCCCAGTAATCTTAGGGCCTGATTCACAGAACTAACTTACATCAAAAACGTAAACGTAAACGTAAAGTTAGTACTTTTTAGGTATTCACAGAATACACTTACTCATTTTGGTATTCACAGAATGAACTTACTCATTTCGGTATTCACAGAAGTTAGTAGTCCTAACTTTAGGACTCCTAAATGCCTTCTGTGAATACCAAAAGTCTTAAAGTTAGGATTTTACTTAACTTTACTACTCCTAAACTGAGAAAAATCCTAACTTTATGACTTTCGGTATTCACAGAAGGCATTTAGGAGTCCTAAAGTTAGGACTACTAACTTCTGTGAATACCGAAATGAGTAAGTTCATTCTGTGAATACCAAAATGAGTAAGTGTATTCTGTGAATACCTAAAAAGTACTAACTTTATGTTTATGTTTACGTTTACGTTTTTGACGTAAGTTAGTTCTGTGAATCAGGCCCTTAATGTTCTACACTCACACAGATGTAATACAGATTTAAAAACAAATGCTCATGGCCCAACCCTGTAAAGTACATTTGCATGCATTCGACTTGTAAGTTTAAACAGCTTGATTAACCCAGGCATATTAACATTCCAAGATGGCATAATATTTCACACAGACAGTTAAATAGTATTTAACATACATACAGTTAATTATATTTCTTTGGCAAGAAATGGATGTTCCATTGGATGTTTAGGTGTTGAGAGGCCCTGAAGGTTTGGGAACAGCCACAAACCTGAACGTTGGTAGGCATTCACAAACATTTTTTCACACCTTCCCACCCTGGGAATGATTGGAAATTTAGAGCACTAATCAGAGTCGGTGGGAGTGTAAATAAGGGGTTGTTCCTTGAGGAAATTGAATGCCCTACTGTTAAAACAAAGGGAAAAAGTGCAATTGCACTCACTGGAATTCATTTCCCCATGAACAATCTTAGACTAGGTACAATTATCCAAAAACCCATAAATATACTCCTTTATAAGGTTTAAAACTACAGGTGCAAATTCATGAATACTTTTAAGAATCTGCCATTTTGATGGCCTTTCTCTTGCTTCCCATTGCAAACAGAATCTGGTTTTATACAATGTGGGCTTAATTCTTAAAGTTATTTGTGTATCTAGCAGTGCTGGAATTGGAAAACATGTACTTCAAGAACCCATAAATTGGGGGTCAAGCTGCAGCAGAGCAAAGGAATGGAGTCATGAGGGGTGGCGCTTAAAAAGCAGAGTCCGAAAGTTAACTTATACAATATTTTATTTTTTTATAACCAACTTTATTGAAGGTTTTGCAGCAAACCATGGCATGGCATAGCATAGTACGATATTTGCTTTACATACAGGTACAGCATAGTAACCAGCTCTAACACCAAAATTATGTTACAGCACTTCATCATATGGATATGCCATAATAGTCCCACCATTTCCCCCATTTCCGGTCATGCTTCTGCGGGCAACCACGGGCCTCAAAGATTGGCTTCTCCTGGTGTATGCACCAGTCCACTCCTGCACGCCAACCTCTAACAGTCTACGGTGGTTTTTGCTTCCAGACTCGGGCCACATCTCGCTTAGCAACCAAACATGCCATTCCGTGGAAGGCACGCTCCGCCATCAATCCTCCCACCTCCTCCATCAGCCCTAGTAGTGCAACAGGATGCGTTAATTCCAGGGGGCGATTGAAGACAGCAGATAGTGTGTGACCCACCTCCTCCCAAAAGGGCTTCTATACCAGGCACTCCCAGGCAACATGGAAGAAATCAACGACGGGAAGTGCGCAGCACGCGCACACCACCTGATCATCTTGGCATACATGTCGTTAGCGTCTCGGGGTAAGATATGTGACATGTAAATAGTTTAACTGCATCATTCACAGCCAACTTATACATTAATTTTTAAAAAATATGCTGCAAAAAAACTGGCAACAAGGACTAATGTGACAAATGTAACGGCAAATCTGTTCTAACTTACTTGGTCACAAAGAGGCTGCATTTTAAAATATCTTACATACACCTGCTGCAGAGATCGTTGTGTGGCAAGCAATTTTGAGGGAATTATAATAGCAGTGATTTAACTGTGGTAGTTAATGCACTTCTGGGAGAGTTCTGTGTTTTGTCCAATTGCAGTTTTGACTCATAACGTAGCATAGAGGATTAATGTGCCTGGTGCAAAGCACATTGTGGAACATGCAGATCACAGATTTGTATTTTATGTAGATGGGCTATACATTTGGCATTGAGATCATTTTGTTACTTCCAGTTCATACGTTGCAATCCTTCTAATATAGCACAGTGATCTATGTACAGACATCAAGGAGCTGCTTGCATACTCATGCACGTCAACGGTTTTGCTTCTTATGTTTTTTTCTTAATCGGTTGTTATTGTAAGATTTAAAAGACATTTGACGCGTTATCGGGAAACTATCACCTGTTGCCGGCGTGTTGAGAATACGCCGTTAACACAGCGTTATTTTCCCGCGATAGACGGCGTTATGTAAAATTGCGTTAACCTAGGTTGGCGGTGATTATCGCCCGTTCTTGAGACTATCCCCCCAAATGTCTGCGTTAAAATTACTGGGACGCCGATAAAAAAGGAAACCCGAACGTGACAAAAGTGGCGATGGGCCCAACAGCGATAAAAACATCAGCGATAAGCAGCGCCAGGCTTGGCATTGTGTACATTCTTATTCATGGGTCACTTGCCTCCTTCGCAGATTCTTGGTTCCCACCTCTCCCCACATTCTGCAATTGTGTGGCAGAGGGGCTATGCCTTTGTGGATGGTTTGTCTATATGTCTGGCCCCTGTTACCACAGTTACTTGTGTTGTCGTGTCTGGTAGGTGGGCATGTTGGTTGGCATGTTGTATATGATTTTGTTATGTGTGCATTCTCACAGTTGTGAGTTGTATGATTGTGGAGTTGAGGTGTGTGGTGTGTTCTGTTGGTACTTACCAACGAGCAGTGCATTTCCATAGGTGCCATCCTGAAAGCCCTGGTTGATGATGGACTGTCGGAAGATGTAGGAATCATGCACACTGCCTGGGAAGTTGGCGACGACATTGGTGAACAGTCCCCGGTGGTCCACTATTGCCTGCACATTGATGGAATGCGTGTGCTTTCTGTTGCGGTAATTGTGTGCAGTGTTGGCAGGGGGCACAAGTAGGACATGTGTGCAGTCAATTGCCCCCAACACGTGCGGGAAGCCAGCTATGGCGTAGAAGCCTTGCTTGGTCTCCAGCTGTTCCTGCGCAGTGTGGGGGAAGTGAAGGTGCTGGGGTATCAAGCTGATGATGGCATCCAAGACAGGTGTGAGGAACTTTGATAGGGCTGGCTGTGAGACTCCTCCGACTCTGGCAGTTGTTGGTTGGAAGGTACCAGAGGCCAACAAGTGCAGAACAGCCAGCAGCTTTGTCTGCGGAGGGATGTTGGTTGTCCGCTGTGTTGGTACCGTCAGCCTGTGGGCAATGTGGGTCAGGATGCGGAGAATGGCTGTCCTTTTGAGCCTGTAGTGGGCAATGACATCCTCTGGCGTTAAGTCTCTGAGGCTGGTGCGTTTTCGGAAGGTCCGCTGTCTTGTTCTGCGCTGCCTCGGTGGCAGTCCAGCGGGGGGTGGTCCTGGGGGTAGGAGTGGTCCTGGGGGTGGTGGCGGTGGGTGTTGTGGTCCTCTTGGGTCTCCAAGCTGCATGATTAGTAGCTCCATGGCATCTGTTGGTCTTCAGATGTGGCTCTGGGCTGTGCTCCCTTTATACTGCAGGTTTTCGTCCTACTTAAGACCAGAAAAAAGCAGGTCTTAAGTCCCTGCTGCTAACGTGCCTTATCGCCTGTTTTTGGATCGCATCACCGATCTGGCTGGTCATTGAGAATATCGCGAAGTGGTGTTATTGTGAGTTTTTGCACGGGAACGCCTACTCTGCATATGATTAGCGTTAGTTGTCGCTGTCAGCCTTGGCAATGTTTTTAGCGGCAGCTATCTCAGGTAAACTGATGATGTCGGCTGTTAGCGCAGGCTTGTGAATGGGGCAATAAATCTATCGCCTCTTTCGTGGAGGAAAAGTGCTGCTAATTCGGCGATGAGTCCTTGAGAATATGCCCCTCAGTGTTTGGCTCCAGATAGCTCCCATATAGGATGATATTTGAACAAAAGAAGCACTGATTGCCTTTGTTTGTACCCAACTAAAGTTTAAATTAAGAAAGCACCCTTGCTGGTTGCAGGTTGTTGCATGGAACATTGTGCAGACAACGTGCAGGCACTGTTGAATTGAGTCCCAGTATCAGAAAATTACACAAGGACAAATTCAGCATATTTCCCTGGGTCAGCGGATCCCATATCCGACCCAAAATTAGCTGCTGGAGCTGGGATCCAGAACGATCCCCCAACTTTCCAGCACTGTACCTTTATTTATGAGTGCAAACCACTAATAAAATTCAGAAATTCAGGAAAGTTGGTTCTGCTATCAAAATCGGAGGTTTACACAAGAAAAAAACTGTCCCTGTGGGAATAAATGCGCATTTTGATCACACCCACGAGCATGCACAGCTCTGTGCATTCTAAAACATATTTCCAGCCATTTCCTACCTTAGAAGTGTTTGAAAATTGTCTGCCAGCCTAGAACGTGTTGGAGATTTATTTGAATTAAGGGCAGGGGTAAATCCCCTTTTGGGACTAGAAAACAGCATCAGCAAAATAGGTGGGGACAAAGGGGAACCATTTTCTACATGGGGAAAAATGTTTTCTCCGTGTGAAAAAAAACCTCAGCCATTGACAAACGTTTTCTAGGATCAATGTCTGCAAACCTGGTGCAGGTTTTCAAGCTTAACCTGTTGCAGTTTTATATCTTTGTGATATGAGCAGAAGAGCATCAACCGCCATGTGAGGTCGTAAACCTTCGGGTGCTCAATTGTTAATTTCTTTCAGAGAAAGTACCACAGTCCGACATGCATGTCTCAATTCCTCTTTCAAAATCAACCAAAGAAGTGCCCACCCTGTCGTCCAACTTCAGCAACAAAGTTAATTTGTGGCAGTATCCTAATGTATTTTTGAGGCACAATAATGCAATTCTCTACTTTTAGACAACTGATAAACTTAACTCCACCATAACACGAGCTGTGCAAAGAAATGTCTGTTCTATCTGAAACAGTGTATGGGTCTAGCCATATCATGTCCTAATAGTTATTTCCTGTGGCCTTTCCTATAGAATAAGCCATGTATTGCAAGCATCAAAAATTCAAAAATGTATATATGTACATTATTACGATACATTTAACTACCATATAATAGACCTGCTCCGAGATAAAGCCCTGATTGAGCAGTAGAGGAAAAAAGCCACACATATTTTTATTTTGTCTGTACATTTTTGGTTTACTAAGATGATGGAACGCTTTATTCATATTGACAGTGAAGGTTGCTTACATTATTAAATATTACTTTGTTTCACAATGCCCGTCTGTCATGATTGTTTTTCAATATGATATAATTAATAGAGAACGTCTGTCTTTTCATGTGGTTGGATTGACTGCCCCTGTGGCAATCTCTTGTGTAAGCCCATGTAATGCTTCAAACGTCCGGCAGGAAGATAAAAACACTTGTATTATACTTATCTTTTCCTATCGACACCAGTGCAATGAAAAAATAAACACAGCTGGTCAAACCATAGCTAGAACTGTGATGATCGGGCTTCTGACAAGCTTTAGTACCACTACCTCTCATACTTACCTGTAGGGTCAACAAGAATTTAGTGAAAAGAGTAGTTAAAAAATTTGGGGGGATATTAGCAACAACTTGCGATAATTATCGCAAACCGCGCATAGCGCGTATTTTTTTATCGCCGCCTATCGCTGGATATTATCGCGGAGATAACACGCTATTAGCAACGTTTATCTCCAATGCGATAAAATATCCAGCGATAGCGGCGAAATGCATGAATATCGCTGGAAATCCAGCGATATTCATGCATTAACGCCATGGGGGACTTAGCCTGACAATTCACCTCCCATACAACAAACAGGTAAGTCGTGTTTTTAGCAGGTGTTAAATTCTAGCGATATTCGCGCTTAGCGCTAATTTTTTTATCGCTTCGCCTGCATTGCTAATAGGGGGAAGTTGTGTTAGCGACTGTTTTCAGTCGCTTTTAGTTGGGAACGCCTACCTTGCATGTCATTAGCGATAATTATCGCTGGCATGCAAGGCGATGGGAAAACGAGCCGCTATCACCAGAAAGCTGTCGCTAACGCCTGTTAGCGACAGCTTGCTGATAGGGCGATAAAAAAATCGCCGCTTTAGCGGCAAAAAGTGCTGCTAAAGCGGCGATAAAGCCCTTGCTAATATGCCCCGTAATTCCTTGAAGAAAAATCTGTAATTCGCGTTTCTGCTTGCTCTTCTTTGGACACTGTATTCCAGCGTTAATGTTGAGTTTTTTGCTGAGTTGCAGACAGAAGAGGTCCATAAAGAACCTCAACCCCTGTAGCTGCTAAACCGGTTTGCGCTGTCTAAGAGCATAGACATTGAACTCAGAATGCGCAAACTGCATAGCTGCCTTGTTTTGTTTTCGAGCTGTGCTGCCTCTAAATCATCCCCTGACACTGAAAAAATACATGTCTGTGCTTTACACAGTACACATATGAAAAGAGGTGCCAATCTGTGCTCTGTACCAATACATCTGTTCATGAGGCAGCCACTGGTGGACACTATGCAGGGCACAGCTGTGTGCCTGATTTAATGTGATTGTACTTTCTAAAGCACATGCATTAATTTCGAATTCCTCTGAGTTAGTGCATGTGGTGCAGGTAGCACAGCTTGAAAACAGAACGAGACAATCACTGCTCCCTTCTGACTGCGGTGCTGTCTGCACATCTTGCAGTAACTCAGAGAAATTCATGTACTAAACTCATGCACTAGCTCAGAGAAATTCCGAGTTAAATGTATATGCTTGAGAAGTTGTAATCGTATGAAAACAGGCGTTTGACTCTGCATCGTACCCTGTTCACAAGCTCATCATGCAACCCAACTGGATCCAAAAGTGAGGCGCGGCTTCGAAAGGAAGATAAGACTTAGATGAATAAGAAGTTCCTGGCATTCTTACATGAGGGTGAAACTAGCATGGACACCACATAATGGCACAAGAACATAAGATTTGTTCAGAAAGCAAGCTGTCGTGGCCACAGATCTGTGCAGCCTCAGTCACCTGAAATAGAAGTTAACGAAAAATGTCATACATGTTGCTCGGGCATTTAACCCACACCTGCAAGATTCACTCCCTCAACTGCAGATTTTTTCTAGTTCCAGAAGCACATACGGATATTCTGTAGGTCTGCTTAACAAATGTACATATTACTTATCGTTAAAATATATATATTATTCTATGTTTAACGTGTATATAGGTAACTGCATAGTTTTCATATAAGTTATTTGATGAGATGCTTATAGTTCTCCATGTATTTATCTATCACAATATGTAAATAATATCATAACTATTATTCTACAAGTGCTTCACTATTGAAATATTGAAAACATGTTTAATAAAGAAAAAGTTTTAAAAATACACAAATACATTAGCTCAAAGTACAGTCACACTTGTAAGTCTGACTTTATGAAATTCAACTTAAATCTTGATATATTACCTTTCTTTTCTACATGTATACCCTCCATGTACTTATTTATCTATACATGTATTCAATTTACTCCTACTGTAAAATAAGAAATAATAATTATAAAATATATATATATATATATAGGTCCTGTGGTCACTGTGCCACTGGATTCATGCTAGCCTGACTGATGAGGGGTGATTCCCCAAATCAGGTCCCAGGAGGCTTGTTTCCATCCAGGGAGGAGCTGGTCTGGCAGTTCAGGCTGGACTGTTCCCATGGAGACCAGGGTCAAGACTGATTTGCATATGATAATGTCCAAACTGGGGTGGTGTTGGAGCAAACAAATGATGGATTAAACCCAGATCTGTGACTGGGGTGAAGTTTTGATTTGTTCAGCATTCTGTTCATCATTTATTCTTCTTGCTTCTGCATATAACTACAGCATATGTGACATTTTGACTTGTTTCCATTTCAATGTATATTGAAAGGAATTGTCCACCCAGGAAGCAATTGCATTTCCATCATCAGTGTACACAAATACTCTATACATAACTTTACTGTACAGCAACAGCTCTTAACCTATAGAGTTTTGTGAAGCCCCACTGAACCGTGAACTGGAATCCAGGGACCCCCACTGAATCAATATTTAAAGCTGGGGACCTGGCCTAAGCAATTTCTATGATAATAACCTCCAAACAATACTCAAAAACACAAAAACAAGTACACATCAAACACATCTTTAAATATTGAAATATGAAATGTTGCTTATATATTTGTACATACTTTATTTATTTTAATTGAACAATTTTCATATTTTATTTAATTTTTTAAAACAGTCAGGGACCCAGTGAGAATGTCTTGCAGACCCCCAGAGGTCCTCCGACCACAGGCCAAGAACTACTACGGTACCGGATAACCTGAAAGCTATTTAATCTTTGTTCTGATTTTCAGTAACCTTGTACATCCTTTAACCTTTAACAGAACAATTATCAATGGAGTACATTGTTCCGATGTGTTATTCTAGGTGATATGTTAAGGACCTAGAATGTGTAGGGTAAGTTGGGGAGTCTGTTCTTAGAAGCAAGTGCCCTCGCCCACCCGAAAGGTAGCATGCTTCATCATCAGGCCTGCTCCTCATTGGGCTGGCACTGCAAAACTCTAGGGAACCCTCTAGGGAACACTTTGCTAGAGAACTTTTTGATTCGCCAGGTGTGAGCTAGTAAACTGGTTTGTCCCAGTCTATAGGTGAGAAGATTGGAAATGGAACTGGGTTAAAATTTACTCTGGATCCTTTGTAGCTTATTTGAATAAAAGTCAAGGATCTATTTCAAGGTTAAAAACGATCAAGGAACCAAAGGGTATAAGGTTCCTAGTTTCGCCACAGAAAAAAGAAGTTATGGTTTGGTAAACTATGTAGGATCAAATAGTAATTTGATGCAGGTTATTGGTCGACATGCTTCATGCCTATAATTTCAAAGAGATCAAGTGACATTTCTTCAGGACCTAAATGTGAATATACCTAATCTTCAACATATAGAGAGGGGACCCTACTGTGTCTATGTCCCCCACCTCTGTAAAAAACATACCATGAAGATTAGTTTGTTGTTAAGCTTGCATTCCTAGGCGTAGGTTCATAGCATAATGGGCCCTCTTAGAGTGAGCATTGGGCCCCTTAAAGGTCGAGGGCATAACACTGTCAGACTTTTCGGAGAGAGCTCAGTGGTGGCTGATTCATTTACCTCCATTCATGATCCCATAGATCCTATATCCTATAGCAAATACTTTTGCAAGCATTCAAATCATCACTTTATGTTGTTTCAATGTCAAGCAGTCCTTTTTGGGGGACACATAAGGGATTAATGCTCTGGTGAGTAGTAAGTGACTGTAATAATACTTGAATGTTACAGCAAACAAATGATGGATGGAATGCTGACAATGCAAACATTCTCCCCCAGTCAAAAGATCTGGGTTAAATCCCCATGGGAACAGTCCAGACCGAACTGCCAGGCCATTTCCTCCCTGGACCGGAAACAAGCATCCTGGGACCGGTTTCAGGGTATGTCACCCTTCTTCAGCCAGGCTAGCTTGAATCCAGTGGCACAGTGAGCAAGGGACCCACGTCTGGGCATACCCATGCCACTTAGGGCGAAAAGTGTTACAGCAAACAAATGATGGACGGAATGCTGACAATGCAAACATTCTCCCCCAGTCAAAAGATCTGGGTTAAATCCATCGTTCTTTTGCCCACTACGCCACCCCAGTGGGACGGATATGCCCATACGTGGGTCCCGTGCTCTCCATGCCACTGGAGTCAAGCTATCCTGGCTGATGAGGGCTGAAAGCAAGAAACCGGTCCCAGGATGCTTGTTTCCAGTCCAGGGAGGACCTGGTCTGGCAGTTTGGGCTGGACTGTTCTCATTGGGCGCAGGGTCAAGACTGATTTGCATATGGCTGTGTCCAAACTGGAATGGCATGGTGAGCAAAAAACCGATGGATTTAGGCCCAGATCTCTGTACTGGGGTGAATGTACGACATTGTTCTGCATTCTGTCCATCAAATGTTGTTTTTGCATTTGTCACCCCGAGTGGGACGGGTATGCCCAGACGTGGGTCCCGTGCTCCTCATGCCACTGGAGTCAAGCTATCCTGGTTGATGAGGGCTGAAAGCCCGAAACCGGTCCTAGGATGCTTGTTTCCAGTCCAGGGAGGACCTGGCCTGGCAGTTCGGGTTGGAATGTTCCCATTGGGCGCAGGGTCAAGACTTATTTGCATATGGCTGGGTCCAAACTGGAATGGCATGGTGAGCAAAAGAACGATGGATTTAGGCCCAGATCTCTGCAATGGGGTGAATGTACGACATTGTTCTGCATTCTGTCCATCAATTGTCGTTTTTGCATTTGTCACCCCGAGTGGGTCGGGTATGCCCAGACGTGGGTCCCATGCTCTCCATGCCACTGGAGTCAAGCTATCCTGGCTGATGAGGGCTGAAAGCCCGAAACCGGTCTTAGGATGCTTGTTTCCAGTCCAGGGAGGACCTGGCCTGGCAGTTCGGGCTGGTCTGTTCCCATTGGGCCCAGGGTCAAGACTGATTTGCATATGGCTGGGTCCAAACTGGAATGGCATGGTGAGCAAAAAAAACGATGGATTTAGGCCCAGATCTCTGTACTGGGGTGAATGTACGACATTGTTCTGCATTCTGTCCATCAATTGTTGTTTTTGCAGTAATAATACTTGAGGCCTGTAATCGCAGCTTTTATATGAACGATGCATGTGGGTGGTTAAGTCATTCTGTGGCTAATAACTCCTTGTGCTATTGTTTTGGTACAGCTCGCCTGGACCACCAGGTTGCTTGACCTAAGGCATTTGTATTGAGGAAGGTGATTACTACCAGGAGGGCTGTGGGTTTTATTATTGGCAGTATTTCTGTCTGTGCCACTGTGGGAATAGTTTTGTTTCCTGACACAGTTGTGAGAAAGCTGAGCTGGGGGTCTGAGAGCACTCAAGTTACTAAGTCTCTGTACTGTGGACTCACAAACTGGGGGGCCAGGTGGTCTTTTTAGCATTTACTTCTGAAAATAACGAAACCAGGCAGTCCATGGCTGATCCAGGGAGGTTATGTGGGCTAAAAACTAAAAACTAAAGACCTCATGGACAAAGCACTTTTGCAATTGCAAACCCTGTGATCCATAAAATCACTGGGATGTGATGGCAAAAAGGGCTTTTCTTTATGTACAAAAGCCCTTCCATGAAACAGAAATTATTTCTGACCCTTAACAGGGCTTTTGCATATCTGACCAATTTGCAAACAAGAGGGAGTGTGAAAGGGGTGTTGCCCTCCTATTTATGAGTTGAAGAGGAATGTATCAATGGTTTGTGACTGCAATGGCGGTCGCAACCCATTGATCAGATACTGACACCTCACATGGGGTGATCTCTTTAGGACCCCTTCCCCTTTGCAAATCTTGAAAAAAGTGTCACTGAAAGTTGGAATTGGTCCCGTGGACTACTGCAAACTCTCAGTCAACCTTTTAAAAAAAAAGAAAACTTTTATTTTTTAAACAGACCTGTTTTCTTTCTGTAAAATGGCTGCATTTAAAAAGAAAAAATAAATATTTAAACACAAACACAGACATGGTGGCCTGCTGAGCCTTGCAGATCACCATCTCTGTGATTCTCAGGGTGTCGCAAATTGTGACTTGCTTAATAAATATTTGACAATACATTGTGCAACTGCTTGTTATTCAGTAATTTCTTAACCAACCTATTTGCACATAGGTTTGTTTATAAAATATCATTCCATGGGCAAAAAGTCAGTGCACTTTTTGTGAATGGAATAATAGTACATGAGGTCCTAATTACTCAACAATGCACACCAATAATTCCCAACACATTAATGTCCACATCTTTAAAAAAACGTTTTTTAATGTACACTTAGTTAAATCCTATGCATAAAATTAAAAATATATATACATTTTCAATCATCAAAAAATACACATTCCCTGCTAAATGGTCTCCTAAAAATTACCTCTGTGCAATACTTGTACTCAACGGTTTGTCAAAGTGGGTGACCAACACTAAAACTCTTGCTTACAATCTCAATTTGTGAGGGTTTCAGGTCCTTACATCACATGCAAGTACATCTGGATTCATTACGTAATGGGCACTATATCTGTGGTCACTACATTTGAAAAGTACCTTGACATTGCTATTTCACAGGTAAATAATGGAGACTGTACTGGAGAGAGAATCACAGATGTCACGTATATATATGCAAAAAAGACTATGGACACACAGTGGCCATTTGGTGCAAATGGTACATATATTTATGTGAGTGGCCTCATGTTCACAGTTAAAGGGGCCCATTTCAAAGTTATAACACATTGGTGCCACTCACATAAACAAATGTGTTTTTTGCTCCACTGTGCTTGCGTCAATTGCATTTGTTTCGAAGTAGAAGGCATGTAATCCATTAAGATGAGTGCTTTGGGAAGTGCTTGTGGTTCTGAGAGTAGTGGAACATGTCAGCCTGGCAGGTAGGATGTAGGACTGGAGTATTGGGAGGGGAGTGAAGTGAAGTGAGGCAACAAGTCAATCATACTGCCCTGATTCTGTTCCATTATGAGTCAAGTATGCTTAGGCTGATGCACATAATCTCAGGAGCATAGGCTGATATCTTACCTCTTTGTGTTTTTTGTTATATTCCTTTTCTTTCTGCAGATGAGTTTCTCCTGTCTGTGGCCTTCTTTACCCCATTTTTTGTTACTGAGCCAGTACCCTCTCTTTTACATATCTTATGGAAAGGTAACAGAAGTTTGCTGGCAAATAGAATAAGAAGGAATGCAGGCTCACAACATGTAGGTGGAGAGGAGGTTTAATTGAGCAACCATTCAATTGTTTAGGAATATAGATGGGCATGGACCTCACAATGAAGTTGTACGCAGCGCACTCCAGGCCTAACTCTCACAATACCAACTCCGTGGAAACCCAATCATACAAGATTTCCATGATGTCATGAAAAAGCATCATGGCAGGATATCAATACCATCTGTCCCTTCCATTCCCCTACTTTCAGCTTTTCTGATCCTTTTTTCAGCCATTTTCTTGGTCAATATTTTTTTTGTATGATGCTTAATTGTTGACTACTAAATTTTTAAACCATCATGTAAACTTCTAAAAGTGATCATTTGGATAGTTATAACTTCACATTAGTTTAGTTAGACATTGTGATTTAACTTGTGCAAAATACTGTAATTGGTACTGATAGTATGATAATGTTTTTAACTAGATCTTGAAGTATGCTGGTGGGTGCTGCTAGGGAGACCACAGACCATCCGGCAGAGGGAGGGGCAGAAGTGGCTCCTGGGCCTAATTGTAAGTCACTTTTCTTTCTCAATGATAACTGCTGCCTTTTTAAGGTATTCCTTCGTTGCTTCCAAGCACAGATCCCAATCATTTTATTAATTATCCAGCCTCCTATGTTTCTGTCTCACTTCTCTACCATTGAAATTTATTGGTAATAGAAAAGGTGTGTTGTCCAGTGCCCACTTATGTCTATCATCTCCTCCATTCCCACAATTACATTCCCATCTAGGCACAATGCCAAATTTATCTGAAATCTCTGCCTAAGCATCTACTGTTCATGGCTTCCATACTGTTCCATCCTCTACCTTCATTTAACCACATAAATAGGCCTACTATAAGACTGATCACGCCTACTCGCCATAGACAAACCCAAACCAGGCCCAAACCCCATTTCTTTAAGGGATAAGGTACCCACTGCCACACATTATAAGATTATTACAAGTCACTGAGATATTCCATAAAGTTCCATAATCATATAGAGGAATGAGGCCAAAGACTGAGTTCCTTTATAAGGTTATGGAACTCCGAGGCAACGTGCAATAGCCTTATCATGTGCGCTAGAAGGCTTATCCATATAATACATGGTCACACCATCACCTGTCCCACAAACCACTTAAAGCCTTGATGCGTAGCTTTTTCGTATAAAAGAGCAAGAATGCTTTCAAACATGTAGACTACAAATAAAACCTCTGTTATTAAATTTGAGTTGGAGGGTGGAATGTGTGGGTCTAGACTCTGGGCAGGGCTAAGAGGGAAGTATGACAAGAGCAGAGCCAATGAAATTTATGACATGCCATTAGTTGTCCCAAAGCAAAACCTGATGTACTGCCAAGTTGGCTTGGTAAATACTGCACTATATATATATATATATATATATATGGAGAAACCAAAAGTCCTTAAAGCGCCCACTTAGCAGCAACTTAACAGGTACGGACCACACGGAGAGATTCCAATAAGTGCTTTATTTCGGTGATTGATTCATTCCATAACAATCTTTCTTATGGCAAGTGCCCAGCATTACGCGTTTCGCCTGCGTCTCCGCAAGCTTGATCACCGGGTTTGCCAACCTCTTCTTGGGAAAGTGGGAGGAGGAGATACGTCAGGATCACCTACTAACAAAAGATTTTGATTCAGTAAGGATATGGCTGAGATATATTGACGATTTACTGATTGTCTGCAGTGGAAGTGAAGAAAATGCTGTTGCCTTTATTGAAAAACTTAACCATAATCCATACAACATAGTGCTAACACATACCATCAGTAAGGTTAGTGTGGACTTTCTTGATACCCGTATTGAGGTTCAAAATGGTAACCTTGTTACTAGCCTATACAGAAAAGAGACTGCTGGTAACAGTCTCCTTCATGCCCTCAGTGGACACCCCGATTCCCTTAAATGGAGTATTCCATATGGGGAGCTACTGAGGGCGAGAAGGAACTGTAGTACTGAAGAGAGATTTCAAGAGGAACAAAAGGTCATGCTAAAGAGGTTCCGACAAAGAGGTTATCCAGAATGGGTCCTAGATAGAGCTGTAAGCAAGGTTAATGATGTCAGTAGGGAGAAATCACTGGAACAGATAGAGGGTAAACAGAGACAAGAGAAAGAAAGTGGTATCAGAGTGATCACAACGTTTAACAACAGATCCAGTAAAATTCGTAAAATTTTAACAGACAGTTGGAAGATCCTACAAACCGATGCAGTTGTTGGTAAAGATGTAGGAGAAAGACCCCTTATTACTTATAGGAAAGGCAAAAGTCTACGTGATATCTTAGTTAAAGGGGATATAACCGCAACCAAAAAGAATGATTTCCATCAGCTCAAAGGATTTTATCCTTGTGGGCACTGTAGGGCCTGTCGATTCAGCCCCTCAGTAAAAGAATTCAGTATCCCAGGAAGAACTAATAGATGGAAAATCAACCAATTTCTGACATGTAGCAGCACTTTTATTGTCTATGCATTGGAGTGTCCATGTAAGCTCAGATATGTAGGCAGTACAACGTGTATGGTGAAAAAAGAGTCATGGAACACCTTAGAGCCATAACTAATGTAAACACTGTCTACCCGATTGCCAGGCATTTCTTGGAATACCATCAGTCCAATAATTCCTTATTGCGATTCTTTGCAATTGAACAAATAGTCCCAGGTCTAAGAGGTGGCAATAGGAATTGTCACTCAGACAAAAGGAATCTAAATGGATTCTAGAATTAGAAACTAAGTTTCCAGGGGGACATAATCTTGAAAAGGAATTAGCCTCATGTTTGCACACATGTCACCTGAAGCCCCGCCCCCTCCCTTCACCACTGTGCAAATGCGCCCCGTGGCGCGTTTTAAGTTGGGGGATTAAGTCCCCTTGAATCCTGAGGGTCCCCGGAGTCCAACTAGCCCACCATATACCTCCAAAAGCGCCACAGAGCTGAGTTGCAGAGAGGTGTAAAAGGGGTGTGGCCTCTCTACACGTCTCTGCAAGGCAGCCCCTGGCGCATACTGGAGGTTCCTGGTGGGCTAGTTGGCCCCAGGGACCCCCAGTATTCAAGGGGAATTTGTTCCCCCTCTGCAAACACGCCAGGGGCGCGTTTGCAGAGTGGTGAAGGAAGGGGCGGGGCCTGCGGGCCCGATCGTTTTTTTTTTTTTTTGTCCCCTGAAGGGGGGCTGTGTGGCTCCTTCCTTTTTCTCTTTTTGGGCCCTGGGGACCCCATCCCCCAGGGCCTTACCCCTTTTTTAATTTTTCAAAAAAAAAAAAACGGGAAGGGGGCCGCGTGGCCCCCTTCCCTGGGCCTGTATTGGCCCCGGGGACCCCATCCCCGGGGCATGGCCTCTATATTTATTATTTTGAGGGGGCAGCGTGGCCCCCTCCTCTGGCCATTTTAAGGCCCCGGGGACCCCATCCCCCGGGGCCGGCCTTTCCATTTAAAAAAAAAAAAAAAATTCTCTTTTTTGGGGAGGGGGCCGCGTGGCCCCCTCCCGAGCCACTACTTGCCCCGGGGACCCCATCCCCCGGGGCTGGCCCTCTCCGTTGGGGACTGTGGGGGTCCCCAATCCCCCCACAGTCCCGCCGGCTCCCCACGTCCCTTGGGAGCCGGCATTGCTGTTCCACATGGGGAGCAGCTGACATGCTGCTCCCCATGTGGAAAAGCAATCGCTTTGGATATTGGAAGAGAGGCAGGTTTCCCTGCTCTCTCTTCCAATATCCAAAGCAGTTGCTATGGCAGGACGGGAGCCGCGAGGCTCCCGTCCTGCCATAGCAAACTACAGTGTCCCGGGGTAGGCACCCGGGACACTGCAGGAGCCGGCCCTGGGGGTGGTGGTCCCCAGGGCCATCAAGGGCTCCAGGAGGGGGCCGCGCGGCCCCCTCCCATTCAGTACACAGCCCCGGGAGGTGGTGGTCCCCGGGGCTCTGGAGTCCGTAACGGACCCCCATATTAAAATGTTTAGTGCCCCGGGAGGTGGCGGTCCCGGGGCGTGTGGGGGCTGGAGCCCCCCCCACACTGGTTTTATTTTTAATTTAAAAAAGCCCCGGGGAGGTGGTGGTCCCCGGGGCTGCGGGAGGGCTCAGAGCCCTCCCGCACCATTTTCAAAAAGCCCCGGGGGTGGTGGTCCCCGGGGCTTGGGGGCCCTTGAGGCCCCCACACATTAAATTATCCCCCCACCATGCCCCCGGGACTTGGGCCACCCGGGGGCCAGTTAACATCGAAGCGCGGGAGACCGCGCTTCGATTTTCCGGCAGGATTCGCGCACCCTGAGCACATCCTGCCGATTTTTTAAAAATTATTATTTATTTTTTTTGCCCAGGGGGTCCTTGTGGGACCCCCTGAGCAAACCTAGGGGGTCAGGGTGTTTCTACCCTGCCCCCTTTGTGCGCTTTGCACACTTGTTTCTGTCCCTCGGTTCTACCGAGGGACAAAATGGCTGCCAACATTTCCTGAATCGGAATGTTGACAGCCAGCTGACAACCAATTAACATGCAGCTCGTGATCGGGACGGTGCGCGCAGGGTGCGCTGAGGGTACGCGGACCCTACTCGGCCATAGATATCACTAACTTTTACTTTTCATTTTCTCAGCAACTACTGAACGGATTTACACCATTTAACAAAAAGGGTTCTTTCTGAACCAAGAACTACCTCTTTGCCAAATTTGGTGTAATTCCGTTCAGCAGTTCAGGCTGTAGCCGTGTCTAAAGTTTCCTATGGAAAAGTGCATGGGGAAAACGCGTTTTGGGACCCCCTTTTTCTCGGCCCCGCTGACGAATCCCCCGAGACTTTCAGGGTAGGAACGGACCGGAGCGGGCCACAAAGTTTGAAAATTTCGCGAAGATACGTCAACCGGCAAGAGAGTTATTTCAAATAGAATGTCGCGGATTTCCTATGGATAATAGGTTGTAACTATAACTATCTACTGGCGACCGCCAGTAGATAATATATATATATATATCCTTTCAGAAAAGAAACGCCAAAGCCGAATTTCAAGGTTCCATGTGATTTATTCCAAAAGTAGAAATGGCAACATGCTTATCCTCTGTTTATCCTGACATATTTCTCTTCTCCTCGTGAGTTGTACGAGGTTACTGAGTAAAGTGACCACATGATTTAAATACAGGCTGTGGTGTAACATTGTAGTACTTAAACCATACATTAACCAGCATGCACTGCGAAAAAAATATTCAATGTTTTCTCCACACATGCAGTGCATATTACACTGAAGTTGCAATATGGTTCATAGTGTGACATTGCTGGCAAAATAAAGTGAGTATGTGCATTTAAAATTATGATGTCCGTTTCTTGTGCACAGTTGCCACGATCTGAAAATGTCCTTTAAAACTCAGGGGTCCGAAATCAGAAAGAGGCAGTCACGTACCCCTCTTTGCTCTCTTGCTCACCTCACATATTTCATAACGCTGGGAAAATCCTCTGTTAATGTGGAGGCAAGCGGGCCATGCTCTCAATTCAGCAACCTCCTCCATTTGAAGGGAGCCCTAGACCCTGTAGGGCGGCTTCAATCACACGGGAACGGAGCTTCCAGCAAATTAATCATTTCGGAAAAGAAACGCCGCAGCTAATTTTCAAGGTTCCATGTGATTTATTCCAAAAGTAGAAATGCCAATGTTCTTATCCTCTGTTTATCCTGATGCGTTTTGGCTCCCCTCGAGAGCCTTGTTCACAGGTATACGAGGTTACTGATTAAAGTGACAACGTGATTTAAATACAGGCTGCAATTTAAGCTTGTAGGGGCACATGCATCAAGCTAATTTATGATCGCAAACGTTGGGACTCGCAAAAAAAGCATGTTTGCGACCGCAAATTGGCTTCACCCAATGCATGAACCCAAAATAGCGCAAATCCATGTAAATCACAAAAATAAGGAATCACTAAATTTGCGAGCACCAAATTGGCGATTCCTTATTTGCGAACATCGAAATAGCGAATATGTAATAGCGATTCGCAAATAAAGATCCGCCAAGATATGCATGAAAATTCGCAAATAGCGATTCTGATGAAATTCGCAATTTTGCGATCGCAATTTAAAGAATATCACAGGCAGGTGGTAACCATGAGTAAGAATACCCTACAGGTGCTAACCCTTAGCAAACTATTTAAACAGACCCAGGAGGCCTCAGAATCTTCCACAATGGCAGCGCTCTACGTTATGGCGAGGAGGATGAGGCTCCAGGCAGCAGCTCAGCGAAGAAGGAGAATACAGGAGCGCATTTTCAGATTGTGCATCACGTTGTTGGGACAAACAGATGAGGAAATATACAACAAGTATAGGCTAAATGGTGCCATGATCCTTGATCTAATTGCAGATTTGGAACCCCTAATGCAGCGCCAGACTCGTAGGACCAGTGCCATACCCACTCATGTGCAGGTCCTCTGTTGCCTACACCTACTTGCGTCAGGCAGTTTTTAGGGTGTAGTAGCTGTAGCTGGAGGTGTGTCACAAAGCTCCCTTTCATGTTTTTTTAAAATCTTTCCTGAATGCCATGATGACAAGGATCCACAACCACATTAGCTTCCCCACAACCCCACAGGAATTGAATAAGACTAAACTGGACTTCTACTAGGTAGCCCGGTTTCCACATGTAATAGGTTGCATAGATTGTACGCATGTTGCCATTTGTCCACCAGCAGTGAATGAATACATATTTAGGAACCGTAAATCCTATAATTCACTCAATATACAAGTAGTCTGCAATGCTAACAATATAATCACAGACATTGTGGCTCAATACCCTGGAAGCACACATGACTCCTATATATTTCGACAAAGTGGCAAACACACTCGTCTGCTATGGGGTGATTTTGGCGAAGGACATCTGCTTGGTAAACATATGTTATGATTTCTCTCACACAATGGCAAAATGGCAATGCATAACTGTCACTAACCCTTTGCTTACTACCCTGTAGGTGACAGCTCATACGCCGTGCGCAACTACATATAGACACCATACCTCAACCCAGCCACCCCAAATGAGCAGAGATATAATGCAGCGCACATCGCTACACGAAATGTTATAGAGCGCACCTTTGGGCTGATGAAAAGTCGCTTTCGCTGCCTCCACAAGACTGGCGGAGCGTTGCAGTACCGGCCCGAGACCTGCTGCAAAATTGTGGCTGCATGTGTCATTTTGCATAATATTGCTACCAGGAGAGGCATACCCATTGAACTGTCCGACAGCGAGCCTGAGGAGGACAACCAGCAAGGGCCACAACTATGACCAGCACATGGGGCAAGCTTAGCAGAAGGGAGAAGGAGACGTGCAGAAATTACGCAACATTATTTTTGAGGTGAGTAATGATGAGACACGACACAGCATGTTTGAACTGTACAGACTTTATTTGCATTTAACCATGTGGTTGTGTTGAAGCACACATCCCAGGTGCAAATCAGCACAGTGATTGTAAACAAAATAAACAACAATACCTCATTATCAGACTTGTATCACAGTCACTACTATGGTATTGTCAATGGTTACATCACCATCTATGAGTTAGTCTGCCAAAGTCACACTATTTCTTTCTACCACGCACTCTCAAACGCCTTTCGCTGGCATCATCCTCAACCCTCATGGAGGCTTCAGAAGGTGTTGTGCTCCTAGTGGTGTGCCTCCTGCATGTAGTGACTGGCACTGACAGACTACTGAGGCTGGACGCCTCCTCACTCCCCTCTCCCCCATCACATTGCTGCCCCCGGCAGTAGCAGCCTGGAATTGTTCCACGGCATTAGTTACCTGGATCAGTGCCCTGGCCACATCCCCACAACAATGGCTCATTTAAAGCTGCATGGCCACAGACCGACAGGACAGCAGTGCTGTGTTGGTGCTCAGGCAGTTGTTTGATTTTGTGTAGCCATCTAAGCGCAATAATAATTGGCGATGCCTTCTTCTTTGTGACACCTGGTCCTCCTGCATCACCCTGCTTAGCTCCTGCATCCCGCATTGGACTGCCTATTGCCTTCCACCACTGCTGTTGTCAGCTCTCTCACACAGTCGCTCATAACTGCCATGTTGGTTGCCATTTTGCTGAGTTGTGCCTGGATTGATCTCATGTGTTATGCCTGCAGGCGCTGCACCCTCAGCATCTGGCTCTCCAGCCCACCCCAGACATTTGGACTCTGATCCTCCTCTGATGACATCCACACCCTTGACCTGCACCCCCGGGTTTGGATTGTGCTGCGCCGGACCTGTAACTGGGGTGTTGTTGTGGGGGTACCTCGAGGCTGGCTTGTCTGTGGAGCTGGTTCACTCTCCTCCTCAAGTTCCATGGGCTGCAGTGGTGGAACTGGGGACCTGCGTCTAGTGGTTGCAGGTGCTGTGCTTTGTGGGGCCACAGGTATTTCCACATCTGCATCAGCCAGAGTCTCCTGTGTGTCTCCGCCTTCACTTTCCTCAGACTCATCTTCTGCTGCATCTGTGATGTTAAACAGTGCAATATTTAGTGATTGTAAAAGGAATTTCGTGTCACATTCTGCATATTTTGGGTCTCATTAAATTAATATCTGACACACAGTATTCACGTGTCTCACTCGTTTGTTTGTATTTGCCTACCAACTTGCCTACCCTGCCTGTTACTCCCATAATGCATTTGGGTGTGCAAGAAAATGTGGACTGGAGTATGAATCGGAACACTAGAGCTGAACTGAGGTGATGTTCCCATATTAATATATATCTTGAAATGGACATTTGCATGCATTTTACCTTTTGAAGTACTGGCCGCTCCTGATGTATCCAACTGGGTCACTCCCACTACTGCTTCGGGCTGGAGTGTGGACTCGACTAGGTCCTCCAGGGGTGTATTTCCAGGCAGTGTTGTTGGTCCCCCTCCAGTCTTCTTTGCCTCCTTGAGCCTGTCCACAATCATCTCCTTAGCACGGCTGCGCAGGTCATTCCACCTTTTTTTCAGGTCGTCAATTTTGCGGTGGGTGACCCCCACTGCATTCACTTTATTTTGGATCCTGAGCCAGATTTTTCTCTTCTCTGACTCCGATACCTGGAGAGATAGCTTCCCAAAGACCTTATCGTGGCTCCTCACAACCTCCTCTATGAGGATTTCAATTTCTTTTTCACTGAATTTCAGTTTACATTTTCGGGTTGCTGCACTCTTCCCTGGTGCTGCTGATTCCATTTTTGGGGCACAGGATAGTTCTACAAGCCCAGAAATTGCTTATCCTGCTCTGCTCCTGCACTCAGCCTCCTCCTCTCACTCTCTGAGTGCACTGAATAAAGAATGGGATGGATGACTTCCTGGTTGTGATGTCATCACCATGCATCACATGCGACGCGCTAATTGCGAATTTGCTAATTGCGATTTCGCAATTTGCGATTTCGCAATTTGCGTACTCGCAAATAGGTATTTCTTTATTTGCGAATCGCTAAAATGCAATTGCTGTTTGCGATTGCGAATTTTAGCGATTCGCTTTTTATTTGCGATTTTGGTCATGCATTGGAGATAGCGATTTCTTAATAGCGATTCCTTAAAATTCGCTATTAAGAAATGGCTATTTCTGAGTTTGATGCATGTGCCCCGTAGTTCTTAAACCACTCCATAACCAGCATGCACTGCAAATAAAATATTCAATATTTTCTCCACACATGCAGAGCAAATTACAGCAAGGTCAAGTGCCATCAAAGCACTGCAGTTGCAATATGGTTCATAGTGCAACATTTCTGGCAAAATAAAGTGGTTACATACATTTAAAATTATAATTTCCATTTCTTGTGCTCTGTTGCTATGATCTGAAAATGCCTTTTAAAATACAGGTATCCAAAATCAGAAAGAGGCAGTCAAAATCCCCCTTTTTCTTCCCTTGCTCACCTCACATATTTCATAATGCTGGGGAAAATCCTCTGTTAATATGAATCTGTAAAATAAACTTCTTTAGGCAGCACTACTGTAAAAACTGCTGAACAGAATTACACCAAATTTGGCAGGAAGCTAGATTTTAGTAGGCAAATTTTGATTTGGTGCAAATCTGTTTAGTAGTTTTTGTGAAACTGAGGTTAAAAAATATTTGTATATCTGAGGGACTCCCATGAGAGTCTCACATGAAAGCCAGTTCCAAAAATATAGCATTCTGATTGGCCCAGGGAGCATTATTGTGACTGTCTTTTTTGTGACACTTCTAGTAGTAGTCCCCTACAGGGAGCAGGTAGGCTGCAGGGGTATTTGGGGTGACAATATCCTCTATCTCTTGTGGCTTTCTGAGGTTGTGGTGGGTGACAACTGTACTCTATATGCAACCGTCGCAGGTCTGCTTTTCATGACACCGACATGCTCTTCTTCTTTCTCACCACCACCACCTTCTATCAGTTGATCTTTTTCTCACACACCACCAGCAGCTTTGATTATTATGTGCTCTTCCCACATGGTTGCACGTTTTGTTTACAGATGGGCCAGTTAGCCATGGCATCATAATGTCAAACTGGCTTACAGTTAAAAACAGTTTTTCATGCCAATTGGTATTCTGCGATTTGCTGCTCATGTGGCATGGGAAGTTTCAAACTGGAGAGTTGAGCTTTCCTTTGGTGTCAAAGCCTGAAGAGATAGGTGGCTGTGTTGGCTATTCTCCAGGGTGAGCCATCGTAATGAGGGCCTATTTGTGATGTATGTTTTTGTTAGTTTACATTTTACGTTATAGTTAATATTATCAACAGGGGCCTGACTCACAAAGGTAAGCTTTCACTTTTGCGTAAGTTTACAATTCTCTGCTATTCACAAAGGGAATCTACTCAAAAAATCCCTTTGTGAATAGCAAGCAATCGTAAACCTACACAAAAGTGTAAGTTTACCCTTTTGAATCAGGCCCTATATGCTATTAATTGTTTAAATAATTTTTCAATATTATAAATTTTAAAGTATGTATACATATATATGTATGATAAACAGCATAATATATTTTATTTATAAATTTAGTTCGCAGTCTTAATTAAAATTACTTTGTCCATTAATTTGATTATTTACGATAGGTTACATATATGGCTTGGTTATATATATATGCTCGCTAATTTTTACTTTTATGTTACAGTTGATATTATTAGCATATTATAAATATAGTTAATAGTTGTAATTTACAGTACTTTTAAAATTGTTCAAATATTGTTTTCATATTTTTTTAAATAGACATATTTAATTTACAATACCTATTAAACTATGGGGTCGATTCCGATGTCGGCCGGAAGCGCACCTAACACTATTCGTCCGGAAAAAATACGAGCCGAAAGCGTGTTTTCCGACCGAATCGAACACTCTACCGAACGAACAAGTACGATGCGCATAACAGCCCAGATTCCGAGCGAGCCGTACTTACCCATTCCAGCTCCTGTTCCCCGCCCGAGCCGGATCCGTAAACGCCGAATCGAGTCGCACGGAACCAAATACACAGCACCTTCCGGCCGGACTAGTACGATGCGTCTCCCGTACGCGCCGAACTCGTCGCTACGTACGGCACGTTTGAGCATCCGGGACAGCTGCACATAAGCTCCGATTCGCGCCACAAGACGATCCACGGCGACGAGACGAACAAGCCAGCGACGAGTACGAGTCGAAGACACGAGAAACCCGAACGAGATGAACAAACCATGAATCCCATCGTGCAGGTCCTACCAATTCTCTACATCTATTACCAGGACCGGCACGGGCGCGTACGGCGCAGGCGGTAAGTCAAACACCCACAACACAAACAAACGACACGTACCCGAAATATGTCACACACACATAGGGATGCACAAATGACGTACACAAGCAACAGCAGCACCATAGGGGTGGGATGGCCAACACCAATGCCATACACACCCATAGGGGGATGGATGCCTACCACCAACACCACCCTACAACTACCCCTACTCATGGGTGGCTAGATGCCTGCCACCACCCCCCACTCATGGGGGGCTGGATGCCTACCACTACTGCCATCCCCACCCATAGGGGGCTGGATGCCTACCACTACTGCCATCCCCACCCATAGGGGGCTGGATGCCTACCACTACTACCATCCCCACTCATGGGTGGCTAGATGCCTGCCACCCCCCACTCATGGGGGCTGGATGCCTGTCACTACTGCCATCCCCACTCATGGGGGGATGGATGGCTGCCACTACTACCATCCCCACTCATGGGGGGCTGGATGCCTACCACTACTGCCATCCCCACCCATAGGGAGCTGGATGCCTACCACTACTACCATCCCCACTCATGGGGGGCTGGATGCCTACCACAACTACCATACCCACTCATGGGGGGCTGGATGCCTACCACTACTACCACCCCCACTCATGGGGGGCTGGATGCCTGTCACTACTGCCATCCCCACTCATGGGGGGATGGATGGCTGCCACTACATCCACCCCCACTCATGGGGGGCTGGATGCCTGTCACTACTGCCATCCCCACTCATGGGGGGATGGATGGCTGCCACTACTACCATCCCCACTCATGGGGGGCTGGATGCCTACCACCACTGCCATCCCCACCCATAGGGGGCTGGATGCCTACCACTACTACCATCCCCACTCATGGGTGGCTAGATGCCTGCCACCACCCCCCCCACTCATGGGGGGCTGGATGCCAACCACAACTACCATACCCACTCATGGGGGGCTGTATGCCTACCACTACTACCATCCCCACTCATGGGGGGCTGGATGGCTGCCACTACTACCATCCCCACTCATGGGGGGCTGGATGCCTACCACTACTGCCATCCCCACCCATAGGGGGCTGGATGCCTACCACTACTACCATCCCCACTCATGGGGGGCTGGATGCCTACCACCACTACCATCCCCACTCATGGGGGGCTGGATGCCTACCACTACTGCCATCCCCACCCATAGGGGGCTGGATGCCTACCACTACTATCATCCCCACTCATGGGGGGCTGGATGCCTACCACAACTACCATACCCACTCATGGGGGGCTGGATGCCTACCACTACTACCATCCCCACTCATGGGGGGCTGGATGCCTACCACTACTGCCATCCCCACTCATGGGGGGCTGGATGGCTGCCACTACTACCATTCCCACTCATGGGGGGCTGGATGCCTACCACTACTACCATCCCCACTCATGGGGGGCTGGATGCCTACCACCACTACCATCCCCACTCATGGGGGGCTGATGCCTACCACAACTACCATACCCACTCATGGGGGGCTGGATGCCTACCACTACTACCATCCCCACTCATGGGGGGCTGGATGGCTGCCACTACTACCATCCCCACTCATGGGGGGCTGGATGCCTACCACCACTACCATCCCCACTCATGGGGGGCTGGATGCCTACCACTACTGCCATCCCCACCCATAGGGGGCTGGATGCCTACCACTACTACCATCCCCACTCATGGGGGGCTGGATGCCTACCACAACTACCATACCCACTCATGGGGGGCTGGATGCCTACCACTACTACCATCCCTACTCATGGGGGGCTGGATGCCTACCACTACTACCATCCCCACTCATGGAGGGCTGGATGGCTGCCACTACTACCATCCCCACTCATGGGGGGCTGGATGCCTACCACTACTACCATCCCCACTCATGGGGGGCTGGATGGCTGCCACTACTACCATCCCCACTCATGGGGGGCTGGATGCCTACCACTACTACCATCCCCACTCATGGGGGGCTGGATGGCTGCCACTAACACCACCCCCACTCAGGGTGGGCTGGATGCCTACCACTACTACCATCCCCACCCATAGGGGGATGGATGCCTGCCACTACTACCATCCCCACTCATGGGGGGCTGGATGCCTACCACTACTACCATCCCCACTCATGGGGGGCTGGATGCCTACCACTACTACCATCCCCACTCATGGGGGGCAGGATGCCTGTCACTACAACCACCCCTACTCATAGGACGGGTAATGCATGACACAACTAGCATACTCCCACATAAGAACTGTCTGTAAATTACATCCCACCCCCAACACCATGACAAGCGTGTGTGGTCTGTGTCAAATGCATACAACACTGAACATGACATTGAACATACAATGTGACCCCCTAACACATGTGTCACACATAATTGTGTGTGTGGCCTACACAATGCAAGCAGACCATGACCACTGTGGCAATGGGGCCCAAAGCCCCATCACCACAGTGCCCAAAAGGTAAGTGTGTGCTCCATAGCTGAAGCACATTTTGAACAGTGTGGCAATTGGGCCATAAGCCCCATCACCACAGTGCCCAAAAGGTAAGTGTAGTCCTGGTAAGAGCTGCTAAACCAAAAATGCAGGGATTATTCCTGGCCACACAACACCAAACACTACAGTGGCATTGTAGTGCTTGTGTCCCATAGCAACATAGATTGTGTGAGGCAAGCAGTGCAGTGCCAATGACCCATCGTTCTAGCCATGTGCACACAAACATCAGCCATGGGGGCCCACATTGTCTACATTCACAAATAACACAATGACAGAAGTGAGCATCATAATGCAGACCCACATATCTGCAGCAATGGACACACAAATGTAGATATCCTGTGGAGACTGTAGATGTCATGTGAACAAATACCATACCATGGCAGCAATGGGACATACTAACCATGATCAATGTGCTGACTGATGACCTAGCAGTCCCAGGGCCAGCAGGGGAAAGCCAACAAACAACATACAGCCAATGGCAAACTAAAGATATGCCAATGCAGTGGTGCAAATGCACAAACACAAACAGGCAGACTCACACTGCATATCATACACGACAGGTGAGGGGGTTGTGTGCCAGTGTCCCCAGGCAAACACACAACACATGAGGAGGCCAGATTCACTAATACACAGATGTCAACACAGTCACATACAAAACTAACTCAGGGATTGGATTCCCCTATGTGGGCAAACAGGCATTGTGAGATGAGAGGTAGCCCAAATTACACATGTCACACAAGCTTGTAGGAACAGCAACAAACACAGCAAGAGACAGAACCACCACAGCACTCCCCCCAGGGACCCCACATTGTGGTGACACTAGCCTGCATGACAATCACACTGTGATGGCAAAGGTAGATGTCATCCACACTGTGAACCACAGCCATGTGTCCTGAGCAACAAACTACCATCACACCTATGCACAAAGCACTCACCATGGCCTGCCAGCCAAGGACAACATGGAGGTAGTGCCCCAGCCGTGCAACAACTCACATTTGCACACACTCAACGCCACACACCTTGAACTCCACCAATGTGCAGCAGTGAAGCTCACATGGACTGCTGACATTGCACATGCACCCATGAAAATCCCAGGGGTGGTGTGGGGAAATAAGGTGCAGAAACCCATCACACATGGCAGTCAACAATACTTGTGAATGTCTGACAAACTGCACAGTATGCCGTACATGGGCATGATGTCAAATCCACCCCAAACAATGGGATCCTGGCCATAGTCACACACCAATGAAGAAGCCAAGCTGACCCACAAAGGACACACATAGACAACTTCCAACATTGCAGCTCTGACCCTGAGGAGTGGCAGCAGTCACACACACAACGTGTCACAATCACTGAAAGCATACACAAACAGAAAATCACATTACTCGTGTAACCAACAAGTGCCAAGAGGAATCTTGACTGTGTCCCATCTGCGTTTGCCCACATCCCCAGCCCTGACAACAAAGACAACTAGGGATGACAACCTCATTAACATTAGTTTGCCATGCACCCACATCCCGGAGAAACCAGGTCCAAGATGCTGGATGAACACAGAACAACTCAGCAAGCATCACAAACAGGAACATCCGTAGGGACACAGCATGTGTAGGAAAAGGAGAAGGGTACACGCACAGACATGCCTACACAACACACAACACAGGCACAGCCTATATTAAGGAATCACGCACTGCCATGAGGGCACTCTACTCCTGTGGAAGGTCAGCTGTGCCAAACCTTGTCTGTGCACGACTCAAACATGTCAGCAGAACACTCGGTCAGTGAGTCAACAACTACAACACACTGAAGGCTCTGCTCATATCAGCCTGGGCACGGGAGTGTCACGTCAGTCATCTGCATACACCCAAGACACGTGTCAAGCAACTTACACTGTGTACACAGATGAGTCCTCCAAATTTGATGTGCTAAACTGCATGTCCATTGGAGACGGGCACACAGTCAGGGTACTAGGAACATTGGACAGTGGTAAGCCCACCAGATGTGCATCAGTGTAGGACAAAGATGGTAATCTACAAATGCTAAAGGTACATCCCTGTGTCAAATGCTGAACATTACACCCTCAGACTGCAGCAAAGGATGCTATAGATCCAGACTAGATTAGGACACATATCCCATGGACCACATGGAGCCCATCACAGCAAAACTTCATTTACCTGATCTGAACACTATTACAACAGCAAATGCATGATTCCACAAATCTACATCATGTACCTACAAAGATTAACCACAAGTAAACAAAAAGAGGCTTTATTCAGCAAGTGTGCAACTCAAATCAAAAGTCCAAAATAAACTAAGGCCAATGGCCAGTCCAAATATACAGTCCCAACAGGGTGATGTGTGACAACTTGTCAACAATTGCTTGCCTGCACAGGTACGGACAGGGGACATCCCCCTTGGAGGGGCATACGCGGGGCAGGCCAGGCACCGCAGTGACAGGATCAGGGGATGCCAGAAGGAGGCAGTGAAGGGGAGGTGGGTGCAGGAGTGTCACTGGCAACTGCAGTGGAGGTGTCTGACTCAGGGGGGGCTGGCACCACCGCAGGGCTCAAGTCAGATGGTGTTGGTGCTGCAACCACTGCAGTGGGCTGGTCAGATGGAGTGGACTGGGTCCCCAATGCAGTGCCCGAGTCAGACGGGGTGGTTGTGGACTCCACCGCAGTGCATGACTCCAAGGTAGTGGAAGGGGGTCAGAAGAGCTGGGCAGGACAGAGGGGGGACACGGTCTCCACACCAGTGGCACAAACAGGCAGAGCGTCTGGTTTGGGGGTGGAAGAGCAAGTGGCAGGGGGGAGGGCCTAAGCAGTTTGGGGATGCAGTATCAGTGTGTGGGGAACCTGGGGCAGGGTGTGGCGGTGGAACCTGTGGAGTGGTGGCCTGGGGGATGGAGGTGAGAGACTGGGTGGTTGACTTGCAGGGCGGTGGCGGGGTCTTGCTCTTCCGGGACCAGGGGGACTTGCGGGTGGGGGCTCACTCTGCCTGTGCCTGGGGGAGGGTGTCCGGGGGTGAGGGGCACTCCCCTCTGTGTGGGTGGACTTTCTCTTCCCCCGGTATGCTGGATCAGCGGGATTGGAGGGGAAGAGGCCGAGGTCACTGAGGAAGAGCTGCTGATCAGGTGGGGTTGCAGGTGAGGCAAGGGAAGGGGTCTTGGAGGGAGAGGATCTTGAGGATAGCGGAGTGACTGTGGTTGCCTGTGTGTGTGTTCCCCATCCCCTGTGTCTGTGGTATCAGTCCCCTGAGGATGCTTGTGTGCACGTCTTGCCATTCTCTTGGGTGTGTCTGTGCTGCTCGTGTCTGTGTGTTTGGGTGACTGTGCAGGTGTGCATGTGCTTTGGACAGGTAGGGGGGCAGGAAGTGTGGATGGGGCAGAGGTGGGAGGGGTGAGGGACTGTTGGAGGAGGGACACTGCTGCTGTCAGGGAGGAGTCCATGGACTTATTGCTCCTCTGTAGGGCAGACATACCCGTCGAGATGCCCTCCATGAACGACACCAGCTGTGTCAACAGAGTGGTGTGTGCATGGAGGACACTCAGCATTGCTGTCTGCCCTACATGGAGCTGCCGAAGGAGGTACACAGTCTCCTCACTCAGGGCAGCAGAGGACACAGGGGCAGGGGGTGCGGTGCCTGGCACAAAGGAGACACGCTCCCGAGTACGGGAGCCTCCACGGACCTCAGGAATGGGAGCCAATGGGAGGGCGGTGGTGGTGGTGGTGGCGGGGCCAGACAGACTAGCTGGCCTTTGGTGGCTGCTGACACCCGCCTCCACAAGGGAGTCATCCTCCGAGCTGCTGTGGTCCTCAGCTGAGGTGGATGGTGCTGAGGACTCCTCAGTGTGGCTCCCCTCGCCCTCCGTGCTACTGGGTCCCTCTGACCACTCGTCCGATGCTGACCCAGTCTGGCTCCGCTGCTCCTCCTGGTCCGTGGAGCTGTCCCCTCCTGTGGCCGTGGATGTATCTGCAAACAATTAGGGAAACAGACAAACATCAGTCACCTGCACTGACCGCACACACCACAGTAAGTACAGCACATTACAGAGCAAGCCCTGGCATCCTTAGTTGAACATTGCCTAAAGTTCCCACACAGATTCGGGGAAGCCAATTGTCAGTCTGATGGTCAGCCATGGGACTCACACCCCTCCTGCCCTTGCACCCATCTGTCTGGTGCCTGTCTGATGGTAAGACCCCAGTGCGGACACATGCACCACCTACACAGTTGTTGGACATTGCAGGGAACACGGTGAAGTATGTGAACATGCACACATCACATCTCTTGCCACTGAGTCAGTGCAGGTGTCCGGATAAAGGGATGGCCAGAGACTAAATAGAAATGCATGTGATGCATACCAGCTCCAGACACCTTGATGCACCCACGTCCGGATAGTCAATGCCACAATGGGGTGCATGTTGCACATGTCACTCCCCTACAGGATCAGTCTCAGGAAGTTTAATGCCATGACACAGGAATGCGGGCAAAGTCATACATTACTGTCTCAAGTCACATGGCCATGGCAGCCTGCCAACAAAAGTCTGCACTGTGTCACAATCCGAGGGCATGGGGAATGCAAGTTATGTGACTGACAAGTGCACATGTCCATCCCCCAAATACCACATCATCTGTACTACTATTTGTCCACGTCATACCAACTGGACATATGGGGGACATGAAACACAACTCTCTGAACTTGAGCACCTCAC
The DNA here is from genome assembly GCA_963921515.1 of Calotriton arnoldi. NCBI lineage: Eukaryota > Metazoa > Chordata > Amphibia > Caudata > Salamandridae > Calotriton > Calotriton arnoldi. The sequence continues at coordinate 487,557 of CAWUFW010006600.1, read as the reverse complement.
AGTGTGCTGTGAATCACAACACAGCTGCCTGAAAGTCACAGTCGCAAACACCTGTCTGCACAGTCAAGTGATCAGACACCTATAAGTCACAGAAGTATCGTCTATCATGGTGACATCTCAGATGGCATGCTGAGCCCTAACCCATAAACATACCAGTAGTCCTGACAACGAAGACACAGCACAATGAGACAGAGGCAGACACCTGAGGGTACATTTCACTGATCACAACATGCCAGATGATACACGGGAGTGGGAGTACAGAGTGTATTGCATGCCCTGGAGTAGGCATGACTGTCCAGCTCCACCTGTAAGAGGGATGAGTCCTGGACAGTAGGCAGGTGGCTAAGCATGTGTGACACACTGGATACACATACTCCTGAGGCCCAAACATTGTTCCCACCAGCAGCATGGGTGTGTGCCAAATTCCCCAGGGACATGTGGTGAGTCAGAGCAGCAAGCGGACCACATATCAAAGTTACACCCAGATCACATTTCAGAACTTAGGCATTGTGTAAGCAATTGAGCCACCCATTAATCGCACAACATAGTCACGGGAACAAATGCTGTCCCCCACCTTGAGCAAAGCTAAATGCAATGACACAGTCCCCAAATGACACAATTTCCCTACTATAAGGGCCACACATATGCGTATCAGAGGAGAAGTGGGCATGTCACAAATGAGGGACATGGGTCCTGGACCACATGACTGATGTACTGTGGAAGTTTAACCAGGCCAGAGGAGGGCACATAGCATGTCAGACAAAGTGCACAGTGCAGTCATGGACTCACCCCCTCCTTGCTGCTGTCTGTCCTTCAGCTGCCCATCCAGGTCAGGGAAGACCACCGTCAGGATCCGGAGCATGTGGGGGGTCAGGGTCCGGTGTCCGCCCCTCCTGCGAGGAGGCGACAGCTTCAGCTGGACCCTTGCGATCCTCCGGGTCCAGCCACGAAGGTCCTGCCACCTCTTCTGGCAGTTGTGGATCCTGCGCCTGTAGACCCCCACGGATCTTACTTTCCGGGCGATGGTCAGCCAAATTTCCTGCTTCTGGTGGTCATCAACCTGTGAGGATGACAAAGTGAAAAGGCCATTATTACACATGCAACATATACGTGCATCACACAGTTGAATATACATGTCTCAATCACAGGGGCATATGATGTACACAGGCAGTGCAACAATGGCTATGAACAGTTTGCCAGCAGTCACTACATGGTATCATTGCATGGGAAGTAAACCTAGTTGGAATGCACTGTTACTGCACTGTACCAGTTCAGTGCATGTAACTACACACTTTGGGGTGTGACAACTACTCAGTGGGCATGCTAGCCAGTGGTGTGCACACTGAAAGTCCTGCTAGTCAGACAACATGCACAATTAGTGAGGCAGTGGACAGCACACTCACCTGCTCCCCTGGTTTCCCATACAGCTTGCTGTACTGTGGAAGGAGGCTGTCCAGCAGGGCCTGGTTCTCCTCAAGGCTGAAGGCTGGGGCTCTCTCCACAGTACGTGCCATTGCAGGAGCCAGAGGATGCATAAACAGCAGCAGTGTTGGTGGCAGATGTCGTCCTGGAGCATGTAGTGCAGGCAAGTGAGCTCTCAGGGGAACAGCCAGCATTATATGTGTGCTGCAGAGGCAGATACTGTCCCATGTGTCCAAAGTGATAGGTCCAAGTCGTTTGCATCTTCTGAATCTGACCAATCCATGGAATAGCAGCACTAATACACGCCCACAGCATCCTTCAAATCTTCAACTTCATGACACCCATGATTTTGCAACATTGTTGTGGCTGGCCAACTGAATTCACTGCATCAGACTCGTTGGAGCTTCGAAAACGCGTCCGTTGCGATTGCCAGGCCCCAGCCAATGTGTGCGCACCGTTCTGTCTATTGCTGTACAACGCGTACCAGGCATACAACGCGTACCCGCTCACATACAATGCAATGGGCCGACCAGGCACACCGATCGGTCCATTGCTCTACAACGCGTACCCGCTCACATACAATGCAATGGGCCGGCCGGGCACACCGATCGGTCCATTGCTGTACAACGCGTACCAGGCAGACAACGCGTACCCGCTCACATACAATGCAATGGGCCGACCGGGCACACCGATCGGTCCATTGCTCTACAACGCGTACCCGCTCACATACAATGCAATGGGCCGGCCGGGCACACCGATCGGTCCATTGCTGTACAACGCGTACCAGGCATACAACGCGTACCCGCTCACATACAATGCAATGGGCCGTCCGGGCACACCGATCGGTCCATTGCTGTACAACGCGTACCAGGCATACAACGCGTACCCGCTCACATACAATGCAATGGGCCGGCCGGGCACACCGATCAGTCCATTGCTGTACAATGCGTACCAGGCATACAACGCGTACCCGCTCACATACAATGCAATGGGCCGGCCGGGCACACCGATCGGTCCATTGTTGTACAACTCGTACCAGGCATACAACGCGTACCCGCTCACATACAATGCAATGGGCCGACCGGGCACACCGATCGGTCCATTGCTCTACAACGCGTCCCTGGACAGGTCACACGCATATGTCACCATGCTGGTCACTGGTGAACCTATGCCAGCCACATTTACTTTCCAGGGACTCAGGGGCACACCTACAACACCACACCCAGTCCACACTGTATATAAGGCATGTGTGGCAGCATAACCTTATCTGTGTATGGGGGTGAACATGTGGATTTTGGGGTGGCACTTGGGGGCAGACACACCCAGGCTGTGCACGTGTTCATGGGGACAGGGTCCTTTGTGTGTTGTGCACCCGACCACTGTGGTGTGCAGCTTTTCATTTCTGAGCATGTGTCATGGTCACATTTCCAGGTTGTGTATGTGTATGACATGTCACATACCCCCAGGCTCACATGTGGGAAGGCATGTACGTCACAGGGTGGCCCATTCCAACAATAGTGATGTCCCTCCACAGTCTGTGTGCATGTTGTGTATCACATGTCTCTGACTCCATGTGCACAATGGGAGACAGTCTCCACATCCACGTGGTTTGTGCATGAACTTTGATGGTGTGTGTGTGTGTGTCACAGACGTCCATGTCTGTCCTGCAGAGGCTACAGGGGCCACTACCTGTGGGTGTCATGTTTGTTTTTCTGACGTGTACATGATACGCCATGTCATGCCAGTGTCCATGTGGCAAGACAGGGTCCCTGGGAATCTACCTGTCAATGAGCTGTGATGCCTGTGGAGCATCTGTCCAGACATGTCACTGTGGTATGTGTGTGGAACGTGAGAGCAGTTAATGGGTACTGTGACACAGCCTAATAGTTTCCCATAGCACACCCTGGAACCTGTTGTCAACACTTGTTGAACAGAGATGTTAGATGATGTCCATGTAGGTGCCATATATGTCCAAACGGAACGACACACACATCAAGTACTTGTGTTTGTTAATGATGTATCATGTGAAATTGAGTATGGTGAACGGCACATAGGTGGGGTGACTGACAATGTTGCTTTCTTCACCTATGCACTGCAGGGCTCCTGCTGTCCATCGACCATTCCCAGACCTGGCAACGATGGTGGAACGTGACAGCATCTGACGGTACCGCTTCACCAGGCAGCTGATTGAGGATTTGGCAGTGCGGTTGGACCCACATTTGCAGCCTGGCCGGCCGTATCCTACAGCGCTGACCCCCAAGGTGAAGGTGATGGCAGCCCTACACTTCTTTGCCACCGGTACCTTTCAACACACTGTGGCAACTACTGGTGGGATGTCACAGACTATGTTCAGCCGTTTGCTACGCAATGTTTTGGGGGCAATGTTGAGATACCTGAACCAGTACATCTATTTCCCAACACGTCAACGACTCACTGACGTCAAGAGTGACTTCTATGCCCTGGGGAGGATGCCACATGTAATTGGCTCCATTGATGGGACACATGTGGCTTTGATACCACCACAGGCACATGAGCAGGCATACCGGAACCGTAAACATTACCATTCGATCAATGCTCTGGTGGTATGTCTTGCAGATATGACCATCTCACATGTGTGTGCCCGTTTCCCCGGTTCGGCACACGACGCCTACGTGATGAGGAGTAGTCGCATCCCGAGGATGATGTCATAGATGCCGAACCAGCGTGCCTGGCTTATTGGTGTGTACTGACTTTGTACCATTGTGTGTGTTCTGCTATGTTGTTTTCCGCACACATTTTCAAATCGGCTAATGTGCAATTGTCTGTCTGTAGGTGACTCGGGATACCCCAACATGCCGTGGTTGCTGACACCCCTCAGGAACCCTGTGACACCAGCCCAGATGTGCTACAATGAGGCACATGGTCGGACGAGGAGGGTGATTGAGCAGACCTTTGGTCTCCTGAAGAGCCGCTTCTGCTGCCTGGTCAAGACAGGAGGGGCCCTCCCATATGCCCCAGCAAAGGTGTGCAAGATTGTCATCGTCTGCTGCATGCTACACAACCTGGCAGTGCGGAAGGAGTTGCCTCTCATCCTGGATGACGATGACCAACGTCCCCCACCTGTGGAAGATCCTGGCCTGGGTCACGATGCCAGTGAAGATGATGATGGTGATGATGGTGATGTCCGCACACAGCTCATCACCAACTTCTTCAGCTGAATGTGAGTCTCCAGAGGGTTGTAATGTCAATGATTTGAGTTTGCATGATATGTGTGTGTGGTGCTCTGGTGCTGTTTGAGTGTGGCCATGTGCTACTTGACTGGATGCGTGCAGCGATGTGTCCTTGCAGGTGGTCTGTACTGCCCAACAGTGTTGACATGCTAACTTGGTTTTGTGTAGTTATCTCGTGACATGTATTAGACATGAGTATTGCCGTTCTGTGCTGTTCTTCAGTGGTTTTGACTGTGTGTCATGTCTGTCCTTCACAGGGTGCTGCCGGAGTTGTCTGATCAACTTGGATCCCCGAATCCATGATTCAACTTCCAAGGTGGAAGCAGTCGTTTCCCTACAGGTGATGTGCCACACACCCCTGGACTTTCTATCTTCTGCACTTTTTGACTTTGTGGCCACAGCCAGGTTGGATTAGCTTGCATTTGTAGTGGAAACAACATGTTACAAATGTGTAATAAACCTGTGCTTCACTTTGGGATGTGCGTTGTCTGTAGTCACACATCTGACTGACATTTGCTTACTGCACCTGTAGTCTAGTTGACAGTGACTGTGAATAGGTGGCGTGTCTGTGCATTCCACTGTATTTCGTTGCAACATCAGTATAGGTGATGAGTCTGATGGCCCTGGTGTGTATGTGTTGTGTGGCCCTAGTGGTGTGTCTCCCTCATATGTGTCACGTCGCCATGACTGACATGACGGTGTTGGACTTGCTGTAGCAGTTAGCATGCACAGTGTCATTTAGCAGATCACCATCTACATGACAAAAACCACGTTGGAATCACAACAGAGGCAGATATGGTGTATTGGTGAGTTTATTTACATACAGGTGTGAGGATAGTGCACAGGATGGTGGGTGCTGTACATAGAAATTGGAATCCAAAGTTCCCATGTGTATTGGAAGTCTTGGTAGCTGAAATGTCCAGAGTAAAGTCCACAGTCATCTGATAAATTTGGCCAACTAGAGCTCCCCATGTCATGTGGGAGAGTTGGGTTGGCTTCGACAGGGCGTGCAGTTTGCACACAGAGGAAAAGTTCCAGAAAAGGTGTTGGCTTCCTGGGGGATGTAGATGGCCATCGGCCTCTCAGTTTGGCCTCCTCGGACGGCCCCTCTTCTTGGGGGGGACCCTCAGGTGCAGGCTGCGGCGGTGCAGGGGACTCTCTGCAGAGTCCTCCTCCCTCCCTATGGCATTTGCAGTTGTTGTGGGCACACAGGGAGGTGAGGACATGTTGATGCTGATCTGGCGGAGGCATGTCAGTATGTCCCTATGCACCGCTGTCAGTTGTTCCAATGTGTCCCACTTGGACTCCATGCCAGACATGTGTGTCTCGACACGTGACATGTGTGTCTCGACATGTGACATGTGTGTGTCAACACGGGACATGTGGGAGTCCAAGCGGGCATGATGGGCAGCCTGCTGCTGTTGTATGTCCTTGAGGATCGCCACTACCTGGCTGACCTCTCCGGTGCTAGTCTGGTACGCATCCGCGATGCGTGCCAGTTGTGGGTCATCATGCAGTCCAGACCCCTCTGCAAAGAGCGACCTATGTCTACCACCCCTCCCACCACCCCTGGCGACACGTGCAGGACCTGCGGTGGCACGCACAGGTGACCGTGGGCCCACTTGGGTGTTGTTCCTGGGCTCGTTGTCACCAGCTCCAGTTTGGGCCTGGGTCCATGCGCTGTTGTCATCTGTGGTCCTTGGTCTGTCCGTGTTGGCAGGGGTGGCCTGTGTGTTGGCAGTTGTTGGAGGGGTGGGTGCAGGGGGTGCAGATGTTGGTCCTGCTGGTGCTGCATGATGACTCACACCGGAGGATCCAGCTTGTTCTTCGCCATCCGAGGAGTGCAGAGGCTGATCCACACCAGTGAGCTCAGTGTTCCCCGGAGCCTGGGACAGGGACTCCTCCTCGTCTGCTGCTGTGTCCCCATCACCACCTGTTTTGGGGAGAGACACAGATTGTATGTTATGTTTCTACTGGCATCAATTGTTCAAACACCTGACAGTTGTGACTGTACCTCTGGATGTGGGCCAGGACATTGCATTCTCCTAAATTGTGACAGTCAGAGAGTGATATTGGTGTAGCACATTGTCCTGCCAACCTGTGGCATGTCAATGTGAATGTTGAGGTGTGTGCATGACCAGCATTGGTGGTATTTGGTTGCAATCCAGGCCTCCTTCTCCCCCAGCCCAGTTATCCCACCATGAAGCGTGCTTCCATTGCAGGGAGTGCAAGTTGTCTTTCAGGATGTCAGTCAGTGGTGTCCTGCTGTTGGTTGTTGCACAGTTCCCAGCAGGGCCTTGTGCTCCCCCAGCAGTACCCAGTGTCAGCCATCTTGTGAGTCCTTTTCCACTCCCTGTGATGTGAGCATGGTTGAGAGTGGTGTTGATGGGCCAATTGTGAGGGTTACCAATATCTGTGCCTACAACTCCCATCATACTATTGCCTCCACCCCCTTCCCAGCATGCCCATCCTTCCTTCCTTTTGACTCTGCTTCCCTGTGGGGTGGGGTGCCTGTGCTGACAGGATGGCTGGGAGTGTTGTCCTGGCAGTTGTTTGGCTACAAGTCCCAAGAGTGTCCCTGTGCTTCACACAGCATAACCCAGGGTGGTGGTTCTTTGTGGGATCTTCAGTTAGGATGTGAGGCATTGCATTCTCCCAGGTGGGTTATGTGGAGTTAGTGTTGAGGGTGTGTGTGAGGGGAGGTGCTTGTAACTATGGTCAGTGCTGTGAGTCCTCCTTCCCACCCAGCCAGATATCCCACCATGGAACGTGCTTCCATTGCAGGGAGTGCAAGTTGTCTTTCAGGATGTCAGTCAGTGGTGTCCTGCTGTTGGTTGGTGCACAGTTCCCAGCAGGGCCTTGTGCTCCCCACAGCAGTACCCAGTGTCAGCCATCTTGTCAGTTGTTTTCCACTCCCTGTGATGTGAGCATGGTTCAGAGTGGTGTTGATGGGCCAATTGTGGGTGTGACCAATATCTGTGCCTACAACTCCCATCCTGCTATTGCCTACACCCCCCTTCCCAGCATGCCCATACTTCCTTCCTTTTGAGTGGACTTCACTGTGTGTGAGTGTGACAGCAATGGCAAGATGGCTGACAGTGTGGTCCTGTTGTTTGTTGGTGCCCAGTTCCCAGCAGGGCCTTGTGCTCCCCACAGCAGTAGCCAGTGTCAGCCATCTTGTCAGTTGTTTTCCACTCCCTGTGATGTGAGCATGGTTCAGAGTGGTGTTGATGGGCCAATTGTGGGTGTGACCAATATCTGTGACTACCACTCCCATCATGCTATTGGCTACACTGACTTGACCAGCATACACAGAATTCCTTCCTTTCAGTGAGCTTCCCTGTGAGGTGGTGTTCTAGTGGTGGGTAAATATCTGGGAGTGTTTGTTGGTTCTATTTGTGCCACTGCCTTGCTGTATTTGTTGTTAGGTTTGTAGATGTCATGACACAGTTACATATCACTATGAGATGGCAGATATTGTGTTTGTCTGACTAGCATTCACATCTTGGGATGGATATCTTTTGGTTGCAGTGTATTTGCTAAGTGTGCATGGTTTGCCTATCCCCTTGACTGTGATGTGTGTGTGTTGTCACACCATATTGTGTATATTAGTTGTGTACTCACCAGGCTCTGGGATGTCTGTTAGTCCGTATACGCTCACTGGTGGTAGGATGGCCCGCACCTTCTCCTCCCAGGGCCTGAGGTATACTGTTTTTGCAGGAGGGCCACTGCCGGTGTGCTGGCTGAGGAGGTAGTCCTTTTTGAGTAGGTCCCTGACCCTCCTGCGCACATCATACCACCTGTTCTGGATGTCTTCCTTTGTGCACAAACATGGTGATTGTGCGTTGACCCTGTCGACAATCCTGGCCCACATCTTGGTTTTCTGCGACATGGGGGTCTGTTGTACCAATGTACCAAACAACTGTGGCTCTACCCTGAGGATCTCGTCTACCAGGACTTCCAATTCACAATCTAGGAACTTATGGTTCTTCTTTGGGGGCATGGTGATGGATGCTGGTGGTGATTGATGTGTGTGTGTGTGCAAGTGGGGGGGTGTGAGTGTAGGTTTAGCTGGGTGTGTGTGAGGGTGCTATTTGTAGGTGTGGTAATGGTGTGTGGCTTGTATGATGTATGAGCTGTGAGTGTGTCTGTGGTTGCTGTGTGATGGTGTTCTGTCTGGCAGGTCAGTGGAATTTGCAAGGGATCATGGTAGGGATTTGTGGCCTTTATGTAGGTGGAGTTGGAGGTGTGTCCTTGTTCCATTTTTTTTCCTCCCTATATTTATTGGCTTAGTGGTTGCTTGTTTGGCCCTTTTTTTCTAATTTTTCCTTGGTGTTTTTGGTGCATGTAGTCTTGTGTCCGAGTAGGACGCTGCAGTTGTCTGGTGCGATCTTGTTTGACTCGTTCCCGCTGTGTGTCAGCTAGGTTTCATATGCGGCGTACGAGTCGGTCGCGGAGTATTGGGTTGCTTCGGCTGGGTTTTGTATGCGTGTCGGTCGTACGGCTTGTGCTCCGGGCGAGTCGGTCATGTTTTGCACGCACAGCATCGTACTACGCGGGTTGGAGTTCGCGGGTACGTTTCGTTCGGGTTCAATCCGAGTGCGTGTCGGTCGGTTCGTTTCGCGTGATTTCCCGGCCGGATGGCTTGTTTCCATCCGGCTCGGTCGGTCGTTTTGTATTCCGTCCGAGTCTGTCGGATTTCACATGCATTTCATCGTACTACCAGGGTCGTGCGGCGCCGGTCCGAGTCGGTCGGACTTAATTCCCGTACCGAGTCGGTCGGTATGTTTTCCGGCCCGAATCGGAATCGGCCCCTATATATTTTTCCTTATATATTTTTGGGGATTTTAATATTTGAAACAAATTGTATATAATGCTACAAATATAATTTTCTGTAAATGCTTACCTTATTTTTGTTAATATTTTATTCCACAATATTTTTACTCAAGAATTTGGAAAGTTTATATATAAAGTATGTAAACTCGATATTTTTGAAAAATAGTATTTGACACAATATTCTGGTATGACAATATTGTTGTTCTCTTTTTTTTATTTAGGAGCAAATACACCACGTTAAGACAGCATGATAATCATTGTGTTATCATGGCAGCATAAAATCATCATGCAAATCATAGCATTAAATAATCCCTCACTTTGACCCAGATACGTTGAAATCTGACAGTTGACCCTCGCAATTTAGCTGTCTGGAGTTCAAGTTCATATACTTCTATAGTTTCCTTCCACCATGATTATATAGCAGCTTGATATGATTAGCAATGCTAGCATAGTAGTACAGTTGCCAATCGGGAAGTGCCCAGCCGCCTCTCATTATAGAACATTTTAGAAACTAAGGGGCACATGCATCAAAGGTTTTTGCGATCGCAAACGGTGCGAATCGCAAAAATCGGCCGTTTGCGATCGCAAATTGGCCTTTGGAGATGCATGAAAGTGTTTCCTATGCGCAATTTAAGAATTCACAATTAATTGCGAATTCCTAAATTGCGATTGCATTTAAGGAATCGCAATTTGCGATTCCTTAAATGCAATGCTAGAAGCACTTTCAAATAGCGATTTCGCTATTTGGGACCGCAAATTACAGACAAATCAAACTTGTCTGTAATTTGCAAAACCTTCGAAAAATGCTCTAAAATGCATTTTTTAAGTTTTAGGTTACACACACACATGCCCTTGGGGCATGTGTGTGCGCAACATGGGTGCACATCACAATTTCAGGGTGCAACAGGGTGTCATTTTGACACCCTGGCACCCTTGAAATTGCATTCTCAATTTGCGATTCTCTAATTGCGAATCGCTAATTGAGAATGTCTTCCCATTCATTCCTATGGGCCTCTAGGCCCATAGGAATTAATGGGGAGGTATTCCTAATTGCGACTCGCAATTAGCGAGTCGCAATTAAGGAATGTTTAGGAATCGCTATTTTTATAGCGATTCCTACATGCATAGGCTTTTGCGATTCCTTAATTGCGATTCCTTAATAATCGCAATTAAGGAATCGCAAAAGCCTACCTTGATGCATGTGCCCCTAAGGGCCTGATTACAATGCCGGTTGGACCAACCGCCCGACCATCGCAGGCGCGATCCGATTCTGACCGCAAAGGCCGGGAAAGTTCCTCCGCCGTATTAAGATGCAACCGCTGCTACTGCAGTGGTCTCATCTACAGTGGTGGACATACCCCCAAATATGTCACTGCTGGTGCGTGCAAAATCACAGGAAGCATGTGATATGTACACACATGCTTGACATATGTGGCGAAATGCCTTATGCACCATGTACCCCATTGCTGGAGTGTGGCAATCTGTGCACAGTCCAGGCAATTGGGATACATACCACCTACGGACTTACCTGCATTCCGGCGCCCACAGGGTCATAGTCTCCGGGGTTCCGAAGCTGCAGTGTAGGGAGGACCTAGAGAAATGGACCCACTCTGGAGACTGTCAGGGAGAAGCTGATTTGGGTGCGTATGCACCCCAAACCCATTGCTGCTGACGACTCTATGCAGACAGTTGGACAGCTATGGTCGGGTCGTGGGAAACACTCATCGTAATCTGGACGGTGGTCAGAGAGTCCTATACTGCCCTATGGATGCTGTTTTTCTCCGAACTCCATCTCAGTAGTCGGAGAAAGGCTGTCGGAGTCAGCGGTCTTTCAGCGGTCACTTGGAGTACAGGATGCATGCCTCATAATACTGCGGTTGGAACAACCTGCTTCCGACAAGACCGCAGTGGTTGGACCGCATCCGACAGGACCGCAGAAGCCAGTCCGAACGGCATCGTAATCAGGCCCTTAGTTGCTCTTCATTCTTTCTTCCCTTTCCAGGTGAATTTAACTACAAGCTGTTTGAAATATTTATTAGGAATGTAGAAAGGTAATGCATGGAACAAACTCAAAATTGTAGGTAAGATATTCATTTAAACTAACTTAATTCAGCAATTTAGGTAGATAGGCAAGTACATCCATTTTGCCAGTAGGGCCTTTATCTGCTGTAACTGTAAGATATAATTGGGTTAGAAGCAGAGTTCTAAAGACGGTGCAATGGTAATACCTAGATCCCTTTCTCTTAACTACTTGGGGATCTTAGCTAGTAGCCCTGCCCACCAGTACAAGTTGAGTTTTGTGAGAGTTCAATTTATAACTTAAGATCTTGTCAAAATTAAGGGCTTTTTGTTCAGTAATATTTAAAGTATGGTTAATACAATGTGAAAATACTAATACTTCACCCACATATACAGTGAGGGGAGATGACAAAAATATATTAGGATTGCTGGGGATATTCTTTTGTAAAAGCCTAATGTATGACTCCATATAGAAAGGATACAAGGCAGGTGACAGTAGGCAGCCTGGTCGGGCGCCTAGTATAATTGAAATAAAGTGAGTTCTTTTTGTATGCGTATGTGAGCCTTGGATGCTTGATATACAGCTCGAACCAATTGAATAAATTTAGGAATTGTTATGTCCCGTATAGAGGCCCTAATGTAGACCCGTTCATACTTGCCCTAAAATGGACGTATTCGTATTTGCCGTAATACGGTCATATTCGTACTTGCCCTATTATGGTCAAAGCCGCTTATGCCCTATTACGGTCATAACTGTACATGTCCTATTATAGTCATGATCCCTTATATAGGCATGATCTTTCACCTACATTGGTCCTCGCTAGTACACAATGAGCTCTGAGGGCTGAACGTTATCTAGTCTGTGGTTTTGAATACAGCAGGGTTTTTCCCAAACACAGGCCCACACTGCACTCATCAATTATGCATGACTCTCTAGGAATACACCACCTGCATAATATGTATGTACAAAGTTCACCCCTGACGTCTTCCTCAAGTCTAACTAGGCCCAAAACAAACTATACGAGCAACTATCTTCAGGGTATAAATACACCACATCTTACCCCGTTAAGACAGAGGGAACCGAGACTTCCATGCTGACACGCTGAGGCTCCTGCATGCAGTCGCTCCAGCTGACAGCGGTCTAACACAGCCCTTGCGGGGTGTCCAACTCGAGACCAGGACAGGGTCCCACACTCTCTCTATTCAGGTATGGGGGTTTGACTAAATCCTAGAAGGATTCTTGGCTCTTAGGCTTTTAGACCTACACATATGCTAGGTACACTCAAGTACATCTAGTTAGGCATCGTAGGAGTACGCGCACTTTTCATAATGCTTTTTATACTCATGTATGTATTCATGATTATTACAATATGGTAAAACTGTCCTGTCCCTTTGCTTTTATCGTACTGCTGATAATATATCTCTGCTATTGTCTGCTGGTTGCCGCAGCACATATATTTTACACTAGAATAACAACTGTTCAATAAATACTTATTGAAACGCCCCGACTGTTTATTCTGTGTAACTCTCTGAGACAAACCGAATAAGTAAGCACGAGTGACTGAGCGAAAAGTAGTACATTGTTTCCACGATTCTGAGGAATTAGGGTTGTCATGGTCTAAGGTTGCCAGGAACTAATCTCTCCCCGATAAGAGGAGATTCTAGTGGCACTGTGAGCTAGCTAATGCAAATCAGGCTAACATACGCGGTGGGGGTGCACTGAGCCAGTCTACCACCAAACCCACAGTTTATGTTATCCAAACGCGCAGGTCCTGCATGGGTACTATAGGAACTACACGACATGGCGCCCAACGTTGGTTGGGTACTTATTTAACAGTAGAATCTGAGTAGTTCAGTCGTGCTATTCTCAGAGAACCTACTCACAAAACCCCAGAGACGTCTGGAGTGGGTGGGCACAATATCCGCCACAGCTGAGTAGTACGAGAATACTATTTATTGGCTGTTGGTTATTCAAGCTTGAAAGGACAGAGTGTTCCTAAAATTGTGCCTAAAACCTTATCATAGTTTCTTTAAAACATTAGTCTGTGTTCTATACACTACAAATGCCACTGCCCCTGTCAGAAGACGAGGAAAATCCTGAGGATGCAATACAGATTGCACCAAAATTCAGAAGGACAGTCACCATAAGACTATTAGAAAATGGCTTACCAGCCAAGGGGGGCAGGGTAGTTTTCGTGATTGAGGCACACGAATCAAACAAAACAGAGGTATTCTGTTCATGGGTTCCATTCCCAGCAGCAAATGCCATAACAAGGACATTTCACTACGACATAGCAGGAGATGCACCACAGGAATATGCCCCGTTTGAGGACATAGAGATTCCACTCACTTACCAGGAACATCATTATTGGTTTAATGGCGCCCTACCCCACATAAGAAGAAGAGTAAGATTAGGCCCGCTTGGAGGAGATGGGGCCACATGGCCAATACTAGCGGCTTACACACCGCATCCTGACATTGGAACAATGCCACAGCCAGAATTACTCATACAACACAGAGATTTAATTAAAATCTACAGAAACCTGACACAATTCGTCATGAGGACTTTAACAATCCAACCTGCACCAGGAGCAGCAAATAGTACTCCAGCTCAGGGTACAGGAAATAAAATTACTCCGCAAACATTACACGCGGTAATGGGCAAAATGCCTGCAAAATGCGAATAAATACCATTCTGGATAGCTCAGAAAATAACTCAGATTGAGGCAGTATTTCCGAATACTACCACTTGTGATAAACACAGAATTCTAACAATCTGCTTGCTCATGGGGATCACACCACAAGTAGAGGACCTCACCTCTTGGGGTTCAGTCTTTGCTGCCATATATACCAGAACACATGGTATCCCGTCCTTAGCAGTAGTGCCAGACGTATTGAGACAGATATAAAATGAGTACGGAGCAGAGCCTGCCCTTAACTTAGGGATGAAGTTACTAAATAACTTTGACCAGGTATCAGCCATAATACTAGCTAACATTAAGGGGGAAGCAGCTTCAGTGGCGATCCGCCAACGCCTAAGGGAGTTCGGTCCAATAGATCAACAACACGAACTGCCCAAAATAATTGAAACTGCATATGCAGAACTAGGCAGAGACAGTCTAGGTGGGAAAGCATTAAAACCACAACTGGTGGGCAGTCCTGAAAAGGACACTACAAAGCAGACACCTACTTCTTCTAAAAAGAAGTGGGAAAATAAAAAACAACAAAAGTCTAAAGACAGCAGATCTCAATCCAGAGGTAGGTCTCCTCAACAGGAGCCCTCTGAAAGGAGGTATAACCTCAGGAATAGGGATAATATTAAAAAACCTGACAGGTATCAGGATACTGATACACGTTCCTCTCGTTCCTTTCAGGGTTCATCAAAAAACTCCGAGAGGGAAGGACGGTCAGAGGAGCGTACAAAGTCCAGAGACACACAACGTGCTGCGGACTACGCACCTAAAAAACAAGATAAACAGAAACCTCAGTTCAAAAAGAAGAAGGTAGCAGGTCTCAAGATCAGACATGCCCAGAATTCTGAGAACACAGCTTCTGAACGGGGAATGGGCTCTGACGATGCTAGACAGCACGGCAGAAGTAACAATAGCTCGCCAGAACCTGAAGGAATTTCTGGTGACAGCGGAGTTGAGTGAGTATATCACGGTGGAAACACCTGATACTCGGGTAAGTGTCCCACATAAGTTACACGAGATAACACTCCGGATGGAGGGGGAAAAGCCCAGAAAAATTAAAGGTCTCTTTTGGAAAAATCTGTCATTTGGTTATGACATTCTATTAGCAGAACAAGACTGGCCGCCAGCATTCGTCATGGAGTGCCCTAGGGGAGAAACTGTCATTTTTCCAGCCTTTTCCGACCTCGTTCCCATACATTTAAAACATGCATATGCGCTGGAGTGGGCGGTTGCCCTAGCTCCAGCATTGTACAAAAATCATGTTGGTTGGGATGAGGATTCAACCCACCACGTGATCCCGTTAAAAGTTTCCCCAAATGCTCAAAGGCAATACCCTATAAAGCAAGAAGCTAAAAAACAAGTCAGGGAGATCCTAGATCAACTTGAATACCAGGAGGTGATAGAAAATTGCACTTCACCTATGAACAATCCTTTGTTTCCCGTAATGAAACCTGACAACACATATCGTTTAGTTTTGGATTACAGACCTTTAAACACTTGCACAAAGACATTTGCAGTTCAAAATGCACACAGTGCCGCATTAATGAATAACATTGTGCGCAAAAAATACTAAACAACACTTGATATCTCAAATGGATTTTTCTGCCAAAATATAGCGCCTGAAAGCAGGTATCTGACCGCATTCAGTGCGTTAGGGTCCCAGCGACAATTTTGTCGACTAGCCCATGGGAATAAAAATAGCCCAGGGGTATTTTCAGCACGAGTAACAGAGTTACTCCAAAATTTGGATGAAGAAGCTTTGTCCTATGTGGATGACCTTTATCTGACGGACGATGACTTACCGAGGCACTTGACCAGGGCGAGCACCATTATTATGGGATTCGCCTCTGAGGGCTATAAATTTAATTTCAAAAAATCAAAAATTGCCCATCTCAATGTCCTGTTCTTAGGGTATGAGCTGTCAAGTGCAGAAAAAAGCCTAGCAGCTAACTTTTTAGAAAAGTGTGCGCTGCTCCAACCTCCAAAATCATTAAAGAATTTACAATCAATTCTGGGATTCCTAAATTTTGGTCGCACATACATTTTGGATTACGCAGAAAGAGTAAAACCTACACTTATTTGACTTTCAATGGAGGCAAAACGGTACCAATTTCATACAAATCACACCTGTACACAAACGCAGAGATGCGTTTCACTTCAACAGAAAAAATCCTGACAGCAGTGCAGACCGCTGTAGCAAGAGAAAGAGCTCTGGCTCAGGGTAAACGCATAATTGTCGTGACCCCAGTACCAGCTTTAGAAGCTGTTACAAAAGCTAGCATTCCAAATGCGAAAGCCTTACATCCCAGATGGATACAATGGGCTAATTCTCTTACTGCAACGGATGTTGAATACAGATTTGATCCAAGTTTAAAAACACAAGCATTTCTGCAATACGAACAAGAATATCCTCTACCAAATGAGATTTTGCCTCTAGATCAGTATGAATATATTATTTACACTGACGGATCTGCTCAGCCAGCCATAGGGAGTAAGCAAGCTTACAGCGCAGCGTGTACAATCGTTAAAGGTCGCATGCGCGATGGAAAGTTCCATCCAAGTTGCACTAAAACACAATCTCTAGGAGACTGCACGGCTCAGTTAGCAGAATTAAAAGCACTGATACTGACACTTGTAAATACGGAACACGAATTCCCCACACTAATTGTGTGTGATTCCTTTTACTGTGTACAGTCGTACAATGAATGTTTACATCATTGCGAACAAAATGGGTTTAAAGACGCAAAAGGTGGCACGATTAAGCATAAAATGCTATGGGAACAGATAGTGGAGTTGAGAAACGAACTACCAAGGGCTCATGTGATACATACACTGAGTCATCAGCGTGATGGCATTCACGTTGAAGGGATTTCATTGGCTGATGAAGCCGCAAAGGGGGCTGTGCGCACAGCCGCCGTAGCTGCAGTTACTCGTTCAAAAACGAGAATAGACGGCGAGATTTTGGTAGCTGTCAATGCTTCACGCAAAGGCAGCACAGCAGTACCTAAAAAATTTCCACTCAAGTACTCCTACAAGTTAGATGCACAAAACATTCCATATGCTCAGATTCCTGGAGTGGGGGATAGAGTAATACCAAATATGGATCGTAGGCAAGGCTTAATTCTAGCAGCACACGAGGGTTTGGGTTCTGCGCACACAGGCGTCACTGCGACTATTTCTTTACTGAAATAGCGCTACTGGTGGCGACTATTTCTTTACTGAAATAGCGCTACTGGTGGCCAGGGTTAACAAAGCAGACCAAAGACTATGTCTTAAAGTGCGACATCTGCCAGCAGATGAAAGGCTCCACCGTAGCACGCCCAGCGCAGACACCATTGCTAAAATCAGACAAACCTCTCGCATGTGTTTATTTGGACCACTGCGGACCCCTACAATCTGATGGGGCTAAGAAATATATCATGGTTGCAGTGCATTCCTGCTCTAGATTCTTATGGGTTTGGCCTCAGAGCTGTGCTGACGCTCGAACTGTTATAAAAGATTTGCGAGTCTTTATCGGTACATACGCAGTTGGCACGCTACATTCTGACCGTGGCCCGGCGATAAGCTCTCGGGCTTACAAAGAGGCTATGGAAGGAATGGGCGTAGCATTGCGGTACTCCTCTCCGTACCATCCTGAGGGAAATTCCGTTGTGGAGAGGAAAAACCGGGACTTAAAGCAATCTTTAACAGCTAGGGTATTAGGCAAAGGAGGTAGATGGGTCGATCACCTTTATGGGGTCCAACGAGCAATAAACAATCAGCCAAGAAGCTCTCTAAGGGGTGTCACCCCTTACGAGGTCCTATTTGGGACAAGAATGTGGGTTCCTGATCTTGATTGTGAAGGCACAGTGGCGGATGAGAAACCATTTGATATCCATGATCGTTTGGCTGTTTTACAGGATCTAAATGAATCCAGGACACAACAAAAGCAACGTCCACTTAAAACAGACCACCACTGAGGAAGTCAAGGCAGTAACGGCCAAGACCTGTCTGGATCCCAAAAGTCGGGGATCTGGTCAGAGAGAAGATTGCAGACAAGAAAGAATTTGGACCATCCTACAGAAAGCCTGTACCGGTCCTAGTAATCCAAGGCACAAGAACTGTACTTCTGCCGCCTCTTGCCGGAAAAAAGGAGAAAAGATTTGTCTCAATCAACTTAATCAAACCACACTATGTGGCCTATACTAAACAGTAGGCCTCGTGGACTCCACAGTAGCAGACGCCCTCCTCTCACTACAATCCAAGAAGTTCAAACAGAAAGACTCATCACATTTGAAGAGCCACCTGTACGGAATGAAGGACTAAGCAACAATGCTATGGAACTCTTTCCACTTCAACAAGAAGAAAATCAACTAAACAACCAAGTTGCAATCAGACCGACTACAGACATCTACGTCAACATGCCTCGTCAAGAGCAAAATCTGATTTCAACAAATCCCGATGCAATTCCAACAATTGATCGAACTGCTTCTGGCTATTTCATGAACTTTGATACGTTTTCACTGGATCCAAGTGAGCCAGAAACGACGCCAGCCAAAAAATCACACAAACAGAAACTCGCTGACTTTTTGAAATTTTTCAGAAAGACTTACCTGGTGTCACCTTGGATTGAACTATGGTATATCACTGGGATTTTATTTTTTCTTTTCTGGCTAGGTTTAATAATAACTTTTAGTATGCTTATTGATGGACGATACCTCCAGCAGAGCTCTACAGCCCAAAGAGTCAATTTGATTTTAAAACCACACCAGTCTTCTTATCATGAACCAAGAGACTTGTCTTCAGTGAACATTACAGCAGTTCCTATACCGGACAGTATAGTACGGGACAAAATTGATTGTGATATATATTCGGTCCGACTGAACTTTTAAAGCTTAAACATGTATTTAAAATTTCTTTAAGTGATATCATTACCTCCAGTACATTTTCTGATGATTGGGACACTGAAACTGTAAATGCTATGATGCCTGATTTAGAAAAAACTGCTGCATTTCCGAACACTGAAATATTAGAAGGTACTTCAGACTATGATACATTATACTGTTACCAACATTATGGTCATCATTTCTTGCACAAATCTATAACACCTAGAAATGTATTTGAATACCACCAGTGGGAACACTGCCCAACACCTCCAAAAGGTAGTTCGCAAACTTTTGCACAGAAATTCACATACTTTTCAGGGTACAACACATCTGACCCAAAGTTATTTTATTACAAAGTGGCACAGAAAATTATGTTGACTAACACCAAACAGATTTACTCTGCTTCCTTTATGGCCCAGTTGTCTACACAGGGTTTCGACCTATGGAAGGACACTATAGATTTAAAATCAATCTGGGGTTCTAGGGACTGGCAAGTCCAGGGAACAGAAGCGCTATTTAGAGCATGCCTCATTCCACAGCAGATTATATTTCTGAATGAAACTGTGCAACAGACATCCTGTCTTGGACTAGCCAAGAACAAGGAAATGAACACACCGGGGTTTCCAGCACCATCACAGATGGGTGGGGGGCAGAATTCAACTACACAAGGGGTAGGATTAGATGACATTCTCCAGCACAACAGATCAGATCCTAATTGGACGAAATGGCTGATTTGGCCCATTGACACAAACACCTGTCAACAGAGATTTATGAATACAACCGAAGGGTTTAGTATCCATAGGCCAGATACACGCTATGTACAGAGACAACACCCAGGGGTAGTGACATCCTATAGTGTTGGGAAGTTGTGCCTTTATTGGCTAGAGACCTCAACACTCACGGAAGTAAAACATCACTTGACCTTACTCACACCTGATGTAGACCTTAGGGATTTTTTACTTGGCCCAAGGATAACACGTCAGAAACGTTTCATATATGCTGGCATTTATGCCTACTATAATGAAAACTGGAAAATATCCCAACAGGAGGCCGCAGAAAGAATACGGGAAATAGACTGTATTAACTTAGAGAAGGCATTAGCTGTAGTGGATAATGGATTAAAAACTTTGACCTCCAGGATTTACTCCTTAGGCAACATTGTGTCATCGGCAATCGACATATTAGAACATGATCTGGCCTTGTTACAACACGTGCAATCTCAGCTACGTTCTATTATGATGCTAAGCTGGATGCTACAATCTTTGTGTGCAGGCTATGTGCCCTGGCGTTTCATAAACACCACGTCTCTGTTTTCAGAATACAATCTGACTGATAGACAGAAATGGCACAAAGGGGAGCCAAATATACAATGTTGCGTATTGAGAAACTGGAAAGGGGATCATTCACTGTAGCCGAATCACCATCAACTGAATGGCTAATTCATGGCCAAATCACTCTGCCGGTCACTACGTTTCAGTTTCAATATTGCCTTGAGCAAAGGCAGGCAGGCAAATATGAAAAAATGGGTAAGGGTTACATTAAGGAAACTTGGGAGTTACCATATAGATACCGATGACGGAATGGGGATCGAGAAGTATTTCTGAGTGGTACAAACTGCAAGAACGCTTTAAGCGGTTCTCTAATGTGTCAGGATATTTCATTACACAAAGCCTGTAGCTGTTCAGTAGCAAACCTATCGTGTCACATGACAGGGACCCCGGCGGCCATGATCACACCGGTTTTTCAGCTGCTCTCGAATGGGAGTTACTTGATGCTAAATGATCAAGGTTGCTGTGGGATGCTTCCGGGTGTCGCCTATCTTGTCACTGTTAACTCTAGGGTTACTTGCTGTATGCAAGTATTGTTTCCGCCACTGAACACAGTCAGGGAGGCGCCGCTATGGCCTTCACTGAACGTTTCTTTCATACAATTTGATACTCTGAGCAGACTGCAAGCCATGCTTTTACAGCAACCCGTGCCCTTAACCTCCGCTCGAGAAACCTTTGAAATTCAAGTTGCAAGGACCTCGATTGAGATACAGGCGCTTATACGTACAAGCTGCCCCTTTCATTTTGTAGAAATGGTGGGACGTATCTTCAATATGTCTGATACGAGAGGTATTGTACACCTATTTAAGACCATATGGTCAGGACTGTTAAGCACCTTTCAGACAGTCCTCGGAGTAATCCCAAATTTATACACTCCGTATTGGGAAGCGTATTTGCAGGACTTCCGCTTATCCTATTGCTGATTGCAGGGGTCCTATTCATAATACTACTGCTTCACAATGGACGGCCCAATTCCCGAGGGAATGGCAAACATGCTCCTGGAGCGGAAATACCGTGAACGCATGGTACAACTTCTGGGCATTTCTTGCCTGCGAGAACTCAATGCCTCCTGGTTTCTATCCTTTCAACCAGTCTGGGTAGACTGCTTCTTACCTGTTCTTCGATGCCTGCTTTGCGGAGAAGAATGGACGTTGGATCTTTGTCTAACATTTCCATCAGATGCGCCTCCGGACACAGATGCAATGCTGGACCCCCTAAAGGCCCATGCTCTGCGTTGTCCCCAGCGTCTTCCGATTCTGATGAACGCATTCCTTGAGAATCCACAGGTGCCGTTTGCTCCTGCTGGGTTAGGTGACTCCTCCACAGGCACCCAGGTAACAACTGCCACACAAGCTGCTGCAGCACTGACTGTTGGCAGTGCTACATACCATCTATGAGCGATTGACGTTCTCTGTGAGGCGTTGGATTTGTCGTCTGCAGTATCTAAAACCGATAATGTTGTGCTTCCCAGCCAGGGCACCTAATCTCAAATTGTCTCATCGCGTCCTGGGAAAGAATTCAGCTTCTCCACTCGTTTTCATAATAAACGAGCAAATTTGGAACATTTCCTAAATTGACACTTTTGCTTGAGAAAAGCATGGCCTTCTTCCGCTTTGAGCGAAGCAACTTATATAGAGAAACAAAATAGACATTCCTTTAGTGGCAATTGGAAATAGCTGAATTATTTTAGGATTTTTATTTTTTTTTAAAGATTTTAGAACCATGTTTTTACTTGCTTTTAAAATGTTTTTAAATTGTCCAGATTTTTAAGTATGGTCATTGTCATCCTGTTCGGAAGAGGAGTGGGTGTTATGTCCCGTATAGAGGCCCTAATGTAGACCCATTCATACATGTCCTAAAATGGGCGTATTCGTATTTGCCCTAATACGGTCATATTCGTACTTGCCCTATTATGGTCAAAGCCGCTTATGCCCTATTACTGTCATAACTGTACATGTCCTATTATAGTCATGATCCCTTATAAAGGCATGATCTTTCACCTACATTGGTCCTCACTAGGCCTGGGCGGTAAAATCCGCTCCACTCGCGGAATTTGCGGAATTTTGGCAATTCCGCGTTCTGCGGAGAACGCGGAATTGCCGAAAATTTCCTTGTTCGCACTTTCAAAATGCGTGTTCGCACATGCGTTAGCGACTTACCGGGATCCCTGCGTTCGCCGACGAGTCTTCCTATCTGGCCGCGCGATCCCGCGAGAGTGTGCGATCGCGAACACGTCATTCGGGTGCGCCATCGGACATCCGCGTTCGCGAACAGGAAACCTGCATCGCGAACAGGCGGGACAAGTGAAACAAGATGGCCGAGCCAATTGGCGACCGCATGGGCAAGTTCGCGGGATATTTCTCCCCGAGCACGCAAACAGCGTCCCCGAACAGGAAAAACGCATCGCGAACGGGCGGAACAAGCAATTCCGCGTGCTCGCGGAATTCTGCGTAGCTCGCGGAGATTTTTTACATCTTCGCGGAACTTTGCGTAATGCGATTACGCAAATTCCGCCCACCCCTAGTCCTCGCTAGTACACAACGAGCTCTGAGGGCTGAACGTTATCTAGTCTGTGGTTTTGAATACAGCAGGGTTTTTCCCAAACACAGGCCCACACTGTACTCATCAATTATGCATGACTCTCTAGGACTACACCACCTGCATAATATGTATGTACAAAGTTCACCCCTGACGTCTTCCTCAAGTCTAACAAGGCCCAATACAAACCATATGAAGCAATTAGAGTCTTCAGGGTATAAATACACCACATCTTACCCCGTTAAGACAGAGGGAACCGAGACTTCCATGCTGACACACTGACCAGAGACGCTGAGACTCCTGCATGCAGCCACTCCAGCTGACAGCGGTCT
Source organism: Calotriton arnoldi (assembly GCA_963921515.1). NCBI lineage: Eukaryota > Metazoa > Chordata > Amphibia > Caudata > Salamandridae > Calotriton > Calotriton arnoldi. The sequence goes on along the minus strand of CAWUFW010006600.1, from coordinate 464,315 downwards.
AACACAGCCCTTGCGGGGTGTCCAAGTCGAGACCAGGACGGAGTCCCACGCTCTCTCTATTCAGGTATGGGGGTTCGACTAAATCCTAGAAGGATTCTTGGCTCTTAGGCTTTTAGACTACACATATGCTAGGTACACTCAGGTACATCTAGTTAGGCATCGTAGGAGTATGCGCACTTTTCATAATGCTTTTTATACTCATGTATGTATTCATGATTATTGCAATATGGTAGAACTGTTCTATCCCTTTGCTTTTATCGTACTGCTGATAATATATCTCTGCTATTGTCTGCTGGTTGCCGCAGCACATATATTTTACACTAGAATAACAACTGTTCAATAAATACATAATGAAACGCCCTGACTGTTTATTCTGTGTAACTCTCTGAGACAAACCGAATAAGTAAGCACGAGTGACTGAGCGAAAAGTAGTACATTGTTTCCACGATCCTGAGAAATTAGGGTTGTCATGGTCTAAGGTTGCCAGGAACTAATCTCTCCCCGATAAGAGGAGATTCTAGTGGCACTGTGAGCTAGCTAATGCAAATCAGGCTAACATACGCGGTGGGGGTGCACAGAGCCAGTCTACCACCAAACCCACAGTTTATGTTATCCAAACGTGCAGGTCCTGAATGGGTGCTATAGGAACTACACGACAGGATAATATTAAATTGTTTTAGCAATCCCTACAGAAATTGCCAAGAAATCGTATTGAATGCCTTTTCAGCATCTAGGAGGATGATATTTTGTGGTCCCTCTAAAGTTTTAGCTCAATCTAACAATGCAATATTTAAGATTTGTATGGGAGGGAGTTTTTTGCCAGGGATAATTTAGTGTTGATTTTGTTGTTCTCAATATTCTGTCATACAAACTTGTGAGCTCATAAGCAGGGCCCATGTTATAGTTAGCTCGCTGAGCTAAAACTAGTGGATTTCATTGTTTTTTTTGTTTTTAAAATGTTACTTTGTAACTCATTTCATCACCTAACTATAACGTCATTTTAACCTTTGACTTTATCTAAATATCTATATAGACATATATGCATACACACACACACACACACACATAGAAATAGATCTAGATCTAGATATATTGATATAAATATAGATATATATATTTATTATATGTATATTTGTTGCGGTTGGATAACGTTGAAATTGCTATTACCATGAAGACCATTCACTCTGGGGCTCCATTTGACACTTGCCCCCACCACACCTTCATCAAAGGACTCTGACCGATCAGAGAAGCACTAAAACCAATCCCCAACCCAAATCCGCAACTGGAAACATGCCACCATCATGACCATGCTCAAACACCATCCAGTGACCCAGCCACGCTTTACAAATACAGACCCATTTCCTTCCTCCCATACTGAGCAAAGGTCTTAGAGAAGCTAATCAACGATACCTCATCAATCACCTCAGCAACCACCAGCTCCTGGATGCCATGCAGTCTCCATAAAGGCCCAACCATTGTACAGAAACAGGACTCATCACCACATCAGACAACATTCACATGATTTTTAACAGATAAGACACAGCAGCCCTCATTCTCATGAATTTCTCTGCAGCATCTGACATGGTCTCACACCACATCCTCATTAGGCACCTGCTTGAGACTGGCATTCAAGTTCCCGCTCCCTGCTGGGTCTTCTCCTTTTTAACAGATAGAACACAAGTTGTCAGCCTGACACCTCACTCCTCAGAAGTCCACAAATCCATCAAGGTTCATTGCTCATCCCTACCATCTTCAACGCATGCATGACCCTTCTGGTCATCCATGCACACAACATCAACATCCTCTCCTATGCCATTCACACCCAACTTATGCTCTTCCTCTCTAACAAGACCCCCAACACAAGAAACAAGTTCACTGCCTGCAGAACTGAAGTAGTTAACTGGTTGAAAGCCAACTCTGTCAAGCTCAGTACAGACAAGACAAAAGTAGTGATCTACTCACCATGGGACACCAACTAGTGACTGGCCAAACTCAAACCCACACCAGGAACCTCGGAATAGTCATCGACAGCAAACTGCATATGACTGCACAAATCAGTACCATCACTGCATCCTGCTTTCACACCCTGAAGATGCTGAGAAAGATCTTTAAATGGCTCCCAAGCAGCACCAGAAAACCTGTTACTCATGCCCTAGCCATCAGACTGTGGGAACACCATTTATGCCAGTATCACAAAGCAACTCTCTAGAAGAATACAAACCATCCATAATTCAGCAGCCAGACTCATCCTCAGCCTCCCACAAAGAACTGACATCACACCAAACCTCAGGGAGCTCCACTGGTACCTGATATTCAAACGCACTCATTCAAACTCTTCACTCACACATTCAAGGCACTACACAACTCTGGCCCCACCTACCTGAACAGTGACATCTCCTTCCAACAATCACCCAGACATCCCCGCTCCACAGGATATCCACACATATACAAAACCAGATCAGGAGGACAGGCGTTCTTTTAGGTCGATCCTAAAGTTTACAAAGGCCTCCCACTCCATATCAGACCCTCTTCCTCTCTTCTTGAATTCCACAAGAAGCTAAAGACCTGGCTTCTTAATTAACCAACCTACCATAGGCATGGCTAGGCACCCAAACCTTCTCAGTGCCAGTATACCCTCTAGGGTGATATTGCGCTTTTACAGTGTGGGAATACATTGTGATATTAATGTAATTGCGACCCATATTGTTACAACTGATATTCAATGAGAGTGATTTAAGCATTTTAAAGTGTAGATTCTCTGATCCCCAGCAAAACTTTAGTTCCTTGGATTAACAAGCATTTCAAATTTTTTGCTCACTGTAACAGCCAAATATCTACCATTAGGCTGTATCTCTTCTTACATATGCATGCTGCCGCAGGGGGTGCGATGGGAGTATCACAGTACATAAAACAAAGGGTCATGAATGACCATGAGGTACAAATGATGCAGAATGTGATGTGAAAATCACTAAATGTTATTGAAAGCACAAAGTGTCATGGACTTTCTATTGCGATAACAAGATATCAAGTAAAAGGTGAGTCTTTAAAATGTGACAGAGGTGCTGAGTGACTAAAATCTGTAGCAAATCTGAAGCAATTAGCAGACGCAAATGAAACATTGAGGGGCATATTTATCAACACCAATGCAACGCACCGTTGCATCATAAACATCTGCACTGTGTTGCAGCATTTCCCTGTGCAATGGGTGCACCATATTTATGGCACAGCTCACCATGGCTCAAGGACCAAAGATGTATCAGGAATTTCGATGCAACGGTATAGGGAATGGTGCAAAGTGCTGTAACGCAAGTGTTTCCTATGTGATGCAAAGTTGATTTATGTGTCGTAAAGCACCTATGTGTGCTGAAAATAAGCATTGCGTCACTCAGGAGTGCTTTGCGTCACAGGCTCATTTGAAAAAGCAACGCCGTCAGCAAAGCAATACTCCTCAATACAGAGAAGCATGGAAGGAGCCTCAGGGAGCTAGGGGGTAACAACCCCAACCCAGAAGACTTGCCATCATCCCAAAGGAAGAGGAATACGAAGTCTAACTTCAATGAGGAGAATCAGATATTAATAAGTGAGGCAACAAAAAATGAACACCTTCATTTGTCACCTCAAAATTGCCTTTAGGGAGGAAGGAAGCCATTTGTAAATCCATAGTGGACAAAATAAATTGTGCAGCACAAACAAAAAGGACTATCCTGGAGTGCAAGAAAGTGTGGCATGACTACAAATGAAGGGCCAAAGAAAAACTGGCCAGGAACCTTAAGGCAGCCATGAAGACTGGAGAGGACCTGATATCCAGCAGGAGTTGGTTAAATTAGAGGAGCAGGTGGCATTACTCATTCCAACACAGTTGGTAGCTGGAGTGGAAAAGCAGGACAGTGCTGAAGTTGAGAGCCAGCAAGAACTACAGGGTGAGTGAAAACAAGAGACCATATATTAGCAAACTGTCATGCAGGACAATGCAGCAACACACTTAGCTGTGTTGCGCGAAAGGAAAAGGGTATAACTGTTGTTTCCTTGGGCAGTACCAATTTTACCAGGCCAGTCCAGCCCTGCCAGGTTTCCCAGGTGCATACATGAGGTGTGCTCCATTCACATGAATTTCCTTTCAATAGTGGGACTTTTAGTGTAATTTATCCCTTCACAAAACAGGATTACAAGTTACAGAATAGAAAGTAGGAAACCTGGACTGGAGCAGCACATCATGCATGAAGCTCGGAAACTTGGCAGATATGGCAGTACCAATGCAGGCCCCCTTGCATCATGATGCCATGGTGCTTGTGTTGGGCCAGGTAGCCAAACGTGTACTGCAATGTAAATTCAGACAATGTGGCTTAGTAGATGATAAATGTGTCACCCTAGAGGGTCTTCAGGTGCTGAGTAAGTGCATGCACTGCAAGTAGTATCACTCAAAGAGCCAGTTGTACAGTTTCTAGTGCAAATCCATGTTTGACACAGCTGACCTGATGTGCTGGGGGAAGTTGTTCCAGGTGTAGCCTGCCATGTATGAGAACACCCTACCTCCTGTTTTGCTCATATGGTTATGGGGGATATCGGCAAGTTCAAGTGGTGCAGAGCAGGGGTTCATGATTGGTTGGTGGAAGCATAGATGGTATGTGAGTTAGGTGGGTCCCTGGAAGTGTAGTGCCTTGTAGGTGTGGCTTAGCATCTTGAACTGTCAGTGTGTCAGAATGTATTTCTCTGAGGTGACTTGTGATGTGCGTAATTCAAGGTAGGCTGAGTAATAGTCTGGCGGTGGTGTGTTGGATAGTTTTCCTCTTGTGTAGCAGGTGTGCAGAGATGCTGTAGTAGAGGGCATTAGTGCTCTACAGTCTACATGTGATGAGGACCTGGGTTATGGTCTTACAGGTGTCAGGATGGAGCCATATGAAGAAATGTCTGACCATGCTAATATGTTAAAAGCAGGTGGAGGTGACTGTGGCAATATGAAGTTTCATGGTGATGTAGGTTTAAAGGATGATGGATGGGTATCTGTGGTGTTTCGAGGGTGAGGTTTTCAGACCTAGTCATGTGGGCAACCAGGGTGAGTACATGTTGCAGAATGTTTTCACTTCTACCTTGTAAGGTTGAGTATAAGCATCTAACCTCCCATACAGTAAGCCATATTGGTCAATGGCATAATGTAACAACTGTTGATAGTGTGCCGTGGTGTCTCCTGAGAGCTATTGTATAATCTGGGTGTCATCAATGTAAGAGATGATCTAGAATCCCTGGGTCTGAATGATGATTACCAGAGGAGTCATGTATAAGTTCAAGAGAGCGGCGGTGAGTGAAGACATTTGCCAGACTCTGCGAATGAATCCTTTGGTTCTGAGGGAATGGAGTGAGCTTGAGCTGTTGCATACTTCCAATCATGAAGGAGGCTATCGACTTCAGAGATGCTCCTTAGTTCTTAGTGTTGGGGAGTCTGGAGTTCACTGTGCTAGGAAATTTCTGAATTCCTCAGAAAAACTGGAATTATGGCAAGTTCAGGCCCTTCCGCTTTCATGCAGTGCAGCTTTTCCGTATAGTGTTGTGTGAATGTTTATGAACCCTAGGGCACAATAGTGCACAAATTGCATGCAAGGCAGTACAGCAAGGAAGCTTGGTGTGTAGTGCTGTGTGACAGGCAGAGTGCAGGATGGTGTGAGGTATAACAAACAGGAGGCTAGGGCTGGGCCACAAACCGAAGGCATCCTTACTACATGATACAATGGTCTCTGCAGTGTTGCTAAAAAGCATCATTTGCATCAGTGCAAGTAGACAGCAGAAATGTACCATAACATGTAAATGTGGCCTATTCCTGAACTCACCTTTTCAGGCAGGGCAGCAGGCTACCTAGCTGGGTCGCATTGTGTGATACTTACACAAATAAGCCCCCTACTGAATACTGAGGTTGTTTGAACAATGCACATGTATTGCCATGTGAAAATCAATAGTACAACATAGCCAAATACATTTGTAGAAATATATGCTCCACCTATCCCTGTGTACTTGAAAGTGAAGATAAATACTGTCCGAATGTAACAGAAATCACTTATGTCATATTCAATCATGGATTCTTAGTAACGTATTTCGATTTCTTTACAGAGGGACAAACAACACCTCCTAGAGACCAGCCTGTCTGTGATTCCCAACCTGTTGAGGACCCCATCCTGCCCCCCATGGATAAAGACACCTTCCAACAGCTCCTAGACACATTTTAATCTTTTCCTCCCATACTGGCAAGGGAAGATGACATTGTTGGGTCTCCAGATGAATACATCAAAAGAATCCGTAGGTGACGGATCAAAAGAACCTAGCCAAGAAAAAAGGGCGGGTTCACCAATTGGGGTGAAGGCCACCTCTACTGGTTGAAAAGAAAAATTTATTTTCTTGTGTCCACTCACTCACCCAGGGTTGCCCCTAGGTGACATGCTTCATCATTGGGGCCATCTCAAACATCTACTGATTGGGGCGTGCTGCGACTTGCGGATTTACGTAGGAGCACTTACCTTGTGAGGCTATGTATTGTGCAGTGTAGGGGGGAGTGGTGTAAGTGATGTTTTAAAAATGTACCTAACTAGTGAGCTATTGTTTTATTCCTGCTCCTAGTTGGTAGGGATAAAAAGGGGTTAATAAAAGGAAATGTAACTGTTATGTAATTATAGTCCCTTGTATTATGTCAACATGTTTCAAGGTATCCCCTAAACCTTTTCTTCAGGACAACAAAGGGACCAGCCCTTTGTGTACCACTCAGTGCCGGACCTATAATAAATTGAAGTGAAAAATTATTAATGCACACCTATTGTGTGAGCATTGGGAAAAATATATACATACGGTTGCTTCTGAACACGTAGTAATTATTTTTTGGCAAAAGTGCGCCTCATGGTCTGTCTGGGTGGAGGGGCCTGTAGAAACCTGTGCTCAGCAACCCTCCGTCAATACGACCTATTCAGTCCCAAGGCAGACCGCATCTTCAGATGAACCAGCACAAACTGGACATGGACCATCAACCTTTGACATCACAGCTGAGGACTCTGAGGACCCCTAAGTTGCTTTTCTACGGTGAGTGGCAGAAGTCCAGCAGTGACTGGCTGATGAGATCTGGTTGGGGATGGATACCATAGCGGGCACTCTTAAAGAAGTACGAACATGTCTTAGCCCTAATAAGGGGTTGACACAGGCTATCACAGATACCTCCTCTTGGCTCCATGGGATTGAGGAGTCCCTAGCTGACATCTCTGGCATCATGATGCAGAAGGAACAACAACACCAGCCTATTACATCTGACACCAGTAAAGTTGTCAGGCAGCTGAGGGCCATTAATGCATCCATCCAGTCCCTGGAGGCCAAGCTTGACTCCTTCATAACATCAGCAAGTGCCCGCAATAGTAACGTTGTTCCTTTGTTGGCTAGCCAGCAAACCCTTGCCAGAGACTACCGTGCTGCCTTCCTGGAACTCACACATGTTGTTGGGAACATGGGAGTTACATCTTCTGCCTCTGATGCGTGTGTCCCTAAGGCTAGTAACATCACTTAGCTGCCTCCCATTCCAACTCAACAACTTCCAGGGGAGGCAGAACACTAATCAGAGGAGGAAGATGTAGAGTTCCTCAGTTTGCAAAGAAGAACTTTTGTGCATGCCCGCTGGCCAGTTTTTCTGACTGTCCTGTGTAGAACATCATGCCACTTTCTTTGGAACCCAGTACAATTCTTTTGGTTGTGTAGTAGTTTGTCTTGACCTCTTGTGGTCCAAAATTAAATGCTACACTTGCTAATGGCAATTTGTTCCTCCTCACTGATTAGAATAATCACATCAAAATGTGAACTCACATGTGTAATCAAATCAATTTAATCACAATACATCATTTTGGATGCATGTTGATTGCAATAACAAATCATCCTACTCACATGTTGTAATGTAAGGATCTGAAAGTCTGAAATTCAAAAATGATTTGATTAAAACATTATGAGTTTTATATGGTTGTTCCTCAAAAGTCAACATAATGATATGTATCTCTAAAAACTGTAGCCCACTGATTTGAAGCTGAAGAAGAGTGCCCTAAAGTCAATTGCACATGCTTTCTTTGCATGTGCATCTAAACCAATTACATCCATTGCAGTAGTATGAAGGGCAATGTGTAGTTTGCCAATGCAATGTCAGAGTGTATCAATAAACTGTATTTTCTTGACAGACAAAAAGTGAGATTTTGTGCAAAGGACACAAATACTTACCACCTATAAATGGGATGTGTGAGGCGTGTGAGACCAAAATACTGTTCCACTCATCCACATATATGTAGCAATGTAAATATGACAAAATCATTACCGTGGAGAGGTGTGGTGCAGCGGCCAGGGCAGCTGACTTCGGAGCACAGGGTTCACGGTTCGATCTCCGGCGGCAGCTCAGCTCAGCACCATGTGACTCTGGGCAATAGCTCACTTAATTTCCACACCGGCCCCCAGCGCCTTGAGACCCGTAAGGGTGAGTAGCTGCGCTATATAAAAACGGACTTACATTTTTACATTTAATGTTAAAACCTCACTGTTCACACAAAACATAATCAACATTACACAATGGTTTTACCAATGCTAGCCAGATACTTACGCCCATATTCCTCATTGTGCTTGTGACACACATGGATGCACACGGTCAACCCAATTCCTTGAATGACCATAAGCAAGACATACAAGGGCACCTTGCCAGGCCTTGTGTATGCAGATAAATGTTGAGTAATTCAACACCGGCTAAAATTGCCAGATTATGTAACTCTGGCCTAGAGAGGCCTCACATGTATTGAGGGTGAGTGCATCCATACTTTACATAATTTGTACATACTATATCCCATAAGTGGCAGACCAGGGAACCTGTGCCAATCCTACACCTCCCTGAAGAGAGGAAAATGGGAGATATATGGTCAAAAATACTTGTTAGTTATTTTCTAAGTGAGCTGAATGATGTGCCACACTTATTAAGTAGTAAATGCCATTGATGATGGATGTGATCCAGGTGTGACTTCCTGCACATGTATCAACCAGCCAACAACACAGACCCCCTTGCACAATGGTGGAAGGTAGTCTGCGTTAGTGCTAAGCAGCAGTTTGTGTGCCAGCGAAGACAGGGAGCAGCATTCTGTAGTCAAATGTCCAATCCTAGACTTACCTGACCTCTCCCTTTCAAACAGGGCTATACAGTATGGAGACTACCTGTGTTGTGCTGTGTGCAAAATCAAATACTGAGCCCCACTTACAATGTTTAAACCATGGAAAGTGTTCTATACATGACTCAATTGTGAGGAAGCCCTACAGTTGTCCAGAGGACTCCGCCAATGCAACATATTACTACAATGTACTCATGACAAGTTCAACACCATCTTCTCACCTAACACACTAGTTCCAACTCATGACAAATAAATATTATCCAACTAGAGAACAATGATTAATTTATTTAAATGCCAAATGAAATTCAGCAGTTATAGTTACCTGAGCTAACTATAACATACGTCACCGCAATGCTCTACATATGACCTCACATATTACATCACTCATGACATAGTCAGTGACATCACTGATGACATCTCAAATATATATATATATTTATGTGTGTGTATGTATATATCTATCTATTTATATATATATATATATATATATATATTATCTACTGGCGGTCGCCAGTAGATAGTTATAGTTACAACCTATTATCCATAGGAAATCCGCGACATTCTATTTGAAATAACTCTCTTGCCGGTTGACGTATCTTCGCAAAATTTTCAAACTTTATGGCCCGCTCCGCTCCGCTCCTACCCTGAAAGTCTCGGGGGATTCGTCAAGCGGGGGCCGAGAAAAAGGGGGTCCCAAAACACGTTTTCCCCATGCAATTTTCCATAGGAAACTTTAGACACGGCTACAGCCCGAACTGCTGAACGGAATTACACCAAATTTGGCAAAGAGGTAGTTCTTGGTTCAGAAAGAACCCTTTTTGTTAAATGGTGTAAATCCGTTCAGTAGTTGCTGAGAAAATCAAAAGTAAAAAGATAGTGATATCTATGGCCGAGTAGGGTCCGCGTACCCTCCCGATCACGAGCTGCATGTTAATTGGCTGTCAGCTGGCTGTCAACATTCCGATTCAGGAAATGTTGGCAGCCATTTTGTCCCTCGGTAGAACCGAGGGACAGAAACAAGTGCGCAAAGCGCACAAAGGGGGCAGGGTAGAAACACCCTGACCCCTAGGTTTGCTCAGGGGGTCCCACAAGGACCCCTGGGCAAAAAAAAAGATTTTTTTAAAAAATCGGCAGGATGCGCTCAGGGTGCGCGAATCCTGCCGAAAAAAAAAAAAATCGAAGCGCGTTCTCCCGCGCTTTGATTGTATTTTGACCCCGGGTGGCCCAAGTCCCGGGGGCATGGTGGGGGGGGGATAATTTAATGTGTGGGGGCCTCAAAGGGCCCCCAAGCCCGGGGACCGCCACCCCCGGGGCTTTTTTAAAAATGGTGCGGGAGGGCTCTGAGCCCTCCCGCAGCCCCGAGGACCACCACCTCCCCGGGGCTTTTTTTATTAATTAAAAAATCTGTGTGGGGGGGGCTCCAGCCCCCCCACACGCCCCGGGGACCGCCACCTCCCCGGGGCACTAAACATTTAAATATGGGGGTCCGTTACGGACCCCCAGAGTCCCAGGGACCACCACCTCCCCGGGGCTGTGAACTGAATGGGAGGGGGGCCGCGCGGCCCCCTCCTGGAGCCCTTGATGGCCCTGGGGACCACCAGCCCCCAGGGCCGGCTCCTGCAGTGTCCCGGGGTGCCTACCCTCGGGACACTGCTGTTTGCAATGACAGGACGGGAGCCTCGCGGCTCCGGTCCTGTCATTGCAAACTGCTTTGGATATTGGAAGAGAGAGCAGGGAAACCTGCTCTCTCTTCCAATATCCAAGCCGATGCTTTCCACATGGGGAGCAGCATGTTAGCTGCTCCCCATGTGTCAGCAATGCCGGCTCCCGTAGGACACGGGGAGCCGGCGGGACTGTGGGGGGATTGGGACCCCCCCACAGTCCCCAATGAGGGATGGGGTCCCCGGGGCAAGTAGTGGCCCGGGAGCGGGGCCACGCGGCCCCCCTCCCTACGAAAAAAAAAAAATCGAGGCCATGCCCCGGGGGATGGGGTCCCCGGGGCCAATACAGGCCCAGGGAAGGGGGGCCACGCGGCCCCCTTCCCGTTTTTTTTTAAATTTGTAATTAAAAAAAAGGGGTAAGGCCCTGGGGGATGGGGTTCCCAGGGCATAAAAACTGGAAAAAGGAAGGGGGGCCACAGAGCCCCCCTTCAGGGGACAAGATATATATATTTTTTTTTTAAACGATCGGGCCCGCAGGCCCCGCCCCCTTCCTTCACCACTCTGCAAACGCGCCCCTGGCGCTGTTTGCAGAGGGGAATGAATTCCCCTTGAATACTGGGGGTCCCTGGGGCCAACTAGCCCACCAGGACCATCCAGTATGCGCCAGGGAGCTGCCTTGCAGAGAGGTGTACAGAGGCCACGCCCCTTTTACACCTCTCTGCAACGCAGCTCTGTGGCACTTTTTGGAGGTATATGGTGGGCTAGTTGGACTCCGGGGACCCTGATGACATCATCCAGTGACTGTCTGTTTCTGTAAAGTTTAAATATTTTTAATATATATAGGAAAAGACGTATTGAAGAATGAGTGGGTGTGTAAGTGTCTGTATGGATGATTTAGTAGGTGCGTGACTGACTCTATAAGTGAGTGATTTAACGTATCTTACTGAATGCATGGGTTAGTGACTAAACTGGATGAATGTCTGTATCCGTCTGTCTGTTGCTGTGTAAGTGGCTGCATGTGTTTGTGAATAGCTACATGAGTGTCTATATGAGTTATTGAATGCTTGTCTGAGTATCTGTATGGGTGCCTGAGTGTTTGTGTGGGAGGGGTGTGTGCAACTCTGTGCATAGATGTGTGAGTGGGTGATTCACTTGGTGGATGGTTTCAAGAGTGCATCTGTGATAGACTGTATGGGTGGGTAAGTGTGTGTAAGAGTGTGTTAGTGAGTGAATGTATGTCCCAGTGGTACATGTGTGAGTAACTACATATGTGAAAGGCAGTATATATGTGTGTTGGAGTATATAAATAGCTATAAGCAAGAGTGAGTGATTGTGATAGTGGCTGTATGGATGAGTGTGTGCTTGTATCAGTGATTGTATAAGAGCGTAACAATGTGCTACTATTTGTAGGAGTAAGTGAGCTGGTGTGTGTATAACTGTATAGGTGAGTAAATGGCAGTGTGTTTAATTATTTGCATGACTGACTAGGTGTGTGAGTATCTCTATGGATGAGTGGCGTTGTTTGAGTGTCTATATAGGAGTAAGAGTGCATATGATAGTCCTGTACTGAGTGACCGTAAGTATGAGTGACTGTACGGGTGAGTGAGTGGATGTGTGTGTGTAGACCTAAGAATCAGTGAGTGGGTATGTAGTTATTGGTGTTGGAGTGTCTATGGTTTTGCGAATGTCAGTCTGTAATTTAGAGTGGGTGTATCAAAGGTTATATTAGGGTGTGAGGAGGTGCATCAGATTATCACGTGGATGATGTCATCAGTGATGTCATTTGAGATGTCATCAGTGATGTCATCAGTGATGTCACTGACCATGTCATGAGTGATGTAATATGTGACGTCATCAGCAGTGCATTGCGGGGCGCGAGTTATAGTTAGCTGAACTAACTATAACGGGGGAATTTCACGGGTTTTGTACGAGTGCAATGTCCAAGTAACTATAACTGTCCCTAAAACCTATGGTTTTTTCAGTGAATTTCAAAGGTTTTTTAAATGCTAATTTGTAACTATAACGTGTCTGAAACCTATGGTTTTTTCAGTGAATTTCAAAGGTTTTTTAAATGCTAATTTGTAACTATAACGTGTCTGAAACCTATGGTTTTTCAGTGAATTTCAAAGGTTTTTAAATGCTAATTTCTAACTATAACGTGCCTGAAACCTACGGTTTTTTCAGTGAATTTCAAAGGTTTTGTAAATGACAATTTTTAAATGTATTAATTGTTATATTAATTTTTTTCATACTGATTTACTACATTTTTAGAAACAATTTTTTTTACATATTTTATTTTTTAAATTACATTGTAATTACATTATACATTACATTACAAAAAATACTTTCTCAGAATGAATTACTTTAGTTTAAATACTTTGCAGATAGGCAATAGACTTTTAAGTACAGTAGTTACAGTTGTTGCAATGGGCAACACATTTTCAAACACAATGCAACATTCAGCTCAATGTGAATTTCTAGTTAAATGCAATTAGTTACTTTATGGATTACTTTTGTAACCACAGGACTGGATCCTAGATTCAGTCCTGGTACATCTCCTGTAAACAGTTGAGTAAAAGCGTTTTGGTTACAGTCGTGATTTTTAAGGAATATTATTGTATTTTAAAAGTTGACACTTAGAAACTTTTTCTCATAGAATCACCAATGTTATCCTATGGAAGGAAATTCACTTAGCAGGTAAAAACTGTTATCGTTACTTTTTCTTACTCAGTGTTGGATCCTGGATCCAGCACTGGTGCATCTCCTATAAACAGTTGAAAGAATCCGTTTAAGTCATACAGGCGATTTTTAAGGAATATTTGTAGTTTGTGAAAATCAACACTTTGAAACTTTTTGCTGAAAACCAGTCAATCTTAGCCTATGAAGGAAATTCAAGTTACCGGTAAGTACGGTTAAAATTACTTTTGAGGATCAGTACTGGGCTGAAAGATGCAGCACTGAGGTCTCTCCTGATAACAGGTGAGTAAATCGGAATTCGTATTTCAGCTGATTTTAGAGGAATATTTTAAAGTTCCAAAACTCCACACTTAGAAGAATTTCCAAGTGAAACCAGTCAATGTTAGCCTATGGAAGGAAATTCAAGTTACTGGTAAGTACGGTTAAAATTACTTTTCAGGACCAGTACTGGGCTGAAAGATGCAGCACTGAGGTCTCTCCTGATAACAGGTGAGTAAATCAGAATTCGGATTTCGGCTGATTTTAGAGGAATATTTGTATGTTTCAAAAATCAACACTTAGAAACTTTTTCAGCAAAAAGCAGGCAATGATATCCTATGGAAGGAAATTCAAGTTACTGGTAAGTACGGTTAAAATTACTTTTGAGGATCAGTACTGGGCTGAAAGATGCAGCACTGAGGTCTCTCCTGATAACAGGTGAGTAAATCGGAATTCGTATTTCGGCTGATTTTAGAGGAATATTTTAAAGTTCCAAAACTCCACACTTAGAAGAATTTCCAAGTGAAACCAGTCAATGTTAGCCTATGAAGGAAATTCAAGTTACCGGTAAGTATGGTTAAAATTACTTTTCAGGACCAGTACTGGGCTGAAAGATGCAGCACTGAGGTCTCTCCTGATAACAGGTGAGTAAATCGGAATTCGTATTTCGGCTGATTTTAGAGGAATATTTTAAAGTTCCAAAACTCCACACTTAGAAGAATTTCCAAGTGAAACCAGTCAATGTTAGCCTATGGAAGGAAATTCAAGTTACTGGTAAGTACGGTTAAAATTACTTTTCAGGACCAGTACTGGGCTGAAAGATACAGCACTGAGGTCTCTCCTTATAACAGGTGAGTAAATCGGAATTCGTATTTCGGCTGATTTTACAGGAATATATGTATGTTTCAAAAATCAACACTTAGAAACTTTTTCAGCAAAAAGCAGGCAATGATATCCTATGGAAGGAAATTCAAGTTACTGGTAAGTACGGTTAAAATTACTTTTGAGGATCAGTACTGGGCTGAAAGATGCAGCACTGAGGTCTCTCCTGATAACAGGTGAGTAAATCGGATTTCGTATTTCGGCTGATTTTAGAGGAATATTTTAAAGTTCCAAAACTCCACACTTAGAAGAATTTCCAAGTGAAACCAGTCAATGTTAGCCTATGAAGGAAATTCAAGTTACCGGTAAGTACGGTTAAAATTACTTTTCAGGACCAGTACTGGGCTGAAAGATGCAGCACTGAGGTCTCTCCTGATAACAGGTGAGTAAATCGGAATTCGTATTTCGGCTGATTTTAGAGGAATATTTTAAAGTTCCAAAACTCCACACTTAGAAGAATTTCCAAGTGAAACCAGTCAATGTTAGCCTATGGAAGGAAATTCAAGTTACTGGTAAGTACGGTTAAAATTACTTTTCAGGACCAGTACTGGGCTGAAAGATACAGCACTGAGGTCTCTCCTTATAACAGGTGAGTAAATCGGAATTCGTATTTCGGCTGATTTTACAGGAATATTTGTATGTTTCAAAAATCAACACTTAGAAACTTTTTCAGCAAAAAGCAGGCAATGATATCCTATGGAAGGAAATTCAAGTTACTGGTAAGTACGGTTAAAATTACTTTTGAGGATCAGTACTGGGCTGAAAGATGCAGCACTGAGGTCTCTCCTGATAACAGGTGAGTAAATCGGAATTCGTATTTCGGCTGATTTTAGAGGAATATTTTAAAGTTCCAAAACTCCACACTTAGAAGAATTTCCAAGTGAAACCAGTCAATGTTAGCCTATGGAAGGAAATTCAAGTTACTGGTAAGTATGGTTAGAATTACTTTTCAGGACCAGTACTGGGCTGAAAGATACAGCACTGAGGTCTCTCCTGATAACAGGTGAGTAAATCGGAATTCGTATTTCGGCTGATTTTAGAGGAATATTTGCACAATGGTGAAGGGAGGGGCGGGGCCTGAGGTGACATCTGTGCAAACGCGCCCCGTGGCGCGTTTTAAGTTGGGGGATTAAGTCCCCTTGAATCCTGAGGGTCCCTAGGGGCCAACTAGCCCACCAGGAACCTCCAATATGCGCCAGGGGGCTGCGTTGCAGAGACGTGTAGAGAGGCCACACCCCTTTTACACCTCTCTGCAACGCAGCTCTGTGGCGCTTTCTGGATGTACCTGTTGGGCTAGTTGGCCCCAGGGACCCTCAGGATTGAAGGGGATTTAATTCCCATCTTAAAACGCGCCACGGGCCTGTTTGCACACATGTCACCTGAAGCCCCGCCCTCCCTTCACCACTGTGCAAACGCGCCCCGTGGCGCGTTTTAAGTTGGGGGATTAAGTCCCCTTGAATCCTGAGGGTCCCGGAGTCCAACTAGCCCACCATATACCTTCCAAAAAGCGCCACAGAGCTGCGTTGCAGAGAGGTGTAAAAAGGGGTGTGGCCTCTCTACACGTCTCTGCAACGCAGCCCCTGGCGCATATTGGAGGTTCCTGGTGGGCTAGTTGGCCCCAGGGACCCCCAGTATTCAAGGGGAATTCGTTCCCCCTCTGCAAACGCGCCAGGTGGCGCGTTTGCAGAGTGGTGAAGGAAGGGGCGGGGCCTGCGGGCCCGATCGTTTTAAAAAAAAAAGTTTTGGTCCCTGAAGGGGGGCTGTGTGGCCCCCTTCCTTTTTCCTGTTTTTATGCCCTGGGGACCCCATCCCCCAGGGCCTTACCCCTTTTTTAAATTTTTAATTAAAAAAAAACGGGAAGGGGGCCGTGTGGCCCCCTTCCCTGGGCCTGTATTGGCCCCGGGGACCCCATCCCCCGGGGCATGGCCTTTTATTTTTATTCTTTGGAGGGGGGCTGCGTGGCCCCCTCCTCTGGCCATTTAAGGCCCCGGGGACCCCATCCCCCGGGGCCGGCCTTTCCATTTTTTTTTATTTTTATTTTTTGGGGAGGGGGGCCGCGTGGCCCCCCTCCTGGGCCACTACTTGCCCCGGGGACCCCATCCCCCGGGGCTGGCCCTCTCCGTTGGGGACTGTGGGGGGGTCCCCAATCCCCCCACAGTCCCGCCGGCTCCCCACGTCCCTTGGGAGCCGGCATTGCTTTCCACATGGGGAGCAGCCGACATGCTGCTCCCCATGTGGAAAAGCAATGTGCTTTGGATATTGGAAGAGAGAGCAGGTTTCCCTGCTCTCTCTTCCAATATCCAAAGCAGTTTGCTATGGCAGGACGGGAGCCGCGAGGCTCCCGTCCTGCCATAGCAAACTACAGTGTCCCGGGGTAGGCACCCCGGGACACTGCAGGAGCCGGCCCTGGGGGTGGCGGTCCCCAGGGCCATCAAGGGCTCCAGGAGGGGGGCCGCGCGGCCCCCTCCCTACATCAGCACAGCCCCGGGTAGGTGGTGGTCCCCGGGCTTCGGGGTCCAAAACGGACCCCCATTTTAATTTGTTAGTGCCCCGGGAGGTGGCGGTCTCGGGGCGTGTGGGGGCTGGAGCCCCCCACACAGGTTGTTAAATTAATAAAAAAAAAGCCCCGGGGAGGTACAGTGTCCCGGGGGTAGGCACCCCGGGACACTGCAGGAGCCGGCCCTGGGGGTGGCGGTCCCCAGGGACATCAAGGGCTCCAGGAGGGGGCCGCGCAGCCCCCTCCCTACATCAGCACAGCCCCGGGGAGGTGGTGGTCCCCGGGCTTCGGGGGTCCAAAACGGACCCCCATTTTAATTTGTTAGTGCCCCGGGGAGGTGGCGGTCCCGGGGCGTGTGGGGGCTGGAGCCCCCACACAGGTTGTTAAATTAATTTAAAAAAGCCCCGGGGAGGTGGTTGTCCTCGGGGCTGCGGGAGGGCTCAGAGCCCTCCCGCACCATTTTTAAAAAGCCCCGGGGGTGGCGGTCCCCGGGCTTGGGGGGCCCTTGAGGCCCCCACACATTAAATTATCCCCCCACCATGCCCCCGGGACTTGGGCCACCCGGGCCAATTAACATCGAAGCGCGGAGACCGCGCTTCGATTTTTCGGCAGGATTCGCGCACCCTGAGCGCATCCTGCCGATTTAAAAAAATAAAAATCCTTTTTGCCCAGGGGGTCCTTGTGGGACCCCTGAGCAGGCCTAGGGGTTAGGGTGTTTCTACCCTGCCCCCTTTGTGCGTTTTGCGCACTTGTTTCTTTTTTTCTCGGCGGGATCCGCGCACCCTAAGCGCATCCCGCCGATTTAAAAAATATATATCTTTTCTGCCCAGGGGTCCTTGTGGGACCCCCTGAGCAGACCTAGGGGTCAGGGTGTTTCTACCCTGCCCCCTTTTGCGCTTTGCGCACTTGTTTCTGTCCCTCGGTTCTACCGAGGGACAAAATGGCTGCCAACACTTCTTGATTTGGAGTGTTGACAGCCAATTAGCATGCAGCTCGTGATCGGGAGGGTACGCGGATCCGACGCGCCCATAGATATATATGTGATTTTAATTGTGAATTTCTCAGGAACTACTGAACGGATTTACACCATTTTAGCAAAAGGCACCAGTCTGAACCAAGGGCTACCTCTTTGCCAAATTTGGGGTAATTCCGTTCAGCAGTTCGGGCTGTAGCTGCGACTAAAGGTTCCTATGGAAAAATGAATGGGGAAAACACGTTTTGGGACCCCCCTTTTTTCTCGGCCCCCGCTTGACGTATCACCCCGAGACTTTCAGGGTAGGAGCGGACCGGAGCGCCCCAACAAGTTGGAAGCTTTCGCGAAGATTCGTCAACCGGCGCCAACGTTATTGCAAATAGAATGTCGCGGATTTCCTATGTATAATAGGTCCTAACTATAACTATCTATTGGCGACCGCCAGTAGATAATATATATATATATATATATATATGAATCAAGACCTCCGGTAAGAGCGGAGCACTCTTTAGTCAAATCCCACTCTCCCCTGAGTGTGAGCACCACTCGGAGTCGAGTGTTTTATTGTGTGGTGATGGAGCAGGGAAAATAAAAAATTTTAACCCCTAACAAATTTTATAAATAATTAATAAAATGTTCGTTTAAATGTATTAATCAACACTGTATGTGTGGGAAAGGTAACATGCAAATGTGTGTGCTAAATAATCTATTAATGGATGTCCGTGTGTCTAATTATAACGTAAAAATAAATGCGTACTAATTTAAAATAAATGCATGTTTTTGTGCTTCATAGAAATAAAACGTGTCGTTGCAAAAACAATAGTGATGGTAAGTAAGGAACAGCTTAAATGTTGCTTTCTGCTAGGTAATAACTAATTGGGGTACGTAGATGATGGGAGGGAAACGAAAAGGCTATTTTTCTCTATTTTAATTATGTGTTGTTTACTTCAAATTAGTGCTTCTAAAGTATAACCGAGTGGCGATATAAAAAGGCTGCCAGTGGGAAGATGTGCGCAGGCGCAAGGGGGACATGTGACACGGGATGAAGTCGGAGAAAAACTAACCTCGTGATGTTGCTGAGAGGCTAGGATGCGAGAAATGGTCAAGGCTGATGTGACCTAATTGAACTGATAGTGTGCCGTGGTGATCAGCAGAAGACCCGTGGGAAACCAGTTTAAGAGAAAGGACAATGACTGCGGAGTTCTCGAATGTATCGAAAGAAGTTACAAATGTACTGATCGAAGCGGATGGAAACATGTCTTGAACGTGTGGGAAAGGAAATGATCCAAGGACCATTGGATCCAAGAGAACTTGATTAAAAGAACGAATAAGATGACATGCATGGACCAATGAAAGAAAAGCGTGTTATTAATGTTGCAACAATTAGTTAGCAAAGTTAGAATTAGGGTATAAGAGGGCCTACTCTTAGTGGGAGGGGGTCAGTCGCAGTCACAGTCAGGAGCGGAGTTGGAGAGTCGTGTTGGTGTTGGTGGCTTCCAGTGCTGGGTGGTCCTGATCGATCCCTTACTGAGCGGGAGATGCTGAAAGACTGTTAGATGAGACGGGTTGCAGGTAGCTGATGCTGACGAGCTGAAGTTGCTGTTGCTGTCTTAATTTTCCAGTTGAGTATGAGAATCAGGTTATTTCTAAATTCTTTAACTTAGGTTAGAAATCATTAGGCTAAATTAGGAAGGTAGGCAGGTATTAGGGTTTTGGCTTCATGACAAAAATTTCCTTTCTGCAATAAATTGATTATGCTTAATAAATATTTGAATTAATAATGAATGAATAATTGAATAAAAGTTTAAAATTCTTTCTCATGCTTTTAAAATTATATAAAATTTAAGATTCTTTAAACCAAAATGACTCAGTGGTTATTTTCCTAAATGATTGTGACATCAGTAATTGGTTATTGTGATTCAGCTGGTCTTAATCACTATGAACTAA
Organism: Calotriton arnoldi; assembly: GCA_963921515.1. NCBI lineage: Eukaryota > Metazoa > Chordata > Amphibia > Caudata > Salamandridae > Calotriton > Calotriton arnoldi. The sequence goes on along the minus strand of CAWUFW010006600.1, from coordinate 444,248 downwards.
TTTTTTACATGAATGATTCATCGACAAAACAATGAGCAGGAATATCTTAAGAAATAACTAAAAGAAAGCGATAAGTTAAGGTAATAAGATATCCCGGCTCCTTCCAGTGGTACATAAATGGTGTTTTCCATTTAGTTCTCATGCTTCTCCTAGGAATACAGAATTTCGTAAAGGTATAAAGGAAATCCAGGTGTGTGCGTGTGTGTTAGGCGATGTTTATGGGCCCCATCGTCATGTGGATGTGAGAAAATATAGTTTATCCCTGGATGACCTATAAGTGACCTAGGAGGAGAATAGTTTTTATTGTATGCGCTGCATCAGATTTCTTGGTAGCAGAGTTATGGTTTTCTATAGATTAGTTTAGTGATTATTGTTTATTGATCATTGATTATTTTATGACTAACATTATATGTTGAGTCGCGTTATGTTATATGTGAGTTTTCACGCTTCTGGGATGTAGGAAGTGGAACACGTGTGGCAAGAGAAGTCACATGGAATTTGGTACATGGTCTGAATTCATTTTGGTAATAACACAGGTTGTGTTATGTTAGGGATTTTCTGTACGAAAAGTGTGTAATTGAGATAGCAAATCACGTTTACTTGTGAAACTTTGGCCTTAATTCTCAGGAGCCTAGTCTCCACATGTGTCTTATCCCCAGAGAAACGAGTAAATTGTTTGCTTGAAAGAAGGGTAAGGTAGAGGGAAGTGCTACTTTATCAGCGAGAGTAAATAATTCTGTGGTAGGGTAGAGGTAAGCGCTGCCTACTGGAAATACAGGGTTCTTGTGTAAAAGGACAAAGCTGTCACTTTTGTTTAGCGAATCAGACTATGGAATTGTTTTAATTGTTGTAACTAACGGAGAAAACAGCGAAAAGAAAAATTGCCGATAAATTTTGTAAAGGAGGGGTAAAAGAGCAGAAGTGACGTAGAACAGTGCCGCGCTAGGATTGGATAGTGCGCTAGTCACGTGAACACAGAGCAGGAGTGACGTAGAAAAGTGCCGCGCTAGGATTGGTTGGTTCGCGGACGGAGGGAATTGTTCTGATTGGTACGTTAGTGTGAGTCGCGCTGTAATTGGTCGAAGTTCCGTACACAGAACAGCGTTAGCGTAAAGAGAAAACAAATAGAAAACATGCCGTATTACGAGTATGAAAGGGAGAGAACGTCATGGACGACGAAATTGAAGAATTTCTTTAAGAAAGACAAAAAGGTTGTGACTAGAGAGGGACAAGTAATTCCTCCGCCGAAATCAGCAGCTTCACATATGATGCTGAAATATGGATATCATACGTGCATATGGTTGGAAAACTGGGCAAAATATACGAAGAATGATGGTGCTTTAGCTTTCCCTGAGAATGGTTCATTTAGTGTAGCAGTTTTGCGAAATTTGCGAGAAAAGATGACAAATCTAGAACCTAGACCTAGACCGACACAGTTTGAAGCATTGACGGAATGGGAGGATGAGATGTATGAGCGAGAGAGATTCAGAGGTTTTAGGGATCATGAGTTTATGCCTGGAAGGTTGTGGGGAATAAATCATGAAGACAGAATAAAACGATGGAGATGTGCTAACATGACAGGAGGTTTGTTTCCAGCTTTTACAGTTGAGGAAGGGACTAAGAAAAAGCGGACTGAGAAAAAGAAACATATAGAGAGGGAAAAATATATGCATGAGAGCGAAACGGATGACGAGTTGCTGGAAGATATTTTAAATAGAAATCCACCTCCGTATCAGCAGAGTTCTACAGTGGTGACACCAAATGCGCCGCTAATAGAGACTATGCGAAATAAAAGTCCGGAAAAGAGAATTGAAATAAATAGGTCACAAGAACAAATGAGAACTTCTCAAAATGAAGGAATAGAAAGCGACAATGCAAGCGAATTAGCAAGGACAACAAAAGAACTAACTGAGAAGATTAGAGAATTAACGAAAAATATGGAAGCAGTTACTGTGCCTGTAACAATAGGTCCAGTAATACCCGTTTTTGAGAATCAGAAAATTGATGAACGATCTTTGGTGATTCCCATGAGTTCACAATTTCAGAGAGAAAAAGAAAGGATGGAACAAAGTGCAAGTACAAGTAATTTGGCTAGTACTTACAGACCAAGTCCACCTACAAATTTGACGGTGAATGAGTGCAATGGTAGGAAAATGCATATGGTAACAGAATCTGCAACAGAAACCCCTGAAAAGAGTGGTAATTGGATAGAACTAAATAATACACCCATAGGTCCGACTCCTGATGAGTTAAATGAGTGGATGAAGGCATTTAAAATAAAAGAACCAGAAGAAAAACCATTAGATGTAATTAGATTAAAAATCGACATGGAAGAATTAATTCTAGGAACAATTGGTACCGAAAAGATAAAAAATTACCAGGATGATGAAATAATGTTTCTGTGCAAAAGTATTACATGGAGGGCAAAGAATTTACATGACAAACTAGAAGAAGTAGCCAGTGAGATTGGAATAGACTTTGCGAAAGTGAAAACGTTGCAGAAACCATATAGAGTAGACTTTTGTGAAAAGGATATTGAAAATTTGAACACGGCAGGAAGGCTGACACAGATAAAAGAGTTAATTGTGTTGTTGAGAAAATGGGGTGATGTGGACAGATGGAAGGTTAGATGGACAAAGAAGAATGAGAAAACTACCGACAAAGGTTCATTGGCTTTTATGATAACTGAAAAAGAATCTGTTGCCAAAGAATACCCCATGAGAGAAACTCCAGGTGGTAGTTACGTGCATGTTCCCTGGACTAGGCAGGACATACTGTCATTTACCAATGACTTTCCAAAGCTAAGAGAGAAGCCAGTTGAGTGGTACCGACAAGTAGAGAGGTTTGTAAAAGTCTCAAAAGTGTTGTGGATAGATTTAGATGGATTATTTGACATAGTGGTACCAACAGATTTGTGGTCAGAATGTAAGATTACAGTTGACTGGCCAACTACAGAATATCCAAGAGATCCTAAGACAGGAGCTCCAGGTCCTGATGTAATGAAGAAGTACGATAAGGTGATTACCTTTTTGAAGAATAAGATTCCTCCTAAAGAGACAGATTGGGTAAAAATCGATAGAACTACACAGGAAAGTAAGGAGTCTGTACATGCATATTATGAGCGATTGTTATTGGTTTTCAAGCAGTATAGTGGTTATGAGGAATTGAGTGAAAAAGACATGAGTCATTTTGTATACCGATTTGTGTTTGGCCTGAAACAAGAAATAAGTGATATGATTAAGCAACACATGATAAACTGGCAGAATGGAAGTGTAGATGAGGTGCTGAGGTATGCTAAGTATTGTAGTGATGAAATAGAGAGTAAACAGCGTAAGTTGAAAGAGAAGGCAATGTGGGCACAGGTGAAGGTGGCAGAAAAACAAGAAGCTCAATTGGACAATAATAATGGAAATGAAACAGGACAGAATAAAATGCGACCTAACATAGGTAAAGGAAAGGGTCAAGTGAGTCTAGAAGAGGCAAAGAAGAAATGGCCATGTCATAATTGCGGAAAATTAGGGCATTGGAGAAACGAGTGTAAGTTCCCACCTAAACCTAATCCGGAAAATCAATCATTAACTCCACAGGTGCAGAATGAGGTAGTTGTTCAACAAAGTCAGGTGCCGCAACCACCACTTCCCAACACTGTTAACCAGCAAAGATACAGTACAGAAACAGGATTCTACGGAGGAGAGCAGGTAACACAGTTGCCGCGAGCAGCTAACATTTCTCAGTATTGGTTGCGTCAGAGTGAGGATGACCCGGATGAAAGATTCTGACGGTGCCCAGGAGAGGGGAAAGAGTGCGTACTTGGCGCAACTCTAGAGGTAGATCAGTCTGGTCCCTTTGTGGATGGAGAAGTGAATGGTGCAAATGTAACATTCCTTGTCGATACTGGAGCTACCCGTTCTACTGTTAGATCAGTGGAAATTCCAAACCTTCCTCTCTCAGGTGAATACATCCAAGTAGTAGGAGTAGCCAATCAGCAGATTAAAACCCCACTTACTGAATTGGTGGAAGTAAAAATTGGTTCTTTTAGCAAAATGCATAAATTTGTAGTGTGCGATTGTAGTCCTGTAAATCTTTTGGGTCGTGACCTCTTGTGCAAGATGAATTGCACAATTTATTGTACGCCAGATGGAATTGGATTTCAGACTTCAGATGAAGATGTCTTGTATAAAGTAACTTTGATGAATCAGGAACCTGAAACGAATGGTTTGTTTCCTGCATTTGATGCAGAAAAACTTCCAGAAGAATTAAAGAGTGCAGTAAAAGAAAGTGTGTGGGATTTTACAGGAGAAGACATTGGATTAATGAAAGAAGTTGATCCCGTAAAAGTAACAGTAAAAGAAGGGACAACTTACCCGAATACGCCACAGTACAAATTAACTCCAGAAATAATTGAAGGAATAACTCCTGTGATAAATAAAATGATTGAACAGGGAATTCTAAAAGAAATAATGAGCAGTCCATGTAATTCACCTATTATGGGACTGAAAAAGCCAAATGGAACATATAGAATAGTACAGGATTTGAGAAAGATCAACAAAATAGTTGTGCCCTGTTGTCCAATAGTGCCAAACCCTGCAGTAATTCTATATCAAATTCCACATGAAGCTGAGTGGTACACTGTGATAGATTTGTGTCACGCATTTTTCTCTATTCCTTTGCATCCAGATAGCCAGCCATTATTTGCGTTCCGGTTTGGAGAGCGTATTTTGGCATGGTGCCGAATTCCTCAGGGGTATACAGAAAGCCCCTCAATCTTTAATCAGATTCTAAAGAAATCTCTGGAAGATTTGAAAATGCCAGAAAAGTCAGTGATGGTGCAGTATATCGATGACCTGTTGGTGGCATCGAAAACAAAAGAAGCATGTGTAAGTGATACAATTGCTTTACTGAACCATCTAGAGAAAAGAGGACATAAAGTGTCTCCTTCAAAATTACAGTTTTGTCAGAAAGAAGTCCAGTATTTAGGGCATAAAATTGAGAAAGGAGTGCGAAAGATAGCGACAGAAAGAGTAAGAATGATTCAAGGAATGAGAGCACCAATGACTCAAAGAGAGGTAAGAATGTTTTTGGGAATGGTTGGATATTGCCGACAATGGATAAGTGGTTTCTCTTTGATTGCAAAACCATTACAAAAGTTGACCAAGAAAGATGTAAAAGACCCTTTTGAGTTAAACAAAGAAGAAATGAAATCTTTCAAAGAATTGAAAAAGAAACTGTGTGAGGCACCTGCATTAGGCATGCCTGATTATGAGAAGGATTTTGAGTTGTACTGCAGTGAAAGAGATGGATGTGCGTTTTCAGTACTGGTACAAAAACATGGAACAACGAAAAGACCAATTGCTTATTTTTCAGCTGTTTTAGATCCTATAGCAAAAGCATTGCCTGGATGTCTGAAAGCAGTTGCTGCTACTTGTGTAAGTCTGGAACAAAGTGAAGGTATAGTGATGGGGTATCCACTGAGAGTATATGTTCCCCATTCAGTAGAAATTCTTTTGACAAGAACAAAAACACAGTACATGACACATAGTCGGCTGACTAAGTACGAAAAAGTCATCTTGAGTGCTGAAAATGTGACCATAGATAGATGCATGAATGTGAATCCTTCAACATCATTGCCAGATGAGGAGAATATAATTGAACAGGACGAAGTAGATCATGATTGTCTGAACGTGCTGGAATATTGCACGAAACCAAGAGCTGACATAAAAGATGAACCGTTAAAGGAATCTGATTATGTCATGTTTGTGGATGGCTCATGCTTGAGAACAAAAGAAGGAGTTTTAAGCGCAGCTTACGCAGTGTGCACAGTGGCAACTGTGATGGAAGCGTCTTGTCTGAAAGGAATAAGGTCTGCACAAGTTGCGGAACTGATTGCTTTGATTCAAGCATGTAAATTAGGAAGGAATGTACGAGTCACGATTGTGACCGATAGCCAATATGGTTTCGGCATCGTACATGACTTTGGTCAGATTTGGTCACAAAGAGGTTTCTTGACGTCTGCAGGAACACCTATCAGAAATGGAGATTTTGTTAAAAAGCTGCTTGAGGCGATACAGTTGCCTAAACAAATTGCTGTAGTGAAGTGCAAGGCGCATAAGAAAAACGAAGATTACATAGCCGTCGGCAATAATTATGCCGATGAGATAGCCAAATATTGTGCAGAGAACATGGTGTCCATGAACAAAAATAGAGAAAGGGAGCATATCTCTTCTCCTTTGCTTTTTACTAATACTGTCGAGACATGGGATGAAGTAAGACAGTTACAAGAAACTGCAAGTGATGAGGAAAAAGATTACTGGATAAAAGCAGGATGTAGAAGACAGGAAAATAATGGTGTGTGGGTATACAGAGATGAAAGACCAGTTATGCCTGATAGCATGATTGCAGACATGGCACGGATGTACCATGGACAAGCTCATATTGGGAGAGATGCAATGATCAGACTTTTTAGACAAACCTGGTATAACCCAAAATTCAGAGCCATTGCTGAAAGTCTTTGTCAAAGATGTCTTATTTGTCAGCAGTTTAACCCAGGAAGAAAAACAGTAGTGAGTCTAGGAACAATAGGACGAGAAGGAGGTCCATTCACTAGAATGCAGTTGGACTTTATAGAAATGCCCCCTAGTAACAGACTAAGATATGTTCTAGTGGTCGTCTGTTTGTTCTCTCGTTGGGTGGAGGCATACCCCACAAGAAGGAATGATGGAACAACAGTGGCAAAACTTATGCTGCGAGAGTTCATTCCAAGGTATGGTTTTCCAGTCACGGTTGAGACAGATAGAGGAACACATTTTCAAAATGAGTTGATACAATTGATTTGTGAAGCATTGAGTATTAAACAAAAACTACATTGTGCTTACAGACCAGAGGCTTCTGGGGTAGTGGAGCAGATTAATGGAACAATTAAAAACAGATTAGGAAAAATGTGTCAAGCTACAGGACTCAAATGGCCAGATGCACTGCCTCTTGTTCTGATGACCATCAGAAGCATCCCTGAAAAGAAAACTGGACTCAGTCCTCATGAGATGATCATGGGACGAGCAATGAGACAAGCACACGTACCTGTCAACAAGTTATTAACTATAACTGATGATCTAGTACTGGATTATTGCAAGGGACTGGCTGATGTGGTGCGTTCTGTGTTTCATCAGGTTGGACCGGATGCGACCACTCTTGAAAGAAAACCAGCCCACGACTTGAATCCAGGAGACTGGGTCCGTATAAAAATCCACAGGAGAAGAAACTGTCTAGTTCCTCGCTGGGACGAACCACGACAGGTAATCCTAGTGACAACGACTGCAGTCAAGTGTGCAGGAGTGAAGAACTGGGTCCATGCCAGCCACACAATCAGAGTTCAAGAACCTACTGATCGACATGTGAGTCGACGTCTGGAAGTGTGGGATAAAAGTCTAACAGCTGGGACAACAAGGATAAGAGAAAGGGTGCCAGAACTTGAAGATCGACCTGAAAGTCGACATCTGGAAACCCCAACTGCAAACACCTCTAGAGAAGAAGAGGAAGAAGAAGAAGAAGAAGAAAGAAATTCAGAAGTTCCAGAACCTGAAGATCGACCTGTAAGTCGACATCTGGAAACATCTGACACAAGTTCAGGATCTGATGATTCAGTTGCAAACTGTGAAGAATTCCGAAGAAGAACTTGGGGTTATAAACCAATTAGATAAGAAAATGAGCAAGAAAATGATCTAGATGAACAACCAAGTACAAGTTATGGTGGAAATCCTTCAGAAATAATATTAATAGATGAAGTAGGGAAAGAAGTACACAAAAAGTTAGAAAATTGAGAAGAACCCCGAGGAGCAATAGGGACAGATAGAGAAACAGAAGAACAGGGAAATTTAGAAGCAGAAAGGGAGGAAAACACCAAATCGGAAGAACACCGAGGAGGGACAGTAATAAGGGAAAACAAGAAGGAGAAGACAGATCCACCAGTAGGAGATGACGAGATCATAAGTTTCAAAATAAGAGACAATAGTGAAACAGTTGAAACAGAAACTGAAGAAAGTGGAGAAGAGGAAAAGGCAAAAACTGAATCAAGAAAAAGAAATTGGAAATCAGAAAGAGAAGAAAAAGAAGGTGAAGCCAAAAGGCCAAGAAAAGGAGATAATTGGCCCAACAGCTATATAAGAAAATTGAGATATAGAATAATAAGAGCAGGAGACGAAAGTGCTGAACAAGTGAATGAAATAACAAGTCAAAAGGGACAAGAAAAACCCAGTGGAAAAAGATTACAAAAGTCCAAAAGAACAAAGAAAGTGAATGCAAAGTATAAGTCACCTGAGTGGCTGTATATTGCACTGACAGATTACAAAGAAGAAGAAAACACTCACGAAAACCAGAGACTAAGAAGTCGAATGGGAAAAGGTGAGATGCAACAAACCTGAAGTGAAGACTTATAGTGCTTCTGCCGGACATGACAATTTTACTGGATGTGACAAATCACCAGATGTGACAACGAAAGAATTCTGGAGAGAATTAAAAGAAAGTACCAAGCAAAGACTTTTTGAAAGCAGAGTGGCATCTAAGTCATTTCTGAGGTGTAGTGACACAATTTTCTGAAACTTAACAAATAGAAAAAGCAAAATGGAAAATACTAGGGATAGAAGAGATAAATGTGAGTTTGTAAAAAGATGGTGTAAAATGTGCTGCTTTTGTACAGGGTTATTAATGACCATATGGATAGTTTTAGCAATCACAATTCCTATTAGTTTAGCTGTGATAGAAGCAAAGAATGATACTAAACCAGAAAAAGAAACTAATATTAAAGAACCAGTTATTTTAAGAAGTAGTGCAGAGTTACATAAGGATAAGTCAGTAACAGACTTTTCTAAAAATGTTTTTACAAAATTGTTGTACGAATATGTAGAGACAATGGATGTGAGAGATTGTTATGTTTGTATGCAGTTGCCTGCATCAGTGTCAGAAGGTGTGACTTATCATCACCTACCTCTAACTTATGGAATAACATGTAGTGTAATAGCAAGTTTATTTTATAAAACAGGTAGATTAGAATCTTATTAAACTGACATAGATAAGATTTTTGCAAACATTCCAGTAGTACCAGAACTTAACAAAGTAAAACCAGCAAAAGTTTTAGGAGAATTCTTTTTAGAACATAGAAAATTAACGTTAGAAGAAATAGTTAGTAACAACCTTACCTGTGAGTTAAAGAAAGAAGAAAAAGTATTTTTAGAAATGGTTGAAGAAAGAAGAATGAAATTTCAAAAAGAAGCAATAAAAGAGGAAGGAAAACATCTATGGACGTTTGAGGAAGGAAATCATGAAGGGAAAAAGATAAATGCAGCAATGACATTAGATTGGCCGCAAACAGGAAAGTTGTGTATTAGGAGAAATAAGACAGTCTATGACAATTACTTTGTTGGTTCCAGTATCTGCCATGACAATTATCAAATTCTGGGAGGTTGGGGATTCAAAGGTGGAAAAGATCCAATATTTCCAGGTATCTATTATATTTGTGGGAATAGAGCTTATTACAGGTTACCGGACCATTGGTATGGAACTTGCTATGTAGGCCTGGTCTTTCCAAAAATCTTTCATATGGACAGAGAAGAAAAGGGAACATACAAGATGATTAATAGCTTTACACGTAGAAAGAGGGAAAGTTTTTCAGAAATTGTAGGTGATATTTTTGGAGCATTAATACCAGCAGTGGGAATATCTTTGAATGCATTTAAAATTCGGAAGTTATCCACAGTAGTAGATCGTTTGTCTACAGATACTGCGGGAGGGTTCTTAATGGTAAATACCGAAATGGTTGCCATGAGAGCTATGGTGATGCAAAATCGGCTTGCCCTTGATATTCTTTTGGCAAAAGAGGGTGGAGTCTGTGGAATGTTGAAAGTCCAACATTGTTGTACTTACATTCCTGATAAAAGTGAAAATATACAGAAGTATATTACAAATATTACAAATTTGCACAAAGAACTAGTTCCACTGGAGGCTGAAAATGTTTTGGGAAAACTTGGTAGAGGGTTTTCTTCGGTAGCAAATTGGTTGACCAGAATGAGTAGACTAATGATAGGGAAAGTTATAATAATAGCAACTGTAGTAATATTGTTAGCCATGGTGTTGAAAATAGTAATAACGTGTATAAAAAGAAAAGTAAGACAAAATAAGATAAAAAGAAATAACAGAATAATGAAAGAAAGAGAGAGAGAAATGGGTGAAATTGAGTTGGAGAAAATGAAAGAAAACATGTATAAGGAGACAAAAAGACAAGATGAAGAAGAAACAGATGTGTAAATAACAGAAAGCAAAGGATAAAAGACATGCTGCCTGAAAAGAAGTATAACTTGGGTTTTATGTGGTGATTTAAAAATCACCAAAGGGGGGAGTTGATGGAGCAGGGAAAATACAAATTTTTAACCCCTAACAAATTTTATAAATAATTAATAAAATGTTTGTTTAAATGTATTAATCAACACTGTATGTGTGGGAAAGGTAACATGCAAATGTGTGTGCTAAATAATCTATTAATGGATGTCCGTGTGTCTAATTATAACGTAAAAATAAATGCGTACTAATTTAAAATAAATGCATGTTTTTGTGCTTCATAGAAATAAAACGTGTTGTTGCAAAAACAATAGTGATGGTAAGTAAGGAACAGCTTAAATGTTGCTTTCTGCTAGGTAATAACTAATTGGGGTACGTAGATAACGGGAGGGAAACGAAAAGGCTATTTTTCTCTATTTTAATGATGTGTTGTTTACTTCAAATTAGTGCTTCTAAAGTATAACCGAGTGGCGATATAAAATGGCTGCCAGTGGGAAGATGTGCGCAGGCGCAAGGGGGACATGTGACACGGGATGAAGTCGGAGAAAAACTAACCTCATGATGTTGCTGAGAGGCTAGGATGCGAGAAATGGTCAAGGCTGATGTGACCTAATTGAACTGATAGTGTGCCGTGGTGATCAGCAGAAGACCCATGGGAAACCAGTTTAAGAGAAAGGACAATGACTGCGGAGTTCTCGAATGTATCGAAAGAAGTTACAAATGTACTGATCGAAGCGGATGGAAACATGTCTTGAACGTGTGGGAAAGGAAATGATCCAAGGACCATTGGATCCAAGAGAACTTGATTAAAAGGACGAATAAGATGACATGCATGGACCAATGAAAGAAAAGCGTGTTATTAATGTTGCAACAATTAGTTAGCAAAGTTAGAATTAGGGTATAAGAGGGCCTACTCTTAGTGGGAGGGGGGTCAGTCGCAGTCACAGTCAGGAGCGGAGTTGGAGAGTCGTGTTGGTGTTGGTGGCTTCCAGTGCTGGGTGGTCCTGATCGATCCCTTACTGAGCGGGAGATGCTGAAAGACTGTTAGATGAGACAGGTTGCAGGTAGCTGATGCTGACGAGCTGAAGTTGCTGTTGCTGTCTTAATTTTCCAGTTGAGTATGAGAATCAGGTTATTTCTAAATTCTTTAACTTAGGTTAGAAATCATTAGGCTAAATTAGGAAGGTAGGCAGGTATTAGGGTTTTGGCTTCATGACAAAAATTTCCTTTCTGCAATAAATTGATTATGCTTAATAAATATTTGAATTAATAATGAATGAATAATTGAATAAAAGTTTAAAATTCTTTCTCATGCTTTTAAAATTATATAAAATTTAAGATTCTTTAAACCAAAATGACTCAGTGGTTATTTTCCTAAATGATTGTGACATCAGTAATTGGTTATTGTGATTCAGCTGGTCTTAATCACTATGAACTAATTTTTTACATGAATGATTCATCGACAAAACAATGAGCAGGAATATCTTAAGAAATAACTAAAAGAAAGCGATAAATTAAGGTAATAAGATATCCCGGCTCCTTCCAGCGGTACATAAATGGTGTTTTCCATTTAGTTCTCATGCTTCTCCTAGGAATACAGAATTTCGTAAAGGTATAAAGGAAATCCAGGTGTGTGCGTGTGTGTTAGGCGATGTTTATGGGCCCCATCGTCATGTGGATGTGAGAAAATATAGTTTATCCCTGGATGACCTATAAGTGACCTAGGAGGAGAATAGTTTTTATTGTACGCGCTGCATCAGTGGTTCACTGTGATTTTAAACTTTACTTTCCTTGTAGCATTCTTTGCTGGGAGGTGCCTGGCTCCCTTTTATTTTATTTTCCTTGTAAGCACTTAGTGCCGGAGTTGCCTGGCTCCGTTTTTGCTCTTCCCCTGTCCTTACCTGTTCCTGCCTTTAGAGGAGGGCGTGGTGTGTGTTCTCTCCACCCACCCTGCTCTCGTTGGACTGGTGTGACTGGGCCATGCCCCTGGTGACAGGAGGCGGCTACTTCTGCATACACACGGCGTGGACGCACCAGAATCAAGACCTCCGGCCAGAGCGGAGCAATCTTTTGTCAAATCCCACTCTCCCCCGAGTGTGAGCACCACTCGGAGTTGAGTGTTTTATTGTGTGGTTCACTGTGATTTTAAACTTTAATTTCCTTGTAGCATTCTTTGCTGGGAGGTGCCTGGCTCCCTTTTATTTTATTTTTGTTATAAGCACTTAGTGTTGGAGTTGCCTGGCTCCGTTTTTGCTCTTCCCCTGTCCGTACCTGTTCCTGCCTCAAGAGGAGGGCGTGGGTTGTATTCTCCCTGCCCGCCCTGCTCTTGTTGGAGTGGTGTGACTGGGCCATGCCCCTGGAGACAGGAGGCGACTATTCCTGCATGCAAGCAGCGCAGACGCGCCAGAATCAAGACCTCCGGTAAGAGCGGAGAGCTCTTTAGTCAAATCCCACTCTCCCCCGAGTGTGAGCACCACTCGGAGTCGAGTGTTTTATTGTGTGGTTCACTGTGATTTTAAACTTTACTTTCCTTGTAGAATTCTTTGCTGGGAGGTGCCTGGCTCCCTTTTATTTTATTTTCCTTGTAAGCACTTAGTGCCAGAGTTGCCTGGCTCCGTTTTTGCTCTTCCCCCGTCCTTACCTGTTCCTGCCTCGAGAGGAGGGCGTGGTGCGTGTTCTGCTCTCGTTGGACTGGTGTGACTGGGCCACGGCCCTGGAGACAGGAGGTGGCTATTTCTGCATGCACGCAGTGCGGACACACCAGAATCAAAATCTCCGGTAAGAGCGGAGTGCTCTTTAGTCAAATCCCACTCTCCCCCGAGCGTGAGCACCACTCGGAGTCGAGTGTTTTATTGTGTGGTTCACTGTGATTTTAAACTTTACTTTCCTTGTAGAATTCTTTGCTGGGAGGTGCCTGGCTCCCTTTTATTTTATTTTCCTTGTAAGCACTTAGTGCCGGAGTTGCCTGGCTCCATTTTAGCTCTTCCCCCCGTCCTTACCTGTTCCTGCCTCGAGAGGAGGGCATGGTGCATGTTCTCCCCGCCCGCCCTTCTCTTGTTGGACTGGTGTGACTAGGCCACGCCCCTGGAGACAGGAAGCAGCTACTTCTGCATGCACGTGGTGCGGACGCACCAGAATCAAGACCTCCGGTAAGAGCGGAGCGCTCTTTAGTCAAATCCCACTCTCCCCCGAGTGTGAGCACTACTGAGAGACAAGTGTTTTGTTGCATGATTCACTGTGATTTTAAACTTTACTTTCCTTGTAGCATTCTTTGCTGGGAGGTGCCTGGCTCCCTTTTATTTTATTTTTGTTATAAGCACTTACTGCCGTAGTTGCTGGCTCCGTTTTTGCTCTTCCACCCCGTCCTTACCTGTTCTTGCCTCGAGAGGAGGGCATGGTGCGTGTTCTCCCTGCCCACCCTGCTCTCGTTGGACTGGTGTGACTGGGCCACGCCCCTTGAGACAGGAGGTGGCTACTTCTGCATGCACGCGGCGTGCTAAAGACAAACCCGTTTGCGTCCGTCCGGCTGGGGCCAGGGGCCAGAACCCCTGCCGGTTTCATGACCCAACCTAGGATGATTTTCTCCCCTGAACTTCTTAGAAGCCTAAGACTGGAGACAACACCTAGCTGTTCAAGGGACCTAATGAGGGATCTAACTGGGTAACCTCCCCAAGCGGAATGTCCACATTGTAGGTTTAAATTGGAACCACCCAAGAGGTCCCCGCTTAAACAAAATGTATTCCATTTCATCCTACTCAATTGTAGATCACTAAGCAAACATAAGCAGGAACTAGCAGAACTTATTGAGGAGCAACTACCTGACAGCCTCTTTTTAATGGAAAATTGGCTAAGTGACACCTCTGCCCCCGATATACTAGACGCAATTCTGGCAGGCTATGGAATTTTAAGACAGGATCGCATCTTAAAAAGAGGCGGCGGGATAGCCATTGCCTATAAATTATCATTGAAATGCTCTATCAAGGAAGCCAATATCGACAACTGTGAAGCCGTCTCTTTTGTACAAACCTTGGCAGGAAACGCCGCTATCACAGGATTCTTAATTTACCGCCCACCAGGGCCTACCTCACATTTTATAGCGAGCCTAGCAGACAAGATTCCTCTACCAGCTTTACGCCACACTAAACTATTAGTCTTAGGGGATCTCAGTATGTATTTCGAGGCTAATCCAGCCCCCGATGCGATAACACTTAGCAACGAATTGGAGGCAGTTAATATGACCCAAAGAGTACATGACCAGACACATCAATTGAGCCATACTTTGGATCCGATATTTGCTAATTTTCCCGATCTAAGAGTCAAGGAGACTCAAGTGACCCTTTGGTCGGACCATTAAGTGGTGCCTTTTAGCATCACAGGTTCAAGGATACCTCCAAACAACTTAAAGGACCGAGGGCCCCGAAGCAGGAAATGTAATTCAATAAATTCCACAACCTTCATTACAGCCCTGAGCCATGACTTACCCCAGCTAGACATTGTTAACATGGCTAACTGCCAAATTGAAGAATGGATTAGGTCAGCAGTGGAAGAAGCTGGACCATGGTCAAAAGGGAACCCAAATACGAGAGCTAAGCAAACGGCCCCCTGGTTCACAGACCAACTTCAAGCAGTAAAAAAGGCATGCAAAAGCCTGTAGTGGATATGGAGAAGAGACTACAATCCGGTCAGTAGAAACACCTACAAAGAAGAACTCCAAAAATATCATGCTCTAATTAGAAAAACCAGATGTGATTTCTACACAAGGAAAATAGAAACGGCCAATAATTCCTCGAAGGAACTGTACTCCATTATGAAATCATTGTCTTCCTTAGATCGCACCAGAGAACCCCCCACAGTGTCTGCAGAGAACTGCAACTTGATTGCGAACTATTTCGCATCAAAAGTGGCCAAAATCTATGAATCATTTCCCCTGGAGGCTAGAATCCCTTTGAGTCTTGAGGCTTTACCAATAGACTCAGACGACATCTTCAGCCTTAAAGAATTTACAGTCCCCGACACTGCCAGCTTGGAAAAATTAGCTTGCAGTATTAAATCAGGCTCACCCTGCAATACGGCCCCACCCAAGGCCTTAATACAAGGATTTAGCGTGATTATTCCCTCTTTACAACATCTTAAAATGGAAACAAGCCACTGTCATAGCCCTACAAAAAAGCCTTCTAGTGATCCTATGGCTCTTGATAATTTACGTTCGATCTCATTACTCCCGACAATTGGCAAACTAGCCGAGAAGGTGGTTAACAATCAACTTACTGATTTTATCATCATGAATGATCTTTATCATTCGACCCAATCGGGTTTCAGGCCATCCTACTCGACAGAATTGGCTCTCTTGTTAGCCACTTAAACCCTAAGGCAATGCTCGGAAGCATGTCAGATGGCCCCTGTTAGACTTGCACCATTGGCGTGGGTCTCCCTTCCATTTTTTGCTGTTGCCTCTTATGTTTTTGCTGTTTTTAGATGCTTTTGGGCACTGGGCCACTGCTGTTCAGTGCTACAGTGCAAGTGCTCCCTACTGTAAATTGTTGTATGGATTAGTGATTCCATGATTGGCTTGTTTGATTTACTTGTCAGACCCTAGTACAGTGCACCACGTGTGCCCAGGGCCTGTAAATCAAATGCTGCTGGTGGGCTTGCAGCACTGATTGTGCCACCCACAGAAGCAGCCTGTAACGTGTGACTCAGGCCTGCCATTGCAGAGCCTGTGGGCAGTCTGTGACTGCCATGTCGACTTGGCAAGTGCACCCACTTGCCAGTCCCTAAACCTTCCCTTATCTTCATATCAGACACCCCTAAGGTAGGCCCAAGGGCAGGGTGCATTGTAAGTATAAGGTAGGACATGCCCTGGTGTGTGTGGCATGTCCTAATAGTGAATTACAGCCATTTTCGTTTTTCACTATTGCAAGGCTACCTGTTCCCCATAGGCCAGAATGGGCAGTTTGATTATAACATCTTATAATCCTAACTGACCCAGGGAACATGGTAGAAAAATGAATTTAGTATGCCTGAACTCAGAATGATAAAATACATCTTTTAGTAAAGTTGGTTTTAACATTCTGTGTTTGAAAATACCACTTTTAGAAAGTAGGTATTTTCTTGCCTAACTGTCCAAGCCTGCCTCTGCTAGGTTGTGTATTGTGTGTCTGGCTTTGTGAGTGACAGGGGCTGGGGGATTCCAGGAGACAGGGTGAGTCAGCAAAGAGCTGAATAGACCTTCCTGCATATAGAGTGGTGGGAGGAGTTGCACCTGGGTCTGAATAGGGCTCTGCCTGCCTTCCACAATGCTGGCTCCACCTCCTGCCGGGCGGCTGATGACTCTGCCCCTCACTCACAAAGGGAGAAGGTGTCTCCTGACAGAATGCCCCCAGAACTGGTTTGGACCAGGTACAGGACCCTCTGCCTTCAGAGGACAAAGGATTTTTGACCATAAATACAGGGGCCCAGACCCCATGAAATTAGATCACTTCTGGGAAATCAAGAAACCTGTTGCCAAGGAGAAGAACCGGAGAAGCTGAAGGAGGAGTACTGCCCCTGTGCTGTTTTGCTGATTGGGGTTGGCCTGCAGTGGTTGCTTTCTGCCAAGAACAGGAGAAAAGACTTTGCAGTGCTTTATCATCTTGAAGAAGAGAATCTCCAAGGGCTTGAACTGAGCTTGCCTCCTGCCTGAAGTCACAGGGACACAACAACTTCACCCCTTCTGTTTGCCTGCATCTAGAACTGCTGTTTTAGCTGCTAACCGAAGGAGATTGCAACACCTACGCCGGCGAGCGACGCCGCAACCTGCACCGAAGCCGTGGGCACCGCTCGTGAAGAGCACGACGCACCGCCCCGACTTGCACCGTAGGCCCGACGCCTGCTGACGCCATGCGACATCGACTCCGAAGCCGTCACCGAGGCCGCTGCCTGCACCGGAGCCGAGGACACCGCTCGTGACGCTCACGATGCACCGTCCCGACTCGCACCGCAGCCCCGACTTCACCGACGCCCGGGCTTCATCACCGCGGAGCTGATCCTCGACGTGGGTGACCCCCGAATCCATCGACACCGCACCATCGTAAGGAACCGACGCCTCGCCGCCATCCGTGACGTCACCTCCCCGACACAGTAAGGAACTGACGCCTCATCTCCCCTGCGCTGCAGTAAGGAACCGAGACATCACCTCCCCTGGGGTCGTAAGGAACCGACGCCGCCAGCGCCAACGAAGCATCACCTCCCCGACTCCGTGCACCGTCTTTGTTTTCATCGAATTCCAGGTACTGTTCTTTGTGGGTCTGCTTGACTCCGGGCCCGACACCGCGCACCTCGCGGTCGGCGCCGTACTTTGGGATTTCCACCGGTCACGACATCGTGATAATGCCAAGTGGAGTTATTTGTTGCTACAAGCTTTATTTGATTGACTATATTTTAAAAGCCTTCTCCTGTATAACTGAGACTGTGAGAAGTACGTTACGAGTGCAAAGTAAAGGTACTTGTAACACCAGTAAGGGATGGTTCGATAACAATTGTACAAAAAGTTATACGAATTTAAAGAATGCTCTACATAGATCAGTAAGAGATAAAGAGGAAATTAGGATCTGTAGAAAGTTGTATACCATAGCCAGAAAAAACAGGATGAACGAACTAAAAGAAAAGGCTTGGAAGAATCTAAGTGATGCAGCCTTCACAATTTTGGTCAGCTGTGAACGCCCCATTCCTTAACAATAGACTGGATGCACCATCAATCGAGGTAGCAATAGAGGAAAAAATGTGGGTGGATTTCTTCTCAAGTGTTTATTCCCTACAGAAGATCAGTGAGAGGGAAGTAGTTTGTGGGCAAAATACGGAGGGGGAACACCAGAATTTTATACCCATTGATTTCCATATAACTTTGCAGGATGTTACCTCGGCTATAAAGGCAAGTAAGAGTGGTAAGGCCCCCGGTCCTGATGGTGTACCAATTGATCTTTTTAAGTCTAATTTTGAAATGTGGGGTCCAATTTTAACACGGGTCTTACAAGCTTGTTGCGCAAGGGGATTCATAGGTACTTGGTCTGAATCAATCATCGTCCCCATTTTTAAAAAGGGGGATCGGGAAAATCCTGCATGCTACCGTCCGATATCTTTGTTAGATTCACTCATGAAGGTAGCGGGCAGGATTGTTTTAGACCGGTTGCAATTATGGGCGGAAGAAAATAGTATTTTGAGTGATGTACAGTACGGTTTTAGATCAGGTCTAGGTATTAACGAGCAGGTTCTTAATCTTAATATTTTAATTGGAAAGTACACGCAGGCAAAAAGGGGAAATTTTATTTGGCATTTGTTGACCTCACAGCTGCATTTGATTGTGTAATTCATAATAAGCTGTGGGGCGTTCTTAGAGATTTAAAGGTTGATCCTATTTTAATACAGTTTTTAAGAGAGCTATACTCTGGCGCTACAGCAAAAGTCCGGTACGGACTTAAGGGAGAGTGTACTGTGCCGTTTAAAGTTGAGAAGGGAGTGAGGCAAGGCTGCGTTTTGGCACCACTGCTGTTCACTTTGTATACAAATGCTTTGGAACAGGAGTTGGTGGCAAATGCTGGGGATCCGCCATATGTAAATAAACGCCCGATAGTCTCCCTCCTCTATGCCGACGATGCCGTACTTATGGCACGTACCCAGATTGGTCTTCAGAAGGCTCTTACTTTTTATACAAGTTTTATGGACAACCTTGGATTAAAAATGAATGTAAAGAAAAGTTTTATTATGACTTGTGGGCGAGGGAAACATAAGGACCGCAGTTTTCAAGCTGGGGGAAGCAGGGTGGAATCTATTAACTCCTTTTGTTACCTGGGTGTTCTTTTTGATCGCACAGGGTCTTGGGCACTAGCGATAAAGACTAGGAGCCTTCTGTTTATGAAGTCTACCGCGGCCTTAATTAAATTTACAAAAAAATTGGGGAAAAGGCCACCAGAAATTCTTTTAAAAATCTATCAAGCTAAATGCGTGAGCATAGCAACTTTTGGGGCAGGTATTTGGGGCTTTTATGATTGCACATCGATCCAATATGTGGAAAACGCCTTTTTAAGATTTATTTTGGCAGTCCCGGCCAGTGCTCCAGTTTTTAATTGCCATAGCGAATTAGGAGTAACATATATCTCTGACCTTATTAAGGCGCAACCGGTGCTGCTCTGGCACAGAATCTGGACCTCTGCTAGCACTGGTTTAAATAGGGAAATAATAACTGATGTAATGAAACTAGATAATGCCAGCAAGATTCCCTGGTTGAAGTATGTAAGTAATTTTATGCAGGACATCGGGCGTCCAGAGTATTTTTCCCTACCTGAAAATATGAATTGTATTAATCGGAAGGATTTAAAAAAATTTGTATGACCC
This sequence comes from Calotriton arnoldi, assembly GCA_963921515.1. Taxonomy (NCBI): domain Eukaryota; kingdom Metazoa; phylum Chordata; class Amphibia; order Caudata; family Salamandridae; genus Calotriton; species Calotriton arnoldi. The sequence goes on along the minus strand of CAWUFW010006600.1, from coordinate 424,556 downwards.
ATCTGGAAGAAAATAGGTTAACTCTGGAAATGAATAAACCTACGGTGGTTGAACATCAACTAATTATTACAATATATAATATTCAACCATATTTGACCTGTACATTGGGGGGATACGATAGGTTTATACTAACGCGTTTTAGATTTGGGACTTTCCACCGTTTGATTAGCCATCCAGATATTAACAATTGGTCAAGGGAACTCTGTCGATGTCCTTGTGATAATATTTCATCACAAACGACTATTCACGCTATCCTATTCTGCAAATTCTATAAGGATGAAAGGCGAAGATGGGTATTACCGTTATTAAAACAGGGGGATGGAGACAATGTCGCCCTGCTTTTTTGTATTTACAGATGTTGGGAAATTATTATTGTATAGGATCTATGGTCGGTTTTCTGAAAAGTGTACATAGAGCTAGAAAATCTCTAAATATTTGAATGCCAGATGTAAAATTTATGATAGAAACATAGTTATGTGATGATGTATAGTATAATACATTTTAATCCCTGGACGTTAAAAAATAGTTACTGTTAAATGAATTGTTTTTTAATGAAATTTTATTTAGCAAATGTGTCTTAAATGAAATTTTTATGATGTGTGATGATATGTTTTTATTGCCTGCTTTTATGATTTTAATGTTTAAAATCGAATAAAGCTCGTTTTGATTGATTGATTGATTGATTGACTATCCTATTTTTGAAGATAACGTGAACTGTCTCTATCATTTTAAGTCTATTTTGGATTACAGTATTGTGGATTTTTGCTATTGGGTCTTGTGTTAAGTCTATATAAAGATTACTTATTTTTACATACAACCTGTGTGGTGTCCATCTGTAGTGTTTTCACTGTATTACTGTATGTGTTCACAAATGCTTTACACACTGCCTCTGAGATAAGCCTGTCTGCTCGTGCCAAGCTACCAGGGGGTGAGCAGGGGTTATTTTAGGAGTGTATCCCCCTTACCCTGACTAGAAGCAAGGGTCCCTATTTGGACAAAGGTGCAAACCATTGCCAACTAGAGACCCCCAGTTCTAACAGCCCCACTAGTGCTTTTGGACTTAAGTGCGGCCTTTGACACGGTTTCTCACTATCTCCTTGCTCTAAGACTCAGCAGCTGCGGGATCGTAGGCCCATCACTCCGCTGGATATGCTCATACCTGCACGGATGGAGTTTCCAGGTTTCCCACAAACCTTTCCTTTCAGGGCTCCATTTTAAGCCCAACCTTATTCAATCTCTACATGGGCCCACTGGCAGAGATCGTGGAATGTCACAAGGTGTCTATAGTGTTATATGCGGATGACACAAAACTTATAGTCACACTTTCTCAAGACTCGGAAGTCATGACCGCCCGCTTGTCTGCCTGCTTAGAAGAGCTAGCAACATGGATGGCCAATCATTGCCTCAAGCTAAATGGCAATAAGAATGAGGTACTGGTTTTAGGAAAACCCTTATATATATGGTCATCAGCATGGTGCCCCAATGCATTAGGTCAGGTCCCCACGCCCAAAAATACATTGAAAAATCTTGGGATTTGGTTTGATTCAAATCTCTCCTTCGATCATCAGATCAGAGTAGTTGCTGGAAAGTGCTTCGGCATTCTTAAAATGGTAAGGAAATTGATTGATCTCCTGCCGATACCTGCCAGAAAGACCATTGTTCACACTCTGTTCACAGCACATTTGGAATATGGGAATGTCCTTTATTTAGGCGCCAACAAAGGTAGCCTGACGAGACTCCAGCATATTCAGAGCGCTGCAGTTCGTCTGGTTTTAAGGCTTCCCAAGAGATCGTCTGCCTCAAAAGCTCTGGCCAATTTACATTGGTTTCCAGTGGAAAAGAGAGATATTTTTAAGGCAATGTGTTACTGCTACAAAATGTGGTGGTACAAGGGACCCAGCTACCTGAGAGCTCTCATTACAACTTACTGCCCTTATGGTGCTTTGCGATCATGTGGAACCCTGCAGGCAAGAGTCCCCAGAGTCTACAGGGGTAGAATGGGCGCTCGCTGGTTCAGCTACCGAGCTGCAAAAACATGGAATTCTCTTCCGCTCTCCCTGAAGGCTTGCTCTACTGAATGTGCCTTCCACAAAGATTTGAAAACATGGCTTTTCAGGTCCCTCTCTTCATTCGTCTACTCTTGCCAAGTTCCGCTCGCCTTCCGTTTGTCTTGTTTCAGCGTGGGGACACACCGTTTGGTGTAACAATGCACTCTACAAATGACGATGATGATGATGAGATATATACATATATATATATATTACCTACTGGCGTTTGCCAGTAGGTAGTTATATTTACAACCTAGTTTCCATAGGAAAAGCATTTTTTGATTTGCTAATAACTTTGGCGTCGTTTGACGAATCTTTATGATTTGTGAAGCGGGGGCTGAGAAAAAAGGGGGGTCCCAAAACACGTTTTCTCCATGTTAATTTCCATAGGAAATTTTGCGACGAGCTACAGCCCGAACTGCTGAACGGAATTACCTCAAATTTGGCAGAAAGGTAGAGCTTGGTTCAAAAAGCGACCTTTTTTTAAATGGGGTAAATCCGTTCAGTAGTTTTTGAGAAATACAAAAAATAAGAGTAAAAAAATCAATTTCCCATAGGAAACTTTGTGCAAGGCTACAGCCGAAACTACTGAACAGAATTACCCCAAATTTGGCAAAAAGGTAGTGCTTGGCTCAGAAAGCGACCTTTTGTAAAATGGTGTAAATCCGTTCAGTGGTTGCTGAGAAATAAGAAAAATAAAAGTTTCGATATCTGGGCGGAGCCTAAGTCCCGTGCACGAGCTTCACTGTGATTGGCTGCAAACACTCCAAACCAGGAAGTATTGGCAGCCATCTTGTGGCTCGGTAGAAGCGAGTCACTAGAAAACAGAGAAACAAAGGTATAAAACAAGAGAAGGGGGCAGGGTAGAAACACCGTGACCCCCTAGGCCTGCTCAGGGGGTCCCAGAAAGACCCCAGGGCCAAAAAAAGCATTTTTTATAAAAATAAAAAAACCGACGCAATTCGCGATGGGGTCGCGGGTTCCCGCGTTTTATTTTAATGTGGTCCCCGGGTGGGCTGGGTCCCGTGGGCATTTCTTAAAAAATAATAGCTGGGGGTCGCTGGGGCTGCGGGGCCCGCTGGGGTCCCCGCAGCCTTGCGGCTTCACTCATGTTGGGAGGGGGGTTGCGCGGCCCCTCTCCTGGAGCCCTCCATCTGCTTATAACTTTGGCGCCGTTTGACGAATCTTTACGAAATTTTCAAAAAAGTTTCTCTTTTTTGATCAGCTCCAATCTTGAAAGTTTGGGGGTGTTTGGTCAAAGGGGGCTGAGAAATAAGGGGAGTCCCAAAATGTGTTTTCTCAATATATTTTCCATAGGAAACTTTAGACAAGGCTACAGGTCAAACTGCTGAACGGAATTACGCCACATTTGTGAGGGAGAAAGGTTGTGGTCGAGAAAGCGCGCTTTTGTTGAAATGGTGTAAATCCGTTCAGTAGTTTTTGAGAAATATCAAATTTTACAGATATCGATATTTGAGAATTCTGAAATCTGATTGGCTGAGGGTTACGAGCACGAGCTCGCTGCTCATTGGCTGTGAACGGTTGAAACTAGGAAGTGTTGGCAGCCATTTTATGACTTAGTCCGTCAGCTCGCATCTCTCCGTGTAGAAGCCATTGGGTGTGTAGTTTTACCTCTGCGAGGCAACACTGGCATCTGTGTCTGTGTAAGATACTCCTTTCACGCTGCCTCTCCCCACATCATGAGGTCGCGGCTATGCCTTTAGAAGCCAGTCCGTTGGCTCGGAGCTCTGTGAGTCAGTCTGTCGGCACGACCCTCTACACAACCCAAACACCACTGCACTACCTAACTAAACACTAAACCACTACTGCCAGCACGACCCCCTACACTACAGAAACACCACTGCACTACCTTAAACCCTAAAACACTACCCCCAGCATGACCCCCTACACTACAGAAACACCACTGCACTACCCTAAACCCTAAAACATTACCCCAGCATGACCCCCTACACTACCCAAACACCACTGCACTACGTAACTAAACACTAAACCACTACTGCCAGCACAACCCCCTACACTACAGAAACGCCACTGCACTACCTTAAACCCTAAAACACTACCCCCAGCATGACCCCCTAAACTACAGAAACACCACTGCACTACCCTAAACCGTAAAACACTACCCCCAGCACGACCCTCTACACTACCCAAACACCACTGCACTACCCTAAACCCTAAAACACTACTCACAGCAGGACCCCCTACACTACGTAAAGACCACTGCCCTACCCTAAACCCTAAATGTACCCCCAGCACCCTCTACACTACACAAACACCACTGCACTACCGTAAACCCTAAAACACTACCCACAGCAGGATCCCCTACACTACACAAACACCACTGCACTACCCTAAACCATAAAACACTACCAGTCCATTGGCTCACAGCTCTGCGTTTGCGAGCCGACGGCCCATAGCTCTCTCTGTGCGAGCCGAGCCCACGGGCCGTAGCTCTCCCATTGCGAGGCTGCCCGATGGCCCGCAGGTCTCCCTGTGCTAGCCGGATCACAGTTGTCAGTCTGCGAACCGATATTGGGAATATAAGGCGGCTCTAAAAAGAGCCTTTGTGTTTATTAGTTGGAGCTACATATAAGTGCGGATGCACAGCTTCAGGTTATTCAGAAAAACTCGATTTCCCTGATCTGTGAAGTGTACTCCATCACTTCTGTAGATATCAGCCATATCATAACGTATGTTGTTGTTGTAGATCGACCCCATTCTATGGTCTCTGAGGTATGCAGACACAGCTTTGTTGACTTTCTTCCTAGATTTTTCAATCTGAGGACAAAATTTGTTTGACCATTTCCACTTCTGTCTTTGGCATATATTGGAATATGCAAAGACAGTTTGAGGCAAAAGCAACATCAATTGTCTAAAGGTGTCCTTCATTAGCATTTCCAAACCTACCCCAGTCAATGTGCCTAGGTCATTTCCACCACAGTGCACAATCATGAGGTCAGGGAGTTGGAGATGCAAACAGGTTTTAACCAAAGGGAGTAATTGGTGCCACTTCAATCCTCTCTGTCCAAACCATTTAATGTCCACATTTTGTAAACCTAGGTCTAAGTCAATACGTCTCTGTTCTGCATACCTCTTGCACCAGAAAACATAGCTATGTCCTACGATCCACACTAGCATTTTGAAGGTGTAGCTGGAAGATATGGATAGATGTCTGTAGCTCATGCAGTCCGTTCGTAGAATAAGATATATGTTTAAAGATGGGGAACTACTTTTTTTTCTCATACAAAACAATAACTGATTGGGAGATGAAAAACATTGTTTACTAAAAAGTAGGGTGCATATTAGTTTGTCGAAAAGCATCTTTGTGATTGGTTAATAAAAAGCAGTTTCAACGTAGAGTTCATATGATAGGATAAAATTTGCTCAGTTCAACCACACCTGCTACTTGCATTTGGAAGGCACTGTTCGAACTTAAAACAATGGTGAACTTTTAACCTGCACGTGCCCTTAAATGTTTGAGAAAATGTTGCAAAAAAATATCGTTAGGTTTGAAAAAATGATGAACTTTTAACCTGCACGTGTCGTAGAATGTTCTAGAAAGTTTGTTGATAGAATACGTTGAACTTCTCACCTGTATGTGTTCTTAAATTTAAAAAAACTGTTTATATGGAAAGTTCAAAAATAACCAATAGAGAGAAGTTTTGCAATTTGAAAAAATAAAGGAACTATTCTGATTTGTTCTTTACATGTATTTATGTGTGGAGCAACAGGGAAATTGTGCCATTACTGATTCCATTCTTGATGAGAGCGGTGCATTACATGTACTGTGTGACAAAGAAAGAATTGCAAATTTGGCAGGGAGAAAGGTCTTGGTGCAGAAAGCGCGGTTTGGTGGAAATGATGTAAATCCGTTCAGTAGTTTTTGAGATATTAAAGGAAAAAAAGATATATATATCTGGACTGTGCCTAACTCCCGAGCACAAGCTTGCCTCTGATTGGCTGCTAACAATTCAAACCAGGAAGTGATAGCAGCCATCTTGTGCCTCGCATCGAGTGAAAATATAAAAGAAAGGTCCCGGGGGCAATTTAATATACCGGAGCTCTGTCTGTGCGAGATACCGCTTTCACGCTGCATCTCCCTACATCAGCAGGTAATGCACCCTTTTCCACCATCAACAGCATACCTCCAACAACATACTTGGGCCCGCAAGTCTGCCTCTTTGAACCACTTGTCGGCTCACAGCTCTTCAGGTGCGAGTTTTCAGGCCCGCAGTTGTATCTGTGAAGCCAATACTGGAAATATACCGGAGGTGTCTCTCTGCGAGATACGCTCTTCACGCTCCCTCTCCCCACATCAGTGTTCCGCAGCTATCCCTTTGGAAGCCGATGGCCCGCACCTTTCCCTATACTAGTCGGCCCGCAGGTGTTCCTCTGCGAGCTGGCCTGCAGCTCTTCCTCTGCGAACTGACGGGCCGCGGTTCTCCCTCTATGAGCCTGCTAGTCGGCTCGCAGTTCTTCATCTACGAGCCAGACAGCCGGCTCTTAAGTGTCTGAGAACAGATGTAATGGAGGCAACGATCATGCAGGTCGGACACCGAACACTGCTCCGACATCCCCCAGTAGGAGCTCCTTGTCCGCCATCTCCCCTCACCCCCACCCCCCACAAACAAATGTGACAGTCACGTTAGGTTGGACAAATAAGAATATTAGTCATGTATGGATTTACATATAAAACATTTTATTAAAACAAAACAACAACAAATAAAACTATGTACAGCCATGTCGTGTCATCGCTGGACCATTTGTGAATCACTGCCTGTAAGACAAAAAGAAAGATAAGATGGTGCGTCATGCGTCCAGCAAAGGAGAAAGAGAAAGAGAGAAAGAGTGAGGGAGAAAGAGAGAAACAAAGAAAGAGTAAGAGAGAGGAAGACAAAGAAATAGAGAAAGAGTGAGAGAGAGAAAGAGAGAAATAGTGTGAGAGAGGAAGAGAGAGAGAGAGAAAGAATGATAGAGAGGAAGAGAGAGAGAAAGAGTGAGAGAGAGGAAGAGAGAGAGGAAGAGTGAGAGAGAGGAGAGAAAGAGTGAGAGAGAGGAAGACAGACAAAGACAGAGAAAGAGAAAGAGTGAGAGAGAGAAAGAGTAAGATACAAGGAAAAGAGAGAGAGAGAGAAACAGTGTGAGAGAGGTAGAGAGATAGAGAGAAAGAGAGAGAGAAAGAGTGAGAGAGAGGAAGAGAGAGAAAGAAAGAATGAGAGAGAGGAACAGACAGAGAAAGAGAGAAAGTGTGAGAGAGAGAAAGGAAGAGATGGAGAGGGAGTGTTGACACTGGAGAAGATCTTCGCAGCTTACCTTTGTGCCTCCGGTGTGTCTCCAACCACGTGCCGGGACATAGTGCACCCTTAAGTTTAGTGATCTGAAAGATAGTATAGAATTAGTAATTGCAGAGTACATACAACTGCACACGCCTAATTATCTGTTTCGGCAATGCGCACTCAGGCTGCTGCAGCCCATCCACTCCCACTGCTCGGAGGTGTCTGTGCGCTCTTGTGCACCCAGGTTGCTGCACACTATCCACTCCCACCGCCCAGAGGTTACTGCCCGCTGCTGCGGAAAGAAGTATCACTGCTCACCTTCCGCCACCGGCGTGTGTGTAAGAGGGTGCACCACGTGCTGAAGCAACTTTGTCAGGCATTGTCAGGATGGCCACGCATCATCGCAGTTTGTACACGCGTTCAGCTGTGGTGGTGTGGGGGGGGACGTCGATTCGTGAATCACAGCCTGTTAGATAAAAAGCAAGATAGGATTGTGCGTCATTCGTCCATCAAAGGAGAGAGAAAGAGAGAGAGAGAGAGAAAGAAAGAGTGAGAGGAAGACAGAGAGAAAAAGAAAGAAGGAGTGAGAGGAAGACAGAGAGAAAGAGAGAAACAGTGGGAGTGACAGGAAGAGAGAGAGAGAAAAAGAAATAAAGAGTGAGAGGAAGACAGAGAGAAAGAGTGAGAGAGACGAAGAGAGAGAGAAACAGTGAGAGACAGAAAGAGAGAGAAAGAGTGAGAGAGAGGAAGAGGAAGAGAGAGAGAAAGAGTGAGAGAGAGGAAGAGAGAGAGAGAAAGAGTGAGAGAAAGGAAGAGAGAGAGAGAAAGAGTGAGAGTGAGGAAGAGAGAAAGTGTGAGAGAGAGGAAGACAGAGAAAGAGAGAAAGAGTGAGATACAAGGAAGAGAGAAAGAGAGAAAGAGTGTGAGAGAGAGGAAGAGAGAGAGAAAGAGTGTGAGAGAAAGGAAGAGAGAGAAAGAGTGAGAGAGGAAGAGAGAGAAAGAAAGAATAAGAGAGAGAGGAAGAGACAGAGAAAGAGAGAAAGAGTGTGAGAGAGAGAAAGGAAGAGATAGAGAGTGAGAGAGAGAGAAAGAGTGTGAGTGACAGAAAGGAAGAGATGGAGAGGGAGAGTGAGTGTTGACACTGTGGAGAAAATCCTCACAGCTCACCTTTCTGTCACCAGTGTGTCTCCAACCACGTGCCGGGATAAAGGGCAGCCCTCAAGCTTAGTCATCTGAAACATAAAAATGGAATCAGTAATGGCTGACTACATACAACTGCGTATGCCTAAATCGCTGTCCCGCCTTTGTGTATCCAGGCTAGTGTACCCCATCCACTTCCACTGCCCAGAGGTGTCTACCCGCTGCTGTACACCCAGGCTGCTGCACTCCATCCACTCCCACTGCCTAGAGGTGTATGACAGCCGCTGCGCATCCAGGCTGCTGCACCCCATGCACTCCCACTGCCCGGAGGTGACTGTGTGCCGCTGCGCACCCAAGCTGCTGCACCCCATCCACTCCCACTGCCCGGAGGTGACTGCCCGCCGCTGCGCAAACAAGCCTCTCTGCTCACCTTACACCACCGGAGTGTGTCGAAAAGCATCCACCACGTGCCGAAGAAACCTCCTCACCCGTTGTGTACACACGGAGAGCGGAGCTCACAATTCAGGTTGAGTGTTGATTGCAGGATGGCCACGCTTCATCGCAGGCCTGCAAGACAAAAAGCAAGATAAGATTGTGCGTCATGCGTCCATCAAAGTAGAGAGAAAGAGAGATAGAGAGAGAAAGAAAGAGTGAGAGGAAGACAGAGAGAAAAAGAAAGAAGGAGTGAGAGGAAGACAGAGAGAAAGAGAGAAACAGTGGGAGTGACAGGAAGAGAGAGAGAAAAAGAAAGAAAGAGTGAGAGGAAGAGAGAGAGAAAGAGTGAGAGAGACGAAGAGAGAGAGAAACAGTGAGAGACAGAAAGAGAGAGAAAGAGTGAGAGAGAGGAAGAGAGAGAGAAAGAGTGAGAGAGGAAGAGAGAGAGAGAAAGAGTGAGAGAAAGGAAGAGAGAGAGAGAAAGAGTGAGAGTGAGGAAAAGAGAAAGTGTGAGAGAGAGGAAGACAGAGAAAGAGAGAAAGAGTGAGATACAAGGAAGAGAGAAAGAGAAACAGTGTGAGAGAGAGGAAGAGAGAGAGAAACAGTGTGAGAGAGAGGAAGAGAGAGAGAAAGAGTGAGAGAGGAAGGGAGCGAGAGAAAGAAAGAATGAGAGAGAGAGGAAGAGACAGAGAAAGAGAGAAAGAGTGTGAGAGAGAGAAAGGAAGAGATAGAGAGTGAGAGAGAGAGAAAGAGTGTGAGTGACAGAAAGGAAGAGATGGAGAGGGAGAGTGAGTGTTGACACTGTGGAGAAAATCTTCACAGCTTACCTTTCTGTCACCGGTGTGTCTCCAACCACGTGCCGGGATATAGGGCAGCCCTCAAGCTTAGTCATCTGAAACATAAAAATTGAATCAGTAATGGATGAGTACATACAACTGCGCATGCCTAAATCGCTGTCCCGCCTTTGTGTATCCAGGCTAGTGTACCCCATCCACTTCCACTGCCCAGAGGTGTATGACAGCCGCTGCGCACCCAGGCTGCTGCACCCCATGCACTCCCACTGCTCGGAGGTGACTGCGTGCCGCTGCGCACCCAGGCTGCTGCACCCCATCCACTCCCACTGCCCGGAGGTGACTGCCCGCCGCTGCGCAAACAAGCCTCTCTGCTCACCTTACACCACCGGCGTGTGTCGAAGAGGGTCCACCACGTGCCGAAGAAACCTCCTTACCCGTTGTGTACACGCGGAGAGCAGAGCTCACAATTCAGGTTGAGTGTTGATTGCAGGATGGCCACGCTTCATCGCAGGCCTGCAAGACAAAAAGCAAGATAAGATAGTGCGTCATGCGTCCATCAAAGGAGAGAGAAAGAGAGAGAAAGAAAGAGTGAGAGGAAGACAGAGAGAAAAAGAAAGAAGGAGTGAGAGGAAGACAGAGAGAAAGAGAGAAACAGTGGGAGTGACAGGAAGAGAGAGAGAAAAAGAAAGAAAGAGTGAGAGGAAGACAAAGAGAAAGAGAGAAAGAGTGAGAGAAGAAGAGAGAGAGAAAGAGTGTGAAGGAGAGAAAGGAAGAGACAGTGAGTGCTGTATCTCCCACCACGTGCCGGGACCTAGTGGAGCACTCAAGCTCCCACATCTAAACATAGTACAGAATTAGTAATGGGAGAGTATATACGAATGCATACGCCTAAATCGCTGTGCCGCCTTTGTGTATCCACTCCCGCCGCCCAGACGTATTTGCCCACCGCTGCGCACCCAGTCCTCACTGCTCACCTCTTTGCGGACAGGGCACCCTCCGCATCATGCAGTCCCACTCCGCAGGCCAACAGGTCTCACATTTGGTGCTGCGTCTTGATTTTGCCATGCCATAGGACATACTAGTGCACCTATCATCATCGCAGGTTGCACACCCGCTCAGTCCTTGCGGTGCCACTAACTCAGTGAACAGTGAGGCCACGCACGTGGTGGTAGGCCTCCCTGTTCGGTGGCTCAGGCCTACACTGCGGTCCAGCAGGGCACACAAAACCCGAGCTGTCCAGACCACCGGGACGGGCCATCACCGCAGGCTGTACACCCGCTCAGCAGTTACGGTACCCGTACCTCAGTGGACCGAAAGTCACCGTCCCAGGCCGGTGTGCCTATGCCGGCCGCAGTGCATCCGGTGCGAGCAACTCTGAAATGGCATCGAGCATGTGCGCCCGGTCTTTTTTATTGGCAGGGTCACGTGTCCTGTGATGCCTGTGCTGGATGGGTGTGGTGTGGGTGTATACTAGCCGGGAGGGAGTGGCTGTGGCGTACTGACAACTAGGGTGTGACCAGCAGATCACTGCAATGAAAATCTGGGCCATGTAGCGTTGTTGTCCTTCCCTGTAAGCGTAAGCGGAGTGGGCTGGCCTGGCGACTGACAGTTCTGCGTGAGGCTGTGAAGAATGACTCCGGAGCTATGGGCGTGGCTCCATCGTGAGCTGTATGAGGAATCAACTGATGCGGCACTGTTGCCAGATTGAGCTAGATCACGCACAATAGGGCTATCTTTTTCCCGGTTGTGCGGTAAAATTTAGGTTTGTGCTAGTTGCCAGAATATAAATATATATACAGCGCTCCAGCAAACTAGTATGTTAAAGCGCTTTATTAGACAAATATTTACTTGGCAGCCTGCTGCAACATCAATTCCAATCCATTCACCGCCTGCTTGACGATGTCCCTGCCCCTCCTTCCTTAAAGTAGCAATATTGGGCTAGTTTGGGCTACTTTTTGGTTGTCTTTGGGCTAGAGAATGCTTAAAAAATCTTGCAACACTGGCATGCCGGTGTTCTTGTTGTAGTGCTGCCGTCACCCGGGTCGCAAGCGTCAATGTGTCACTCTGTGAGCCAAGTCCCTGAACATGGCCAACATGGAAGGTACGGGGAATCATTAACCCTACATTTATCCATAGTTCCACACAAGAAAGATGGTGGACATGACACATCTGTGTGGGTGTGAATGTTTATTGCACATTCAGTGGAGTATTGCAGCTGTAACAATACTGGGCCATGCAAAATCCAAATTTCAGTTTTTGGGACATGGAGGGCAGCCAATTAGAGACAAGCTCGTTGTCGGAGTTAGGGTGCGCCAACATATGTACTTATACAATCACTCCGCCAATCCCCACGCACTTATAAATTCACTATACACTCTCCTTGAAGTACTCTAATCATCCAGTCTCTACTTACGTACTTGTACAATGACCGAGACAAAGTTACATAACCAAAGTTTTCTCCCACAGTCAAAGGTAAGTTGGTTGCGTACGCTGTCCAGAGCACAATGTAATGTGGTAGGGCCCAGGGGCAGCATGTTGCATACATAATGAACACACGGACACAGATAGATAGTGGAACTGGATACGAGCACGTGCACTCGACTACTTTTTATTACCAGGGTCACATGTCCAGTGACGTCTGTGCTGGATGTGTGTGGGGTGAGTGTAAGCCAGCCCTCTGGGATTGGTTGGTGCTGGTAACAAGTACAACAGTAATCTTCAGATCACACACAGAGATTCAATCATAAAGGGTCCATGACTTGTGCTACACTATGTTAGGGGCACCAGATCTGAAATCATACACAAAATATTCTGTCATAAAGGGTCCATCAGTTGTGATGAACTGAGGTAGGAGCATCAGAAGCATTCCGTGTGTGCACAGCTAGCGATGATGCGTGGTCCGGGAGGGCCGCACTGGTAGCAATGTCTGTTACCTACTGGACTGCGTCATCTGCAATCACAACTCCATCTGAATTGTGAGCCCTGCTGTCCGCAGTGTAGATCGAAGGCAGTAGTTAGCACAGACATCGAGGAAAGCTTTTTGTCACTTCCTCTTGAAAAAATTAAACGACATAGAGTACAATTCTGTCTGCAATTAATAAATCAAGACTGAATTCAAATTGTGAGCTCTGCTGTCCGCAGTGTAGACTGCCATTCAGTGTTCCTTTGGACTTGCAAGATGAATTTGGTTATTGTACTAAAGCTATAATTGATATCAAAAAAGTTCTTGAAGCAAGGATACTAAAAGGATATTATGTAGGTTTAAGGGTACGTGGCGATGACTTATGGTGCAGTGAGCTATTGGCACCTGAAGCACTCAGCGTGTGCGCATCCTGCGATGATGCGTGGTCCATGTGGGCCGCACTGGTAGCAATGTCTTTTGTTTAATGAATTCTGCCTTAATAAGGCCACGTGGCGTTTACTTGTGGTGCACTGAGTTAGTGGTACCTCTGGCGCTCAGCGTGTACGCAGCCTGCGATGATGCGTGGTCCGGGCGGGCCGCACTGGGAGCAGTGTGTCATGCCTACTGGACTCCGTCATCTGGAATCGCGACTCAATCTGAATTGTGAGCCCTGCTGTCCACAGTGTAGATCGAAGGCAGTAGTCTGTACAGACATAACTGTGCAGTGCTGTGCCGCTGTGTTCGCAGGGGGCTTGTGTCGAGGAGGCCCGCGGTCATGGCGGCAGCCACATGGCAGGGTGAGGGTCGCCGCTCTGGCAGATGCGTTGGCTTTCACACAAGTGAACCACGCCCAGAACCCCGGCCTATTTAGTCACACTTCTACGCTGGAGTGGCGTACGTTGGACCAGCCCACTGCGCTTCCGCTTACAGGGGGCGATGACACAGGTTCATGACCGAGATCTTCCCCACTGCCTGAGGTAACATGGTTGTGTCCACTGTTCATAACACTACAAGCACCAGATTGTTTTTGGATCGCACAGCAGATAGGTTTAATGAACATTATAATTAGAAATTAGCATTTAAAAAACCTTTGAAATTCACTGAAAAAACCATAGGTTTCAGTGACATTATAGTTACAAATTATCATGTTAAAAACCTTTGAAATTCACTGAAAAAACCATAGGTTTCAGGGACGTTATAGGTACTTGCACATTTCACTCGTACAAAACCATAGAAATTCTGCCGTTATACTTAGTTGAGCTAACTATAACTCACGCCCCCACAATGCACTGCTGATGACGTCACATATTACATCATTCATGACATGGTCAGTGACATCACTGATGACATCACTGATGACATCTCAAATGACATCACTGATGACATCATCCAGTGACTGTGTGTTTCTGTAAAGTTTAAATATGTTTTATAAATATATTGGCCAAGGTATATTGTAGAATGAGTGGCTGTATAAGTGTGTGGATGGAGGATTTAGTAGCTGTGTGACTGACTGTATAAGTGAGTGATTAAATGTCTCTTACTGAATTCATGGGTTAGTGACTAAACTGTGTGAATGTCTGTATCAGTCTGTCTATTGCTGTGTAAGCTGCTGCATTGGTTGATGAGTAGCTACATGAGTGTCTATATGGGTTATTGATTGGTTGCCTGAGTATTTGTATGGGTGCCTGAGTGTGTGTGTGAGTGGGTGGGAGGTGTGTGACTTTGTGCATAGATGTGTGAGTTCTTTATTCAGTGGGTGTATGGGTTCAAGAGTGCATGTGGAAACAGCTGTATGGTTGGGTGAGTGTGTGTATGGGTGTGTTGGTGAGTGAATGGATATCTCAGTGCTACATGTCCAAGTAACTACATATGTAAAACGCAGTGCATGAGAGAGTTTGAGTATATAAATGACTATACGTGAGAGTCAGTGATTGTGAGAGTGCTGTATGGATGAGTGTGTACTTGTATCAGTGATTGTATAAGAGAGTAAGTATATGTTAATATCACTATGAATAAGTGAGGTTGTGTGTGTATAACTGTATAGCTGAGTAAATAGAAGTGTGATTGATTCTTTGCATGACTGACTAGATGTGTGAGTCACTCTGGATGAGTTGTGGTGTGTGAGTGTTTGTATAGGTGTATGAGTGCCTATAATAGTGTTGTATTGATGAGTCTCTGCATGTATGAGTGACTTTATGGGTGAATGAGTGGATGTGCGTGCATATGTAGTAACTGGTATTGGTGTCTGTATTGTTTAAAAAATGGTAGTCTGTATTTTAGAATGGGTGTATCAAAGGTTTTATTAAGATATGAGGAGGTGCATCAGATTTTCACGTGGATGATGTCATCAGTGATGTGATTAGTGATATCATTTGAGATGTCATCAGTGATGTCACTGACCATGTCATGAATGATGTAATATGTGACGTCATCAGCAGTGCATTGTGGGGCGTGAGTTATAGTTAGCTCAACTAACTATAACGGCCGAATTTCTATGGTTTTGTACGAGTGAAATGTGCAAGTAACTATAACGTCCCTGAAACCTATGGTTTTTTCAGTGAATATATATATATATATATATATATATATGCATATATATATATATATATATATATATATATATATTTATTTATTGTTTTTTATTACTATTTTCAACCCCCACACACTTAAAAACACACCATGATATAAACGTACTAAAAAACAACTACATAAAAACGAACTTACTTATCTAAAAGTGACCTAAACTATTCCTAAACCTACACTGTACCTATACCGTTAACTATGTTCACTAAAATAACTATTTACAATGTAGAATAAAAAGAAGGGGATGTCAATGGACACTACATTCAGATGACCATGCGTCCTTGATTTTCTTAACATCTGTTGACACGTGATGTGTTTCCTCAATGATTCTGAAATACCTCCCCATTCACATCACACTGTTACAACTATCATGGATCACACACATGTCACAGAGCTACAACCATGTAGTCATCATATTTACTTGCCGCATCAGTATCCTCGGAGCTGTCAACTTCATCTTGGGTGAATGGATGATGTCCACCTGCAAAAAAACAATGCAGACATTGCATTAAATGTAGAGCTACTGCAAACACTTACAAATCTTTACTAAGTACTATGACATTCCAGTGTCATGGCACATTTTGACACCTTTACACACATGTATACTTTGTTAGATCATGGAATGCAGCTAGTCATTTTGCAGGGCTAATCTGATAGGAGGGAAAGGCCAGAAATGTCTTACATCATGTCAAAATCATGCCTCTTGTATGTGATGTTGTAAGAACAGCTGGCCAGCTTCATCACGGTCTCCCTTCCACAATGACACAAGGGTGCAAACATTGGCACTAGGCAGCCAAAAGTGTGCCAGTGCTAGGAAAGTACGGGAATGCACTGTACATTGTTGAATACAGCGCATTCCTGCCCTTTCACTTTCACACAGCGCTGCAAGGTGACATGCTGTGCTGTGCTGCATGAAGATTTGATAGGTGTGTCCCTTGGTACAGACATACTAGCTGTGCCACACAGATATACCCAAAGCCATGTGCAGTGTGGATAATGATCTGCATTGAGAATCTAGCCATAGGGGCGGATATAGCCACATTTTGCACAGTCTTTGCATTGCATGAGTGAGGAAAAACAGCAATTAATGATTTAGCCTAATGCATTTACAAGCCCAAACTTTCTTCATTGCTGGATATTGCTAAATGGCAACCCTCATTTGGACAAATGGCTGCTTAGAATTTCTTTGGGCCAAGAGTGGTAGCTCCCTCTAAGGCAACACTGCATTTATGCCAGGTTTGCTGCTTTGTATGACAGTTTGATACATCTGCCACCTGGAGTCACTCTGTTTTGCCTTGTGTGTCACAAGGCATCTACACATCACACATACATTTTGACATTGATATGTACCTTAACAAAGCTATCTACATTACCACAGTCGGATGGTACATTGATTCAGACCTACTGGTCAGCCAATCTCCAATCCCAGATGGTCCACAACATTTGCTTCCCAGGCTATGACGTCCGCCCAACGGTATTTTAGTTGGGAGATGGTGCGCTGCTCATTGACAACTTTGCTCAGGTACTATCGCACTCGCTCCCACCGATTCTTTGATCTCCTAGTCGGTACCCCTGGCTCACCCTTTTCCCTGCAGCGAATATCAATGGCACCAAATGCTGCACCAGCCAGATGAGACATTCAACCTCCTTGGAACTGGAATTCTTACCTCTGCCTGACATTGCCACAATGGCACAAACTCTGATTAATCTTACCCCTCTAAACAAATAAATAACCCCTTAAAGTCCGAACTATACCTATTTAACTATTACCCCAAATTGCACAAACACCCTACAATACAAAGACTATGACAAAGACAAAAAATAGGAACTAAAACTTAGCAAAATATATTAGACAAGGACAGACCAGACACAGACTACTTCAGAAACAGCAATACAATCCTCCAAACTCTCCAAGTACTTCAAACACCACCAACACCAACCAACAGACACTAACAGAAAGTGAAAGTAAAATGTACTCTTCCTAGTATGCAGTCAGCCACACCCATTGCATCATTTCCTGTGTGTAACCACCAAGTTCTCAATATTTGCATACATTTTCTTGGTGCATTGCTACACAAATGTATGTTACATGATGCATAGTGCAGTTGCACTTATGCGGCAACGCTAAGGGCCATGCAATGGCAGTGATGCACTAGTTTTGATCCAGACAACAAATGTGATGTACCGGTTCTTACCCGGTTCAACAGAAGATGTGTGGCTTGTGCTGGAGAAAATACCTTAGGCCCACATCCGTGAGTCCAGGAATGGGGTAGCACCACTTGGCAGGACAGACTGACGAATGACAGAGTCCAGGTGCTTAAGCAGTGTGTTTGGAAGCCTTTTAGGTTCCTGTGACTTCATAAAATGAGGCCAGCCAGATTGCCCTTGGGGTCACTCTGGGTTTAAGGGATGCATGTGCAGTTCTTACCACCCAGCCAGTGGAACAATAGGCAACAGGCAACAGGGCAGCGCATCAAGGTAGGACTCCAAAGCTGATTACTCCCACATCAAGATTCATATAGGATACACACCTGGATATCAGCCACTGTCATATGTGCATTAAAAGGTTGTTACTAGGCCCTCTGCCCGCTCTTTTAAATTCCCTATTCAGCCTAATCTCTCGCCTCCTGAGATGTGTCTAGGCCCCTTCCTTGCGATCTATCACTGATTCAACACACACTTAGGGAAACACAGAGACAGAATGGCTCTCACATATTCCAGTGTATGTCCCATCCAGCTTGCAGCTTTGCTGGACTATCAAAGTCGATCTGCTGGGATTCATCTACTCCTCATGTTTTCCTCAGGCAGCCATGACCTTAACCACAAAAGAACCCAAGGTCCTCCATGCTATGTAACTGTGCTGTCACTTCTACACTCAGTGTACAGTCACAGCACATTCAGCAACCATTACTGTAAGCCACATCAATCAATCAATATGTATTTGTGCAGCACTGCTATTCACCCATAAGGGTGTCCAGGCACTAGGTTGTTGTGTTCAGTCAAAAAGCTAGGTCTTGAGTTTCTTACAGAATTCCATCAGAGAGGGTGACATTGGAAGTGGAGGGGGATGCCGTTCCAGGACTTGGCGGTGAGGTAGGAAAAGGAATGGCCTCCACTGTGGCTCTGGTGGATGCATGGGGCCTGATTCACAGAACTAACTTACGTCAAAACGTAACGTAAACGCAAAGTTAGTACTTTTAGTATTCACAGAAGTTAGTAGTCCTAACTTTAGGACTTCTAAATGCCTTCTGTGAATACCGAAAGTCTTAAAGTTAGGATTTTACTTAACTTTACTACTCCTAAACTGAGAAAAATCCTAACTTTCAGACTTTCGGTATTCACAGAAGGCATTTAGGAGTCCTAAAGTTAGGACTACTAACTTCTGTGAATACCTAAAAAGTACTAACTTTACGTTTACGTTTACGTTTTTGACGTAAGTTAGTTCTGTGAATCAGGCCCATTGTGTGTGTAAGGGAGAGGGAGGCAGAACAAAGGTTTCTGTAGGGTTGGTGGAAGTTCAGGTGGTGGTTGAGGTATGCTAGCCCATGGTCGTGGAGGGCTTTGTAGGTGTGTGTCAGCATCTTAAATTGTCACCTTTCCTGGACAGGGAGCCAGTGGAGGTTCCTGAGGTGGGAAGTGATGTGCAGGTTGAGGATTAGTCTGGCCGCTGATCTTTACTGTCTGGAGTCTCCTCATGAGTTGGGTAGTGGTTCCTGCGTACAGTGAGTTGCCGTAGTCCGGCTAGGGAATAGGGCTTCAGTGATGATTTTCCTTGTGCTGTTGGGGAGCCATTTGAAGATTCTTCAGAGCATGACAAGCGTGTGTAAGCAGGTGGAGGAGACTGTGTGGATCTGTTGTTTCATGGTGAATTTGCTGTCCAGGGTGATGCTGAGGTTGCGGGCGAAGTCTGTCAGTGTGGGAGGGGATCTAAGTTTGGCAGTCCACCTGGTTTCGTTCCAAGGGGAGGTGTTGTTCCCAAAGATCAGTCATCTCAGTGTTGAGCTTCAGACAATTGGTCTTCATCCAGTCAGTGACGTTCTTCATGCAGTTGTGGAAGTTGGTCCTCGTGGTGGTGGGATCTGCCGAGAGCAAGAGGATGAGCTAAATGTACTGGGTGTATAATATGATGTTGAAGTCATGGGTTCTGGTGAAGTTGGCTAGAGGACTCATGTAGGTGTTGAAGCGGGTGGGGCTGAGGGATGAGCCTTGAGGGACGCCACAGACATGTATTATGCTACCACCAGCATACTGACATGCAGCACACACACTCAGTCTGTGCAGACTCTTCAGTATAACAGTCCTTTTGTATTGTTCTAGAGTGTGTCACTTTGAACACACACTACCAGCATACACACATTAACCATGTGCTCCCTGTTCCACAATTCACCCTATGTGTAGTGTATGTCTTGCACATGCATTCAGCACATGATTTTATCACACACACACTTCCAGATCAGCCTGATTTTGGGAAGGGGTGAGTTGAACACACAGCAGCAGAACTTTATAAGAATTGAGTGAGCCAGTAGGCCTCACTCCAGTGACCCAGGATTGAACGGTCATTTTCATTAATACTGATCGCTACACAGTATGCTGTCACCCCTCACTTCATGGCAAAGCCAGTAGTGTACCACAACTATGAGGGTAGGTCTTTGGGTGGCCATCCTGTTCCAACAAGACCAAAATCTATGACACAGGCCTATATCATCTCACACATGCATATTCCATGTTCTACTATGGAAATGTGCTAGCATTAGTGATCCAGACAACAATACAGTAGGGCACTCAGGGCAGGGGTACTCAACTCTTACATTGCAGGGGACATTTCCTACCCAACACCACCATTGCACCATATTTCAAATATTTGTGTATGTACATAACCATTTGTGCTTGCATTATGACATACATTCTTCACACATTATGCATCTCTGAATTCCTGAAATGATGTGATGGTTGGTAAACGTCTCCCTTGTCTTAATTTTCAGACTTCAGCAGTTTAGTATGTTTTGGTACGGGCCGTTGAGCCTCCTTGCATTGCTCTGCAAAGCACAGTAAATGTGTATTGTATCAAGTGTGGGCAAACGTAGACTTCACATCAAGCAGCGCTGGAAAGGTGTTACATGTGTGCTGTTTTGTGTCTCTCCATACATGCATGAATGTAATCTTTACAATTGACATTTTGGCATCTATACCTGAGGCTATGTCTTTGGCCATCACAGATGTCTCACAGGATCTGTGATGGTATCTGCTGCAGCATTTGTTCCATCAAAGTGCTGCCACACTGCATGCTAGTCCATATGTGAAGCACACATCAATTTGAAGATTGCCTCAGAGAATTGTGATCCATTATGCACTGAGTGCCACATTTAACACACTTTGATGCAGCAGAATACAGCAAAAAAGCCCATTGTGCTGCACTGCACTGCTTAAGTGAGGGAGGACAGGAGTGTTCCGTATCTATCTGGATATGTGGCAATCCTGGCCTCTCCCTTTCATGCAGTGCACTGCATCACATTGGCTTGCTGCGTTGATTTGTTCTTAGTTGGAAATATGCCCCCATGTTTATCAACGGCTCAGAAATCATACATTTTACATGTTGAGGCCTACATCTAGTTGAGTAGATGTGCATGGCTTTATATGTACATTGACACAAAGACCACAAAATGGATGAGTTCAAAATAATTATTTATTGGATGAAAGGTTGACATTGTTTTTGTCGTTATTTACATCTTTTTCATTTGATTAAGAAAAATAATGTACAACAATTTGGTCCCATCTCACACGACATGTCATTGTGTGCTCTATGACTGCATCACTTTCACGACATGTCATTGTGTGCTCTATGACTGCATCACTTTCATTGTCCTCTGCCGGGTCATATGGGATTTCTGTTTCATTTTCCCATGGCACATTGGTTTTCAAACAGATATTGGCCACACTAAGATGATCTTGCAGACCATAGGAGGGGAGTAGAGGACTCTTCCACCAGATTTGTCCAGGCAAGGGAAACAGAACTTTAGGACCCCAAACATTCTCTCCACCACATTTCTAGTTTTGCAAAGAGCAAAGTTGTACTGTTTTTGGCCCTTCGTCTGTGGATTTTTGAATGGCGTCATGATCCATGGCTGAAAACCATATCCTTGGTCTCTATGTGTGTTATGTATGCAGGCAAACTCTTACACATTTCTTCAACTTTTGACAGATATGTCTTAGGAATAGTTGACTATTGCTTTTACACATGCATGCTAAATTTACATGTGTCATTGCACATATTGTCCATGGTGTAAAAAATACAACACTTCAACATGTGAACTGTCATGTTTAGCAAGGAGATTACTATGATAAGTATGTTAGAATGATATTATCAGCTATGTGAAATTTGCACTAAATATGTATGCAAAGTATGAAACTTATGATCAGATTATCTTTAATACATTTAGGCCTATATATATGTAGTGAGAGAGCCAACATGTTTGACGCTCACACAAATGTGTCCTTTTACCACCTATTATGTCCTTGCTTGCTTACCCAACAGCTGCACAACCTTAGATAAGTGTACATATATTAGCATGGGTATTTGCCTAGTAAATGTTACTAATTTTCAACATGTTACGTGTATTTATTTTGCCTTTATTAATAAATCATCTAATGCTTACATTTTGTATGCCAAGTTGTCTTACTGATCTTAGATTGACACATAGGTATGGCAACATTGCCCTTTTTTGTATGGGACAAAATTATGTAGATATAAGTGACTTTAGACTACAGACCTGTATGCTACACTTTCTGTATTCACATGTTTGTTGGTACTTTTGTCTTGTAGGTGATTTTGTACTTATAAGCCTTAATTCTGACATAATCTATTTAGCATGAGAGTTTTCAAATTTGGATTATGTGTACACTGTGATACCTTACCTTGTTTGCATTTAACCTAGGTTATTTCCTGATGTATGACCTATTTCACAGCCTATTTATTGGCTGTGTCAGTTTTACATTGATGGACTGAAATGCAGGAAATGTAGGCAACTCGAGCCATTACATTGTTTAGTTATCACATTGATGGGGTATGTCAGCGTGGCTTATCTATGTGCATGTTTGCATCTAGAATGTTGGAATGCCTGAAAATTAGGTGACCTTTGTACTGTTGGTACTACATATGTACCTAGAGATGACATTTACACAAGATTTGATGCTACACTTTCAGTGCATGACATAAATGGAATTTAGAAGTTATTTTTCCATTTGTGCTTATGATACTTCGATCAGCCTATGGATATGCTGCCATGTGTGAAACATATGCTTAGGATCACATGATTTGTTCAACTAGTTATTTTAGTGGAAAATTGACAATTGATCTAGATTTGCACCACCATTGCACACACACACATCTCAAACTTTGCTAAAATGTATCCTTTTTACTCATATTGTATTTAATTGTAGATTATATGATTTCCCTTTTGATTTTTTTCAACATTGCAGATCTTGTGGTTCTGTCTACTCACATAGTGTGAGATGACACAATACTTCTCAGTGTGGGATTTTTCCTACTTCCGTTGCAGGGTCAGTGCGGGAATCAAACAATGGGACATCATTGACTACATTTTGGAGTAAGTTACTCCCACTATGTGCACATGACACGAGATCCAGACATAAACACAGAGATGGCTATTAAGTCATATGTTACAGCTTCTTAGTTGGTATAATGTATATTATTACTTCCCTTACCAATAAGTAGGCAATTCCCATATTTGCATTTCTGAAACCTCTCATTGATGATGCTGTGGCAGAAGATTTACTCATCATTTGCACTTCCCCAAAACGTTGCCAGGACATTGATGAACATTCCCAGATGGTCCACTATTGCCTGGACATTGATGGAGTAGGTGTGCTTGACATTTCTATACAGGTGTGATTTTGCTGCAGGGGGCACACATTGAACATGTGTGCAATCTATTGTCCCAAGCACATGTGGAAATCCAGAAATGGTGTAGAAGCTTTGCTTGGTATCCAGTTGTTCTTGGCTATTTTTTGAGAGATGGTGGTACTGGGGTGTGAGTTTTACAATGATATCAAACACAGATGGGACAAAAGCAGACAATGCTCCATCTAAAATGCCTGCCAATCTGGCCACTGTGCTTTGGAAGCATCCTGAGGCCAACATGTGCGGCACAGTCTTCAGTTTTACATGTGGTCGGATGTTAATGGTCCTTCCAGTTGCTGTCTGGAGACTTTGTGCTATCTTCTCCATCATTTCCATGATGGGCTCCCCCTTCAGTCCATAGAACTGTACGACCTCCTCCTCCCCGAGGTCAATGAGGGATATGTGCTGACGGAAAACATGTCCCTTCCTCCTTCGCTGCCTATGTAGTTGTCTCCTAGCTGCTCCCAGTTGCAGTATAACAAACTCCATGACGTAGTTGAGTTTGCCAGAGTGTACTGTGATGTTGAGGAATTTGTACTACAGCCACTGTGTCATTTCCAATGCCTGAGTTTCCGATGCACAGCAATTTTGGTGCATTTCTAGTTTTGCGTTGGGATTGTACATTGATGTGTTACACAGTGCTATACTAATAAATACCACTGCGCTACGGTTGCATTTCGATTTTCCATGCGATTTTGAGGAGCAATAGTGTGCAGATCTGTTAGATATATAACTTAGACCAGAGCCATAGAAGGCTCTGTGTGTGTGCCAATACCAGAGTTCTAAACAAAATCCTTTGTTTGATCGGTAGCCAATGAAGAACATTCAGATGTGAAGATATCAAGGTATGAAAAGGAATCTTGAGCACCAGCCATGCAGCAGCATTCTGGACCACCTGCAGCCTCTTGATGAGGTGGCCATGTAGGGCCAGAAACATAACATTGGCATAGTCAAATCGAGATGTGATTAACACATGAATCACTGTTTTACATGAGTGAAGTGCAAGCAAGAACAAGAATTTCGGAGGGAGTGCAACCGAGCAAAACATGAGCCCACCACAGCAGCCACCTGCAGCTGAAAGGACTTTGCATGAAGTATGAGCACCTCTGTGACACACTAACTGGGACTCTCAGGAATTCACATGTATCTCAAGAGCTCTCACTAGGGTCCCATCATGAACACTCACCCAAAACCGGAACTCACCCAGACACCTAGAAGTGACTTGGCTTGAGTCATATGTTGCATGAAAAAACTACAGAAAGACAACATTTGGAAATAAAAAATCTAATACTCTTAGGGAATGCAAGTTGAAGTTAAAATGCAAAGTAAAACGGGACTGCATCTTTCTTATGGAATACTTTTAGGCTATGGTCATTGTAGGGAATTTGAGCATTGGTTTTGCCTAGAAAGGACATGAATTCAGGACCCAATAGGAACCCAGTGCAAAGTTTTTTATTATTGCCATATCTAAGACCGGGCAGGGCACAACTCACTTAAAGCCCTGCAGGAGGCACATTAATGTGGAGTGAGTGACAGGCAGGGGATCAGTCAGATCCATGCCCTTGATCCTGCCTGCGCATCACATGCACCTTTGTAGGTCACTCTGCAATCCCAGGCCCATACTTTGAGGTGGGTAAGCTACTAAAATATCGAGCCAGATGCATGGCTCATATCAAGGCCCTCTTGGACCTTTGAGCCCAAAATGAGCTACACTTTCATGTAGCGGCTAACCTAATGTGCCGAGAATTAACAACAATGCTGTGTTTTTGAAGCACAATGAGTGAGAGAAAGAGATACTCATCTAGTAGCTGAATTTCACAATGTGAGAAAATATGAGGTCACTCGAAGCTTCCCCACTTGAACAAATTGTGTGATCCTAGGCAAATATTTTATTTCACTGAGCCCCCTTTTTCTTCATTAGCATAAACGATAGAACCTTCAAATGCATGAAACCAGGAAGTTCGCTGTACAAAAACCTCTTACCTTTGACGTACTATAATGTTGCCCCACCTATAACAAGAATCCAGGCCACATTTGGGGTACACCTGACAATTAACTTGTCTCTGATTTCAGTAGTGACATTGTTATCATGGTGGGAGGAGGCATGAATATTACCAAGGTTTTGTTTTGAAAATATTACTTTTAATAAATATGACTCAATGCAGGGATGCAATCTGAAGTACTAAGGTGAAACGCATTGTCATGTTAAATGAATAATTTTTTTTTTTAAGTGATTTTATCATATTTTTACATGATGTTTGTTGCATGACCTACATGCCAAATATTTTCATGTCTGGGCTTGTGCAAGGGCTTTCAGAGTCAAGCACAACGCATGGTGTGGTTCTTGCTCGATTCTCCCTGTTAATATGTTGGCTTGCCCACTTCTACTCAGTTTGCAGCAACAATGACTTTGTGTCACTGTTGCTGCAGACAGCTGATCTGAATGACTCTGCCAGGCCAAGACCAACAGAGTTAATATTAGGGGAGTGTCCTAATACATACACCCCACCCTAAAGCTTCAAGCCTGGGCATATATGTGACCATCACTCTGCATGATCTTCTGAACACTCCTATGACCGAGTGATTGCACAGTAAGAATCTTGCATTGCCTTCAACCTCATCTGCAGAGCTGTCAAGTGTGCCCCATCATAAACACACACCCACAACCTGAACTCAACTAGATGCCTAGTAGTAACTTGTTTCACATTACGCATTATACAAGTCATATGTTGCATGTCATGTGAAAAAGACAAAACGACATGAAGACACCAGGAAAAAACAAATAACCCTAGAGACACAAGATGAAGTGAAATATAAACAGAGTTGGCATCCCTGGCATGGATTACCATAAGGACATGATTACAGGGCCCGATATGGATCTGTTTAAAAGTCAGTTTTTAATTACTGCCACATCTGAGACCTGAACTACTACTGAAAGTCCTGCTGGTAGTCATAAATAGGATGACATGACTTGATCTTGGTGATGAACTGTGTCTCGAACACATGCAGTGACATGTAGGCGGGAGACAGTCTCCAGTTGTGAAGAACATAGTGAAGAACAGGATGTCACTGGCTGAAGCAGTGTCTTTAGAGTGTCAACCTGAGTGCCTTGTGCATTGTGCTACTAGTGTCATCCTGACAAAGAGCACATGAGTGACAGGCAGGGGCCTGGGACCACAGAGTGCAATTTTACCTCAAACTTACACTAAGTAGGCTTGGACCACTCCTGCACGTCATGCCCTGGGGGTAAACAACAGCTCTCCCAATGCTTCCATCAGTGAGTTAAAAATACAAACCCACCTGATCATCACCAGGCTGACTGGGGCCATATTAAACCAACTCTGAGAAATGATTAGGGGGTGTTCAACCCCATGCATCCCTCTGGAGATACGCTCCTGTTTCCATCTTAAAAATGCTATGACACATTGCTTTTTGGGCCTATTTGCAATACTACAAAAGTGGGTAAGTCAGGGGCTAGAAACTTTGTCCTATTGGTTAAGGAGGGGTCAAGAGTCACTCGAACCCACTAGCTAGTGCCAGACATAAATGTGGCATCCCCAGGCACCCTCTACAGAACACTTTTTGGACCTGCAGAAGATCAGAAGAGGCTTGACCTGCTGTTTGTAACATGAGAGGAGACCTAAAGGTGTAGACTTGCACCCTCTTGTACTCAGGACAAAGAAGTGGACTTCGAGGGTCAGTTGGCTGACCTCCTGTGGGGCTACAGGGAGACAACAAGCTGCAAGAGTCATTTTCCTGGAAGTCCCCAGCTGACCAATTGCAACTGGGACTGGACTACACCCTGACGTTGGCCTCTCCCTGACACCCTGTGAGTCCCTAAATATCTCCCCCTGAAGTCCTGGGGGCCTTAGAAGCGTACTTTTGTTGTTGATTGAGACTCAAAAGACTAAGGGCCTGCCTACAATAGATTTTGGTGGTCGGGTTACTCCATCCCAAACATGGTGGATATCCCATTCACTGTATTACAAGTGCCATTGGATAGAATGCACTTGTAATGCGGCGGAATGGATATCCATCATGTTTGTGATGAAGTAACCCATCTGCCCAACTCTAAATTTGGCCCTAAGTCAGAAGGTGAAATCTTTGACCAGGATGAACCTGGTTGGTGTTTCCGACCCACGCTCCTTCGCTTTCAGACTCAAATCATGCCTAGGTCCCAGTCTACCACAACCTTTGACTATCATTGGACCTTTTGTTTTTCTTGGTGCTATTTCTACTAAAAACTTTAAAAAGTAATATCACTATTTCCCCTTTTCTGGATTTTTGTCATTTTAGTGTAATTTTGTTCTTTAAATTATACTCGGTCTAGGATTTTTGTTGTTTGGAACTTTGACTTGATTACTGTTTTGGTACTGCATAAATGCTTTACACATTGCTCTAAGCTTAGCTTGTCTGCTCTGTGCCATAGCTACCACACGGTAGAGTTCAGGTTTATTTAGTGACTTTGAGGGCTCGCCCACTCAAAATAATAATCACATTTCTTACACAGCTTTGAAATGAATTTGTGCAAAGAGTAAAACAACACTAAAGACACCAACATCCACCTCAACAACTAAGTATACAGAATGGGAGAGGCAGCTCACCCACCTTTATGGTCAAAATAGACAACTCACAAAACATGTGCATTCTTGGTGCTGTTCACGAAAACATACCTCAATGAGATCAAAAGGTTCTTGGCCACTAAGGACTCTTAAACATGCTGATTTTCTCAAACTCGCATTTTTAAAAAATGTTTCTCCTGCTGTACAAAATGTCACACAATAATGCATAAACAGTAAAAAAAACTGTTTCAGTTGAATCAGCTCTTGTATTTCTTCATTCTTAATTCATTTTCAAAAGAATAAGAAAGGAACAAATAGTACAGTGTGTGCATTAGAAAATTCTTTCATTTCAAGTACCAATTAATTGTCATATCTTTTTTTAAATTTTATTTTACAGAGTTTTATATAGCGCAAACTTGACCGATTTCAATTTGGAGAAACATTCAATATGTCTATCAACTAAACATTTCCACACTATTTTTATTCAGGTCTAAACAAGGTGTTTTTTTATAGTAAGATAATATGAGTTACCAAAACCTCATCAGATCCGTATTTTGACAATAATAGCTTATAGCAAAAGACTTTTAATGGAGTATGAAATAACATGTTTACCTAATTGGTTTCGAGTTGTGTGTAACTTATAGACCTCAAGCAGCAGGGCAGTACTGTGAAGAACAAGGTAGGCCTCAAGCAGCAGGGCAGAGCTTCTGATAGCATCAGGGCAGTCTTCTGGTAGCAGCAGAGCAGTTCTCTGAGAACTAAGTCATGCCTCAAGCACAACAGCAGTCCTCTTAGAAACAAGCCAGGTTTCATGCAGCAGGGCAGTGTCTGGAGTAAAGTCGATCCTTTTGTAGATGTCCGCAGGTCCAAGAGCATACTGATGAGTTGTTCTGAGGGTCCACTATACCTGATACAAGCTTTGAAGTAGAAGAAACTTCTGGAGCGCTCCCACCACAGATGGGTCTGGATTTCCTTCCTACATGCTCTGGTCCCAGGATGTCTGGGGTGACAAAAGGCCAATGTAAAGTCCTTTGTGAGTGTGCTGAGGCATCTCTTTTGAAATGTAAAGGTGGTAGGGGACAGCTCGGCCCCCACCCATCCTGTCAGGATGGCCCATTCTCCCAGCACCCAGTCCCCATTTGTGTGACTGTCAGGGAAGAATGCAAAAAGGCCAACTGTCAGTCACATCTAGTCATGTGACTCAGGGTACCGGCTGCAGGCACCAAATGATTAGGACAAGAAAATGCCAGCTTCCTAAAAGTGCCATTTTAAGAATTGTGACATACAATCAGACTTTATTATTAAAGAGGATTTTAAATTACAATTCTTTAGAGACCAAACATGACATCATTTCTGTCAGGGAACGAGCGGAGCAGCGCCTGCCACATTGTACCCTGGACTGCAGTACCCATGATGCCCTCATCATGGAAGGGGATAAATTACGGTGGACGCACGGGACGGCGTGCGTAATTCAATTTGGTCCTTTCTTTGTTTCTCGGCCAGGGGAAGTATGGTAATGGCGAATCACGCTGGCGGTGAACTGTGGCTGTGACTGCTCTACGTCTTGTTAGGAGTGCGGTAGCAGATGGGCTAAGCGTGAGTATCGCTGGTGGAGGATCCCCCGTGGCCAGCCAGGATTTCAGAGGCATTGCAGGAGTACTTCTGAGTCGCGGAATACAGCGGTGAGTCAACCGCGTATTGCCGGGTCTCAGTTCAAGTAGCGGGATACAGCGGTGAGTCAACCGCGTATCGCCGTATACATTTGGCATTTTAGCTTGTTCTCACCGGAGACGGAACTCACTTGGCCACATAGCGGGATATAGCGGTGAATAAACCGCGTATTTCCGTGTATATGGGTATTAACTGAAGTTGGGAAGAACAGTGCCAACTCGTTCTCACAAGGGGGAACACTGCAGTGATGTAACTGTGTTTTGTTCATGCAGGAACTACGATTGGAGCCTTAGTATCCCACCCGTGTTGCTTAGCGGAATACAGCGGTGAAGCAACTGCGTATTACCGTCTAAAGGCAAGGAATTTAGTTACATTTGGGGTCTTTGGAATTCCGGGGGATTACAGAACTCTTGGGGACAATGGAGAATGGGGATTATATATTTGCGTAACCATCACCAGAGACCTCTCTTATTGGCGATTGTCTTGAAGTACCTCGGTATGTTTGAAGAACGCATGGCGTTTGATATGCTCTGATGGTTGGGGTTGTCCCAATGTACTAACGTTGATGGTTCTTGTTTCAGGTCGGATGTGTGGTCTGTGTGACGTCTGGTGATTCCTTAAGGAACCTAAACACTGCTACAGTCATTTGCCAGGTATAGGAACTATCTAGCGAGACATATTGAGAGTAGATGTTCTGTTACCTTGTCTATAGCTCTTTTCTTTTTTGTTACAGGTTCTACTCCCCTGCTGAACCTCCCCTCTCCTTTTTCCTCGCCTGATCGCTCGAACACCCTGTGTATTTGGGGGTGTTGGTGATATCAGGAGGTGGACCCTTTCTTGCTGCAACTGGATCCCGCGGAGCGTAACCTGACAATTTCTACCTGTTCCTAAGCAAAAGTTATAACTTATTAAATTTAATAAGGAAACCCAATATTATCCTATGGAAGAGGTAGACCTTGCAATAGTGAAAAACACGTTTTTCACTCCCAGGACATGCAAAACTAAAAAGTTCATATCCAACTTTATAAATACAATACACCCTGCCCTATGAGCTATTCAGGCCTTACTTTAAGGGTGACTTATAAGTATTAAAAAGGAAGGTTTAAGCGTGCATTTCTTTTCCCCCAGGTCAAAATTGCAGATTAGAACTGCACATAAGCTGCAATGGCAGGCCTGAGACATGTTTTAAAACGGTTACTTAAATGGGTGGCACAATAAGGGCTGCAAGCCCACAAGATGTATTTAATTTACAGGCCCTGGGCAAATGTAGTACCCCTTTACTAGGGACTTGCATGTACTTTAAATTTGCCACTTGAATGTAAACCATGTGTACCATGCTTCACAAGAGCGAGAAAAAGCACTTTAACACTGGTTAGCAGTGGTAAAGTGCAGAAAGTCCTAAAAGGCAAACAAAAATGGGTTCAGAAAACAGGAGGGGTGAAAACAGAATATTTAGAGTGACCCTGCAGAAAGGGCCAAGGCCAACAGTTCCATTGCTTATAAATGAAATGTACACTGTTAACACAGACAAATGGTCAAATACAGTAGGAGTAAGAAGAGGCTTTGCACTGTATAACCCTGTGACCAATACAGTAGGAAAGTGTTTCACATTCTGACTCACTGAAAAATATTGTAGGAAGGGTTTTTACATAAAACTGCTTGCCAAGCGTCATGGAAAGTGGCTTTACATTGCCAATTGACAGAGAAAGGTGTCAGGGTTTTTACATTGTGAATTCCATGACAAACATCTTAGGAAGATGCTTTCCATTTTGAGTTATTTGCAAATACAATAGCAAAGGGTTTTACATTATTAGCACTCTGACAAATGCAAAAAAAGGGGTTTAGTTCATAAACCTTTTTGTAGATCCTCCACTAAATGGCTGGTGTGCTCAGAAGGGAGGTAATGCTCATCAATCTATACTTCGTTCCTGCTGAAATTGTTTGATTGGACCCTCATTTAAGCATTTGGGGCTAGTAACTTTGGAATGCACTGGATTTCTCAAAAACATTAGAAACGTTTTACATTGTGAACTTTTTGCCAAACTCCATAGAAATGTGGATTTGCATTGTGAACTCTTTAAAAATTATCATCTCAAAGGGGTTACATTGTGAACACTCTATCAAATACAATAGAAATTCGTTTTACTTTGTGAATGCATGGCAAACACCATAGCAAGGGCTTTTTCAAATTATTGGACAAATACAATAGGAATGGGTTTTATAATGTGAACCCTAGGACAAAAAAAATGGGAAAGGTTTTAGTGCAGAGGTCCCTTTTCATTACAGATAACCCTGGGACATCCAGAACTGAATTTCTCAAATAAAATAGGAAAGGATTTTGCAATGTGAAATTTTTGATAAATACATTAGGAAAGAATTTTACATTGTGATCCCCTTGCCAAACACCTAAGGAAGGAGCGTTATATTATGTACACTGTGACACAGACAACAGGAAGAGGTTGTACATTCCATTGTGAACTCTCTGACTGCTTCAGTAGGAACTGTTTGTACATTGTGAACTCTATGAAAAAGACTATCGGAAGTGTCTTTACTTTGTGAATTCCCTGACAATTTCAGTAGGATTTAGACATTATAGTGGGAACTACACTGGCAAATGCAAACAAAAGTAGTTATACATGGTAAACTCTCTAGTAAATATCTGGAAGGAATTTTACATTGTAAACTCTTGGATAAACACCATAGGAAAGGGCTTTACATGTTTCACTAGTTCACAAATATTACATTGTAAACTCTCTGACAAATGCAAAACAAGGGGTTTAATAAATATTTCCATTTTCTTGGTCTGGAACCAAAAAATGCTTGATATTTACAAAGTAAGTATTACAGTTCATGTCAATGTATACTTTGACCCTTCCCAAAATGTTTGATGGGTCTCGTTAGATCACATGGTGATATTTTCTATTTTCACGTTAAGGTAAAAAAACTTCCTTATTGATCATTAGATGTAGTGATGGCTGGATATTTGTCCTTCCTGTAGGTTCACCCATTAATTTTTCCTTTTTATTGAACCCTCTTTTAGTTGGCTGTAAAGTAATGTGTACTGTATAATATGCCTCCAGGATGGCAACTGCAGCCTGGGTGTGAAGTTTTAAACTGCTTTTCAGCCTGGCAAAATAAATGTTTTGCTTGGTCAAAACCTTTCTTTTTCATACTTAAAAGTCACCCCTAAGCCAGCCTATATAAGCCTATTGGATAGGGTGCATGGTATTTAAAAGTAGAACTTCAATATTTTAGTTGACCATTCCATTCTCTGGCTAACTTTGCTTGCCCTTGGTGCCCCTAGACCTATTATTTGCTTTCTTGCAAGGCTGTACGAGAACTTATAGGGTAAAGTACTTTTTGGCCCCCAGGGCAAATTCACCACGTAATTTAATGTGAAAAGAGGCATCCGGCAAGGCTGTGTCCTTGCCCCATTATTGTTCTCCCTGATTATTAATGAGGTGGATAAGGCCCTACAAGCTGTCCAAGAAGATGCCCCACGAGTTGCCCGGAGTCCTATACCAGTGTTATTATACGCAGACGACCCTGTTTTGCTGTCAAGGACCAAGGTGGGCTTACAGCGATTAATGAATACATTTGAGGAATTTATTTCTGTGTGGGGATTGGTGGTTAATAGAACCAAAACTTATACCATAATTTGTGGGGATAAATCAAAAAAGATAGATCTTTTCATAGTGATAATACACCAGTAGCCAATGCCAACAATACCTTTTGCTATTTGGTTATTACTTTTGCAAGTAATGGGTCATGATCACATGAAATAACCAATGTCAGATCCAAAATGAGCAGAAGTGCCCATGGGATCTTTAGGATCTCAGCCAAATTGGGTAGCCGCCCAATCAGAGATATGGTAGTGATATACAAGGCTATAGCAGTTGCTATTGCCACCTACAGGGCCAGTCTATGTGCTTTTTTCAATAGCAAAGCATTGCAGGTCGAGGAAAATAGTTTTCTCAAGCGTTTATTATGCCTACCCATCTCTGCTCAAACAGAGATTGTCCATAGGGATGTTGGGCTACAGTATTTAGTGGACCTGATTGCACTACGCCCCCTGCTGCTCTGACACCCCAAATGGGTTCAAGATGAGACAAGTTTTACTAAGTCAATCATTTTAGATTGTTTGTCCTTGGACAAAGCATTGTGCAACCCGACTAGGCTACATTAATTTTATCTATAGTAGTCTGTTTAAGATGTTAATTTGGTCTAATCCCTCCCAGGTGACCACACTTACTAAATTGTCTACTAAAGATACTTTTATGAACTACAGACGGGTAACCCGAATGAGGTCTGAAGGGGAAAAGCCAACTGTCACCATTTATGTCACTTTGGTTGGAGGAGGGCTGCCAAAGCTATTGATCCAGGGTCACAAATTCACTGCAACATTTTGTATTAAATAGATTTAGATTTATGATTGTCCATCACTTGGTGGCCTTTTCCACTATGAAATATTGCCCCCCAGATACGATTCCTTATCCTAGTGATGGGTTGAGCAAGCAAAGTACAATTCACTTTATGCTTTTTTGTGATTTTTATTCTAATTTTAGGCATTATTATTTAAGAATCACTGACAGAATATCGACTACCACAATATCGAGGTCCCAAAATATCGGGACCTAAATATCGATGTCAAGAATATCGACATCCTATCTACATCACAGTAAGTACAAAAATATCGAAACAAAAATATAGGGGCTCATTACGATGGCGGGCGGAAGCACAACCGCGGTGCTGGCGGATGCAAAAACCACCAGTTACCGCCGGCACGCAGCAGTCCACACGCCCGCCCAATTACGATGCGAAAAGCAGGCCAAACACCGCCCGCAAGCCAGCAACACCATCCGCCATCAAAGTGCGCCCGTTCACGTAGCGGCGCAGCACAACTGACACACACCGTCCGACGAAACACGTCCCGCCCGGCGCATAAATTACGATGCCGCAAACAAACGGCTCCCACGGCCAAGAGACACCGCACGTGAAAGAGAGGCGGTAACACGGACGCAGAGCACGGACAACGAAGAAGCGGCACCCCGGGCATGAATCCAGCACTGCAGGCCCTTCCCATGCTTCTGCTGATGCACCACCAAGGACGCAACGTACCGCGGAGACGCAGGTAGGCACACACACAACAAGTGCACGCAAACAGCGCACACAGTGCAAGGGCGGAAAAAGCGGACAACCCCCACCAGCGCGTGTACACTACACATCCACCATTGCATCCACATATGACACACAGGCCAAATCCTAACATAGCGGAACACATGTGTACACACCACCTGGGACTAGGAACCAACCACCCCGTCACGGCCACAAAGCGCCGATGACGCCGCCACACATGCGCACAACGCAGAGGCCAACCGCAGTGCCATGCATGCGTCGCACACAGACACAGGGACACAACCAAGCAGCACACACATCAGCCCCACCCCGAACGCACATGACACGTGACAGGCCTGCCACAGACATGTCCCCAACGCCCAATTCACGGACAACACCCAACGCCACACAACCGACGCACACATGTCAGTGAAGTCACGCAACAGCAGGACACACCCCAGTGTAACAAACATGGCGAAGCACACAGCGGCGGCAACACCAACTAGGAGAAGCAGGGCTCCTTCGGGAAGAGGAACGCCAGTACCACACTGAAAAACCCATACCACCCTGCACATATGAACAAGACACATGAAACGGAACACCAAAGAGCCCGGGGACCGACAACAGGTGGCCCAAGAATAACATCCACACACAAGGCCCAATGCAGAGCGGAAAGGCAGGCTGCCGCCCACACAAGGGAGAGCAGACAGCACTGAATGACCTTCCATTCCAACTCCGAAACCACAGCCCTACGACAGAAGCCGGTGAATACAGCCATTGTCCAAGAATAGACCAACACAGGCATGCCGAGGAGACCGACCACAGGGCAGATAGCGCATATCACAGAAGCACACAACGGATGGGGAAGAAAGAAGAAAACACTCCCCCATGTCGGCCACATGCAAGTTAATTGGAAGGAGTCACACAGCACTGACCTTGAACTGTCTGAGAAGCATGTGGGAAGAGGGCCCGTGTCCTCCAAACAAGCCAACAGAACACAAGTCCAGTCACCATCACAACAGCCATACCAAACGACCGGCAACTGTAACCACACCATCAACGACATCGCCATGACATCGGATATGACCGGGACATGCACACTGTTCCCCATCACATCCAGGAACACCGCATGCATCGTGGGAGGCAGTGGCATGGGGTCTGTGTATCGCACCCACATGGACGGAACTGCACGAACAACCAGGACACGACATGGATCCAGCGCACATGGACACACACACCGCTCAGTGGACATGAATAGGTCGCCTGGAGTCTGTGGGTGCTGCACCCCTCCCACCCCCGCCCCGGGAATCCCATACCAGGACCTTTGCATGGACGACAAGTGCATACAACAACAACACGACCCCAGTGACTGTGACATGTCCAGTAACCACCACAGTGCAACAACAAGTGGCACGCCGCTGCATGCACGCAAGCACATGCCCTGATGTCATCTCACATGCACGCGTGCATGAGGAACAACCGCAGCAAACCTGTCACATGGAACTGAGATGGACTGTGCCCATGATGCCGAGCGGTCTGGTAGGCTACATGTCTGTGTCAAAGTCCGCAGCTCTGCAGCTATACGTAAATGTACATTAGCACAGCCTTGGCCAAGCAGATGTTACCCCACACCCTATCCCATTTGTAATCATGCTCAGTATATCCTCAACATGTATTCCGCTGCCAGTAGTGTCCACTATACTGCATCACAGAGGACAGAAGACTCAATATAATGTTTGAAACCAAAACTGTCTCCGCTGACTCATTTCACAAGTACGAATGAGAGAGGATGAGAGTATGTGAAGTACACGGCAGTCGTGACATGACCATGTAGTCCACTGGTATTGGATGTCAACGCAAATGAGTAGCACTACTGTGGAAGACACACATGTGTCGTGTGAAGTCGTATGGACGCAGTGCTCAGGTGGGTGGGTGCGACGGGTAGATGCGCACATGCCAAGTTGGAGCACGCCGTGTTGGGAGGGGTCATGAACAGTACACCACCGCTTCCCTGGGCATTGTGAGAGGACACCTGTCGGGGGAGTGAACACGTGTGTGCACAGCAGCCGGGCACACGTACAAAGCGGTACCAGGCTCACCTCAGCCCACCCTCTGTGGACAAGCTGAATCCTGTTGTGCGCCCGCCATGCCCCTTGACAAGGCACACACAGCCCCAGTCGACCAGGTGTAACCCCAACATAGTCAATCCGCACAGGCGATACAGGGCACGGGATGGCAGTGGAGCATGGTGTGTGAGAGGTCTCCTCGCGCTCCTCCTGGTCATATCACGCAGGCAATAGAACCTCAATGTCTAGCATGGCACAAGTCACATGGAAGTGTAGGGGACGCACCACAGCACGAGCAGCACTGACGTCACGGGAGGTGGCTCGCACCATCCCATCCATTGCCCATCATACCAACCACGCCACATGCCATTGCGACTAAGTGCAAGCGCGTGCGCCACCACCCCCGAGCCCTCCCCAGAGATGCCAAAGAGTGAATGTGTGGGCCATCAGCCACAGACGGACGCGGCCTGGCCGCAAGGGCAGCCACAGCCACTGGGTGTCGCAGGTGGCGGATCCGGGAAGGCGAAGACTGTGATGCATAGTCCATGCAGGCCGGGTCTCCATTTGGGGCACCACGCAGGTGGACGGCGTCCCGCCACACATCATACCCTGAGACAGCCCACTCGTGCAACTGGACCCACACATACACTCCTTGCCCTCTCTGGTGTGAGCTTGGGGCTGCCTGTGCAAGCGTTAGCCTCGCAGGTGAGCATGCATATTGGGGGGGCGAGGGGAGGACATGAGGGCTGGGGCGAAGATGACTGTATCACTGTCAGTTAGTACAAGGGATGACCCAGATGTGGAAAGGAAGAGACGTGTCCCGTGTGTACTGCAACTAGTCGCCAATCCAACTACCCCCCATGTCCGGAATGTAAGCCCGCACCTAGGCCCGCCCATCCGCCACATCGAACATACCACCAGCACGACAACCTTCCCATTCGAAACACTGACTGGGGGTGGTGACCAGTGAACAATCATGTGTAGCCTACCCACGCGTACATGTGGGCCCTCCATGATCCATGTCACCTGCGGCAAAGACATGACATGCGCAATGAGGGAAGTGAGGAGAGCTGTCCGCCCCACGCGCAGAAGGTGCATCAGCTCCACAGACCCAGCAGCGAGTCCAGCAGGGGTCAAATGTGCAGGGGCAGCTGTGCCTGGTGTGAAGGCACATGCATATAGACAGCACATCGACCAATGTGTAGTCTGCCCACATCCACAGTCCATCATCATGCGGACATAGGAATTGAACACAGGGCAACACATCTTAGTTGGTGCACCCACCATGACCAACAATGCGCAATCATCGACGTACCCGCCCTGTGCATGGCCCCCCACCCAACGGAGGCACATCCAGTGCCACCATCCCACACACACAAGCCTTCCACGGAACATGCTGTGTCCAATGGTCAGTACAGAGTCAGCGCCCATCTGGTGGATCCTGAACAGGAGACACATGCACACACATGCCAGCTCCCACTATGTACGTCTGCCACCTGGCACGTGCAATGTAACCTCTCACCTGTGACGTGTGACTGCAAGCACACAGCCGTCTTGGCATGGGGCTGTCAATGTGGACACCAGTCAATGTTTCGGGAGCTGTGATCAGTACAGTGCTGTACATAGGGTGCAGTGCTGACACCTACTACTGTCTCATATCCCCTCGTGCCACAGGTCCCACTTGTATTGGCCGCTCAGCCCGTGCCCACATCGTCGTCGTCGTGTGCCATACTCATCCAGCCTCGGAAGCAGTTCCATGCTCAGCAGACACTCATGTTGCCGTGGCGTTGCCGCTTGACGAATATGCAGTCAGTCCCCATCAGCACGCCCCGCAAGTCATTGGGGCCTAGATCCCCATGTGCATGCACATGGCAGTGGTATGTCTCACTTGCCATTGCCATTGTTGGGAGACCTGTGTAAGTGTATTGTGGCCGTGCCGTCCCAGCTTGACAGCTGGGCTGTGGCTCATGTGCTTGCTCAGTCATGTCAGTGATGTGTATGCGAAATTGCTATGTGCCGTGTTGCTTTGACATGTGTCCTCTGCCATTTAACCCAGGCGGAGACCGAACATTGACCGCCCATACCAATTGCTGGCGGACATGGACGATACAGAGGTAATCAGGAAGTTTCGGCTGGACAGGCCAACCCTGCATCGACTGTGTGCCATGTTAGAGCCCCATCTCCGTCCCCGCAGGGTGTATCCGACTGCTGTCACCCCCACGGCTAAGGTGATGGCCGCCATGCATTTCTTCGCCACTGGGTCATTCCAGCACACAGTGGGCAGTGGAGGAGGGATGTCCCAGCCCATGTTCAGCAAGGTGCTGAGGGATGTACTGGCAGCCATGATGCTGTACCGGAACAGGTACATCCGCTTCCCCAGGGCTCGTGAATTGGCGGCAGTGAAGGGTGCATTCTATGCCCTTGGCAGAATCACACACGTCGTGGGAGCCATTGACTGCACACATGTTGGCCTTGTTCCACCACAGGCCACTGAGCACCTGTACCGCAACAGGAAGCACACGCACTCCCTGAATGTGCAAGTGGTGTGCCTTGCGGACATGGTGATCACCCACGTGTGTGCCAAGTTTCCAGGCTCGGCACATGACGCACACATAATGCGCAACAGCATCTTGCCACGACTGATGGCCAATCTGCAACAGGATCGTGGCTGTATTGTCGGTGAGTATGTGGAGTGGTGTAGCGTGCTGGTTGTGCGATGCTGTCCCCTGTCCAGTTGGAATAGCAACGGTTCTCTGTGTCCCTCACACCCAGGTGACTCTGCGTATCCGAATGGGGCATGGCTGCTCAGTCCATTGAGGAATCCTCGCACCCCAGCAGACGATCGATACAATGAGGCACATGGGAGGACCAGACGTGTGGTCGAGCGTACCTTTGGCCTCCTCAAGTCCAGGTTCAGGTGCCTGGACCGCACCGAGGGTGCACTGGCGTACTCCCCACAGAAGGTGTGCCAGATAGTGGTGGCGTGCTGCATGCTGCACAATCTGGCCATTCGGAAGCAGATCCCCCTCATTGTGGATGACGGAGATCAACCAGGGCCCCAGCCCGCAGACCAGGACAGCTCGAGTGAGGTGGACAGCGGAGAGGAGGAAGCTGGGAATGTGCGCCAGCAGCTCATCGCCCGCTACTTCACTTGACGGTGAGTGTCCATGTACGACGGATGATGTGTCTGTATCTGTGCAGGTGTGTGTGTGCTGTGTCAGGGTGGCCGTATGTTCACTGCGTGCAGTGTGTCAACGCTCCATGGCCAGGGTAGTATGCCACTGTTGGTGACTGTGGCATTGTGCCCTATTGCTCTGTGCGATGTGTGTACATTGCTTGTAGTTGTTGACATGTACTGTGTGATGGGTGTGTGACACACTCATTGAATGTGCTCCTGTTCTGTCTCCCACCCCTAGGTCCCTACAGGCCCTCCGGATTCCATTGCCATGCCACGCATCAGGTGCCTTTCCGCCCAAGGTGGCCGTTGTATTCCGTACAAATAAAACACAGGGCACAAACAGCAGTTAGTGAAAAAGGTGCATTTATTACAAACTGTGACATGTGATTGTGTGTAAGGTGATGACAAAAGTGGTGCGTGCAGTGACAATGAGCTGTCGGTCATGGCTGCGTGAAGCTCAGGGTGTACCCACTGGTTCTATGTCCATAGTCCAACACACACATGCCATCCAGCTGGCTGTGTGGAGTGGGATCGTAGAGCAAGTCAATGCAGTGGCTGGTCAAGGAAGGCTGGCGGAAGGCTGGCTGGCTGCCTCACTTGCGACTGGAGCGTGCGAAGTCCTCCCGGGAGATCTGTTTCCTCTTCGGACGGCCCCTTCCACGTTTGGGAGGGGGTGTGTGGTGGCGACCTGCTGGTGGTGGGTGAGGTGTGCTCACTGGCTGTGGACGCAGGGGAAGTGGACACTGCTGCCCGACCCTGCGCCCTAGCAGGTGGTGGCGGAGGTGGTGTTGCTGGCCTTGCCTGTGACCCCACCGCCACCACCAGCTGGCCCATGAGGTCCACGAGTTGGTCCATACGGGACACGAATTGGCCCATATGGGCGTCCATGGACCTCAGCACCCCCAGCACCTCCCGCGTGTCTGTAGCAGACCTGCCCCATTGTCCTTGGGCCTCTTCATAGGCCCCAAGGACTCTGGCCATTTGAGGCAGGGCATGGCTCCCAGGGGAGGCTGGCATTTCCCTGACCCTGCTCCTCCTACCAGTCCTGCTGCCACCGGTCTGCCCACTAGCCACATTGCACACCACGGTCCTCGCTGTGGCTCCCAGGGTGGATCCAGTCGGCCGGGCCACCACCTGCGCTGGAGCTGGTGCCAGCGAAGACGTGGTGGTGGTGGTGGCGGTGGTGGTCGGTGCGGCGATGGTGGCGGTTGCGGCAGTGGTAGTGGCCGCAATGACCGTGGGTGTGGCCGCAACGACAGTGGCAGCAGGGGGCTGGGACTGTTCAGCATCCCTGGATGATGGGTTGGTGGGTAGGAGGGGTCCTGGGGAGCGGCTGGGCCCTGCCACGCCAGATGGGCCTGCTTGGTGGTCCGTGTCCGAAGAGGAGGACAGATCCTCCAGATCCGTGTGTCCTCGTTGGGGGCTTGTGGGCTGGCTGTGCTGGCTGCTGTCTCCATCCCCAGCATCCGGCAGTTCGTCACCTGTGGAGAGAATGAGATTTGTTATTGTGTTGCACCTGGCGAAGTATGTATTTGTCGTCTGACATTGGCAGTTCGTGCAATCTCGTACATGGGTTTCCCGGAGGCGAGTGTGTGGCTGTGGCATCTGTAGTTGTGTGTGCTAGGCAATGGGACTGTGTGCTGTGCACATGTGGCATGGGACGGATTGGCCATGCCGATGGGTGTGTTGCTGTGCCCCTACTCATTGTGACTCTGGTGTATGCGGGCTCCTGGCCCATCCTGGGTCTGGTTTGTACTTTGCTTTTGGGGTTCACATGGAACGCTTAGGAACGCATATGGCAACATGGGGGCCATGCCCCAGATTCGCATTTGGGAGGGGATATGCTTTTGGGGTTCAAATGGAACGCTTAGGAACGCATATGGCAACATGGGGGCCATGCCCCAGATTCGCATTTGGGAGGGGATATGCTTTGGGGTTCAAATGGAACGCTTAGGAACGCATATGGCAACATGGGGGCCATGCCCCAGATTCGCATTTGGGAGGGGATATGCTTTGGGGTTCAAATGGAACGCTTAGGAACGCATATGGCAACATGGGGGCCATGCCCCAGATTCGCATTTGGGAGGGGATATGCTTTTGGGGTTCAAATGGAACGCTTAGGAACGCATATGGCAACATGGGGGCCATGCCCCAGATTCGCATTTGGGAGTGGATATGCTTTTGGGGTACATGCTGTGAGCCATGGGTGCCGAACGTGACATGTGTTGTGGCAGCATGACAGTGCATGGTTTGAGGTGTGTGCATGCTTGACATGGCCTGCATATTTGCTGTCTGTTGTGATTACTGGACATGGCATTGGACGCATCGTTATGAGTGAGTGATAGTTGTGTGCCAGCCAACGTATTGCAGTTGTCCCATCTCCTTGGTGTGCGTGCTGCCCTGTGCCATGTGCATCACGGCAGTGCTCGGGGGGTGTGGCCCATGTTGTGTGTTGTTGCTCACAGTGTGTCGTGCGCTTAATTGACTTCTGGCACATGGTTGGTCATGGGCATGTGTCTTAGCGTGACTGCTGTATGTGTGGCAGCTGTGCGGATGACATGCCTTTCATGAGACTGGGGCTGACGGATGGGATGGATGGTATGTTGTATGTGCATGGTGT
The DNA here is from genome assembly GCA_963921515.1 of Calotriton arnoldi. NCBI lineage: Eukaryota > Metazoa > Chordata > Amphibia > Caudata > Salamandridae > Calotriton > Calotriton arnoldi. The sequence goes on along the minus strand of CAWUFW010006600.1, from coordinate 382,227 downwards.
GTCTGTGAGTTTGATGGGTTCAGTGGTGTTCGTGTGCATTTCTGTTGTTCCGCTCTGTTGCGTCTAGTGTTGTTTGTCTTACATAGGCGTAGTTGTGGGGTGTGTGGTTGACAGGCAGTAGGGGCTACATGGACAGGACTTCAATGGTGTTTCGGTTGTGTGTGATGAGTTGCACAGTGGCTGCCGTGTGGGACTATATTCAGTGTGGCTTGTGCATGCAGACGTGGCTCCTTGGGTGTTGCTATGTCTGTGATGGGTCATGTGGGGTGTGAGTCTGTTGTTCATGTCCGTGTGCACATTGTTCACTTGTTCGTGACGGTGGGCGGTGCTGCGTGTTCGTCTGCTACGTGACATGTCCCATGTGTTGGTCGTGTTATGGTCCTCATGCCTCCAGTAATCCAGCCCTGTCCAGTTTCCCACCTGCAAGTTGTTCGTGCGTGCACTGTACTGGATGCCACATGGCTCTAAGCGGGGGTGCTCCATGTTGCAGGTCTGTGGGGGTGGGGGGTGTTGTGGGTCGTGGGGTGGCTGGACACCCACTGACACCGATTGCTGTGGACCGTGATGTCTGCCTTTCGGCTGTCGTTGTGCACTGCGGTGGCTGACACGTGGCTGTGGGGTGTGGGGGATGCTCCTCCTTGCTGTGCTGTGGGACTGGGGCCTGGTGTGTGTTGTACTTGGGCTGTCCACCCTCCCACCCACTGCACTTTGTGTTCCTGCCACTTACCTGTTACTTGTCGGTTAGTGCAGCTGTGGCGGACACATGGGTGTGGTGGGTGCTCGTTGTGGCGCTTCTGGCATATTTGGGGACCTGTTGGTGGTTACGTGGCTGGCTTAGTGTACACATGTCCCCACGCATCTTACAGTTGTTCGGTTTGGGCTGTGTGTGGTAGTGTCTGTTGCATGTGTGTGTGATGTGTTGTGTATTGTGTGCTGGACATGGGGGTGTTTGTCCCTGGGAGCTGTGGCATGGTAGTTGCGCATGTGAGTACATAGCGGTGTGCTGGTATACATTAGTTTGTACTTACCAGCCTCCACTCCCTCTGCTAATCCGGCGAGGATCTCCGGATGGATTACGACTCGCACCTTCTCCTCCCACGCTTTGAAGGTCTTAAAGAGCGCGGGATTCCCTCCGCCAGTGACGGCAGCCAGCTCTCTGTTTTTGCCCTCCTTCTTCTTGACCAGGCTCTTGACGTCATTCCAACGTTTGTTAATCTCGACTCTGTTCCTGGGCAGGGTCCCGACTGCATTGACCTGGTCTACGATCCGGTTCCACATTCTGTTTCTGGTGGCTAGTGGTGTGTGCTGGACCATGTTCCCATAGATTTGTGGGTACACCTTGATGATCTCGTCGACCATGACCGTCAGCTCCATGGGCGTGAACTTGGGCATCCTTTGTGGTGCCATGGTGTTTGTGGTGCTGGTGCGGTGTGTGTTGTGTAATGTGCAGGGGGTTTGTGGTGCCGGGGTGTGGTGGTGGTGGTGGTGGTGGTGGTGGTGGTGTTTGGTGGTGGTGGTGGTGGTGGTGGTGGTGGTTGTGATGTGTGCGTTTCTGTGGTGTGCTGCTGTCCTTGCTGTGTCACTGTGTCCTCTCCTCTCCTCTCTGGTTTGCAATGTAGCAAGGGGTTGTGGTCTGTGGGAGTGCTGCTTTTGTACTCACCTATGTGGGTGTGTCCTCATGGTCTGTTGTTTTCAGGTGTGTTGTGTCTGGGGTTCTGGCCTTTGTATTTTTTGTTTGTCCGGGGGGTGTTTTCGGGATGTGTACTGTGCTTGTGTATTTGTGCGTGCCTTGCTGTGTGGACTTGTTGGCCATGTTGTGTGCTATTGGTTTTGTGTGCGGATGGTTTCTGTGCAGGTACGTTGGCGCCATGGCTTCTGCCGTGTCGATTCTCATCGGCGTTGTTTGCGCTGGCGGGCGGTATATTTGTGGTTTTTCCACGCTCATGGCGGTGCGATCGTAATTTCACGTGCGGTGTGTCGGCCGTGTGGGCGGGCGGTTTTGTGTTGTCGTGCGTGTTTCCGTCCGTGGCGGGCAGTTTGACTCCGACTCGGACGATGGCGGGCGGTATTTTGTGTGATTTTTCCGCCGATGGCGGTTTTCGGTTTGTGTAATCGTAATGGCGTGGTCGGTGTTCAGGCGGTGTGTGCGGGCGGATTTTTGCCGCTTCCATGCCTGGCGGATTTATTTACGCCGGGTATCGTAATGGGCCCCATAGTTGTTAAAAATATCGATGTTAAAAATATCGTTTTTTTATATATATAAAAAATAATATAAAATAAATTAAATAATACATATAACTTAAAAATAAATATTTATAATTATTAGAAAATGTTAACAATTATAAGAAATAAATGTAATGTAAAAATAAATTAAACATACATATATAAAATATAATATATATATTTACTTAATAATAATTAATAAATAATTATTTTAATAAATTATAAAATGTTATAAATATATTTAAAAAAATATATATATATATATTGATGTGATCAAGGCCTCGTGTGAGGCTGAAACGCGTAATGGCGGAGGTGCGGGAGTTCACCAAATAAACCTATAATTTCACCAACTCTGGGTCTGCTTCTCGTCCTTTCAAGGAATTGGTGACGAAGGTTTTTGCATATATATATATATATATACATACATACAACTGTAACATAATAGTAAAAAATAAAAAATATAAATTAAAATATTAAAATATTAATTAATTTTTAAAACTACATTTTACACTACATTAATTGCAACAGTAAGGAAAGTGTTAGATAGCAGAGGTGAATAAATTACTATTCCCACTCCATCAAGTGCAACAGTAGTGAAAGTGTTGGATAGAGGAGGGGAATATTTTACTATTCCAACTCCAGTGAGTGCAACAGTAGGGAAAGTGTTGGATAGCGGAGGGAATTAATTTACTATTCCCACTCCAACAAATGCAACAGTAGGGAAAGTTTTGGACAGCGAAGGGGAAAAAATTACTATACCCACTCCAGCGAGTGCAACAGTAGGGAAAGTGTTGGATAGCGGACGGGAATAATTTACTATTCCCACTCCAATGAATGCAACAGTAGGGAAAGTGTTGGATAGCGGAGAGGAATAATTTACTATTCCCACTCCAATTACTGCAACAGTAGGGACAGTGTTGGATAGCGAAGAGGAAAAAATTACTATTCCCACTCCAGCAAGTGCAACAGTAGGGAAAATGTTGGATAGCGCAGGGGTAAAAATTACTATTACCACTCCAATGAAAGCAACAGTAGGGAAAGTGTTGGATAGCGGAGTGGAATAATGTACTATTCCCACTCCAATGAATGCAACAGTAGGGAAAGTGTTGGATAGCGGAGGGAATAAAATTACTATTCCCACTCCAGGAAGTGCAACAGTAGGGAAAGTGTTGGATAGTGAGGGGTAAAAATTACTATTCCCACTCCAGAGAGTGCAACAGTAGGGAAAGTGTTGGATAGCAGAGGGGAATAATTTACTATTCCCACTCCAGCAAATGCAACAGTAGGGAAAGTGTTGGATAGCGCAGTGGTAAAAATTACTATTCCCACTCCAGGGAGTGCAACAGTAAAGAAAGTGTTAGATAGCGGAGGTGAATAATTTACTGTTCCCACTACAGCAAGTGCAACAGTAGGGAAAGTGTTGGATAGCGCAGGGGTAAAAATTACTATTCCCACTCCAGGGAGTGCAACAGTAGGGAAAGTGTTGGATAGCGCAGGGGAATAATTTACTGTTCCCACTCCAGCGAGTGCAACAGTAGGGAAAGTTTTGGATAGCGGAGGGGAATAATTTACTATTCCCACTCCAATAAATACAACAGTAAGGAAAGTGTTGGATAGTGGAGGGGAATAATTTACTATTCCCACTCCAATGAATGCAACAGTAAAGAAAGTGTTTGATAGCGGATGGGATGAAATTACTATTCCCACTCCAGCAAGTGCAACAGTAGGGAAAGTGTTGGATAGCGCAGGGGTAAAAATTACTATTCTCACTCCAGGGAGTGCAACAGTAGGGAAAGTGTTGGATAGCGCAGGGGAATAATTTACTATTCCCACTCCAGCGAGTGCAACAGTAGGGAAAGTTTTGGATAGCGGAGGTGAATAAATTACTATTCCCACTCCATCAAGTGCAACAGTAGTGAAAGTGTTGGATAGCAGAGGGGAATAATTTACTATTCCCACTCCAGCGAGTGCAACAGTAGGGAAAGTGTTGGATAGCGGAGGGAATTAATTTACTATTCCCACTCCCGCAAGTGCACCAGTAGGGAAAGTGTTGGATAGCGCAGGGGTAAAAATTACTGGGGGTCATTATGATGGCGGGTGGATCGCCACCGCCGGGCCGGCGGTGAGGACCGCCGGGCCGGCGGTGGTGATCCACCCGCCATCTACCTGAATATTCCCACCCCCAAATTAGGATGGTGGTGGGAATGGGAATGGTACCGCGGCAGACGGAAAGACCGTACGCCGTGGTCCTGCAAGGCGGTCCTTTTCCGACCGCCTTGCGGGACACAGCACAATGGGGCATTGTGGGCGGTGCCGTGCAGGCACCACCGTGGGCATTACGATGCCTGTCTTTTGCGGCGGAGATCCCGCTGCAAAAAGACAGGCGGAGAATGCCTTCAGGGGCCCGTTGCGGGCCCACGGGGGTGGGGGGCTGCACGTGGGGGGTACCTATGGGACCCCCCTGCATTTGCATGTACAAGGTGGCAGGCACCGCACGGTGCCTCTCACGTTGTACATGCAAATGCACAACATGTATTTTTACATTGCGGCGGGTGCTGCTTGCAGCACCGCCTGCCGCAATGTAAAAATACGGGATGCGCCCGCCAGTGTGGCGGGCGCATCCTAATGTGTATTGCGGGACCGCCGCACCTATGGCGGGCGGTCCCTTTTGCAAATGCAATGGCAGGCGGACTTTGCCATCGTAATCGACCCCACTATTCCCACTCCAGTGAGTGCAACAGTAGGGAAAGTGTTGGATAGCAGAGAGGAATAAGGGGGTCATTACGATAGCAGGCGGATCGCCACCGCCCGTATGGCGGTGGGGATCCACCCGCTATTTCCCACCGCCCGCCTCACATTTCCCCACCGCCATATTAGTATGGCGGTGGGGACCCAAGCGGATGGCAAGACCGTCCGCCGGTTTTCCGCCGGTCAACCAGTCGAAAAGGGGATGGATATGGTGGCGGGGTCTACTAGACACCGCCATCCATATTATCATGGGCAGCGGTGCAGGGCTTTCCATGGCGGAGACCCCGCCATGGAAAACCAGGCGGAGTTTACTTTCGGGGGCCCGTTGCGGGCCCCCAGGGTATTGGGGGAGTGGAGGGTGCACATGGGGGGTACCTATGGTACCCCCCTGCATTGGCATGGACATGGTGGCAGGCACCTCGCGGTGCCTGTCACCTTGTGCATGACAATGCACACAGTGCATTCCCTGCAGTGTGGCGGGCGGTGCTGTGAGCACCGCCCGCCACAATGCTGGGAATGGAGGATGCCACCGCCACTGTGGCATCCTAATCGCCGGTGCGGGACCGCCGCACCCCTGGCGGATGGTCCCGCATTCCGTTACGGTGGGGGGTGCACATGGGGGGTACCTATGGTACCCCCCTGCATTGGCATGGACATGGTGGCAGGCACCTCGCGGTGCCTGTCACCTTGTGCATGACAATGCACACAGTGTATTCCCTGCAGTGTGGCGGGGGGTGCTGTGAGCACCGCCCGCCACAATGCTGGGAATGGAGGATGCCACCGCCACTGTGGCATCCTAATCGCCGGTGCGGGACCGCCGCACCCCTGGCGGACGGTCCCGCATTCCGTTACGGTGTCGGGCGGACCTTGTCCGCCCGCCATCGTAATGACCCCCTCAATTACTATTCCCACTCCAATGAGTGCAACAGTAGGGAAAGTGTTGGATAGCGGAGGGGATAAAACTTAAGATTACAGCTATTAAACCTAAATCCCCAAACAAAATAAAAACAAAACAATTACCAAAAATAATTATCAATTAATAAATGAATATTAATTATCAACTAATGATTGATTTATCTAAAGTACATTACTTTCCACCCTCTACCCCAAAAATTCACCAAATCACACACATAAAAATATTTACACATTTTCCATAACTAATTTAACATTAATAAATTAATAACAATTAACAACAAATCAATAGTTATTTAAAAAAATGTTTCTTCCCAACATTTACAACTAAAAACCCCACAACTCACACATCAACATTATTCCTCAATTAGCATATTAAATATTTTATTACATAATTATCATTACTTTACAAATATTTAAATAATTATAAATAATTTACCTCCCACAATATTCCATTATAAATCACACCAACAATGTTGTAAAACATGACACAATTAACATGCTTAATTAACAATTAATTAATTAATTGATAGCAATTAACAATCAAAATAAAAGCAATTAATAATAAATTAATTCCCACAATTAACACTATAAAATAACATTAAATAAATAATATATTAAAAATATTTTAAAATGTATTAAAATTAAATTACTTCCCACCATACTCCCCTATCAACACACAAGCCGCTCCTAAGAAAAAGACACAATTAACATAATTACCAATTAATTAATAATAATTACCAACCAATTAATAGTTATTTAATAATATAAATAAATTACCACAATAATAAAAAATATTAAATACATAATTAATAATTATTAAAAAATATGAGTTAATTAATTATAATTAAATTACTTCCCACCCTACTCCCCTATCAACCCACAACCCGCTCCTAAAAAAATGACATAATCTACATAATAACCAATTAATTTATATTAATTAACAAATAATTAATAAATAATTAATAATACATTATTTACCACAATTAACAAAAAATAAATATTAAATAAATAAATATTAATTAATAAATAATATTAATTAATTAATTATAATTAAATTACTTCCCACCCTACTCCCCTATGAACCCACAACCCGCTCCTAAAAAAAAGATACATTTAACATAATTACCAATTAATTAATAATAATTAAAAACCAATTAATAAATAATTAATAATAAATTAATTACCACAATTAACAATATAAAATATAAAATACAAGATTATTAATTAATAAAAAATATTAATTAATTAATTTATTATAATTAAATTACTTCCCACCCTATTCCCCTATAAACCCACAACCCGCTACGGAAATAAAACGCAAAATGTACTTAAAATAAAATTAATAACTCCTAAAAACATAATACATATATTAAAAAACAAAGGCAATACTTAAACTAAAAATATAGAACACATACTTTTAAAATACATACTAAAATACATAACACTAATATAAACATCGATATTATTAACAACAATATTTTTACAAACGATATTACTAACTTCGATATTAACAAAAACAATATTTCTTACCTTAAAGTCGATATTCTGGTCCACGATATTCTTGCAGTCGATATTCTGTCATCATGATATTTGCAACTCGATATTTTTGTATGTCGACTTTTGCAACTCGATATTATGTCTGTGCACCATTATTTAAAACCCATTCTGGTAGCACAAAATGTTAGATCACACATTGTTCCCATGAAAAATATGCTTGACCTGAATGATAGCGGGGTCTGTTTTAACGTTGCACTTTTTATTTTAAAAGCAATCAAAGCACAAAAAAGTATTATTTTTTTAAATGATGAAATATTGAAACATTAATAATAGATCTGATGTCTAATAATTGTTTCTTTTGGAATATGGATGACGTTATTTATTAATTCTTAAGCACAGCTTTTTGATTGTTTTATAGGTTTCAATTGCTTGTAACTGTTTTATAATTGTAACTACTTTTATGGCTGTTTATACATGCCGAATAAAGTTCTTGGGATCAAATTGAACAATATTTAATGGTGTTTGTGTCTTGGCAATGCAAAACCTCCAAAGTCATTTTTCGCTGAAGCAAGGCTGGCTCCCCATACGTTGACACTATTGCATTTTATAAGTGCTAAATGCACTTTGGGAATAGAAACATACTTCAAGGACTCATTTTATTAGTAATTTGAAATCCAAATTAATGGTCAAGTTTGGTTTTATATTACTGTTTTGGAAACAAATCCTTTTAGAAAGTTGTAATTTTCCTGCCTATAACCAAAAGTATTTCCTGCCAATGTCCAGCTGTCACCTGACCCCTGATAGCTCCCCATGTGGTGAGATGTGTATGGATCCTAGACAGCGGACAAAGGGATTTGGGTGTGGGGCGAGGATTGTTCCCCTGACAGGATAGTGTGGAAGTTGTGCCCAGGCCCATCCTGAGCTTCAAAGGATACCTACCCTGTCACTGACAGATGAAGCTCCTGCCATCCTTTTGTGTCTCTAATAAGGCTGGCTCCAAACCCAGTGGGAGGAGAGGAACTGACCAGAATGGGTTTAGGGAATGGAGAAAGGGTTGCCCTCCACACACAGGCACTGGGTATAAGTGAGGACCCCACAGACTTCTCCTCAGAACAACCTGTGAAGAATCAGTGGAAGGCCTGCCTGCTACCTGAAGAACCTGAAAGAAAACTAGACCTGCTTGCCATGAACCTAGAACCCCAGAAGTAACTCCAAGGGTCAATTAGCTGACCTTCGGTTTGAGCTGCAGGGGCAACTAACTGCCCAGCTGGCCAGTTCAAAATGGACTTGACCTGAACCCTTCTACTGGCCTCTGTTGGAGTGAGTCCTACTCCCGAAGTGATGCCCCCCGGTCCTGGACACTTAGGGGCCGATTCCGATTCGGGCCGGAAATCTCTCCGACCGAGCCGGACTCGGAGAGATTTCCGACCGAATCGGACTCTGGCAGCCCGACCGAACGAGTACGATGCGCACGTATGCCATCGGACTCGAGTCGGTCGGACTCCCATTGAAGTCAATGGGAGCCGGTCGTACAACGCGTACGCGGGCTCCCATTGACTCAATGGGTGCGAGGCGGTCAAGGGCGCCCCCTACAGCGTGTACGCGGCGAAGCGACTCGTGCCGTACACGCACAGGGTCCCCCCTGTGTGCGACTCGCGTGGCTACGTGTACAGGGGGGTCCGACACGGACCCCCAAAGTACGTCTCCGACTGCTCTTTAGAGCCGGAGTGCGTGGCTCGGTCGGACTGCTCGCGGCGTGCATCGTACTCACCCAGCCGGGGAACGTCTCCATTGCGCGGTGCGAGTCGAGTCCGAGCGAGTCGGTTGGTGCGGTTCGACCCGGGAACGAGTCGGTCGGAGCGGTCGGGACGCCCGGACGAGTCGGTCGGCGAATTCGCATCGTACTCGCTCGCCCGGACGCGCGTACGAATCGGTCGGGAAAAAGGGCTCCGAATCGGATCCGGTTAAGCCGAATCCGATTCGGAGCCCTACCGGCCGAGATCGGAACCGGCCCCTTAGATGGTATTAGAGTGTTTCTCCTGTCCCCAAACTGCAAGAGGTGGGACTTTGAAACTTTTTGACATCTTTGTGTCTGGAGAACCGACCGAGACAAATGTCACTGTCAAAGCCACAACCATCGATTTAGAATTGACGGTCAGCCTCATCTTGCCAGTTTGCCTCGCTGAAGAATTTGTGACTTCCAGAACAGTCAAAACATAGAGGACTTCACTGGTTCCAATACCAAGCAGCGTCCGATCGATGTCGAGGCCTTCCTGGGCATGGACTTCAGCCTTCAACCACTCAGGACTTTCCCGGTTTCACAATGGCAGCACTGGGGCAATGCTATCCAGCAGCCTGCTGTTATCGAACCCCACCTCAGAACCAGGCTACTGCTTGCTTCGAAGACCACTGTTCCTCCATAAAATGTTTAAGTCAGAAGGTATGAACCTGGTCCCTGTATCTGACAGGAAATCCCTAGCGGTCAACCATAATTTTTGACTTTGACCCAGAATAGGGCTGACAGATGCCTGTAGTTGGCTCTTCATACTTTTTTGCTATGTTTTTTTAATTCAGACTTTAAAAATTCCAATCTCAGGTTCTACTTAATGGGTTTGTGTCAATTTGGTGGTATTTCAGTTATTAGATTTTTCTAAATTGGTTTGTGTTTTCGTGTGCCTGAGTGCTGCATAATTTACACATTGCCTTTAAGTTAATCCAGTCTGCTCTGTGCCATGCTTACCAGGGGGTTGAACTTGGGCTTATTTAGGGGCTTCAGTGGTTCACCCTGTCAAGGATTGTGATTATTATCTGAGGTGGGTTCTCACCCCCCTCAACTAAGATTCCAATTTCATACAGTGACAAAGGCAGTAGCCTTCGTATTTCACATTGTGAATAACCTGGCAAACCCTTTGACTTAACCTCTAGGACTGTGAAAATCCTCAGATTTTCCCACAAGCCCACATAAGAGCATTGCTGCTTAGGATTAAAGCCCCCTGAGTGTATATTTCCACAAGGCACCCCACAGATAATGAAAACAGGAGCAGATTACATTAACATGGTTAATTGTTTCATGTAATGTTTTAAGGTATGTGATTTGCCCCCTGGTAAATCTTTAAGGTCACTACAATAAGGGTGCTAATTTGCAATTCCACTTGAAATCTTGCAATATTTGTCATTTTAGTACTATATTTAGATGTGTATGATTTAAAGTTGCTTGCACTTTTAAAAAGGTATTTGATTGGATAGTGTTATTTTTAGTTGACAGAACCTATCTGAGTCAGGCGCGGATGCCTGTGCCCAATACCCTCAATTTACATTGCGAACTTGTTAACAAATGCACTAGGAAATGTATCATGAAAGGGTTTTACAATGAGAACTCTATGCCAACTACTAAAGGATGAAATTCCAGCTGTAGGCTCCTTGACAAACACCATAGGAGGGGCTATAGGTTTTTAACATATAGAGACATTGTAACGCAGAAAACTTAGATAACCAGTTCAGGTAGTGCTCGAGGGATCTTGTTTTCATTATGAAATTTTATGTTTAGTATGTGCTTGTGTATGAATTAGTGCACTTTTTTCTTCAAAAAGTAATAGTAAGGGACATTAATGTATTAATAATTATTGTGCCTTTTGTGGAAATTGTGTAACATTTATTTAATCTCTTTATTTGCCTAAATTCATTGTTTTAATGTTACGTTTTTACACTACATTGTTGATATTCATTTCCTGATACCACAACGTGGTAGTGACTCTGATTTTCCGCTCAAATTTCCGGAATGACTCACTTCCTTCACATGTTTAATGACCAATAACTCTTTGATGTTGACTAGAAAGATAAAATTGAGGTGCTGGTTCTAAGGAATCATCATTTAATCTGGAACTCTGTTTGGTGGTTACTGGCTCTTGGCCTACTTCCTGACCCCACTACTATGATCAGAAATCTTGAGGTTACTATCAATACTATCAATACTGAAAATACTTTAAATACTATCTGCCTGCATTTCAGCACGATCACTAGTACGTTACTCATTTTCGAACAGCTTAAGGAAAGTTCTTCTTGAGCTCTAAGATGAAGTGAAAACTCTGTGGTTCAGATAGTTACTTCATCCTGTTTGTGTTACAGTTGTGCTTGGCTTACCTAAATATTTTATTTATCATCTTCAGATTGGGCAAACTGCAGCTGCTTTATCTGTTATTTAATTTACTCTACAGGTTACCAGGGAATAAAGGTATCTTGATTAGGACACTTTGCATGATGTGCAAGGCAACTGCTTGCACTTATATTGAGTATCTCAGCTGTCAGCTGCAGACCTATTTGCTGTCTTACATGGCTTGCTGCTCTTCTCTTGGACTTGGGTATTGTGCCCATGCACCATTGCACCAAAGCAGGCAGAAGCTCTTTCTTTGTTCTCATTTCTATACCCTTTGCCTATGAGAGGACTGGGTGCAGCACGTTAAGTCCAGACCTAATGGCATTGAATAGGCTTTTTAACTTTTTAGTCAAAAGTTTTGTCTACCCTAAACTGTGAGTTGTGAGATACTTATGAAGTGAAAGATCAGCAATTGGTGGCTCGGACAAGGAAGATCCACTGCTAACGCCGCTTCCAGGTGGAAACTTTTGTCATCCTTTCCGACGCCGCGGCAACTCCAATGATTGCCTATTGGTGCTGGACTTGAGAACATAGCCTTGACCGTCACACTGATTTGTGGATTATGAATGGAAGATGACAGCTGTACCAAAAAGCAAGACCTTGAGGGATCCGTAAACAGTATCTCTTTCTGTCCGGCTGTAGCTAGGAATTAAGTGCTGAGTGCTTTCTTGGGACAGCATCGTAGGATCGACTTGGTCTCTGTAATAACACGTCTCCGTTCAGCTGAGCCTTGTGAAGCTTCAACGGTGTCCTAGCGGAGGACCCTATGGGGCAGTGCTAAGGAGGGGTCAGGCTTGGAGTGCTGCTTATAAGAGTTGGTGTTTTCTAGTCTGGTAACTCTCCATGAGTGCCCATTAGGTCCCTGGCTTTGATATCCCTACAGTTACAGCCATATGTCTGCTGTGGTAACTGGGCTGAGGGTCCAGGTAATAGGTGCAAAAGTGTATCAAGCTCAGGGGGACAGTTGAGAGGGGTATAGTCTGCTCTAATAAAGCATTATAGCCTCATAAGCTAGACAACATTCTGATCTATCTGTCCAAAGATGTCTCTCAGGGCTAATGGGTTGTGCTGATTCGAACTCTAACGATGAGCCAAAAAAGAGTGTTCTCTCAAAAAAACAGAGCAACTATCACATGCTGCAAGAAGGGGCAGAGCAATCTGCAATTAGTGATCCGGTAAATTGTGAATTTTCTTGGTGGCTATTGTATTTGAGATACCCAGCATATTTAAGACCGGGAATAAGGTGCTCACCATATCCGCAGACAGGGTCTCTGATTCTGTATTGTAGCCTTAGAAGGACATAAGGACTGCTATGCCAGATGCCACCATCTGAGATGATCAACAACCATATCCCTCCTTTGAGCTAACTAAGCAAGGTGATTCAGCATTAGCTATGACTAGCAGGCTCTGGGTTAATGGCACCCTGCAGCAGTCATCTCAACCTCTGATTGTGCTAATGGTGCTGAATCAGTTCAGTTGACATTCACCAGTTCATCCATCAATGTGGCAGTGCCTGATTTGGACGTTTTATCGAAAGCTGCTGGGGAGATGACAGTTACTTTACTTCAGATCAGACTTTTGTGGGCAGTATTAGTGATTACATTTCTAATCAAATTCTAGACATTATTTTGAATGAGATCAGTGAGTTAAATGTATATCAATCTGAGACTTTAGCTCAATTGCAAGGTCATTTGGATAAAACTTAAGAGAAAATTTCTCTCTTTTCTGAAAAGTTGGAGGAGTTGGAGCAAAGGGTTTCAGATCTTGATGATCAACAGTCCACTCTGAAGTGAGCTGAATAACTCTGGAGTCTATGAGAAAGAGTTTGCACTGCTAAATGAAAACAGGATGAACTGAAGAATCTTTCTGCTCTTGAACCTTAGGTTCATATATATTCAAGAGGGAAGGGAGAATGAATGCGGAATGATTCCTCTAGTTGAGTACAAATACCTAGGGGTCGATTCCGATCTCGGCCGGAAGTACACCTAACAGTATTTGTCCGGAAAAAATACAAGCCGAACGCGTGTTTCCCGACCGATTCGAACACTCGTCCGAACGAACAAGTACGATGCGCACAACAGCCCAGATTCCGAGCGAGCCATACTTACCCATTTCAGCTCCTGTTCCCCGCCCGAGCCGGATCCGTAAACGCCGATTCGAGTCACACGGAAGCAAATACACAGCACCTTCCGGCCGGACTAGTACGATGCGCCTTCCGTACGCGCCGAACCCGTCGCTACGTCCGGCACGTTTGAGCATCCGGGAGAGCTGTACATAAGCTCCGATTTGCGCCACAAGACGATCCACGGTGACGAGACAGACAAGCCAGCGACGAGTACGAGTCGAAGCCACGAGAAACCCGAACGAGACGAACCAACCATGAATCCCATCGCGCAGGTCCTACCAATACTCTACATCTATTACCGGGACCGGTACGGACGCGTACGGCGCAGACGGTAAGTCAAACACCCACAACACAAACAAACGACACGTACCCGAAATATGTCACACACACATAGGGATGCACAAATGACGTACACTAGCAACAGCAGAACCATAGGGGCGGGATGGCTATCACCAATGCCATACACACCCATAGGGGGATGGATGCCTACCACTATCACCACCCCTACTCAGGGGGCCTGGATGCCTGTCACTACTACCCTCCCCACCCATAGGGGGATGGATGCCTGCCACTACTACCATCCCCACTCATAGGGGGTGGATGCCTACCACTACCACCACCCCTACTCAGGGGGCCTGGATGCCTGTCACTACTACCCTACCCACCCATAGGGGGATGGATGCCTACCACTAATACCATCCCCACTCATAGGGGGATGGATGCCTACCACTACCACCACCCCTACTCATGGGGGCCTGGATGCCTGTCACTACTACCCTCGCCACTCATAGGGGGATGGATGCCTGCCACTACTACCCTCCCCACTCATAGGGGGATGGATGCCTGCCACTACTACCATCCCCACTCATAGGGGGATGGATGCCTACCATTACCACCACCCCTACTCATGGGGGCCTTGATGCCTGTCACTACTACCATCCCCACTCAAAGGGGGATGGATGCCTACCACTACCACCACCCCTACTCAGGGGGGCCTGGATGCCTGTCACTACTACCCTCCCCACTCATAGGGGGATGGATGCCTACCACTAATACCCTCCCCACTCATAGGGGGATGGATACCTGTCACTACTACCATCCCCACTCATAGGGGGATGGATGCCTACCACTACCACCACCCCTACTCAGGGGGGCCTGGATGCCTGTCACTACTACCCTCCCCACTCATAGGGGGATGGATGCCTACCACTAATACCATCCCCACTCATAGGGGGATGGATGCCTGCCCCTACTACCATCCCCACTCATAGGGGGATGGATGCCTACCACTACCACCACCCCTACTCAGGGGGGCCTGGATGCCTGTCACTACTACCCTCCCCACCCATACGGGGATGGATGCCTACCACTAATACCATCCCCACTCATAGGGGGATGGATGCCTACCACTACCACCACCCCTACTCATGGGGGCCTTGATGCCTGTCACTACTACCATCCCCACTCATAGGGGGATGGGTGCCTACCACTACCACCACCCCTACTCAGGGGGCCTGGATGCCTGTCACTACTACCCTCCCCACCCATAGGGGGATGGATGCCTACCACTAATACCATCCCCACTCATAGGGGGATGGATGCCTGCCACTACTACCATCCCCACTCATAGGGGGATGGATGCCTACCACTACCACCACCCCTACTCATGGGGGCCTGGATGCCTGTCACTACTACCCTCCCCACTCATAGGGGGATGGATGCCTGCCACTACTACCATCCCCACTCATAGGGGAATGGATGCCTACCACTACCACCACCCCTACTCAGGGGGCCTGATGCCTGTCACTACTACCCTCCCCACTCATAGGGGGGTGGATGCCTACCACTAATACCATCCCCACTCATAGGGGGATGGATGCCTGCCACTACTACCATCCCCACTCATAGGGGAATGGATGCCTACCACTACCACCACCCCTACTCAGGGGGGCCTGGATGCCTGTCACTACTACCCTCCCCACTCATAGGGGGATGGATGTCTGCCACTACTACCATCCCCACTCATAGGGGGATGGATGCCTACCACTACCACCACCCCTACTCAGGGGGCCTGGATGCCTGTCACTACTACCCCCCACCCATAGGGGGATGGATGCCTACCACTAATACCACCCCCACTCATAGGGGGATGGATGCCTGCGACTACTACCATCCCCACTCATAGGGGGATGGATGCCTACCACTACCACCACCCCTACTCATGGGGGCCTTGATGCCTGTCACAACTACCATCCCCACTCATAGGGGGATGGATGCCTGTCACTACTACCATCCCCACTCATAGGGGGATGGATGCCTACCACTACCACCACCCCTACTCAGGGGGCCTGGATGCCTGTCACTACTACCCTCCCCACTCATAGGGGGATGGATGCCTACCACTAATACCATCCCCACTCATAGGGGGATGGATGCCTGCCACTACTACCATCCCCACTCATAGGGGGATGGATGCCTACCACTACCACCACCCCTACTCAGGGGGCCTGGATGCCTGTCACTACTACCCTCCCCACCCATAGGGAGATGGATGCCTACCACTAATACCATCCCCACTCATAGGGGGATGGATGCCTACCACTACCACCACCCCTACTCATGGGGGCCTTGATGCCTGTCACTACTACCATCCCCACTCATAGGGGGATGGGTGCCTACCACTACCACCACCCCTACTCAGTGGGGCCTGGATGCCTGTCACTACTACCCTCCCCACCCATAGGGGGATGGATGCCTGCCACTACTACCATCCCCACTCATAGGGGGATGGATGCCTACCACTACCACCACCCCTACTCATGGGGGCCTGGATGCCTGTCACTACTACCATCCCCACTCATAGGGGGATGGGTGCCTACCACTACCACCACCCCTACTCAGGGGGCCTGGATGCCTGTCACTACTACCCTCCCCACCCATAGGGGGATGGATGCCTACCACTAATACCATCCCCACTCATAGGGGGATGGATGCCTGCCACTACTACCATCCCCACTCATAGGGGGATGGATGCCTACCACTACCACCACCCCTACTCATGGGGGCCTGGATGCCTGTCACTACTACCCTCCCCACTCATAGGGGGATGGATGCCTGCCACTACTACCATCCCCACTCATAGGGGAATGGATGCCTACCACTACCACCACCCCTACTCAGGGGGCTTGATGCCTGTCACTACTACCCTCCCCACTCATAGGGGGTGGATGCCTACCACTAATACCATCCCCACTCATAGGGGGATGGATGCCTGCCACTACTACCATCCCCACTCATAGGGGGATGGATGCCTACCACTACCACCACCCCTACTCAGGGGGCCTGGATGCCTGTCACTACTACCCTCCCCACTCATAGGGGGATGGATGTCTGCCACTACTACCATCCCCACTCATAGGGGGATGGATGCCTACCACTACCACCACCCCTACTCAGGGGGCCTGGATGCCTGTCACTACTACCCCCCACCCATAGGGGGATGGATGCCTACCACTAATACCACCCCCACTCATAGGGGGATGGATGCCTGCGACTACTACCATCCCCACTCATAGGGGGATGGATGCCTACCACTACCACCACCCCTACTCATGGGGGCCTTGATGCCTGTCACAACTACCATCCCCACTCATAGGGGGATGGATGCCTGTCACTACTACCATCCCCACTCATAGGGGGATGGATGCCTACCACTACCACCACCCCTACTCAGGGGGCCTGGATGCCTGTCACTACTACCCTCCCCACTCATAGGGGGATGGATGCCTACCACTAATACCATCCCCACTCATAGGGGGATGGATGCCTGCCACTACTACCATCCCCACTCATAGGGGATGGATGCCTACCACTACCACCACCCCTACTCAGGGGGGCCTGGATGCCTGTCACAACTACCATCCCCACTCATAGGGGGATGGATGCCTGTCACTACTACCATCCCCACTCATAGGGGGATGGATGCCTACCACTACCACCACCCCTACTCAGGGGGGCCTGGATGCCTGTCACTACTACCCTCCCCACTCATAGGGAGATGGATGCCTACCACTAATACCATCCCCACTCATAGGGGGATGGATGCCTACCACTACCACCACCCCTACTCATGGGGGCCTTGATGCCTGTCACTACTACCATCCCCACTCATAGGGGGATGGGTGCCTACCACTACCACCACCCCTACTCAGTGGGGCCTGGATGCCTGTCACTACTACCCTCCCCACCCATAGGGGGATGGATGCCTGCCACTACTACCATCCCCACTCATAGGGGGATGGATGCCTACCACTACCACCACCCCTACTCATGGGGGCCTGGATGCCTGTCACTACTACCATCCCCACTCATAGGGGGATGGGTGCCTACCACTACCACCACCCCTACTCAGGGGGCCTGGATGCCTGTCACTACTACCCTCCCCACCCATAGGGGGATGGATGCCTACCACTAATACCATCCCCACTCATAGGGGGATGGATGCCTGCCACTACTACCATCCCCACTCATAGGGGGATGGATGCCTACCACTACCACCACCCCTACTCATGGGGGCCTGGATGCCTGTCACTACTACCCTCCCCACTCATAGGGGGATGGATGCCTGCCACTACTACCATCCCCACTCATAGGGGAATGGATGCCTACCACTACCACCACCCCTACTCAGGGGGCTTGATGCCTGTCACTACTACCCTCCCCACTCATAGGGGGTGGATGCCTACCACTAATACCATCCCCACTCATAGGGGGATGGATGCCTGCCACTACTACCATCCCCACTCATAGGGGGATGGATGCCTACCACTACCACCACCCCTACTCAGGGGGCCTGGATGCCTGTCACTACTACCCTCCCCACTCATAGGGGGATGGATGTCTGCCACTACTACCATCCCCACTCATAGGGGGATGGATGCCTACCACTACCACCACCCCTACTCAGGGGGCCTGGATGCCTGTCACTACTACCCCCCACCCATAGGGGGATGGATGCCTACCACTAATACCACCCCCACTCATAGGGGGATGGATGCCTGCGACTACTACCATCCCCACTCATAGGGGGATGGATGCCTACCACTACCACCACCCCTACTCATGGGGGCCTTGATGCCTGTCACAACTACCATCCCCACTCATAGGGGGATGGATGCCTGTCACTACTACCATCCCCACTCATAGGGGGATGGATGCCTACCACTACCACCACCCCTACTCAGGGGGCCTGGATGCCTGTCACTACTACCCTCCCCACTCATAGGGGATGGATGCCTACCACTAATACCATCCCCACTCATAGGGGGATGGATGCCTGCCACTACTACCATCCCCACTCATAGGGGATGGATGCCTACCACTACCACCACCCCTACTCAGGGGGCCTGGATGCCTGTCACTACTACCCTCCCCACCCATAGGGGGATGGATGCCTACCACTAATACCATCCCCACTCATAGGGGGATGGATGCCTGCCACTACTACCATCCCCACTCATAGGGGGATGGATGCCTACCACTACCACCACCCCTACTCATGGGGGCCTGGATGCCTGTCACTACTACCCTCCCCACTCATAGGGGGATGGATGCCTGCCACTACTACCATCCCCACTCATAGGGGAATGGATGCCTACCACTACCACCACCCCTACTCAGGGGGGCCTGATGCCTGTCACTACTACCCTCCCCACTCATAGGGGGGTGGATGCCTACCACTAATACCATCCCCACTCATAGGGGGATGGATGCCTGCCACTACTACCATCCCCACTCATAGGGGGATGGATGCCTACCACTACCACCACCCCTACTCAGGGGGGCCTGGATGCCTGTCACTACTACCCTCCCCACTCATAGGGGGATGGATGTCTGCCACTACTACCATCCCCACTCATAGGGGGATGGATGCCTACCACTACCACCACCCCTACTCAGGGGGCCTGGATGCCTGTCACTACTACCCCCCACCCATAGGGGGATGGATGCCTACCACTAATACCACCCCCACTCATAGGGGGATGGATGCCTGCGACTACTACCATCCCCACTCATAGGGGGATGGATGCCTACCACTACCACCACCCCTACTCATGGGGGCATTGATGCCTGTCACTACTACCATCCCCACTCATAGGGGGATGGATGCCTGTCACTACTACCATCCCCACTCATAGGGGGATGGATGCCTACCACTACCACCACCCCTACTCATGGGGGCCTGGATGCCTACCACCCACACAACCCCTACTCTTAGGACGGGTAATGCGTGACACAACCAGCATACTCCAACATAAGGAATGTCTGAAAAATACATCCCCCCCAACACCATGACAAGCGTGTGTAGTCTGTGTCAAATGCCTACAACACTGAACATGACATTGAACATACAATGTGACCCCCTATCACATGTGTCACACATAAATGTGTGTGGCCTCTACAATGCAAGCAGACCATGACCACTGTGGCAATGGGGTCTAAAGCCCCATCACCAAAAGTGACCAAAAGGTAAGTGCGGGGTCCATAGCTGAAGCACATTTTGAACATTGTGGCAATGGGGTCTAACACCCCATCATCACAGTGACCAAAAGGTAAGTGCGGGGTCCATAGCTGAAGCACATTTTGAACATTGTGGCAATGGGGTCTAACACCCCATCATCACAGTGACCAAAAGGTAAGTGTGGGGTCCATAGCTGAAGCACATTTTGAACATTGTGGCAAGGGGGTCTAACACCCCATCATCACAGTGACCAAAAGGTAAGTGTGGGGTCCATAGCTGAAGCACATTTTGAACATTGTGGCAATGGGGTCTAAAGCCCCATCACCACAGTGACCAAAATGTAAGTGTTGTCATGTGAAAAGCTGCAAATGCCAAACTGCATGGATGATTCCTGGTCACACAACAACAAACACATCAGTGGCATAGTAGTGCTTGTGTCCCATAGCAACTTAGATTGGGTGAGGCAAACAGTGCAGTGCCAATGAAACATCGCTTTGGCCATGTGCAGACAAACATCACCCATGGGGGCTCACATTGTCAACATTCACGAATAACACAATGACAGAAGTGACCATCATAATGCAGACCCACACATCAGCACCAATGGACACACAAATGTAGATATTCTGTGGAGACTGTAGATGTGAGGTGAACAAATACCATTCCATGGCAGCAATAGGACATACAAACCATGATCATTGTGCTGACTGATGACCTAGGAGTCCCAGGGACAGCAGGGGAAACCCACCAAACAACATACAGCCAATGGCACACTAAAGAAATGCCAATGCAGTGGTGCAAATGCACAAACACAAACAGGCAGACTCACACTGCATATCAAACACAACAGGTGATGGGGGTGTGCCAGTGTACCCAGGCAACCACACAACACATGAGGAGGCCTGAATCCCTATTACACAGATGTCAATACAGTGCCACACAAAAGTAACTCATGGATCGGATTCCCCTATGTGGGCAATCAGGCATTGTTAGATGAGAGGGAGCCCAAATTACACATGTCACACAAGCTTGTAGGAACAGCAACTAACACAGCAGGAGACAGACCCACCACAGCACTACCCCCAGGGACCCCACATTGTGGTGACACTGGCATGCATGATAATCCCGCTGTGATGACAAAGCTAGATGTCGTACACACTGTGAACCACAGTCATGTGTCCTGAGCAACTAACTACCATCACACCTACTCAAGCACAAATCAATCAGCACGGCCTGTCAGCCAAGGCCAACATGGCGGTAGGGGTCTAGCCGTGCAACAACTCTCATTTGCACACACTCAACACCACACACCTTGACCTCCACCAATGTGCAGCAGTGAAGCTCACATGGACTGGTGACATTGCAAATGCACCCATGACAATCCCAGGGGTGGTGGGGGGAACTAAGGTGGAGATACCCATCACACATGGCCAGTCAACAAGACTTGTGAATGTCTGACACACTGCACAGTACGCTGTACATGGGCATGACGTCAAATCCACACCAACCAATGGGATCCCAGCCACAGTCACACACCAATGAAGAAGCCAAGGTCACCCACAAAGAACACACATAGACAACTTCCAACATTGCAGCTCTGACCCTGAGGAGTGGCAGCAGTCACACACACAACGTGTCACAATCACTGAAAGCTAACACAAAATGTAAATTACATGACTAGTGTAACCAACAAGTGCCAAGGGGAATCCTGACTGTGTCTCATCTGCGTTTGCCCACAAACTCAGCCCTGACAGCAAACACACCTATGGATGACACCCTGATCACCAGTAATGTGCCATGCACCCACATCACAGAGAACCCAGGGCACAGATTTGGGGGGAACATTGCTCAACTCAGCAAGCATCACAAACAGGAACATCACTAGGGACCCCAGCCTGCGTAGCAAACTGGAAGTGAACACACACAGACATGCTCACACAACACACACCTTGGGCTCAGGCAATGTCACGGAATTACACACTGCCATGAGGGGACTCCACTCCTGTGTAAGGAAATCTGTGCCATACGTTGTCTCTGCAGGGCTCAATCATGTCAGCAGAACACTTGGTCACTCAGTCAACAATTAGCACAAAATGAAGGCTCTCGTCACATCAGCCTGGTCATGGCAGTGTCACCAAAATCATCAGCACCGATCTAATACACATGTATAGCAAGTTGCACTGATACCACAGATGAGTCCTTCCCCATTGATGCCCAAACTTGCATGTTCAGTGGAGATGGTCACACGGTCAGGGAAATAGACAAATTGAACAATGGCAAGCACATCTGATGTGCAGGGGTGTAAGCCACAGATGTGATATTGCAAAAACATGTAGGGAATCCCATTGGCAAATATGAAAAACATGACACCCTCATATTGCTGCAAAGGATGACATGGCTACACCCCAGGATTGGACACATTCACCCTGGACCACATGGGGTCCTGCACAGTAACACTTCATTTACCTGATAGCAAAAATCACCATCACTGCAGCAAGGGCATGTTTAGCATCCTCAACATCATGTACATCTGAAGCAAAACCACTGGAGAACTGAAAGGAGCTTTATTCAGCATATGTCATATTAAAAGAAAGTCCAGACAAAACCCAAAGGCCAATGGCCAGTCCATGACTGAAGTCCAAACAGGGTGACAGTGGCAGATGTCACCCTTTGCTTTCCTGCACTGCTAATAACCAAGGACACTCCCCTCGGAGGGGCATACGGGGGTCAGGCCAGGCACCGCAGGGACAGGATCAGGGCTCACCAGAAGGAGGCAGGGAAGGGGTGGCTGGTGGTGGAGAGTCACTGACAACTGCAGTGGAGGTGTCTGACATGGTGTGTGCTGGCACGACTGGGGGGCATGAGTCAGATGGTGTGGGTGCCGGCACAACTCCAGTGGGCTGGCCAGATGGAGTGGACAGGTTCCCCACTGCAGTGCCCAAGTCAGACGTGGTGGTAGTGGACTCCACTGCAGTGCCCATCTCCAGGGGAGTAGAATGGGGTTCAGGTAAGGTGGGCAGGACAGAGGGGGAGGACACGGTCTCCACACCAGTGGCACAAACATGTGCAGCGGGGGGTGTGGGGCTGGAAGAGCAAGGGGTAGGTGGAGAAGGCTGCATCAATTTGGGGATGGTGTATCTGTGGGTGGGGGAACCTGGGACAGGGTGTGGTGGGGGAACCTGTGTTGTGGGTGACTGAGTGATGGAGGAAGGAGACTTTGTGGTTGACCTGCAGGGCGGTGGCGCGGTCTTGCTCACCTGCTCACCTGCTCACCTGCACTGACCGCACACACCACAGTAAGTACAGCACATTACAGAGCAAGCCCTGGCATCCTCAGTTGAACATTGACAAAAGTGCTCACACAGATTAGGAGAAGCCAATTGTCAGTCTGATGGTCAACCATGGCACTCACACCCCTCCTGCCCTTGCACCCATCTGTCTGGTGCCTGTTGGATGTTAATACCCCAGTGTGGACACATGCACCATGTACACAGTTGTTGGACATTGCAGAGAACACAGTGAAGTATGTGAACATGCACACATCACATCTCTTGCCACTGAGTTAGTACAGGTGTCCGGGTAAAGAGATGGCCAGAGTCTAATTAGAAATGCATGTGATGCATACCAGCACCAGACACCATGCTGCACCCATGTCCGGATAGTCAATGCCACAATGGGGTGCATGTTGCACATGTCACTCCCCTGCAGGATCACTCTTAGGAAGTTAAATGCCATGGCACAGGCATGCCTGCAAAGTCATACATCACTGTCTCCAGTCACATGGGCATGGCAGCCTGCCAACAACAGTCTGCACTGTGTCACAATCCTAGGTCATGGGGAATGCAAGTTCTGTAGCTGACAAGTGCACATGTCCATCCCCCACAAACCACATCATCTGAACTCTTATTTGGCCACGTCATGCCAATTGGACATATGGGAGACCTGAAACACAACTCTATGAACCTGAGCACCTCACAGTCTGCTGTGAATGTAAAACAGCTGCCTGAAGTTCACAGTCGCATACACCTGTGTGCACAGTCAAGTGATCAAACACCTATGAGTCACAGAAGTATCGTCTCTCATGGTCACATCTCAGAAGGCATGCTGAGCCCTAAACGATGAACATCCCAGTAGTCCTGACAACAAAGCCACAGCACAATGACACAGAGGCAGACACCTGAGGGAACATTTCACTGATCACAACATGTCAGCTGATATACGGGAGTGGGAGTACAGAGTACCTGTATGCCCTGGAGTAGGCATGACTGTCCTGCTCCACCTAAAAGAGGGATGAGCCCTGGACAGTAGGCAGGTGGCTAAGCATGTGTGACACACTTGATATACATACTCCTGAGGCCCAAACATTGTTACCACCCGCAGCATGGGTGTGTGCCAAATACCCCAGGGACATGTGATTCAGATCAGCAAGTGGACCACATATCAAAGTTACACCCAGATTACATGTCAGAACTTAGGCATTGTGTAAGCAATTGACCCACCCATGAATCCCACCACAAAGTTACGGGAACAAATGCTGTCCCCCACCTTGAGCGAAGCAAAATGCAAGGACACAGTACCCAAGTGACACAATTTCCTGACTGTAAGGGCCACACATATGCGTATCTGATGAGGAGTGGGCATGTCACAATTGAGGGTCATGGGTCCTGGACCACAAGACTGATGTACTGTGGAAGTTTAACCAGGCCAGAGGAGGGCACATAGCATGGCATACAAAGTGCACAGTGCAGTCATGTACTCACCCCCTCCTTGCTGCTGTCTGGCCTTCAGCTGCCCATCCAGGTCAGGGAAGACCAACGCCAGGATCCTGAGCATGTGGGGGGTCAGGGTCCGGTGTCCGCCCCTCCTGCGAGGAGGCGACAGCTTCAGCTGGACCCTTGCGATCCTCCGGGTCCAGCCCTGAAGGTCCTGCCACCTCTTCTGGCAGTTGCGGATCCGGCGCTTGTAGACTCCCATGGATCTTACTGCCCGGGCGATGGTCAGCAGGATTTTCTGCTTCTGGTGGGCATCAACCTGTGAGGATGACAAAGTGAAAATGCCATTACTAAACATGCAACATATACGTGCATCACACAGTTGGATATACATGTCTCAATCACAGGGGCATATGATGTACACAGGCAGTGCAACGATGGCTATGAACAGTTTGCCAGCAGTTACTACATGGTATCATTGCATGGGAAGTAAACCTTGTTGGAATGCACTGTTACTGCACTGTACCTGTTCAGTGCATGTAACTACACACTTTGGGTGGTGAGAACTACTCAGTGAGCATACTAGCCAGTGGTGTGCACACTGTAAGTCTTGCTAGTCAGACAACATGCACAATTAGTAAGGCAGTGGACAGCACATTCACCTGCTCCCCTGGTTTCCCATACAGCTTGCTGTACTGTGGAAGGAGGCTGTCCAGTAGGGCCTGGTTCTCCTCAAGGCTGAAGGCTGGGGCTCTCTCCACAGTACGTGCCATTGCAGTAGCCAGAGGATGCAGAGGCAGCAGCAGTGTTGGTGGCAGATGTCGTCCTGGAGCATGTAGTGCAGGCAAGTGAGCTCTCAGGGGAACAGCCAGCATGATATGTGTGCTGCAGAGGCAGATACTGTCCCATGTGTCCAAAGTGATAGGTCCAAGTCGTTTGCATCTTCCGAATCTGGCCAATCCATGGAATAGCACCACTCATACACGCCCACAGCATCCTTCAAAAGTTAAAATTCATGACACCCATGTATTTGCAACATTGTTGTGGCTGGCCAACTGAATTTACTGCATCAGACTCGTTACAGCTTCGAAAACGCATCCGTTGCCATGCCAGGCCCTAGCCAATGCATGCGCACCGTCCGGACCATTGCTGTACAACGTGTATTTAAAAAAACAACGCGTACCCGCTCACAACAGATGCAATGGGCAGTGCGTGCGCACCGATCGGTCCCTTGCTGTACAACGCGTACCCGCTCACAACAGATGCAATGGCCAGTGCGTGCGCACCGATCGGTCCATTGCTGTACATCGCGTACCCGCTCACAACAGATGCAATGGCCAGTGCGTGCGCACCGATCGGTCCATTGCTGTACAACGCGTACCCGCTCACAACAGATGCAATGGCCAGTGTGTGCGCACCGATCGGTCCCTTGCTGTACAACGCGTACCCGCTCACAACAGATGCAATGGCCAGTGCGTGCGCACCGATCGGTCCATTGCTGTACATCGCGTACCCGCTCACAACAGATGCAATGGCCAGTGCGTGCACACCGATCGGTCCATTGCTGTACAACGCGTACCCGCTCACAACAGATTCAATGGGCAGTGCGTGCACACCGATCGGTCCATTGCTGTACAACGCGTACCCGCTCACAACAGATGCAATGGCCAGTGCGCGCGCACCGATCGGTCCATTGCTGTACAACGCGTACCCGCTCACAACAGATGCAATGGCCAGTGCGTGCACACTGATCGGTCCATTGCTGTACAACGCATACCCGCTCACAACAGATGCAATGGCCAGTGCGTGCACACCGATCGGTCCATTGCTGTACAACGCGTATTCCGGAAAACAATGCGTACCCGCTCACAACAGATGCAATGGCCAGTGCGTGCACACCGATCGGTCCATTGCTGTACAACGCGTACCCGCTCACAACAGATTCAATGGGCAGTGCGTACACACCGATCGGTCCATTGCTGTACAACGCGTACCCGCTCACAACAGATGCAATGGCCAGTGCGTGCGCACCGATCGGTCCATTGCTGTACAACGCGTACCCGCTCACAACAGATGCAATGGCCAGTGCGTGCACACCGATCGGTCCATTGCTGTACAACGCGTCCCTGTACAGGTCACTCGCATATGTCACCATGCTTGTCACTGGTGAACGTATGCCAGCCACATATACTTGCCAGGGACTATGGGGCACACCTACAACACCACACCCAGTCCACACTGTATCCTAAGGCATGTAAGGCTGCATTACCTTTTCTGTGTATGGGGGTAAACATGTGGTTTTTGGGGTGGCTCTTGGGGGCAGCCACTCCCAGGCTGTGCACGTGTTCATGGGGACAGGATCCTTTGTGTGTTGTGCACATTACCACTGTGATGTGCAACTGTTCATTTCGGAGCATGTGGCATGGTCACATTTCCAGGTTGTGTATGTGTATGACATGACACATACCCCCCGAGTCCCATGTGGGAAGGCATGTACGTCACAGGGTGACCCATTGCCACAATAGTGATGGCCCTCCACAGTCTGTGTGCATGTTGTGTTTCCGATGTCTCTGATTCCATGTGCACAATGGGAGACAGTCTCCACATCCACGTTGTTTGTGCATGGACTTTGATGTTGTGCGTGTGTTTGTCACAGACGTCCATGTCTGTCCTGTGGAGGCAACAGGGGCCACTACCTGTGGGAGTCATGTTTGTTTTTCTGACGTGTACATGATACGCCATGACATGCCAGTGTCCATGTGGCAAGACAGGGTCCCTGGGAATCTACCTGTCAATGAGCTGTGATGCCTGTGGCGCATCTGTCCAGACATATCACTGGGGTGTGTGTGTGGAACGTGACAGCAGTAAATGGGTACTGTGACACAGCCTAATGGTTTCCCATAGCACAACCTGGAACCTGTTGTCAACACATGTTGAACTGAGATGTTAGATGATGTCCATATAGGTGCCATATATGTCCATACAGAACGGCACACACATCAAGTACTTGTGTCTCATAATGATGTATCATGTGATATTGAGTATGGTGAATGGCACATATGTGGGGTGACTGACAATCTTTCTTTCTTCACCTATGCACTGCAGGGCACCAGCTGTCCATAGACCATTCCCTGACCTAGCAACGATGGTGGAACGTGACAGCATCCGACGGTACCGCTTCACCAGGCAGCTGATTGAGGATTTGGCAGTGCGCTTGGCCCCACATTTGCAACCTGGCCTGCCGTACCCTACAGCGCTGACCCCCAAGGTGAAGGTGATGGCAGCCCTACACTTCTTTGCCACCGGTACCTTCCAACACACTGTGGCATCTGCTGGTGGGATGTCACAGACTATGTTCAGCCGTGTACTACGCGATGTTTTGGAGGCAATGTTGTGAAACCTGAACCAGTACATCTATTTCCCTAAACGTCGACAACTCACTGACGTCAAGAGTGACTTCTATGCCCTGGGGAGGATGCCACATGTCATTGGCTCCATTGATGGGACACATGTGGCTTTGGTACCACCACAGGCACATGAGCAGGCATACAGGAACAGGAAACATTATCATTCGATCAATGCTCTGGTGGTATGTCTTGCAGATATGAGCTTCACACATGTGTGTGCCCGTTTCCCCGGTTCGGCACACGATGCCTACGTGATGAGGAGTAGTCGCATCCCGAGGATGATGTCACAGATGCAGAACCAGCGTGCCTGGCTTGTCGGTGTGTACTGACTTTGTACCATTGTGTGTGTTCTGCTATGTTGTATTCCACCCTCTTTTCCAACTCAGCTAATGTGCAATTGTCTGTCTGTAGGTGACTCCGGATACCCCAACATGCCGTGGTTGCTGACACCCCTCAGGAACCCTGTGACACCAGCCCAGATGCGCTACAATGAGGCACATGGTCAGACCAGGAGAGTGATCGAGCGGACATTTGGTCTCCTGAAGAGCCGCTTCCGCTGCCTGGACAAGACAGGAGGGGCCCTCCCATATGCCCTAGCAAAGGTGTGCAAGATTGTCATCGTCTGCTGCATGCTACACAACCTGGCAGTGCGGAAGGAGTTGCCTCTCATCCTGGATGACGATGACCAACATCCGCCACCTGCGGAGGATCCTGGCCTGGGCCACGATGCCAGTGATGATGATGATGATGATGAGGGTGATGTCCGCACACAGCTCATCACCAACTTCTTCAGCTGAATGTGAGTATCCAGAGATTTCATGTCAATGATGTGAGTTTGCATGATATGTGTTGGTGGTGCTCTGGTGCTGTTTGAGTGTGGCCATGTGCTACTTGACTGGAAGCGTGCAGCGATGTGTCCTTACAGGTAGTCTGTACTCCCCAACAGTGTTGACATGCTAACTTGGTTTTTTCTGAGTATCTTGTGACATGTATTGGCCATGAGTATTGCAGTTCTGTCCTGTTCTTCAGTGCTTTTGACTGTGTGTCATGTCTGTCCTTCACAGGGTACTTTCAGAGTTGTTTGGTGAACTGTGATCCCCCGACACCATGATTCAACTTCCAGGGTGGAAGCAGTCGTTGCCCTACAGGTGATGTGCCACACACCCCTGGACTTTATTTCTTCTACACTTGTTGACTGTGTGGCCACTGCCACGTAGGATTACCTTGCATCTGTAGTGGAAACAACATGTTGCAAATGTGTAATAAACCTGTGCTTCACTTTGGGATGTGCGTTGTCTGTGGTCACACATCTGACTGACATGTGCTTACTGCACCTGTGGGCTAGTTAACTCAGACTGTGAATAGGTGTGGTATCTGTGCATTCCACTGTATTTCCTGGCAACATCAGTGTAGGCGATGAGTCTGATGGCCCTGGTGTGTATGTGTTGTGTAGCCCTAGTGGTGTGTCTCCCTCATATGTGTCACGTCGCCATGACTCACATGACGGTGTTGAACTTGCTGTAGCAGTTAGCATGCACAGTGTCATTTAGCAGATCACCATCTACATGACAGAAACCATGTTGGAATCACAACAGAGGCAAGTATGGTGTATTAGTGAGTTTATTTCCATACATGTGGGAGGATAGTGCACAGGATGGTGGGTGCTGTACATTGGGATTGGAATCCAAAGTTCCCAGATGATTTGGAAGTCTTGGTAGCAGAAATGTCCTGAGTAAAGTCCACAGTCATCTGATACATTGGGCCAACTTAAGCTCCCCATGTCATGTGGGAGAGTTGTGTTGCATTTGACAGGGTGAACAGTTTGCACACAAAAGAGAATTTCCAGAACAGGTGTTAGGTTCCTGGGGGATGTACATGGCCATCGGCCTCTCAGTTTTCCTTCCTCGGATGACCCATCTTCTTCCGGGGGGGACCCTCACGTGCAGGCTGCTGCGGTGCAGAGGACTCTCCGCCAGAGTCATCCTCCCTCCCTGTGGCAGTTGCAGTTGTTGCAGCACCAGATGTTGTGGGCACACAGGGAGGTGTGGCCATGTTGGTGCTAATCTGGCGGAGGCATGTCAATATGTCCCTATGCACCGCTGTCAGTTCTTCCAATGTGTCCCACTTGGACTCCATGCCAGACATGTGTGTCTCCACACGGGACATGTGTGTCTCCACACGGGACATGTGTGAGTCCAAGCGGGCATGATGGGCAGCCTGCTGCTGTTGAATGTCCTTGAGGATCCCCACTACCTGGCTGACCTCTCCGGTGCTATTCTGGTACGCCTCAGCAATGCGTGCCAGTTGTGGGTCATCATGCAGTCCAGGCCCCTCTGCAAACAGCGACCTATGTCTACCACCCCTCCCACCACCCCTGGCGACACGTGCGGGACCTGTGGTGGCACGCACAGGTGACCGTAGGCCCACTTGGGGGTTGTTACTGGGGTCGTTGTCTGTTGCTCCACGTTGGGCCGGGGTCCCTGTGCTGTTGTCATCGGTGGTCCTTGGTCTGTCCGTGTTGGCAGGGGTGGTCTGTGTGTTGGCAGTTGTTGGAGGGGTGGGTGCAGGGGGTGCAGATGTTGGTCCTGCTGGTGCTGCATGATGACTCGCACCGGAGGGGCCAGGTAGGTCTTCGCCATCCGAGGAGTGCAGAGGCTGTTCCACACCAGTGAGCTCAGTGTCCCCCGGAGCCTGGGACAGGGACTCCTCATTGTCTGCTGCTGTGTCCCCATCATCACCTGTTTTTGGAAGAGACACACAATGTATGTTATGTTTCTACGGGCATCAATGGTTCACACACCTGACAGTTGTGACTGTACCTCTGGATGCGGGCCTGTACATTGCATTGTCCTAAGTTGTCACAGTCAGAGGTTGATATTGGTGTAGCACATTGTCCTGCCAACCTGAAGCTTTTCAATGTGAATGTTGAGGTGTGTGCATGGCCAGCATTGGTGGTATTTGGTGGACATCCGGCCCTCCTTCTCCCCCCAGCCCAGTTATCCCACCATGAAGCATGCCACCCTTGCAGTGTGTGCAGGTTGAGTCTCAGGATGTCA
Organism: Calotriton arnoldi; assembly: GCA_963921515.1. Classification (NCBI taxonomy): domain Eukaryota; kingdom Metazoa; phylum Chordata; class Amphibia; order Caudata; family Salamandridae; genus Calotriton; species Calotriton arnoldi. The sequence continues at coordinate 350,871 of CAWUFW010006600.1, read as the reverse complement.
GTCAGTGGTGTCCTGCTGTTGGTTGTTGCACAGTTCCCAGCAGGGCCTTGTGCTCCCCACAGCTGAGGCCAGTGTCAGACATCTTTGGAGTGGCTTTTCACTGGCTGTGAGGTGTGCATGCTTCAGTGTGAGCTTGCTGGGCCATGTGGGTGGGGGATGTTGAGCTGTGACTACCACTCCCATCAAGCTATTGCCTACACCCCCCCTTCACAGCATGCCCATTCTTCCTTCCTTTTGACTCTGCTTCCCTGTGGGGTAGTGTGCCTATGCTGACAGGATGGCTGACAGTGTTGTCCTGGTGGTTGTTTGGCTACAAGTCCCAAGAGTGTCCCTGTGCTTCACACAGCATAACCCAGTGTGGTTGTTCTTTGTGGGATATTTAATTAGAGTGTGAGGCAATGCATTCTCCCAGGTGAGCTGTGTGGAGTTTGTGTTAAGGGGGTGTGTGAGAAAAGCTGCTGGTAACTATGGTCAGAGCTGTCAGTCCTCCTTCCCACCCAGCCAGATATCCCACCATGGAACGTGCTTCCATTGCAGGGAGTGCACGTTGGTTTTCAGGATGTCAGTCAGTGGTGTCCTGCTGTTGGTTGGTGCCCAGTTCCCAGCAGGGGCTTGTGCTCCCCACAGCAGTACCCAGTGGCAGCCATCTTGTCAGTTGTTTTCCACTCCCTGTGATGTGAGCATGGTTCAGAGTGGTGTTGATGGGCCAATTGTGAGGGTGACCAATATCTGTGACTACAACTCCCATCATGCTATTGCCTACACCCCCCTTCCCAGCATGCCCATACTTCCTTCCTTTTGAGTGGACTTCACTGTGTGTGAGTGTGACAGCAATGGCAAGATGGCTGACAGTGGTGTCCTGCTGTTGGTTGGTGCCCAGGTCCCAGCAGGGCCTTGTGCTCCCCACAGCTGAGGCCAGTGTCAGACATCTTTGAAGTGGCTTTTCACTGGCTGTGAGGTGTGCATGCTTCAGTGTGAGCTTGCTGGGCCATGTGGGTGGGGGATGTTGAGCTGTGACTACCACTCCCATCATGCTATTGCCTACACCCCCCTTCCCAGCATGCCCATACTTCCTTCCTATTGACTCTGCTTCCCTGTGGGGTAGTGTGCCTGTGCTGACAGGATGGCTGACAGTGTTGTCCTGGCGGTTGTTTGGCTACAAGCCCAAGAGTGTCCCTGTGCTTCACACAGCATAACCCAGGGTGGTGGTTCTTTGTGGGATATTTAATTGGAGTGTGAGGCATTGCATTCTCCCAGGTGAGTTGTGTGGAGTTTGTGTTAAGGGGGTGTGTGAGGAAAGCTGCTTGTAACAATGGTCAGAGCTGTCAGTCCTCCTTCCCACCCAGCCAGATATCCCACCATGGAACGTGCTTCCATTGCAGGGAGTGCAAGTTGGCTTTCAGGATGTCAGTCAGTGGTGTCCTGCTGTTGGTTGTTGCACAGTTCCCAGCAGGGCCTTGTGCTCCCCACAGCAGTACCCAGTATCAGCCATCTTGTCAGTTCTTTTCCACTCCCTGTGATGTGAGCATGGTTCAGAGTGGTGTTGATGGGCCAATTGTGAGGGTGACCAATATCTGTGACTACAACTCCCATCATGCTATAGCCTACACCCCCCTTCCCAGCATGCCCATACTTCCTTCCTTTTGAGTGGACTTCACTGTGTGTGAGTGTGACAGCAATGGCAAGATGGCTGACAGTGGTGTCCTGCTGTTGGTTGTTGCACAGTTCCCAGCAGGGCCTTGTGCTCCCCACAGCAGTACCCAGTGTCAGCCATCTTGTCAGTTGTTTTCCACTCCCTGTGATGTGAGCATGGTTGAGAGTGGTGTTGATGGGCCAATTGTGAGGGTGACCAATATCTGTGACTACAACTCCCATCATGCTATCGGCTACACTGACTTCACCAGCATACACAGAATTCCTTCCTTTGAGTGAGCTTCCCTGTGAGGTGGTGTTCTAGTGGTGGCAAAATGTCTAACTGTGTTTGTTGGTTACATTTGTGCCACTGCCTTGCTGTATTTGTAGTTATGTTTGTACATATCATGACACAGTTACATATCACTATGAGATGGCATGTATTGTGTTTATCTGACTGACAGACAAATCTTGGGGTTATTATCTTTTGATTGCTGTGGATTTGCTAAGGGTGCATGGTTTGACTATCCCCTTGACAGTGATGTGTGTGTATTGTCACACAATATTGTGTATATTAGTCGTGTACTCACCAGGCTCTGGGATGTTTGATAGTCCATATACGCTCACTGGTGGTAGGAAGGCCCGCACCTTCTCCTCCCAGGGCCTGAGGTATAGTGGTTTGGCAGGAGGGCCACTGCCGGTGCGCTGACTCACGATGTAATCCTTCTTTAGTAGGTCCCTGACCCTCCTGCGCACATCATACCACCTGTTCTGGATGTCTTCCTTTGTGTGCAAACATGGTGATTGTGCGTTGACCCTGTCGACGATCCTCTGCCACATCTTGGTTTTCTGCTACATGGGGGTCTGTTGTACCAATGTACCAAACAACTGTGGCTCTACCCTGAGGATCTCATCTACCAGGACTTCCAATTCACTGTCTAGGAGCTTTGGATTCTTCTTTAGGGGCATGGTGATGGGTGGTGGTGGGGATTGATGTGTGTGTGTGTGCAGGTGAGGGTGTGTGAGTGTAGGTTTTGCTGGGTGTATGTGAGGGTGCTATTTGTTGAGGTGCTAATGGTGTGTGGCTTGTGTGATGGATGAGCTGTGAGTGTGTCTGTGGTTGCTGTGTGATGGTGTTCTGTGCTGGCAGGTCAGTTGAATTTGCAAAGGATCATGGTAGGGATTTGTGGCCTTTATATAGGTGGAGTTGGGGGTGTGTCCTTGTTCCATGTTTTTTTCCCTGTATTTATTGACTTTGTCATTGCTTGTTTGGCCCTTTTTTTGTATTTTTTCCTTAGTATTTTTTGTGCATGTAGGAGCCGTTCTTCTGACCGAGTAGGACGCTGCAGTTGTCTCGTGCGAGCTTCTCCGAGTCGTTCACGCTGTGTTTCTGCTAGGTTTCATGTGCGGCGTACGCGTCGGTCGCCGAGTATTGGCTTCCTTCGGCTGGGTTTTGTATGCGTGTCGGTCGTACGGCTTGAGCTCCGTGCGACTCGGTCTGGTTTTCCACGCATTGCATCGTACTGCGCGGGTCAGAGTTCGCGGGTACGTTTCGTTCGGGTTGATTCCTGGTGCGTGTCGGTCGGTTCTATTCGCGTGGTTTCCCGGCCGGATAGCTTTTTTCCGTCCGGTTCGGTCGTTCGGCTTGTGTTCCGTACGAGTCGGTCGTGATTCACATGTATTTCATCGTACTACCCAGGTCGGGCAACGCCGGTACGTGTCGGTCGGACTATATTCCCGTACTGAGTCGGTCGGTGAGATTTCCGGCCCGAATCGGAATCGGCCCCCTAGTCTACTTAATCCAGTTTTGGATCTCTCAATACATAGGGCACATGAAGCGCAATTCTTGGAGCCCCGATGTAATATCCTGTTGAGAAACCCATCTAAAGACCAACACCAAAAAGGTTTCCGCCCTCACTGGGTTTCACATGCTGTGTTTGCCTCTGCGATACAAAAGGGGATGATGGACGGAACGTTTGAGCCAATCAAACACTCACCCCCAGTCAACTGATCTGGGTTTAATCCATCATCATTCTTTAGCTCACTCCACCACCCCAGTTCAGACATGGCCACATGCAAATCAGTCTGACCCTGTGCCTCATGGGAACAGTCCAGCACGAACTGCCAAGCCATGTCTTCCCTGGACCGGAAACAAGCATCCTAAGACAGGTTTCTGGCATTTCAGCCGTCATCAGCCAGGCTTGCTTGAATCCAGTGGCAAAGTGAGCAAGGGACCCACGTCTGGGCATACCCCCGCCAACTGTGGGCGAACAAAGCGATACAAAAGGGGATGATGGACGGAACGTTTGAGCCAATCAAACACTCACCCCAGTCAACTGATCTGGGTTTAATCCATCATCATTCTTTAGCTCACTCCACCACCCCAGTTCAGACATGGCCACATGCAAATCAGTCTGACCCTGTGCCTCATGGGAACAGTCCAGCCCGAACTGCCAAGCCATGTCTTCCCTGGACCGGAAACAAGCATCCTAGGACAGGTTTCTGGCATTTCAGCCGTCATCAGCCAGGCTTGCTTGAATCCAGTGGCAAAGTGAGCAAGGGACCCACGTCTGGGCATACCCCCGCCAACTGAGGGCGAACAAAGCGATACAAAAGGGGATGATGGACGGAGCGTTTGAGCCAATCAAACACTCACCCCCAGTCAACTGATCTGGGTTTAATCCATCATCATTCTTTAGCTCACTCCACCACCCCAGTTCAGACATGGCCACATGCAAATCAGTCTGACCCTGTGCCTCATGGGAACAGTCCAGCCCGAACTGCCAAGCCATGTCTTCCCTGGACCGGAAACAAGCATCCTAGGACCGGTTTCTGGCATTTCAGCCGTCATCAGCCAGGCTTGCTTGAATCCAGTGGCAAAGTGAGCAAGGGACCCACGTCTGGGCATACCCCCGCCAACTGAGGGCGAACAAAGCGATACAAAAGGGGATGATGGACGGAACGTTTGAGCCAATCAAACACTCACCCCCAGTCAACTGATCTGGGTTTAATCCATCATCATTCTTTAGCTCACTCCACCACCCCAGTTCAGACATGGCCACATGCAAATCAGTCTGACCCTGTGCCTCATGGGAACAGTCCAGCCCGAACTGCCAAGCCATGTCTTCCCTGGACCGGAAACAAGCATCCTAGGACCGGTTTCTGGCATTTCGCCGTCATCAGCCAGGCTTGCTTGAATCCAGTGGCAAAGTGAGCAATGGACCCACGTCTGGGCATACCCCCGCCAATTGAGGGCGAACAAAGCGATACAAAGGGGAATGATGGACGGAACGTTTGAGCCAATCAAACACTCACCCCCAGTCAACTGATCTGGGTTTAATCCATCATCATTCTTTAGCTCACTCCACCACCCCAGTTCAGACATGGCCACATGCAAATCAGTCTGACCCTGTGCCTCATGGGAACAGTCCGGCCCGAACTGCCAAGCCATGTCTTCCCTGGACCGGAAACAATCATCCTAGGACCGGTTTCTGGCATTTCAGTCGTCATCAGCCAGGCTTGCTTGAATCCAGTGGCAAAGTGAGCAAGGGACCCACGTCTGGGCATACCCCCGCCAACTGAGGGCGACCAAAGCGATACAAAAGGGGATGATGGACAGAACGTTTGAGCCAATCAAACACTCACCCCCAGTCAACTGATCTGGGTTTAATCCATCATCATTCTTTAGCTCACTCCACCACCCCAGTTCAGACATGGCCACATGCAAATCAGTCTGACCCTGTGCCTCATGGGAACAGTCCAGCCCGAACTGCCAAGCCATGTCTTCCCTGGACCGGAAACAAGCATCCTAGGACCGGTTTCTGGCATTTCAGCCGTCATCAGCCAGGCTTGCTTGAATCCAGTGGCAAAGTGAGCAAGGGACCCACGTCTGGGCATACCCCCGCCAACTGAGGGCGAACACAGCGATACAAAAGGGGATGATGGACGGAACGTTTGAGCCAATCAAACACTCACCCCCAGTCAACTGATCTGGGTTTAATCCATCATCATTCTTTAGCTCACTCCACCACCCCAGTTCAGACATGGCCACATGCAAATCAGTCTGACCCTGTGCCTCATGGGAACAGTCCAGCCCGAACTGCCAAGCCATGTCTTCCCTGGACCGGAAACAAGCATCCTAGGACCGGTTTCTGGCATTTCAGCCATCATCAGCCAGGCTTGCTTGAATCCAGTGGCAAAGTGAGCAAGGGACCCACGTCTGGGCATACCCCCGCCAACTGAGGGCAGTTCGGGCTGGACTGTTCCCATGAGGCACAGGGTCAGACTGATTTGCATATGGCCATGTCTGAACTGGGGTGGTGGAGTGAGCTAAAGAATGATGATGGATTAAACCCAGATCAGTTGACTGGCGAGGAGTGTTTGATTGGCTCAAACTTTCCGTCCATCATCCCCTTTGTATCGCTTTGGTCGCCCTAAGTTGGCGGGGTATGCCCAGACGTGGGTCCCTTGCTCACTTTGCCACTGGATTCAAGCAAGCCTGGCTGATGACGGCTGAAATGCCAGAAACCGGTCCTAGGATGCTTGTTTCCGGTCCAGGAAGACATGGCTTGGCAGTTCGGGCTGGACTGTTCCCATGAGGCACAGGGTCAGACTGATTTGCATATGGCCATGTCTGAACTGGGGTGGTGGAGTGAGCTAAAGAATGATGATGGATTAAACCCAGATCAGTTGACTGGGAGTGAGTGTTTGATTGGCTCAAGCGTTCCGTCCATCATCCTCTTTTGTATGGCTTTGGTCAGCCCTAAGTTGGCGGGGTATGCCCAGACGTGGGTCCCTTGCTCACTTTGCCACTGGATTCAAGCAAGCCTGGCTGATGACGGCTGAAATGCCAGAAACCGGTCCTAGGATGCTTGTTTCGGTCCAGGAAGACATGGCTTGGCAGTTCGGGCTGGACTGTTCCCATGAGGCACAGGGTCAGACTGATTTGCATATGGCCATGTCTGAACTGGGGTGGTGGAGTGAGCTAAAGAATGATGATGGATTAAACCCAGATCAGTTGACTGGGGGTGAGTGTTTGATTGGCTCAAACGTTCCGTCCATCATCCCCTTTGTATCGCTTTGGTACGCCCTAAGTTGGCGGGGTATGCCCAGACGTGGGTCCCTTGCTCACTTTGCCACTGGATTCAAGCAAGCCTGGCTGATGACGGCTGAAATGCCAGAAACCGGTCCTAGGATGCTTGTTTCGGTCCAGGAAGACATGGCTTGGCAGTTCGGGCTGTACTGTTCCCATGAGGCACAGAGTCAGACTGATTTGTATATGGCCATGTCTGAACTGGAGTGGTGGAGTGAGCTAAAGAATGATGATGGATTAAACCCAGATCAGTTGACTGGGGGTGAGTGTTTGATTGGCTCAAACATTCCGTCCATCATCCCCTTTTGTATCGCTTTGGTCGCCCTAAGTTGGCGGGGTATGCCCAGACGTGGGTCCCTTGCTCACTTTGCCACTGGATTCAAGCAAGCCTGGCTGATGATGGCTGAAATGCCAGAAGCCGGTCCTAGGATGCTTGTTTCGGTCAGGAAGACATGGCTTGGCAGTTCGGGCTGGACTGTTCCCATGAGACACAGGGTCAGACTGATTTGCATATGGCCATGTCTGAACTGGGGTGGTGGAGTGAGCTAAAGAATGATGATGGATTAAACCCAGATCAGTTGACTGGGGTGAGTGTTTTTATTGGCTCAAGCGTTCCGTCCATCATCCCTTTTGTATCGCTTTGGTCGCCCTAAGTTGGCGGGGGTATACCCAGACGTGGGTCCCTTGCTCACTTTGCCACTGGATTCAAGCAAGCCTGGCTGATGGCGGCTGAAATGCCAGAAACCGGTCCTAGGATGCTTGTTTCCGGTCCAGGGAAGACATGGCTTGGCAGTTCGGGCTGGACTGTTCCCATGAGGCACAGGGTCAGACTAATTTGCATATGGCCATGTCTGAACTGGGGTGGTGGAGTGAGCTAAAGAATGATGATGGATTAAACCCAGATCAGTTGACTGGGGGTGAGTGTTTGATTGGCTCAAACGTTCCGTCCATCATCCCCTTTTGTATCAGCTTTGGTCAGCCCTAAGTTGGCGGGGTATGCCCAGACGTGGGTCCCTTACTCACTTTGCCACTGGATTCAAGCAAGCCTGGCTGATGACGGCTGAAATGCCAGAAACCGGTCCTAGGATGCTTGTTTCCGGTCCAGGAAGACATGGCTTGGCAGTTCGGGCTGGACTGTTCCCATGAGGCACAGGGTCAGACTGATTTGCATATGGCCATGTCTGAACTGGGGTGGTGGAGTGAGCTAAAGAATGATGATGGATTAAACCCAGATCAGTTGACTGGGGGTGAGTGTTTGATTGGCTCAAGCGTTCCGTCCATCATCCCTTTTTGTATGGCTTTGGTCGCCCTAAGTTGGCGGGGGTATGCCCAGACGTGGGTCCCTTGCTCACTTTGCCACTGGATTCAAGCAAGCCTGGCTGATGACGGCTGAAATGCCAGAAACCGGTCCTAGGATGCTTGTTTCCGGTCCAGGGAAGACATGGCTTGGCAGTTCGGGCTGGACTGTTCCCATGAGGCACAGGGTCAGACTGATTTGCATATGGCCATGTCTGAACCGGGGTGGTGGAGTGAGCTAAAGAATGATGATGGATTAAACCCAGATCAGTTGACTGGGGGTGAGTGTTTGATTGGCTCAAACGTTCCGTCCATCATCCCCTTTTGTATCGCTTTGGTCGCCCTAAGTTGGCGGGGGTATGCCCAGACGTGGGTCCCTTGCTCACTTTGCCACTGGATTCAAGCAAGCCTGGCTGATGACGGCTGAAATGCCAGAAACCGGTCCTAGGATGCTTGTTTCCGGTCCAGGGAAGACATGGCTTGGCAGTTCGGGCTGTACTGTTCCCATGAGGCACAGGGTCAGACTGATTTGCATATGGCCATGTCTGAACTGGGGTGGTGGAGTGAGCTAAAGAATGATGATGGATTAAACCCAGATCAGTTGACTGGGGGTGAGTGTTTGATTGGCTCAAACGTTCCGTCCATCATCCCCTTTTGTATCGCTTTGGTCGCCCTAAGTTGGCGGGGGTATGCCCAGACGTGGGTCCCTTGCTCACTTTGCCACTGGATTCAAGCAAGCCTGGCTGATGACGGCTGAAATGCCAGAAACCGGTCCTAGGATGCTTGTTTCCGGTCCAGGGAAGACATGGCTTGGCAGTTCGGGCTGGACTGTTCCCATGAGGCACAGGGTCAGACTGATTTGCATATGGCCATGTCTGAACTGGGGTGGTGGAGTGAGCTAAAGAATGATGATGGATTAAACCCAGATCAGTTGACTGGGGGTGAGTGTTTGATTGGCTCAAACGTTCCGTCCATCATCCCCTTTTGTATCGCTTTGTGTTTGCCTCTGCGGCTTGGGGTGGGGGTTAATATTTTTAATAGGCGGTCATTAAATTGTAGTGTGTTAGAGTTTAAGACTGACCCCCACCCCCAGGCGGGTAGCTATGGGTAACGGTCATCATAAGTTCTAGTATTTTAACTTCATTAACTACCATGGACCAATAGAAGACCAGATTCAGCCCCTCCATCAACTTTATATGGTTCCAATGTAGGCTAAGGTTGAAAACTGATTAAGGCTTAATTGATCCTTAAAGGAGTGAATTCCCTTCTGCAAGACAGTATACTACATTTCAGAAAGAATTCACTCTGCTGATCATGCAATTGTCTCCCTAGATATTGAATTTGAAGCAGTGTTAACTGGGTCTAAAAGGTGGTCTTCAATAAAGCCTTATTTCTGGAGACTGAGTGGATTAAATGTATACAAGATTTTATTACAGATTTTTTTCATTAATTCAGAATTTGCTTCCTTTCCCATTGTATGGGATGCATTTCTGCTGCTCTGAAGGGACACACAATTGCATTTTCAGAAAATTATACCAGGAGAAGCAAGAGATCAGCTCTTCTTTGCAAAACTCAGTTGACAGGGCTGCTAGGGCAGTTGCTAACTCTAGCACTAAAATCAACTTGAAGAAACTATCTGAGACCAAAAAGAATTTGAAAAAAGCTATTATGTGTCAGCTGAACTTGTGAATAAGGAGAATATAAATTTGAAATTCTATGAAGAAATAAACAATTTGTTTATCATTGACTTAGTCAGCAAAATATAACACTAATACAATCTTTATAAAGAAAATTATGATTCCAGAATCTAAATCACTGGAAACTGACCAAATTCAGATTTAACAGATGTTTTTTAGGCAACTTCAAATCAATCTATCAACGTAGTGGAGGGGTGAACCCTGATAGGATTCCATATTTTTGAGAAGGATACAATTTCCTAAGCTTTCGAATGATCAGAAATTGAGCTTGATCGAGAACATATTCCCTTCAGAAGTGCAGCTGCTGTTAAATTATAGGGTGATTGCTAAAGCCCCAGGCAGTGATGGGCTGCCCATAGAGGTTCATAAAATCTTCTATCCAGAACTAAAGGAGGATTTGGTCAATTTGTTTAAATTGTTGAGACCTCCATCTCATCAGAATTCAGCCAATCGTGTTAGGGTAGCAGCATCCTCATTAACACACCAAGATCAAAATGTTTTTTTAACCAATAGAAATATATCGACAAACACCAATTTTTTTCATACAAGCTATTGATTATTTATCCATAAATAATATTAGATCAGCAATAATAATGTTGAATTCTGCAAAGGCTTTCAGCTTATTAAATTGGGAATCTCTATTTCAAATACTGGAAGTTTTTTCTTTTCCTGATCAATTTATGCAGTGTTTAAAAAGCTTTATGATGAGGCTTTAGGTACAGTTATGATAAACTCTACTGAGGCTGGTAGGATTAGTATTTAGGGTGGGACACATCAAGTTTGGCCTCTGCCCCGAATAATATTTGCCTTTTTTATTTAGCTATTGGCTATTAGTATTAGAGTTAATTCAAATATTTCCCTTGCACACTGAAGATTTGATTCTTTACTTGAGCGTGGAAAGATCAATAGAATAGAATACAGAATATATTAGATACAGTTCACGGGGTTACACATATCGGGGGTATTAAATAAATCATGGTAAATCAGAGGTCCTATCGTTCAATGCTTCTGGGGAGGATTTGCCAATGGAGTGGAGAAATAGGTATGAACCTCTACGGGTAGTTTCATAGCAAGGAATCTATTTGACTGCCAATTCTTCAGACCTGTTTAGGCTGAACTATACAGCCAACTAAGTAAAAGTTAATAAATGTGTTGAAAAAATAGAAGCTATTTCCCCTCTCCATTATAGGAAGCTTGCCTTTAATTAAGATATCTATACTACCACTGTTTACTTTCCTATTTTTAAAAGTTCCGATAAAAAGTTCAAAGCACTTCTTTAATGAGGTAGATAGGCTGTTTAACAAGTTTATCTGGAAGGAACAATGCTCGTACCTTAAATTGAATTACTTACAATTAAATAAGGAACATCAAGGATTGGCTCTATACCTCAGCTAAGGGTTTATTATCAGGCTGGGTGCTTTGATATGTTGTCCCTTTGAAATACTGCAATGTCGATCCCTATCTTTCATAGTTTTATAATTATTTAATGATAAATGATTCAGAAATACGGCTACCCATTTTGTACACATTTTTAAACTGCCCTAGAGAACCAGGTAGAACCCAAATCAGAAGCTAGTCTTTTGTAAAAACAAGATTTTCAAGGAATACAAGATTCCAGACTGTCATGATTTATTGACACTTAATGATGGTAAAGGACAAGATTTAGCACTGAGTGGGTGAAATATCATGCTCGGACAGTATGGGATGTAAAACTAAAGCAGCTTAGTTTTGTGAAGATTAAATGCATGCTCCAGAAATATTCTACAGCAACTGATTAGAGAGCGTTTTGTTTCTTAAAACTACTATTTACATTAACATTAGAGGGGTTGTAAATTGGTATAAACATTTATGATACAACTGTCATACCTCCCTTTTCGCTCGGGATTTAGATAAGGTGGATAGAGAAAAAAAGTTTATGCTCTGTCACATGCTGCTTTTTTTGTCAATGGCTACAGAGAATGAAGCATGTGTGAAGTTCTCCGAATTAACTTACGACAAAAGGAAGAATGAAGTAGCCAAGTATGAAGAAATGTTGCACAAGGGCTGATTTATAAATTTTTTAGGACTTTGGGCACAATAGGTACATAAAAAGATGTTTATTATTCACAATGCTCCTTAATGGGTGGCTTTAAGATGAATTGGGAATAAAATATGGTTATGTAAGGATGAGTTGTGTTGACTTAATTTTGATTATTGTTTAAGCTTTTGCACTGTAATTTAAAGTCTTATTTTGGACCTCAACCAAATAAAAAAGAAATGTAAAAAAAAGAAAGATCCGGAAACACTATTTCATGCAGAAATGCTACTGAAAAAAACTGTTCCATATATTAACATATAATTTATACAATTAAAGACATCTAAAAACAGAATAGAGATCTATGGATTCAAGATTTCTAAATTCATGTAAATTCAATTGTGGACTTATAGGAAGAACCAGCTGCCTATGGACATTGACTAAATTAAGTTATTCTAATGTGGAATGTCACTTGAATTAACCTTGGACACCAAACTCACCTTCAAGGAACAAATTGCCAAAAACAAAAACAAAAAGACAGCCTGGTACCAGATCTCTCTTTCAAAGAAAGTGAAACAGTGTCTTCCAGAAAGCAACTTCTGACCTGCGGTTCAGGGCCTCATACCTTGCATATGGAAGCTGGTAATGCCCTGCTCCATGGCCTCTTAGACTTCAATCTGGCACCCCTTAAGAGACTCCTACACACTGCAGCTCATCTCATTCATGGGTAGAAGAAATATGATCACCCCACCTCCATCTTGAGGGATCTCTCTTGGCTCCCCGTATCATCTTCAAAATCAGCTACATCATTTACAAAGCTATCATGACCAGCATCCCCACTTATCAAGATCACCATTTTTTGAGCGCACCCCCAGCCAGACCATGATCATACTGGTGACTAAGAAGTTTAAAACAAATATTAAGGCTGTCAACCTTTTTCGTCTATGAAAGGATCTCAAATAATAATTCCATGTCCATTGGAAACTCCCTAACACTGCTCCAGTTTAGGCTAGAGTTCAAGACACACCTCTTTAAAGAATACTACATCACAATGCAGCAGCAGGCCAATAACCAGCTACTTTTCCTACATTCGTTGACTTATGCTTGCATAGTGCTCTTCTTCCTTTTAGGCTTGGTGTGTGCTATACATAGCTAAATACATAAATGTATAGGGCCTACTTTCCAGGCACTGAATCCCCCTCACAATGTAAGGTCTGTGATGAGGACAAGTATGATTTTCTGTAATAGATATTACCAGTAATAATGAACACATTGTGCAACATTACATCTAAGGCACCAAACAGGACACGCTATGGCAATAGAGGTGGGTCTTCACACTTGCTTGACTTGCACAATATCATAAGCTCACTTAGAAAGATGTTGCATTGACATTTCCTTGTGTTGGCGCATTTAATTTGAGAATCGGCGAACATTTGAAGAGGACACTGTATGAAATGAAACCACCTCGTAGACAAACACAGTATGAAGCACTTAATGCGTGGGAACATATGGCTCATCTTAGACAAAGAGTGAGATTTCATTAGAGAGTCAAGAAAGCCATGCACACTTGTGTGGATGCTAGATGGGACGCAGAACAGAAATCCTGGAGCACTGACATGATTGAGGGAGCTAGATTATATCCTGCATTGACAATAGAAGAAGAAGGAAATGGTAAATGCAAAGATAAGAGAGATGACACAGAAAACATACCTGAGGACAGTGACAGCAATGTCAATGAGGATTTTATAACTCAATTACTGTTAAACCGTCCACCTCCATGCAATGACACCCATGCTGGTGGAGCAAATAATGTACCCATGAGTGAGACTTTTGATGGGTCTACAGCACCAGAAAATATGTATCCTAATCAGATGGGAGTGAATTTAGGAATGATAGCCCCTTCGACTTCACATGCTCTAAATGCCCCAGATGCATTGACTGTTCCTGTCACAATTTGTCCTGTAGTTACTTTGTATAAACCTGGAGTAGCAAGAAATACTACACATACTTTGGCTGTTCCTACTGGAATGAATGGAATAGCTAGCAATTCACTGGTCTCAACAATGAGACTCATTCCTCAGACTCCTTTGGTTCAGACACAGGGGAATACCCCATGTGCCGCGAGTACAGACCCTACATTAAATCAGACAGGGTTTGACCTCACAAGGAGATTTCCTCAGAGACCATCCCCCTTTTTCATGCCCAACACAAATGTACCTCCAAACGTGAACGATAGTACTCCTAGGGCAGAAGTGCCTATGGGAACATCTACTTCTGACATGTCTCTTTTGAACTCACCACCTGGTGTAAGTAGTGGTAGCTATAGCGGAGAAATAATTCTTCATACCCCAGCAGAACAAACAGGTCTTACTGCCTAAAAACTTGAAGATTGGTTTAAAGGTACAGACACCCCGACAGGAAGTGGAAATCCCGGAATGAGTGGGATGAATGCTCAGGTTCCTGAGAGAGAAAGGGTAATGGATGTGGCCAAATTGAATGTAAAATTGGAAGAAATGATAATTGGCTCACAGACATGGAGTTGATTTGCAGAAGTCCAATGCCTCACAAAGAAATTACAGGTTAAGCTTTAGTGACAGAGCTCTGGTAAATTGTGAACCACCAGGAATGAAATTACAGATCAAGGAATTAATTGCATATGTTCGAAAGCTGAGTGAATTAGATAAAAGGGAAGGTAGATGGTCATAGAAAAAGGAACTGAAGAAAGTTATGGTACAAATCCCTCTGTCTGGAACAGAGGAGGAATATGAGGAAATACACATACTTCCCATGAGAGAAGTGCCTGGTGACTGAATTGCTTGTTTGCCTTCTATTGGTATGGCTAAATTTCTTCCGTTGGTTGGGACTACCTGTCGCTGTTTTGTACATCTATAGCATGGTTTTAAGAGTTGTGTATTTTAACTTGATTTGGAATTTGTAACAAACCTTCTTAGCCCTAGCTACCCATTCCTGGTCCTCATTGTGTAGCCAAAGGGGTTGCACTGTTAATCGAATTTGATTTATGTCAATGTTAACATCCATCATTTCTCAATCAGACATAAAGGTATGTCAGAGGACGGATGGTAAGCAAGTGGGCCCAGAAAATGCTGGATCAAATGTCCATATACCATGGAGCAGGGCTGCTCTTGCATCATTTACAAATGATTTTCCGAAGTTGCGAGACAACCCTGTAGAATGGTACAGGCAAGTTGATCGATTTGTAAAAATATCAAACGTTTTATAGAAAGGTTTGGAATCTCTATTTGAAATTGTGGTTCCAGGTGATCTGTGGGTTAAATGCAAAGTTTTTGTGGATTGGCTTGAGGTGGAGCTGATGAGACATCCTCAATCATATGCTCTGTCAGCACTGGTAATGAAAAACAATAATCAGGTGATTACATTTCTGAAGTCAAAAATCTCTCCTAAGAAGATTGATTGGGTCAAGATTGACAGAATGACCCAAGAATCCAAAGAGTCAATACATGCTTACTATGAAAGACTGTTGCATTCATTTAAACAGTTCAGTGGGACAGAAACTATTGAGTCAAAGACATGGGACATTTTGTTTACAGGTTTGTGTATGGATTGAAACCTGAGGTTCGTTTTATGATTCAAAAGCTTTTGATTTGTTGGCATAGTAAGCCTATTGATGAGATATTGATATGCAAAATACTTCAGTGACAAATTGGAAAGAAAACACAAGAAAGTGAAGGAAAAATTAATGATAGCATAGGTGAAAGCTGCACAGCGAGGTCAGAATCAACAGTTTGTTGGAAATGCTGGTCCCATGTAGGGAGTGTATCAGAAGGGAGCCCCGATGATGCGAGGTGGTAATGGGTTTCAACAGCAAGGCTTTCAATCGTAAGGTAGAGGACGTGGAGTCCAGATTGATCTGAGTACAGGTGTTGATGTGCCGACATTGAAGAAGACTAATCCATGCCACGTATGCGGCAGGTTAAGGCATTGGAAGCACGAATGTTGGTTTAACACAGG
Source organism: Calotriton arnoldi (assembly GCA_963921515.1). NCBI lineage: Eukaryota > Metazoa > Chordata > Amphibia > Caudata > Salamandridae > Calotriton > Calotriton arnoldi. Next base: position 335,150 of record CAWUFW010006600.1, on the reverse strand, counting down.
TAACATGGCTAATGAAATCAGGTTCAGAATGGTGGATTTGTGCAATCATAGGGAAATAGTACGGTTCAGACACAGCAAGGGCAGAGACAAAGAATTCACAATCCCAATGTACCTCATGCTAAGGTGATGCAGGAATCACAATCCCCAATGCCACAACAAAATGCAAGTGTCCAGAGATACAATGCAAACCAAATCCCCAATGTAAACACTAACCCCTTTGTGAATCAGGGTACGTCTTAACAGTACTCCATGATTCAAGCAGATGATGATTTTGGCTCATATGTGTTGCAATGACGGGCCTGAGAAGGGAAAAGGACTGCGTACTTGGTGCAACCTAAGAGCTAGACCAGAGTGGTCTGTACGTGGCTGGTAAGGGGAATGGGAATCCTGTTTCATTCTTCATTGACACTGGTGCTACCTGCTCTATTCTGAGAACAGCAGCGGTTCCCAACCTACTCCTCTCAGGACAAAGAATCCAAGTTGTAGGAGTTGCAAATAAACAAATCAGTCCAGTTTCACAAGTGGTACTTGTCAAGATAGGGTCATTTGAAGACATTCAATGATTTTTGTTGTGTGATTCGAGTCCAGTAAATCTGCTTGGATGAGATGTCTTGTGCAAGCTGAATTGTTCCATTTACTGTACCGGAAAACCAAATTGAGTTTCAAACTCATGATGAAGACATTGCCGTTAACCTTGTGAGATAAAGATCGGAAATCGGAATGTACCCTATTTTGACAAAAGACGATTTGCCCCTAGAGTTAAGAAACACAGTGTTACCTGGAATCTGGGACTTTTTAGGTAAAGACATCGGACTTATCAAAGGTGCTTAACCAGTCTGCATTACAGTGAAGCCAAATGCTTCTCTGAATCCCACAATATAATCTGACCCTGAAACCATTGCTTGAAATACTCCTGTGATTGACTTGATGATTAAGCAAGGCATTCTGAGAGATTATGGGGAGGTCATGTAACGAACCCATCTTGTGTTTGAAGAAACCCAACTGCAAGTTCTGCATAGTGCAGGATTTGAGAAGGGTTAATTCTATTGTTGTTCCATGTTGTCCTATGATACCGAATCCAGCTGTGATTTTGTATCAGATCCCATGTGAAGCCAAGTGATTCTCTGTCATTGATTATTGCCAAGCCTTCTTTTCTATACCTGTGCATGAAGATAATCAGTTTCTTTTCACTTTCAGTTTCAGCAGCCATTTTTTAGCATGGTGCCAAGTCCCACAAGGGTATACGGAGAGCCCCTCAATCTTTAATCAGATACTCAAAAAAAATTTGGAGTCCTTGGTGATTCCCTATCACCCAGTCCTTGTCTAATACATTGACGACCTAATGGTGGTGTCATATACACAGGAGGATTGCAAGCGAGACCCAATTGCTCTCTTGAACCACTTAGCTGAGAACGGACATAAAGTGCCCCCGACCAAGTTGCATTACTGTAAGAAAGAAGTCCTGCATCTAGGACATCACATTGAGAAAGGAGCAAGGATGGTGTCACAAGAGAGAATCTCAGCGATTCTGAAAATGAATCTGCCAACAACCCAAAAAGAAGTCAGAATGTTCTTGGAGATGGTGGGCTACTGTTGACAGTGGATTCCTAACTTTTTCCTGATGGCCAAGCCTTTACAGAGGCTGATACACAAAGACGTGTCAGATCGGGTACCATGGGGTGACAGCTGTATGCGTGCCTTCTCAGAGCTGAAAGAATGTCTCTGCCGTGCCCTGGCACTGGGAATGCCTGATTATAATAAATATTTTGCAGTGAGAGAGAGAGCGGTGCTCTCTCAGTGCTAACCCAAATGCACAAGAATGCTCGCAGACCTGTGACATACTTTCTGCCACACTTGACCCCATAGCTGCTGCTTTGCCCGGTGGTCTCAAAGCTGTTGCTTCCACAGGAGTCAGCATTGAGCAATGCAAGAGCATTGTTATGGGTCAACCCTTGACTGTTTTTGTCCCCTATTAAGTTGAAGTCTTGTTAACACGTACCAGAACTCAGCATCTCACAAATAGTTGGCTTACCAAGTATGAGCAAGTAATCCTTGGAGCCGAGAATGTGACATTAAGGAGATGTACTGTACTAAATCCTGTTACCTTATTGCCCATCCCTTGGAATGAAAATGTTGAGAGTGAAGTTGAACATGACTGTCTTGATGTTACTGAGCTAAGCACCAAGCTGAAACTTGATATACAAGATTTGCCACTACTTATTGATGGCTCCTACTTACAAGGCCATAATGGAAACATGAGAGCTGCCTATGCAGTCTGTACTGTCTCAGGTGTATTTGAAGCCTACTGGCTTCAAGTAGTATTTCCAGCACAAGTGGCAGAATTGATTGTTCTTACTAGAGCATGCTGTTTTTCAGAGCAGCAGAAAGTGGCAATTTTCACTGATAGCACTGCGTTGGTGTTGTTTATGACTTTGGACAGTTATGGTCACAATTTGGGTTCATGACATCCTCAAGGTTCGGCCATTAGAAATGGTGAAAGTGTAAACCATCTTTTGCAAGCTTTCGAGTTATCTTCCCAGATTGCTGTGGTTAAGTATGTCGCACATTAACATGGCACTGACTATGTTACAGTAGACAATAGGTACGCTGATGAAACAGCGAGATAATGAGCTCTGAATTCTTGCACCTTTAATGGGAAATATGTCAATGAAAATTCAGATGTCACAAATTGCAACCTGTGGTTAACAGCAGTTGATACTTGGGAGGAAGTTAAGATGTTACAGAAAGAGGTGCCAGAAGCAGAACAGCAAGATTGGATCAGAGCAGGTTGTGTCAAAAGAAATGAGGATGACATTTGGGTTTCAGGAGAGACGTGCTGCCAGATAGCTTGTTACCTACAATGGCAAGACATTATCATGGACCTGCACATGTAGGGAGAGACGCCATGGTGCACCTATTTAGGGAAACATGGTTTAACATTAGATTTAGATTGATGGCTGAAAGTTTGTGTCACATATGTGTTTTGTGCCAACAACAGAATGTAAGCAGAAGAACAGCAGCAACACTGAGTCACACAGGGAGATCAGGAGGTCCCTTCAAGAGGATGCAACTGGATTTTATTGAGATGCTTGTGTTCAATGGGTTGAGATATGTCCTAGTGATTGTGTGCATCTTTTCAGGGTGGGTTGAATCTTACCCGACTAGAGAAATGATAGTCACTCAGTGGCTAAGTTGTTAATTTCGCATTTCGGTTTCCTGACTAGGCCTGGGCAGAGCTTGTGGAATTTCACTTTGCGGCCTTCCACAGAGTTCCTGAAAAACTCTGCCAAATTCCTCAGAGTTCCATGAGCGGGCTAAGTATTGCTCACCCACCGCTAATGAAGTCCCCATAACTGCTGAGGATCATTGGGGACCAAGAACACCTATTGTTGCCACAAGTCCCCCACAGAGGGATTGCTGAGGCGTCGTCGGAGGCCCCGCTCCTTTTCCCAACCACTCTGCAAAAAGGCCTCCTGGCCACTACTGGTTGGGAGATGAGGTCCCCTTGGCTGCTGAGGGTCGTTGGGGGCCAAGAATCCCTATTTTTGTAACAAGTAAGTCTCCCACAGTGGGATTGCTGAGACGGTGTCAGAGGCCCCACCCCCTTTCTAAACCACTCTGCAAAGGGACCTCCTGGAGCACTACTGGTTGGGGGATGAAGTCCCCTTGGATGCTGAGGGTCGTTGGGAGCCAAGAATTCCTATTGTTGCAACAAGTTTGTCCCTGACAGCTGGACCGCTGAGATGTTGTCAGAGACCCTGCCCTCTTTCTCAACCAATCTGCAAAGGGGCCTCCTTGCGCTTTACTGGTTGGGTGATGAAGTCCCCTTGACTGCTGAGGGTGGTTGGGGACAAAGAACCCTATTGTTGCCACAAGTAAGTCCCCGACAGCTGGACTGCTGAGATTTCATCGGAGGCCCGCCCCCTTTCTCAACGACTCTGCAAAGGAGCCTCCTGGTGCGCTACTGGTTGAAGGATGAAGTCCCCTTGGTTGCTGGCGGTCGTTGGGGAGCCAAGAATCCCTATTGTTGCCACAAGTAAGTCCCCCACAGAGGGATTGCTGAGACTACAGGTAAGCGTGCCGGTAAACTCCACTCCACCGGCGGGATGGCAGAGTTTTTACTGAACTTCGCTTTCCAAGCAGAGCACGGGTTGTCAAAACTCTGCAAACTACGCCTCCAGAGCGGAGTTTACTGCCCACCCCAATTCCCGACTTCTTTGGAGTCAGACCAAAGAACTCATTTTAATAATGAGGTCCTGAACAGGTTATGTGCAGCATTACAAGTCAAACAGAGGCTCCACTGCAGTTACCAACCAGAGGCTTCTGGAAGTGTGAAGCAAGTAAATGGCACTTTGAAATCCAGATTGGCTAAGTGTGTGCTTCGACATCTCTGAAGTGGCCTGATGCTTTGCCCCTGGTACTGATGAGTCTATGCAGTACCCCAGATAGGAGGGCAGGATTGTCACCCCATGAAATCCTCATTGGAAGGGCCATGAGACTGACACCTATGTCTGTGAATGTACTTCTGAACATTACAGAAGACATGATTCTTGATTACTGCAAAAGACTGGCTGATGTGGTGCATTCTGTGTCTCATCAGGTTGGCGCGGCTACTGCACTGCCTCAACAGGAACAGTACTATGGCTCAATACTGTGGACTGGATTATGGTGAAGAAGCACATGCGCAAGTTGTGCTTGGTGTCTCAGTGGCGTGGGCCGCACCAAGTGATATTGGTCACCACAACTGCTGTGAAGTGTGGAGGTTTCCCTAATTGGTACACGCCGCTCATACTCACCGAGTACCTTGTCCAGCTGATGATATAACAGCACCTGTTCCTGATGTGCCGGTGGTCACAGTGAGAAGGAGGGAGCAGGTTACTCAACTATTGAGGACCAGCATGAAGTTGGGACAGCACCTGAGAGAGTCAACAGTTGAATTTAGTACAGAAGGGTATCATCCTGCACTGTTGACTGCACCAGATTCAGACTCTGGCGAAGGGTCTAGTGAAGTAGTAATGTGAGTTGTGCCTGGAGATCAGTGGCAAAGAAGAAGGAGAGAGGGAGACGCGGTCTGTCTGAAGTGCATGTTCCTCACACTATCCCAGAAGATGCGAAAGGATTTGGCCTAAGTGAGAGCGATGAAGAAGGGATAACAGTAAGGAGATCAAAGAGAGCTATAGCACCCTGTTAGAGGTACTCTTCACCTGAGTGGACTTACCTAGCAGTCAATGACTGGGAGAGAGCATTTTTCACCTTTTGCTGTGACAATTCGCATCCAATTGAGCCTCCTTGAACTGAATTTTGTGGCTGAACTGAGTTTTGAAATTGCATTGGCACTAAACAGACTGAGTCAATTTATTCTGGAAGTGATTATTAGCGCCTTTGAACTGCACATTTATTAAAGACAGAACTTAATGGATTTGCCCAAACTAGAAAGAAGAGTACTAAAGCGCTTGAGTTGGCGAATGAGCATAAAGTTGTCCCTTAGAAGAACACAGAGGAAGGCTAAAGAAGTCTCACAAAGATCATTGTACATATTTTACTGAAAAAGACACAATAACTTTGCTTTGCTGTTTGCCCGGGTGGAAACTAACTGAAAGGACTGTGCTGCAATCTTGTAGTTAAATGGTGTGCCACCAAAGAACTCATGGAGCCTAATGCAAACACTAATCGACGTAAACACATATGTGTAGGAGTATTTGTTGTTGTGACTTTAGTGCTAGTTGCTTTACTTCTAATTTTGAGCCTACTCCATCTTTCACAAGAAGAGGAGTTTAGGTCTACATGGTCCCCTCAAACACCACTTCCTACTGACAACAGTTTACCTGCAATAGACGAGAAAGACTTACATGTAGATGGTTCTAGAGGAGATTTCTCATTGAATGTTTATTTAAAAGTGCTTTATGAATATGTTGACACTATTGACTCTAGGGATTGCTATTTTTGTATGCAATTACCTGCATCAGTTGCTGAGGGGATAACATAGCATCACTTCCTCTTGACATATGGGGTTACCTGTAGCTTATTCTATGGTAAAGGTAATTTTCAATATTATTACTTGAACCATGACTTTGTTTTTTCAGATGTTCCTGTGCTGAAGAACTTGAATCAACAGCCTGATGCTAAAAACACTTAGATAGTGGGATATTTCTTTACACCCACCATGACACTGGACACTGCTTATGCACATAGACATAAATTAACTTGTTCCTTAACCAATGTAGAAAATTCATAGATACAATACAAGGCAGATGAAGATATCTATTAGCTAAAGCAGCAAATAATACAAAAGTGCAACAATGGGCAAAAGACAAAAGTGAGCATAGACTGGTGAGAAAGAGGGTAACATTAGCTTTAGATTGGCAAAATAAATGGAAGCTATGCATATTCATTTTGAAATACACAACTGACACAAACTTTGCAGGGAATAGTGAATGTGATCTTAACTTGAAGTTCGAGGAACTTGGGGATTATATTTAGATGGAGCAGATCCTGTTTTTCCTGGAGTCTATTACATTAGTGGGAAAATGCATTTTACAGGTTACCCAAGAGATGGTATGGAGCATGTTATATAGGGATAGGGTTTCTATATGGGGATAGTTTTTCTAAAGATTTATCATGGGACAGTTTAATAATTCAACAAGGAACAACATGTAAGAATTAAGAGAGTTGCTAGTGAAATTGTAGGAGACATTTTTGGTGCTTTGATGACATCTGTAGGAGTGATACTCAACTTAAACAAGATTAGAAGTCATTCTACTGTAGTTGATAAGTTATCTAATTGTACAGCTGGAGGATTTTTAATTATAGATACAGAGATTGTAGCGATCAAATCCATGGTTTTGCAGAATCGACTTGCATTAAACGTCCTTCTTGCAATAGAGGGTGGAGTCTGATGTTAAAAGTTCAACAATGTTGTACGTATATTCCAGACGGATGTAAGGACTTGAAAAATTACATTGTGAACATTACCAACTAAAAGAAAGATTTAAAAGGGTTAACAGCAACAGATGCTTGGGAAGCAACAGGGAATGGATATTCTGCTTTAGGCAGATTGTTTGGAAACTTAGGCAGTGGAATTAACTAAAGCATTTTTAAACCCTTAATGATAATCACTCTTTGTGGATTATTTCTGTTTGTTATCTATAAGGAATACAAACGTGCACCAGTGAAAAAGGAGTGAAGAGAAAGAGAGCAGATAGGGAACTTGAGGATAGACAGAGCAAATACTATGGTGACATGACCTTTCTTGAGGATTCTAGAATAAAAGATGATGAAAACAACCAAATTGTAATTTATCCATCTATTAAGGCATTGATGTGATGGCTTGATACGCTATCAGAGGGGGGATTGGTCCAGTGCAACATTGTCCGTCATTTACACATCACAAAGATGTCACAGATACTTAACAGATACATGATATGAACGTGCACTTAGCACATGTTTCTTGTGTGGTTTAACGATTAATGTACGTGTTGCACTTGACATGCATTCGTTGTAGGTTTAGAGGATACTCATATTTTGTGTTTTACCCTAAGTGATTGAGATGCATTATTTGAAGTATGATGAAACAATAAAAAGTGAATGTAATGTGTGCATTAATATTTCATATATTTGATTTAAATGTAGTTCCTAGCCATATTCACACATGATTATTTTAAAGATTTACTGAATGTTACATGCAATATGAATCTAATACACTAGAAACTTATATTCATTTGTGCTTAAATGTGCACACGCAAATTTAATGTGCACCATTGAGGTAATGCTTTAACTTTTCCTGGCTAGGTCTGTATTTCACCATGCTGCATAAATACTGTTTTCCATTTTCTGCTAATGTGGCATTTCTTGCAAGTATTCACATGCACTGTTAGTTTGAAAAATATACATTACTATACTAGTGATAAAGGAGAGAGCCTGGGAAGACCTTGACAAAAGAACATGAGGAGCCAGAGCGTCAACTGAAAGGCCTATTCAGCAATGTTGCATTCTAAACTGTGCTTGAGAAGAGGACGTTGTTTCCATGTCCATGGTGAGAATTTCCCCTGATGTTGCAGTCTGCAACATAAGAAATGGACGAGAACAATGAACCCCTAATGATGTGTACAAAGGGGGTGTTCCCCAGAAGGCTTTTGTGTGTTATAACTTAGTGTTCACCCTATCAGACTTTAGAACACCTTTTTCCAGAGACGCTTGAGGAGATCTCTTTTAAACCTTCACTGCCCCTTCAGAGACTACTTTTCCTTTGGACTCTGAGAGGTTTCGACCTCAATGCTTATTTTGATTCTTTGATGAGTGTGGCTTAGGCTACCACTTATTTTCTGACCCATAGAAGACTCTTGACTGAGCTTCTGAAATGCTGACACCTTCCCTACTAATTTTTCTTTTGCCTTGTTATAGTTTTCTTTATGGAAAATCCTGATTTTGAGACTCTTTAGATTTTTAGAATCATCCCTTTAGCTGGAAATCTACTTATTGTGATTTAGATTCATAGCGTAAATTCCTAGGGCAACTTCATAGGATCACAATAAACCAATGTAATTCTGGTACAAGGAGAGACAAAGACAAATTTATATTGAAAAGTACAAAAATAATTATTTATTGATAATGATATATTCCGTATTTCATCATTAAAACTGGAACAAACCGCATACACACCACATCCATCTCATCATTCGTACTCAACAGTCATAATATATACAAATACAGGTATGATCAACATCTGAAAATTCGTCAGTCAAGGTATTATGTACATTATCTGATGTATTTTATATTTCCATCACAATGACTGTTTAGACGTTTTCCATAGATGAGCCTTGTATATAGGCTTTTAATACAAAGGTATGTATCTGTGTCGTGAAGTGGCTGCAGCTCCCGGGTGGTTTAGATTCATCCATGCATAGATAACAAAACGTGTAACTTTTTTCTGCGCACCAGATACTTCTTTTGATTGTTTGTATTGCTGTGACCTTATTGCTTGTTTGCCTTATATTGGTCCGCCTAAATTTCTTCCGTAGTTTGGGACTTCCTGCTGCTATTTTGTACTTCTATAGCATGGTTTTAAGAGATATGTATCTTAACTTGATTTTGAATTTGTAATGAACCTTCTTAATCCTAGCTACCGATTCCTGGTCCTCATTGTGTAACCAAATGGGTTGCACAGTTAATTGAATTTGATTGATGTCAATGTTAACTTCCATCGCTTCTCAGTCAGAGCGAAAGGTCAGTCAGAGGGCCAATGGAAAGCAAGTTGTCCTAGAATACGATGAATCAAATAGTTAGGAGCAACAGAATAAAAACAGAATTCAAGCAGCTTTATTTCTCAGCAGGAGTTTACCATGTTCCCAGAGGAAAGTCTGCGGGCTGCAGCAAAAGGTCTGCTAGGCAGCCAGCGACCCATCAGCTGCATTTTGAGTACCACTGTTTTAAAGAATCTCCAGTACTTAAATTGATCTTCTGCACATCACATATTTTCCCAAACATAATTTGTATTGCAAACTTTACCATCATATTGTTCCTTTTGTATTTGTTTTAGATTAAAAATCTGTATCTCCGTAAAGGAATGAAATGATTCCTGGGTTATTTATAAATGAATTACGAGATCAAGAAACACATACCTACCAACCATAGATACCAGTCGTTAAAGACCAAATTGATTCCACCTGTCTTCAAGCTTCCCATACTTATAATCTGCTAGAATTGGAACTGTATTAATAAATGGATAGTAAAAACGATTTACTGCATTGAAGTGCCTTAAAACCTGATTGCCTAGCCTACAATAAGAATGTAGGCCAGATGTATGAAACACTAGTCACAAAATACATGTTGCAAATTGCTACCAATATTTTTTTGACCTATGTACTACTGGTCACTTCACAAAATTCCAAGTCATAGTGGATTGACTCCTCATCAATATTCATGAGGTAAGTCGCAAATTGCAACTCGCTGCGATTGTTGGCCATCACGGGATGATAGATTATTGGGGTTAGAAGACCACCATGACTGTGATTGCTTTTAAAATATATGTTTTAATGCAGCCCATAGCCCATTTTACTAATAGCAAGGAGGACTGTGTTTAAAAAACGTTTTCTGCTTTTTAAAAGTTTGTTTGGCAGTAGAGATTGATCCCTTGGACCACTGCCTACTCCCCAACAAACGTTTTTTGCATTCACAAAGAGGAAAGGGTCCCAGTGATCCCCGTCTCTTTTGTGAATGTCTTACCACCCCATGCATGGAATCAATAAAATTGGCAAATCATTGATACATACCATAACAAATTGCTATTGGAAAGGGATGTTCTAAACACCTCTTCCAAACAGTGTTGCGTTATGCCTTTCTAAATCCATTTTGTGATTTGGTAACCTATTTCAAATTAACAAACTAACTCCAGCAAATTTGAAAAAACCATCTAGTGGTCACAGACACTGTGATTTAGCAAAGCCCGGGTTTGAGACTGTTAAATGGCTTTGTGCATATAGCCCTTAATTCATTATATTGAATTTTAAAAGAATTGCAGATCTTTGAATTTTGCAGAACAATCACATTATTCTTTTTTATATACATTTGGCTATACACAATATCACACGTATATTGCAAAAAGTATTTTCATGTCTTTCTTTCCATCAACTACTACAAATGAAAATAGCAGGGAGTCCAATCAAACCCTTGGGAGAAAGCACACACCTCAGTTTCAGTGATCTATATTATATGCTATCAGCCAAATTAGAAGGTGGTCATTCCATTTGCTATACAGTATAGAGACAACGTACATACTCTTTAAATATGTCACTTAGATATTTTGTGCAGCGCTTTCAAGGTGGTCTATCATTTCTTGGGAAAAGTAGGTCTCTTGAAAAGTAAAACACTGTCCACACTTCTAAAACATTGTTTTTTTTTGTCTTTACTTGACTTGTCAATATTCTCTCTTCTGCTGTAAACCAGTCTTTAAAATCTCTCGGCCATTTCCAACATTTGGAGCTTCAGGAGACTCCATTAAATGAATATTTTGTGCCTCGCTACTACCATAGACAAGTACATTTCTCTTTTCCACTTTACTCAATGGTTTTAAATGGTTAGATACAGAGTACCCACTACTTGGGCGTGTAATGTATTTTATTTCCAGCTGTTCCAAAATGATCACATATATCTCTCCGGTATACAATAACATGTGGGCCGCTCCATACTGTATGCTGAAAATCTAGCCCTAGTCCTACCAAATCACACTTTGGGCATTTGTCCTGCCTTGTGCTGTCTATTTTCCCTAGCAACATTGGTGTTGAATTTTAAATAGAAAGTTAAAATGCCAATTTGAAGCTAATTTCCCCACAATGGTTTGCAGAGAGATCTTAATAATCCATTTCCCACACTGTTGTGTTTTCGGTGTGTCATTCGTATTGCTCTCTGTAATTCAGTTATTAACGTTTTACCTACCCTTTTACCAAAGGCCAGCACTAATTAAATTTTGAATTGAAAGAATTTTATTGTTCAAGTTTCTTTCAAATCATACACAGCAATATATAATATGTAATATTTATAGTAAATACACTAAATATATAAAAGATATCGTTATAAAAAGAAAGAAAAACTGTGAAAGCTAAAATTGTAATCCTGGGATCAAATCCTAAAAACTAAAAATCACGGTAATGTCCCTTTAAGCAGTGTGACCTTTGTAATGGCCCCTTCCGTTTAAAACAGTCTGTGAACTTTCCTCGCTGAGATTTATGGTCAAGCTCAAGAATTTTGCAGTATGACCGCAGTTTTTGGTGAAGTGCCCTTGACGCTGAATAGAATAGTCCCTCAATTGTTCTAAAGCCTTCTGCCCTTAAGATGGGTTTTACGGTTATTCTTCCACTCACCAAGCAAGGCTGTGTACAGGCAGACTATATGTTCAGTAGACGTCTTTGCTGTTTTGCAAATCCTTCATAAATTGTGGTCTTCTGACTTTTTTCCCGAAGCTCTCAAATTGCTTGAAAGGGAGATAAAATAGTCTAAAGCACGGGAAAAACTTCTTCCCCCATAGGTTTCTGTTTTACCCAAGATATTCTTGTCTTACTAGAGAGTAGGATTCAATTATGTCGTTATAATTTTAATACTTAGTTGCTGTGCCAATGTCAGTAATATAAAATGTTGCTTTTACTGCTTTTTATAGCAGCAGCTTTCGAGCTGGTATGGTCATATTTGTTAAACTGGAAAGTGGTGGCGTATTTTATTTTATAAATAGGTTAGTAATCCTATATTCAGACAATATCATGTCGGCGTCGTGACTTGCCAACTCGTTGTTAATGTGTGGTTTTAGTGTGATGATGCTTGCCAGATTACAGTCCATGAAATAGTTAATTCAGTTGATATCGACCAGAGCAGTCAGAGGAGTGAAGCCTAGTTCTAGTCTTAGACGGCATTGTGGTGATAACGCCGATTCTTATCTAATTATCTATAAGAACCTTCTGGTCGCCAAGATCTTTTTACCTGTTGAATAGTGTAAAGGAGAGAATCTCATCTGGTTATATATCAGCATTCATTTTGTCTGAAAGGACCACTGACTCCGAATTCAAGTTTGAGAATTTATTATCGCCAAAAATAACTGAACGTGCAAGCACCTCAACACGAGGTTAAAGAAATAGATGGGCACTAATACAAATAATAATCTACGCAGAAATCTCATCCGACTCAGGATAAGGAGAATAGAAAGTTCTAGAAGGATCAACCAGACTATGATTGCTCCTATTTCTAAGTTGCTCTTCATTGGCCTAAACAAGCTTAAAATCAATTGCTGTCCCTACACTAACGCTAAGTGACATCCCTGCATAACGATTTTTCCAAGCAAGAGTGAATAAAGGTGTCAGCTGTGAAGACTTCCTAAGAAGTGCAATCACATAGTACCTAAGCTCAGCTCTGTCCTTCTCTCAGGTCTCCCCTACCTCTTCTCTGTCCTCCTCCCTCAGGGCACTATCCCTAATACAAAATCACAATACAATTGTACACGCCTCTGTCACGCCTCCTTGGCCAGGTCTTCTTTCTTGTGCTTTTCCATTGAAACGGTTACTTCATCCTGGACGGTTGCGATGACCTTGAGTCCCAGGCACCTTCTCCGCCGAAAGTATCATCCCTACATTCCTTTTCACTCCCCGTACCATGCCTCCCCTCTCTCTAGCTTTCGAAAACAAAGAGTTAGTCTTGCTAACGAGACATGTGTCCTTGCACCTGCAACGAAAGATACTTTCAACAGAAACCTTCCACTGTGCAAATTAAATCTACCGTTTGTGCCCAGAGAGCCTTACCAAGAGAAACTTTTCTCGGCCTACAATATAAGCTAACATAAGAATATACCAGGCCTTCCCTAAGCATATATGTAGTCAGGCCCTTACATATAATTCTTAAACACACATCTTACTTTTCCCTATGAACATTTTCATTATGATTCATATGCAAACACTGAATTACATGTGCAACTTTAATATGGTGCACGTTTTAACTACTGCAATTACATTACACATACGAACTAATTTCCCTATGCATTTGGTTCACACAATTCAATAAGCATTACATTACATCAATATCCTAACACCATTATGCTGCTGATTCGCTTTGTCTCAGCGAACTATTCATTCTTTACTAAACATACATGAATATGAAACTGAATATACGAATATATGTCTGAATACATGTGGGTGCGGCCTATCAGTGATTATGATGCACCCCTACAATTCTCAAGAACATTTCGCTCTATCAGTTCCCCCTTTGATGACTCCTGTCATCACATTTCACTCCACTTACTCCCTTGGAGAAAGAACCGACCTAAACAGAACTTGTTGCCATCTTCCCTGATCTAAATTTCTCCATGCTCTTGAGCCTTTGATACTGATTGTCCTGCAGTCTCGCCAACTTCATGTCATTTTCCCTCAAAGCTCTCTTGACTCGGCCTGCTCGATACCACTTGTAGGCCTTGATCACAATCCACAAGCCAGCCACACAAACCACCAAAATAAGGAGTGGTCTCAGGAAGTACCCAAGGAAACCCTTTCCCAGGTTCGCAAACCAACCTCCCACTTGACCAAAACCCTTTCCGACCTTTTCCCAGGCCCCTTCTTCGGTCAAATCCGCTATCTTTGTGTGGATCATAGTGATGTTACTTATATATTTCTCCAGATCCTTGCTACGGTCTGGTATATAAGTGCAGCACTCTTGAACCTTTAACATTTTACAGACTCCGCCCTCTTTTGCCAATAGGACATCCAAAGCAAGGCGATTCTGCAAAACCATTCCCCTTATCGACAACATCTCTCCTTCCACCAACACCAACGACTTTGCTGTGTTCATCGAAAATTCATCCACCACAGTCGCTAACCTCCGGATCTTCACATCATTCAAGACTACTCCCAGACTAGGTATCATGGCTCCAAAGATATCCCCCACAACGATCCCTGCACTTGCAGCTCTTCTCATTCTTGAATGCTCTCCACCCTCTAGAAGATTTAAATCCTCTGTATGGTAAATCTTTGGAAATATTATTGATAAATAACATGTTCCATACCAATTTGCAGGCAACCTCACATAAGCATTCTTCCCACATACGTAATACACCGTAGGTATCACTTGTACAGGACCTTGGAGAAAATCTTTTGCCACATCTGCCATGGTGAAAACGTGATCACAAGTACTTTGTCCCACTGGAACCTTTTCGTAGTAAGTCTGATAACGCCTTATACACAACTTACCCCTCTGCTCCTTATCTAACGCTATAGGACCATAGCTTCCCCTGGTCTTATGCAACCGTTCTTCCTCTGTCCAATCTGTCCTGTGATGCCCGTAATCTCGGTATTCAGTCAGCTTTCTATACCTATCTTCAACTTGATCTACGAACTTTCTCTCTACATCCGACATCAAACAAGTCAGATTGTTTCTGTGTGCGAATGCTGTATCCAATTCCAAACTCGGTATGAAGTACTTCCTCAGTCTGTCCTCGGTCTTATAATAGTCATACTTATTCAAATGCTTGTAAGCTGGGACTTCAGGAAGCACTGCGTCGAAATTGGAAAAGAAATACTCGAACTGATCCCTCTCATAAAACAAACTAAGCAAAAGACTACATGAAATACCATAAGTCAGTGGAAGATGGTGATACCTAATACCCTCATCCACTGAAGTAGGCAACTGCATACACACATAACAATCTTTCGCATCCATCACGTCAACATACTCATACAACAACTTAGCATATGCATTCAACTTAAAATCCCCTTTAGATAAATCTACATGTAATCTACGACTTTCTTCTAATAGCAAAGCTCTATCAGCTGCCCTGTCTACCCCCTTCTGACTAGGTGTGATAGGTGTAGGTGTCCCTGTCACCTCCTCTACTTCTTGCTCATGCGAACCAGTGTATGAGACTATAACTACTATGATTATAGAGATTATTACACTACTTATAAGGATGCCTACAATCCACTTTGATCTACGATTGGGATCTCCCGGCTCCATGGTTTCGAAAGTTCTCAAAAAGTCTTGGTTATCGCAAAGAACCCTGAAAAAGTCTCTGTCCTTTATTAGTGACTTGCTCAACCAGCTCGAGCAACCATGAAATCTCCGGACTTTCCCTTTCCGATCACCAACTTATTTACACAGTCCAGAAAAAGACTTCCCTAGTTTTCGTTCCTCTTCTGTGGAAAGTCCCTAAGTTTTATTCTTCTTCCACTCAGACCTAGGTTATCTTCTTCTTTTAGACTTTTATTTACAGTTCATAACTGATCCACAATGAGATCCTCATTGAGCAAGACCAGAACGTGATACAAAAGTTCAAGACGCAAAATCAGCACTTCATGTGAAAACGGCTCAACTCCAAAGGCGGAAATTCGAGTCGATGCAAAAGCAAGTTTCGGACTTCACTCAGAAGCGGGGGATTCGGAACCGTGAGTGTCAGTGTTCCTTCTATCTCGAGCCCTGGCATCCGCAGCACCACCTTCACCACCACATTCGGGCTCCGACTGACCACTTGCACTGACCTCAGTCTTCCCGTACTCACCACCCCCTGCATCAAACACAGTGTAAGTCCACTCAGGGGTAGAGTATCTGCGACAAGGCACTCTTGTTCTCTTTGACCTTTGCCGACTGTCTTGTGCTTGGTCTTCGTCACTTGCTTCTGTTTCAGATACTTCAGACACTGGAGCAAGGTCTCTTTCAGGTGCTAACCTCAGGTTCAGTCGCCTCTGTCTTTCAGGCCAACTTTCAGCACTTCTGTTCGTTCGTCTGCTTTCCCCTTCTATACCCAGTGCCCTACTTCCTCTTTCTGCTGAATCTGACTCTTCTCCGCCCACTGCACCGTTTCTGTCCTCGGTGTCTGAGACAGGGTTCGAACTGTGGAAACCCCCTTCAGCTTGCTCTAGTGCACCACCAGCCGTGTCAGCGACCCTTACAGCTTGACTTGTCCTCCCATGTGGCCCTGCCACATCAGCTGGATTTTCATTTACGAGAGGAGCTGTTTCTTCCAAGGGTGCTGGAACTCTGCGGGTATGGGAAGCATGCACCCAGTTCGGCAATCCTCCACACTTTACTGCTGTGTTCGTGATAAGTATCACCTGATACGGGCCACGCCAACGGGCATCCAAGCAACTCTTCCTCACGTGCTTTCGGACGAGTACCCAGTCACCGGGACACAAGTCGTGGCATAGATCACTCGAGGCTGGGACCACTGCTGCTTGCACCTGCTGGGATACAGAACGGACCACATCAGAGAGTCCTTTACAATAATCAAGAATCAAATCATCAGTGATGTTTATCAAGGATGTAGCTGGTACTGCTGGCAGTCTCATTGCCCTCCCCATTAGTATTTCATGGGGAGACAACCCGGTCTTTCTGTCTGGGACACTTCGCATGCTCATTAGCACCAAAGGCAAGGCGTCGGGCCATTGCAGGGATGTCGAAGAACACATTTTTGCCATCCGGGCTTTCAAAGTTCCATTAACTTGTTCCACCATCCTAGAAGCTTCTGGTCTGTAACTACAATGAAGTCTCTGGTCTATGTTCAATGCAGCACAAAGCAACTTCATGATTTCGCTATGG
Source organism: Calotriton arnoldi (assembly GCA_963921515.1). Taxonomy (NCBI): domain Eukaryota; kingdom Metazoa; phylum Chordata; class Amphibia; order Caudata; family Salamandridae; genus Calotriton; species Calotriton arnoldi. The sequence continues at coordinate 318,095 of CAWUFW010006600.1, read as the reverse complement.
AAGTGCCCTCCTCTATCTGATTCCAACGAGGTCGGGATCCCGAATCTAGGGATGAGCTCCCTCAACAGTAATTTAGCCACTGTGAGAGTGTCACACCTGCGTGTGGGGTAAGCCTCCACCCAACGTGAGAATACACATACTAGCACTAAAATGTACCTCAATCCATTGCACCTAGGCATCTCCACGAAATCCAACTGTATTCGATTGAAGGGCCCCCCCGACCTTCCAATGTGACTCAATGTAACTACAGTTTTCTTTCCAGCATTCATCTGTTGACACGTAACACACCTCTGGCATACCATCTCAGCCATTGCTCGAAACCGTGGGTTATACCACGTCTGTCTAAACACTCTCACCATTGCGTCTCTACCAAGGTGTGCCTGTCCATGTATCAGTCTTGCCATCGGACTCAGCAATTCCTCAGGCAACACGGCTCTCCCATCGTTGGATACCCACACATCCACATCTCCTCTCTCGCACCCAGCTTTGATCCATCCCTCTCTCTCCTGGACTGAAACTTCATCCTGCAATCTCTTAAGCTCTTCCCAAGTGTCTGCCATGGCCAACATTATGCTGAGATCAGTTCCTTCTTGGCTCTCTTCTATCTCTCTGCCTGTGAATATGCATCCTTGTTCTGCACAGAAGCGGGCTACTTCATCCGCGTAGTTATTACCCAAGGATACAAAGTCCTCCCCCTTCCCATGAGCTGAGCATTTTACCACAGCAATTTCTTTCGGATGCTGTAATGCATCTAACAATTGTCTTACATATTCTCCATTACGAATGGGTGAGCCAGATGATGTCAAAAATCCCCTCTGAGACCATAACTGCCCGAAGTCATGCACCACGCCAAAGCCATATTGGCTGTCTGTGTAAATCGTGATTCGAATTCGATCAGCGGCCAAACAGGCACGGGTCAAGGCAATGATCTCAGCTACCTGCGCGGAGCGTACTCCTTCTAGGCAAGCAGCCTCAACCACTCCTGAAATGGTACATACAGCAAATGCTGCTTTCAATTGCCCCACACTGTCTCTTAAGCATGAACCATCGACAAAGAAAATTTCATCTGGGTCAGTCAGTGGTTCATCGACAATGTCAGGTCTCGGTTTGGTGCAAAGTTCAGTCACATCGAGACAATCATGGTCCTCACAATCTTCATCATCTGTGTTCGGTATAGGCATTAATGTCGCAGGGTTCAAGACGGAGCACCTTTTCAGAGTCACATTCTCTGCGGCAAGTATGACTTGCTCGTACCTCGTTAACCTATTGTTCGTTAGGTGCTGGGTCTTGGTCCTGGTCATCAATAACTCAACCGAATGTGGCACATGTACAGTCAATGGATGTCCCATTACAATGCTTTCACATCTTTCAATGCTGACACCTGTTGCAGCAACGGATCTTAGACATCCGGGCAACGCAGAAGCTACTGGATCTAAAGTAGCTGAAAAGTAGGCAACTGGTCTACGGACACCTCCATGGTTCTGAGCTAACACTGCTAATGCACATCCTTCTCTCTCGTAACAAAACAATGAAAAAGCCTTGTTGTAATCAGGCATTACCAGTGCGGGAGCTCTGCACAAATCCTCTCTCAGCTTCCGGAATGATATCAAGCACTCCTCGTCCCATGGTACCGGATCACTCACATCCTTGTGTGTAAGCCTCTGCAGAGGCTTTGCTCTCAAGGAGAAACTAGGAATCCACTGTCGACAATAGCCAACCATTCCCAGAAACATCCTAACTTCTCTCTGTGTGGTGGGTTCTGCCATGCTCATTATTGCCTCTATTCGATCTGGTGACACCTTCCTCTTGCCTTTCTCCAATCTGTGTCCCAAGTACTGTACCTCATTCAGACAGTACTGCAGCTTGTTCGGGGACACTTTATGTCCGTTCTCTGCTAAGTGGTTCAACAAGGCTACTGTGTCAATTCTGCAAGCATCTTCTGTTTCTGAGGCAATGAGCAAGTCATCTATGTACTGCACGAGAACTGAGTTCTGCGGCAACACAAGACTCTCAAGGTTCTTCTTCAGGATCTGGTTAAAGATCGATGGACTTTCCGTATACCCTTGAGGGATACGACACCATGTTAACACGCGATTTTCTAGCCTGAACGCAAAAAGAAATTGACTTTCCTCGTGGAGCGGTATCGAAAAGAAGGCTTGACACAAATCGATAACCGTAAACCACTCGGCTTCACATGGGATCTGGAACAGTATTACTGAAGGATTCGGTACCACTGGACAACAAGGGACAACTATCGTGTTGACCTTTCGCAGGTCTTGCACGATCCTGTACTTCCCGCTCGGTTTCTGTAGTCCCATAATGGGTGAATTACAGGGGCTACCTCTAATCTCTTTCAGAATGCCTTTCTCAATAAAGGTCTTGATCACAGGTCTTATCCCTGCAATCGTTTCTGGCGACAGGTTGTATTGAGGTGTCCTGGGGAAATCAACATTCTGTTTCACCTCTATCCGCACTGGTTCAACCCCTCTGATTAAACCTATCTCATCGCCTGCGAAATCCTACACCACAGGCGACACTGCGTCTCTCAGATCATGTGGAAGTTCTTCCACAGTCACCATTGGGTACAGATCTATACATAGATGCTGATTGGTAATTTTAAAGTCAGCATCGTCATCTCTCGTCTGGACCTCTACTCCATTGGGCGTACAATAAATCGTGCAGTTCAACTTGCACAACAGATCTCTTCCCAAAAGACAAACTGGACTTGTATCACACACTACAAACTGATGTCTAGTTTGGAAAGTACCTATCTTTACTAGGATCGGTTCTGTCAATGGGCTGCTTATTTTCTTGTTCGCTACTCCAACAACCTGGATTGATTGTCCCGAGAGGAGTAGGTTAGGGACTACTGCTGATCTTACAGTAGACCGGGTAGCACCAGTATCAACCAAAAGTGTTGCAGGATTGCCTTCAATCTCTGCCTCCACAAAAGGTCCTCTCTGGTCTACCTCCAAGACCGCTCCAAGTGTGCAGTCTTCCTCCCCCCTCAGGCACCGTCAGGATAAAGGGTCTAAGCTATCCTCATCGTAACCTTCGAACAGGGGCATCTGTTGGTACGTTCGTGTTCCTTGTGAAATCCTTGGAGCTTTCATCGTCCTAGGTCTCGTTATTGTATTAACTACCTCTTGCGCGGGTGCCTGAGCCCCCTCTTCCTCTTCCTGCAACTGATTAGCTGGGTTCAAAGGACACTCGCGTTTCCAATGTCCGACCTGGCGACAAAGATGACACGCAGTGGTCTTCTTCAATGTGGCCACGTCCACTCCTGTCTTGGGGTCTACTGGTTTTCCCTTTCCCTGTACCTGCCCATTCTGGTTTCCCTGGAAATTTCCTTGCTTTCTTCCTAAGGTCCCTCCACTAGGCTGACTCTGTGCTGTCTGCATCTGGACAAGCATCAGTTTGTCTTTTAGCTTTCGATGTTTCGATTCCACCTCATCACTACAGTATCTCGCATACCGCAATATTTCATCTAGTGGCTTGTTCTGCCAGCAGATCAAATGGTGCTGTATCATGAGGCTGATTTCCACTCTCAGACCCAGTACAAACTTTGAGACAAACTGTCCCATATCCTTGGGGTCCAAGATATCCAACCCACTATACTGTTTAAAAGCTTGCAAAAGTCTTTCATAATATTCATGCACCGTTTCCTTGGGTTCCTGTACAGTCCGATCTATCTTAACCCAATCTATATCCTGAGGTGAAATCTTCAATTTCAACCATGTAATCACCTGCTCATACTTTTTCATGACTAGTGGTGATGGACCGTTTGTAACCGCCTCTCTATCCGGTTCCGAAGTCGGCCACTCAATAGCGACTTTACATGCTGTCCACAAATCTCCTGGTACCACTATGTCAAACAAGGTGTTCAAATCAATCCACAATACTTTTGAAATTTTCACAAACCGCTCAACCTGCTTGTACCACTCCACCGGTTTTTCCCTCAGCCGAGGAAAATCATTTGTAAATGCAGCCAAATCACCTCTATTCCACGGCACATGCACGTACCCTCCATTCTGTACTTCCCGTAAAGGAAAATTTCCAACACCCGTCGCCCCCCTCCTGGCGGCGGCGTTTCTCCTTCTGCTCTCTTTACTGGTTTCTTTTTGGACCACCTTTCTTCCCATTTGTCCAACAAAATCCATATTCTCATTCCTATAATCAGGTCTCTGGTGTGTGTTCTTAATCCTGTTATTCTTTTCTCCTCCAGCTCCTGGTCACTGTAATGCAATCTATGTGGTCCCTGTAACGCTTTAGTTTTGTTCAGGTCCACTTCATATCTTTTGGCCAATTCCTTCAATCTATCATGTGCCATTCTAGCTTTTTGAGTCACATCTTTTGCTATAAACAGCAGCTCATCTGATCCATAAATTTCTATCCTTTCCAAAGGCAGACCCCCATTAATCATTTCGTCTACCTCTGCTTTCAATCTCACTACGTCTAGTAACCTTGCCTGTACTGCACTCCTCAGTACATCTCGACAACCTGAGCCATCCCGCTCATTACAGTCACTATTCTGTCTTTGTGACCTATTCCCTTCCGTCATATTCCTGGAACTTGGTCTGTCTTCCGAGACGTTCTGTGCCCTATCCCCTTGCATCCTATCCTCTTGGTTCGTTACTGTTGGTGTCCACTCCCTCAAAGCTGACTTAGATTCCCGCAAAGACCTCGGTCTTTCTGGTCTCTCCTCTTCTCTCCTGACAGAAGAGTCCGCAGTAGCCGGTAACGGCGTACTTGTCTCCATTGGTCTTGGGAAATGAACCACCCTTACTCCAAACCCATTCCCACTCTCACTGTTTCCTTCCTCCCTTCTCATCGGTACGGAACTCCCTTCTCTCACTCGGTCTGGGTCGTATACCGGTACTATAGGGCCAATGGTAACCGGTACTGTCAAGGAGTCCGGTAATCTTGTGTTCCCCGCAGGAGGCTGTGTTATCATGGACGCCGTTGCCCCCTCCGTTCCTGTGGAAATCCTTCCCACCACTCTCATGCTAGTCTGGTTCTGGCTCTCATCAACTATTGCCACTGCTGGGGTCGTCTTTCCCTCTTCTGAATCTGGATTAAATGGTGGTGGCCTCTCTGCCAACATCCTATCCAACAAGCTGTCATCTAGATCACTGTCGTCCTCATCGATTCTTATTATTTTCCCATTTTGTACTAACAATGGGTACAACTTATCTCCTTCGATCGTTTCCACCCTCCACCTTTTCTCCAGTGCATCCCACCTTGCATCTTGAAATGCCCTGACCGATTTCTTCACCCTTTCTTGACATCTGTCCTTCTTCCTATCATACGCTGCTCTTATCCACGCATGTAGTGCCTCAAACTGTGTTGGTCTAGGTAGTGGTCGTAATGAAGCCATTACACTTTTTAGCTGGTACAGCACTTCTAACCTGAAAGTACCATATCGAGGGAACGACAATTCTCCTTCTGCTTCTGTCATTTTATGCCAATTCTCAAGCCAAATTATAGTATGCAATCCTACATTCTTTGCCATATAATGTGCTGGTGTATCTTCGGGAGGAGCTTCCTCTCCTTCCCGAACCACCACATGTCTATCACCTCTACAAAGTTCCCGTAAAGCTTTAAAACATTTCATGATGAATCAACTTTTTGTTTACACTCAAAATGTCCGCTTTTACTTCCTGATTTCAATCCACCATTACCAGCGCGGCGCACACCAACCGGCCTATCGCAGCGCGGCACTTGTCTGACGTCACTTCTCCTCCGCTCGCAGCAGTTCCCCTCCTTTCTAATTCACTTGTTCTCACTCGCATCTGTCCCAATCATACTCTGAAATAATGTCCGTCCTACCGAACAATTACCTCTCTGACCGTCGGTCTTACCAATGACCGATCAGCCTCTTGAGCTTGTTGACCTCAATCTGGCAATCGTCTGTCCGCGAAACGACCGGACAATCGCCTTTAGCACACTCGATAGGATTCAATCACTCGATGTTCTGCACACAATAACCTACGACCTGCGTTGGTTATTCACGCACTCACTCATGTGTTCCCTATCTTCAGTGGGTCTGTCAATGACGTCTCGTGACCCCCACAACTCTGGTCAACGTTCTCAACTCTGGGTGTATTCTACACCACAATAAATCTCCCGGTCCCGCGTTCGCTCACGGTCCGTTTCTCAATCACACAACTTTTGTTCCAACTCCGCAAGACATCACACAACAATAAAACACCGCAATCTACCAAACATCACTCTTTTCATACTCACTCTACTACGAACTGCTACTTCCGCCGCACCGTCACTCTCCGTCAGTTTTCCACGACCTCCGACATCCTTCTCCCGCGGTCCTCTGGATCTGCGTCACTCGAGCTCTATGGGGCAACTTAATCTCCTATCTTGCTCTAGATCTCCCCTTACCATCAAAGGTAACCATCCTACTCTGCTACCAACTGATAACGCCGATTCTTATCTAATTATCTATAAGAACCTTCTGGTCGCCAAGATCTTTTTACCTGTTGAATAGTGTAAAGGAGAGAATCTCATCTGGTTATATATCAGCATTCATTTTGTCTGAAAGGACCACTGACTCCGAATTCAAGTTTGAGAATTTATTATCGCCAAAAATAACTGAACGTGCAAGCACCTCAACACGAGGTTAAAGGAATAGATGGGCACTAATACAAATAATAATCTACACAGAAATCTCATCCGACTCAGGATAAGGAGAATAGAAAGTTCTAGAAGGATCAACCAGACTATGATTGCTCCTATTTCTAAGTTGCTCTTCATTGGCCTAAACAAGCTTAAAATCAATTGCTGTCCCTACACTAACGCTAAGTGACATCCCTGCATAACGATTTTCCCAAGCAAGAGTGAATAAAGGTGTCAGCTGTGAAGACTTCCTAAGAAGTGCAATCACATAGTACCTAAGCTCAGCTCTGTCCTTCTCTCAGGTCTCCCCTACCTCTTCTCTGTCCTCCTCCCTCAGGGCACTATCCCTAATACAAAATCACAATACAATTGTACACGCCTCTGTCATGCCTCCTTGGCCAGGTCTTCTTTCTTGTGCTTTTCCATTGAAACGGTTACTTCATCCTGGACGGTTGCGATGACCTTGAGTCCCAGGCACCTTCTCCGCCGAAAGTATCATCCCTACATTCCTTTTCACTCCCCGTACCATGCCTCCCCTCTCTCTAGCTTTCGAAAACAAAGAGTTAGTCTTGCTAACGAGACATGTGTCCTTGCACCTGCAACGAAAGATACTTTCAACAGAAACCTTCCACTGTGCAAATTAAATCTACCGTTTGTGCCCAGAGAGCCTTACCAAGAGAAACTTTTCTCGGCCTACAATATAAGCTAACATAAGAATATACTAGGCCTTCCCTAAGCATATATGTAGTCAGGCCCTTACATATAATTCTTAAACACACATCTTACTTTTCCCTATGAACATTTTCATTATGATTCATATGCAAACACTGAATTACATGTGCAACTTTAATATGGTGCACGTTTTAACTACTGCAATTACATTACACATACGAACTAATTTCCCTATGCATTTGGTTCACACAATTCAATAAGCATTACATTACATCAATATCCTAACACCATTATGCTGCTGATTCGCTTTGTCTCAGCGAACTATTCATTCTTTACTAAACATACATGAATATGAAACTGAATATACGAATATATGTCTGAATACATGTGGGTGCGGCCTATCAGTGATTATGATGCACCCCTACAATTCTCAAGAACATTTCGCTCTATCAGTGGCACTGAATTCCTCCAGTTTACCAGTCTTCTAATGCAGTTTAGAAAGATCTTTTTTAAGTGTTCTGTTATTTTGTGGTTCCAGGTTAGAGAACCATACACAAAGGCTGGAAAAATATTTTTCTTTGTCACGTCTCCAGATATGTCAATCGCTCTCCTCCACATACTGCTGTAAACCTTTTTATTGCTACGATTGTGCTTGAGTTTTCGCTTCTCTATGTGGAGATTCCAATTTAAAATGTTGTCTAGCGTGACCCTGAGATATGTATACGATTGAACCTCTTCTATTTTGGCAGTACAGATGGTCCAAGTAAATTTTGGCCTCCGCCCTCCAAAAAACATCGCCTTCGGTTTGTTACTATGGATTTCGAGACTGTTTTCAACATTAAAGGTTTTAATTCTAACCAGTTGCCATTGTAAGCCTGCATGAGTAGTTGACAAAATGATAAGATCATCTTCATAGGCTAAAAACAGACCTGCAGGCTACTTTTGGGAAGTCGCCCAATTTCTGTTCTAATGCATTGGAAAGATCCCATATACATAGACTGAAGGGTGGAGGGGCCAACATGCAGCCTTGTTTCAGGCCATTCTAAGTGAAAACCTTTGGAGACAGTACATTAACAGCAGACAACTTGACTCTTACCCAGGTGTTCGTATGCAGCTCTATAATAAGCTGCAATGGGCCCAGGTCTATGCTCCATGTATGTAGCTTGACCCAGAGTCGAAATCTATTCACTTTGTTGACAGCTGATGAAAAATCAGTGAATCATGCATGAAGATTATTTAGCCTTTTTTTTGTCTGTGAGCTTTGTGCCCTAGCATCGTTATGGCCACAATATTGTAAATCACAAAGCGTTTAGGGCTAAAACCCATATGATGGAAGGCTATTCTGGGGGGTTTCCAGCCCATTATTGCAGGTAATGTAACAGATGTTTTGTAAACAATTTCCTGTTTGCATCTAATAATGCTGTTAGTCTGTAGCAGCTAGGGGAGTCTTTCAGAGCTCTCCTATAGATAGTCTGTAAAGATGAGCCTTCCAATGCCTTAGTAACTGCCCTGAACAAATAACAGTGTAAGGAGTAAGGCAGGGATGTGTTTTAGCCCCAATCGTATTTATTTTATATATAAAAAATCTTCATTCATTTTTACTTACCACTACCCCTTACGTCTCCGAAGTTAAGGGCTGTTTCCTTCCCTCGCTGTTTATGCTGATGACGCAGTTTTAATGGTAAGTACCCCAAGGGCTCTACGACAGTTAGGGGCCGATTCCGATCTCGGTCGGAAGCTCTCCGAACGGGATCCGGCTGGAAAAAGTACGAGCCGTACGCGTTTTTTCCGACCAACTCGTACAGCTGTCCGACCGAGCGAGTACGATGCGAATGTACGCGTGTGTTCCGACCGAACGGTTTCCGGATCCGAACCGCTCTGACCGACTCGTACGGAAACGAATCGCACCACGCAATGGAGACGTTATCCGACCGAGCGAGTACGATGTACGCGTCGGACAGCCGGATCGAGTTGGAGCGTCCGGCTCGAAAAAGCTCCCGGAGCCGGACTTGGGGGGTCCGTGCCGGACCCCCTTCACCCATAGCCTTACGAGTCGAACACAGGGGTGACCCAAGGGTCCCCCCTAAACATGCATGTACGGTGCGGGTTGCACCGACGCGTACACATTGTAGGGGGCGCACTTGTTCGCGACGTACCCATTCAGTCAATGGGAGCCCATGTACGCGTCGTACGACCGGCTCCCATTGACTTCAATGGGAGTCCGACTGAATGGAGTCCGGCAGCATGCGGCCGCATCGTACTCGCTCAGTTGGACTGCAGGAGTCCGGCTCGGTCGGAAATCTCTCCGGATCCGGCTCGGTCGGAGAGTTTTCCGACCCAGATCGGAATCGGCCCCTTAGTGTTTGGATTTGTAAATTTTATGAAATCCCTAGACCTAAACACCAATTTTTAATAAATCTTTTAAAATGACCTGTGGCCCAAATAAACTGAGCCTGGAAACACTTGGTGGGGGAGGCCTCTCTAAAATGCACTCACACTTTTTCATATCTGGGAATAACGTTCTCAGATAATGGTTCATGGACCGAACATGTCACACAAAGCAGCAATAAATTATCAAGAGCAATTAATTTGCTGACTAGTTTGCGCAGCCAAGAAAGGGAGGAGAGGTATGGGGCAATAACAAGTGTAATTCAATTCTAGTGGAAGAAAACAGGTTTTGAAGAAGAGTTTTAGGGGTGCCTTTCTCTACATCTAATTTTATTTCCCATAGTGAATTGAATATCCGTTTATTGAGGATCACATATATGATCGACCCCCACTTTTATGGTACACCCTATGGAGGAACACGGAGGCAAGTCTCACCAAAAATAATATTCAAGACTGTCTCGTCTGTGAAAAAGGCAAGAGTATCCCATGGCTGGTAACCGTGGAATGTCGCCTACGGAAAGTAGGATACCATCACTTATTTGAAAATTCGGAAGGACTGCCAAACGTTAGTAAGAAGGAGCTTCAAATGGCTCTGTACAATTCTCGTGAGGCTGACAGATCGGCAACTGAGGTCTTAAATGCAAGTGTAGCAGCATATATGAATTTATGAGTAGACAGAATAATGGCGATGTATCTAACACAACCATTGGGGCGATGGGAGAGATGCCTGTTGTTCCTTTTTAGGGCAGATACAGTGAAATATATGTTATACTTCCCCTTAGGATTTTAGGCAAATTTGGACTCCACCCCCCGCCCATGTATTGGAAGCTCAGGCCAATCCATGCTACACTTTTGTTCTTCTGTGGTTTTTACTCTATTTACACTAAAAGAATTGTACTTTCCCTAATCAAAAGGGTTGCTGCCAAAGACTACAGAGAAGCATACAGGAAGTTACTCCTACTCGCTGATGATGAAAGCATCTTTTATGTGGGGGTGTTTCTGAAAATTGCAGTCCGGGCACGTGCGTCAATGAACACAAACTAGAAATGGCCTATAGTTGGTGTAAAGTATATGGTCATGAGTTGTAACCATTCTAATGTTAGTTTTAGTGGTTTGGGGATTTTAAAAGGTATTTCAAAGGACACCCCCATAGCAGAAAAGAGTAAACTGTATGGTATATGTAATAGTGGCACTAGGTTAGTTTAATAACTAACATGGCAGACCATTAAGTAGGTTTTTGGTTTTAGGTTTAAAGAGCCTGCGCTGCTTCTCAAAATTCCCACACTTTGCTATTGGGATCAGGCATTGTGAATTGAGATACTGTTATTTAAATTCAAATTTTATTGTGTACTTTTATGGTATCCTTTATGTGAACCGAATAAAGATAATTCATGAAAATGAATAAATAACAGTGTTAAACATGGGTGTCAGTTTATGGTCCCATTTCTCTGAGTTGAGTTTCATAAAAGCTACGGGGATTCCATTGGGGCTGGGTGCTAGTGAGTTATTGCTGATATTGATTAACTTTGTTCCCTCTGCGTGACTTATTCTGAATCGAGATATATCATGTGTTCCTATCACATTTGGACTATTACTTTGATGTTATGGATATCCCTTCTCAAATGAGCTTGAGCCATCCAACACTAATTGGGGTGTCTTATTGTAGTATCTTATTTTTAATAAGGTCTTCAGGGAACTATGCCCATGTATCTGTTTCTGCTTTAAATAACCAGGCATATTGCAGAAACTGTGTGACATCCTTGCCCCACTACCGTTGGCTGCCCTGCCTCAAAAAAATGATCGCATTCATTACATTCAATGATGTTCAGACTTTGATTCACCAAGCATTAGTTCAATATTTCAAGTTTCAAGGAGAACTGATTGACCATGTGGTGATGCATGTCAGCGTCACATGCCAAATAGGGCTTGGGGACATTTAAGGGGTAGAGTCACCATTGGACCTGGCCTTCTCTGCAGGGTCATCCCCAAACTTTTTTTCCTTACCCTCCACTTTTTGGCTGAATTTGCTTATTTAGGTGTTAAGACTCTGTGCTCTTTACCACTGCTAACCAGTGCTAAAGTGTTTATGCTCACTCCCTTAAACATAGTAAAATTGGTTTTTACCTATTTGGCATATTTAATTAACTTATAAATCCCTTCTAGGGTGGTATACTATGTACACAGTGCCTATAATTTAAATTCTACTAGTGGCCCTGCAGCACTTATTGTGCAACCGCCTTAAGTAGTCTCTTAAAACATGTCCTAGGGCTGCCATTGCAGCCTAAATATAGTTTTAGACTGCCTATTCGACTTGACAATATAACCCCCTTGCCAAGCCTTAGACTCCCCTTTTATTGCATATAAGTCATGCCTAAGTTAGGACCTAGGTAGCAGGGTGCATCGTAATTAAACGTTTGACATGTACTTTTTTAAGTTTGACATGTCCTGGTAGTGAAGAGATCTTACATTTCTTTTTCACTGCTGTGAGCCCTATCTGCCCCGTAGGATAAAGTTGGGTTGCCTTATTACATTTATTAAGTGATACCTTTTAATTGGGACCAGGCAAGCATTTCATGTTTGGTATCTGTGACCCTGTAATGAAAAATTCTCTTTATTGGTAAAGTCAGATTTTAAATTACAATTTTGAACACAAGTGAGACACGAGGATCGTCAGGGACCAAGGTTGTTTGAGTAATTCTAGAAACAACGGCCCCTTAACAACGTAATGTGAACAATCATTATGGATATAGAAATCAGTTCCATAAACAGATTCAGCGATCAGAATTTTTTTAAATTTTTATTACAGCATATAAATTCAACCTAAAAAATATATAGGAATTAACCCCATCAGGAACTAAAAGGCAAAAAAATCAGGTGTTAAAAAGTTAAAACACAAGAAATATGAACATATACAGTCAAGAAAACAGTGACCAACATAGGTATGTAACCCTTAGGTCACTAATTATAAAAAACGAAACACTGCTGCACCCAAAACAGAAACAATGCAAAGCATAGTGTAACGGGTTTGCATTTTTAACTGTATACTTCTTTTTTATACTATTCACTTTTTGCACACAGACAATTTCTCCTTCTGGAATTGGAGGTCATTCCCTGCATCGTACTGAAGACCTTGCTAATCAGATGCAGCACCTGTAAGGTTTTTTTTTGTTATTATTACACACGTCCCCGACATCAGGCTATAGGTTGTACTCATTTGCGCCTTTTATTTTAGATATTGACTCCATCGCTACACAGCTAACACCTAGATTATTTCGTTATATGCCGCAATAAACGGACAGAGACGATTTCGCTATACGCCGCAATACACTGACTCGTTAGTGTACTACCCAATTAGGTACAGTTGCCTTTAATTCATTACATGTGCATGGGAATGTATTCACTTTTGACGCTCTTTATCCTTGTCCCCTTCGCCACTTGCATGGTTTAGTTGTCATGGCACAGATAGCCCGCTGGTCTTGCTTCACGGTTCGCAAAGGAATATATTTCCCAAGTCCATTAAATCTAAAGCACTTCTCGTTGGACTTAATATGGTGCATGGTCAATAAAATAAATAGGAATTCCTTTCTCTCTCTCAATTCTTACCCCCTTTTTCTAATTTTCTTCCCTTTCTATTTCAGGTGGTTTAATCATTTTGTGTATGACATTCATGAACAGACACTAATTGTGAAAAGCCTGTTGCTTGCTAAATTACAGATTGTTGTAAAAATCAGGTGCTTTACATAACATATCAATTGGTATCATGCCAGGCAAATGACTCTCAGTCCTGATGATGGCCCATATTCTCACGGGATCAAAATGCCATCGACACACACACTCTGACCCGTTACACTATGCTTTGTATTGTTTCTGTTTTGGGCGCAGCAGTGTTTCATTTTTTATAATTAGTGACCTAAGGGTTACATTCTTATGGCTTGGCAGTTCGGGCTGGACTGTTCCCATGAGGCACAGGGTCAGACTGATTTGCATATGGCCATGTCTGAACTGGGGTGGTGGAGTGAGCTAAAGAATGATGATGGATTAAACCCAGATCAGTTGACTGGGGGTGAGTGCTTGATTTGCTCTAACGCTCCGTCCATCATCCCCTTTGGTATCGCTTTGTTCGCCCTAAGTTGGCAGGGAATGCCCAGACGTGGGTCCCTTGCTCACTTTGCCACTGGATTCAAGATAGCCTGGCTGATGAGGGTTTTGAACCCGAAACCGGTCCCAGGATGCTTGTTTCCGGTCCAGGGAAGACATGGCTTGGCAGTTCGGGCTGGACTGTTCCCATGAGGCACAGGGTCAGACTGATTTGCATATGGCCATGTCTGAACTGGGGTGGTGGAGTGAGCTAAAGAATGACGATGGATTAAACCCAGATCAGTTGACTGGGGGTGAGTGTTTGATTTGCTCTAACGCTCCGTCCATCATCCCCTTTGGTATCGCTTTGTTCGCCCTAAGTTGGCAGGGTATGCCCAGACGTGGGTCCCTTGCTCACTTTGCCACTGGATTCAAGATAGCCTGGCTGATGAGGGTTTTGAACCCGAAACCGGTCCCAGGATGCTTGTTTCCGGTCCAGGGAAGACATGGCTTGGCAGTTCGGGCTGGACTGTTCCCATGAGGCACAGGGTCAGACTGATTTGCATATGGCCATGTCTGAACTGGGGTGGTGGAGTGAGCTAAAGAATGATGATGGATTAAACCCAGATCAGTTGACTGGGGGTGAGTGTTTGATTTGCTCTAACGCTCCGTCCATCATCCCCTTTGGTATCAGCTTTGTTCGCCCTAAGTTGGCAGGGTATGCCCAGACGTGGGTCCCTTGCTCACTTTGCCACTGGATTCAAGATAGCCTGGCTGATGAGGGTTTTGAACCCGAAACCGGTCCCAGGATGCTTGTTTCCGGTCCAGGGAAGACATGGCTTGGCAGTTCGGGCTGGACTGTTCCCATGAGGCACAGGGTCAGACTGATTTGCATATGGCCATGTCTGAACTGGGGTGGTGGAGTGAGCTAAAGAATGATGATGGATTAAACCCAGATCAGTTGACTGGGGGTGAGTGTTTGATTTGCTCTAACGCTCCGTCCATCATCCCCTTTGGTATCGCTTTGTTCGCCCTAAGTTGGCAGGGTATGCCCAGACGTGGGTCCCTTGCTCACTTTGCCACTGGATTCAAGATAGCCTGGCTGATGAGGGTTTGGAACCCGAAACCGGTCCCAGGATGCTTGTTTCCGGTCCAGGAAGACATGGCTTGGCAGTTCGGGCTGGACTGTTCCCATGAGGCACAGGGTCAGACTGATTTGCATATGGCCATGTCTGAACTGGGGTGGTGGAGTGAGCTAAAGAATGATGATGGATTAAACCCAGATCAGTTGACTGGGGGTGAGTGTTTGATTTGCTCTAACGCTCCGTCCATCATCCCCTTTGGTATCGCTTTGTTCGCCCTAAGTTGGCAGGGTATGCCCAGACGTGGGTCCCTTGCTCACTTTGCCACTGGATTCAAGATAGCCTGGCTGATGAGGGTTTTGAACCCGAAACCGGTCCCAGGATGCTTGTTTCCGGTCCAGGGAAGACATGGCTTGGCAGTTCGGGCTGGACTGTTCCCATGAGGCACAGGGTCAGACTGATTTGCATATGGCCATGTCTGAACTGGGGTGGTGGAGTGAGCTAAAGAATGATGATGGATTAAACCCAGATCAGTTGACTGGGGGTGAGTGTTTGATTTGCTCTAACGCTCCGTCCATCATCCCCTTTGGTATCGCTTTGTTCGCCCTAAGTTGGCAGGGTATGCCCAGACGTGGGTCCCTTGCTCACTTTGCCACTGGATTCAAGATAGCCTGGCTGATGAGGGTTTTGAACCCGAAACCGGTCCCAGGATGCTTGTTTCCGGTCCAGGGAAGACATGGCTTGGCAGTTCGGGCTGGACTGATCCCATGAGGCACAGGGTCAGACTGATTTGCATATGGCCATGTCTGAACTGGGGTGGTGGAGTGAGCTAAAGAATGATGATGGATTAAACCCAGATCAGTTGACTGGGGGTGAGTGTTTGATTTGCTCTAACGCTCCGTCCATCATCCCCTTTGGTATCGCTTTGTTCGCCCTAAGTTGGCAGGGTATGCCCAGACGTGGGTCCCTTGCACACTTTGCCACTGGATTCAAGATAGCCTGGCTGATGAGGGTTTTGAACCCGAAACCGGTCCCAGGATGCTTGTTTCCGGTCCAGGGAAGACATGGCTTGGCAGTTCGGGCTGGACTGTTCCCATGAGGCACAGGGTCAGACTGATTTGCATATGGCCATGTCTGAACTGGGGTGGTGGAGTGAGCTAAAGAATGATGATGGATTAAACCCAGATCAGTTGACTGGGGGTGAGTGTTTGATTTGCTCTAACGCTCCGTCCATCATCCCCTTTGGTATTACATTCTTATGTTGGCCACTGTTTTCTTGCCTGGAAATGTTCCTATGTCTGTGCTTTTTCTTTTTAACACTTGATTTTTTTGCTTTTTGGTTCCTGAAATGACTCCAGCGTGGGTAATTCCTATATATATTTTAGTTTGAATGTATATGTTCTAATACAAATTCAAAACATTTCTGACACCTGAATCGTTTATGGATCTGATTTCTGTATCTATAATTATTGTTCGCATTACGTTATTAAGGGGCTGTTGTTACTAGAATTACTTTTAGAAAGTGGGCATTTTACTGCCCTTAGCCTTTTGGTGCCTGCAGCCTGTTGTTTGTCACATGACTGGGTGTAACTGACAGACTTTGTGAATTCCTCCCAGACAGTCACAAAATAGAGGGATTAGGTTGCCTGAATAGCTGTACTCTGCCTTCACACAAAGGGGTTGTCACCTTCACATTGTCTCTGCAGCCAGCTTGAAGCCAAGGCAGGGGAGTCAGGAAATTCCAAGCACTTCTAAGTAGAAACCTCTAGAAACGTCTCCCAACCCAAAAGGAGGCCTCGGATATTAAACTAAGGCCCTCAGATCTCCTGTTCAGTTCACTTTATGGACCTGCAGAAGGGCTCTCAGAGGACTGGCTGCTGCTGTGGCCTGCTGTGTGCTCCAAAGACTGCTTTGCTGCACTTGGAAGGACTACTTTGCTACCTAGAGTCTACCTTGAAACGTCAAAGGCTGGCCCTGGAGTTTGAGACCTGCACCTTCACCTGAACCCAGGACTACTAGACCGACTCTAAAGGCTAGTCTGCTTGACTCCTATACATTGCCACAGGGACATAACAGGCTTCAAACATTTTGAACCAACACCTGGACCCAGCTGGAGTGAGCTCCTGACCCCCAAGTGGTGTCCCTCAGGTCCTGGACCCTTGGCTTCAGTTGAGCTCTCCCGATATTTTGGGCTCTTCAAAAACAGGCCTGTTGCCACCAAATCCTTGCTACCCGTGCCAACCGCCAACACAAAGTTCTGTCAAATCAACAGTTTGTGTCGAAGCATCAACCTCTCACAGTGACCTTCACCACAAAGCTCCGGCCTGACCATCTGCGACACATGGCCTGCTCTTGGTGCAACTTTGATGGCCATCCACAACACTCTCCCTGCTTCTTGCAGTCCCTTCCACCATGAACATAACCCTTTGCGCTGGACTATGGAGGTAACTCTTTTAGCTGGACTAATCTTTTCATGATCCACTGCGGTCGGCCTGAACTTGTGACTTTCACCCAGTCTCGCACAACCAGACACCTGCAAGTGGCACTTTGTGTCTTCTGGTGCTATTTTCACTTAAAACTTCAAACATTCATAGCTCCAGTTATACTGATTGGATTTTAGATGTTTTAGTGTCAAATAATTTATTAAAATTTACTCTATTTTTCTAAATTGGTGTGGGATTTGTCTTGTGTTATTTTTTCACTTTATTACTGTTTGTGTCCTGCATAAATACTTTACAAGTTGCCTCTAAGTTAAGCCTGGCTGTTTTTTTGTGCCAGGCTACCCAGGACTAAGCACAAGTTAATTTAATGACTTTTTGTAGTTCACTCTGCCAGAGATTGTTGCTGTTGCTTGACCGTGGCTCACACCCAGTCAACCAACAATCGAATTTCTCACAGTCACAATGTGAAACACACAATCAGGCATTTGAGAGACCAGTCAGGGACATGAGTGTAGTGTGCTTCATATTCAAAATGTGGTTTCAACTGCTTGCTCAGTAACTACTGAGTGCTTCCTAACCTCTATGTGTCAAACATCCCTTGTACAAACTGTCATCGCCGCACCCTCACAACCAAAGAACACTTCACGAAGACCCTGTAATTGGGGAGCACAGGATCAGCACAGTATTCTGCTTGCACAGAGAAGAATACAGCATGACGTTCACAAAGGAATTCTTCTTTGATTTTCTCACAAGACCACCATTAACTCACTTGAAGGACATCTCACTGAAGTTCAAGACAGATCACTAGTTCCCATGAGAGCCTGGAATAAAAACCATCTTGAGTAGGGCAACTGTATAAAAGGTCCCTGCCAATGATGAACCTCACTCTCCATCAACAGATCCAACACAGTCAGAGGTGCGTGGCCTGTGTATTCAGATCAGCATATAAACCTTCCATTAACTTGTTAACTTTGCTGTGTTTTCATAGAGGTACTCCTGATATTTTCTATTGATTTTCAGATTTTAAGATGAGTTTGTTTCCAGGAAGCACAGTCTTTTTGTAAACAACTTATCATATTCCTGGAGTCTGGTCTAGAAAAGAATGAAGATATTGTTAATGAAAAACACTGTGGATAGCTGGTGCTATGAGTATGAGGAGGTGGTACTAAGTAAAGAGGTGCAAGTATGCAACAAGTGCAGGGTTCCAAACGTACTCCAGACCATGTATGCAAAGTCAGTAGGCATGCGCAGTTCTACAAACAAAGAGTATGATTGGCTAGGAAAATGGCTTTGCATGAATGCAAGAACTTTTATTGATTTTTGTTCCCTAATGGGAAACTAATGTGGCCCTTTGGCGAAGTAGCTCTTTGGGAAAGGTCACACCCATTTTTTGATAACTGATGCTGCTGATTTTGAACTTTGCACACTGCGACACTGCTGTCCAGACCCAGTATGTGTGCTCTGAATCCTAAAAATATGATGGAGTTGGATAACTCCTAATTGTCATATTTCCCTTTACAGTAAGTCCATAGTATATGTTGCAGGAAAATACACAAATGGCATGGAAAGTTATATGTCACCTCTGGACATCAGCACATGTTGTATCATCCTCTAGACTGACAAGAAAGCCTTGCTTTGGGCTTACCTGTGTAGCCTGGCTGCTGCATCTTGTAAACCTGCAGGTAAACATGTCAGAATAACACAATTTTTAAATGTTAACTAAGTCATGCTTATGTAGGCCTTGTAGTCCCAAAGGTATGGTGTTTAATATTTAAAATAGGAACATGCAAGAATGTAGTGTTGGTATATTCCTACAGTGATTAGCTTTCAAAGGCTGGTTTCACTGTAAAGGGCTGCAGCTGATCCTATAAGTGAAACTTAAAGTGCAATTAATATATTATTTTCATCAATTTGGTTTGGGGTAAACTACCAAAATGATGTAGAGCAGAGGCAGTGGCTTGGCTTTTTTGCAGGACGACCTGCGTGTGAATGATGTGACTCATCTCAGCTTGGAAAGGGCAGTTAGGGAAGGTTAAGGAACTTAACTTGAGAGGTTCGGGTGAGGCCTTCTCATTGATAGTCAACTGTAAAGTGAGACTCGGGGAAGCAGGATTCTTTGATGCCAGGGCCAACTGTAGCCAGCTTGGCACCAGCCCTGTGAGAGAGGGAACTGATCCCAGAAACAGTTCAAAAGGGGAGACTAATCCTTCACTTAGAAATCCCCCTGAATTGTTAGCCAGCCTCCTCCAGGGACAAAAGAGTTTTGCCATGATGGATTATTTTACTCAGAATAGTTCAGTGGGATTGTTTGCAGTAAAGCAAACAGGATGTGTTATACAAGTGGGAAGGTTCGTGCCTTAGAACTTTTTTATCTTTTGCTAGGGAGTGGTTAGGAGTCACCACTGGCTTATGATTTGTACAAAAGTGGCATCTCATACCAAGCTGCACAGAACACATATGGACCTGTGCATCAAAAGAAAAGGACTGAACCTGCTGTCTATGACTGATGTAGAGATCTGAAGGGCTGGATCTGCTTCCACTTGTACCTGTGAGTGAAAAGCAGACACAAAGGCTGATCTCCTATGTGGTTACAGGGGCAAAACAAGTTGCAAGAGGCTCTTTACCTGGAGCGCTAAGCAGACCAGCTTCAGCTGGATCTGTGAAGGACCCTGCTGATGGCCTCTGCTTCAGTTATCCCTAGACCTCCTTACATGCTGTCCCTGCAGTCCTGGGAGCCTTACTAAAAACCAAGAGGAACTGTTACAGAAAGTCTATAAAGTTGGCACATAGAACATTTTTGGACTTCCAGGACCTCCAGACCTTCAGTGAGCCCTCATAACAAAGGTAATCAATTTCAAAAGGACTTTGTCAGATATTGTGTAAAGCTTGTCTCGCTGGAGGATTTTGACCTCCCAAAAAAAGACTAAGGGGGATATTCTCAAGAACGTGTGTTAACTATCGCCAAATTCGCTTAACGCAACTTCTCACATCGCAGTCTATCGTGGGAAAATAACACCGTGTTAACGCAGTATTCTCAACCCGGCGGCACCATGCGATAGTCTCACAATAACGCGACAAATGCCCGCGTTAAAATTAACGCGACGCCGAAAAAATGCGAAACACGAACGCCCAAAAAGTTGCGATGTCCCAACTCGCGAAACAAAAATCAGCGATAACCAGCGACAGGCCTGCGATTCCCACGCGACATGCGGGAAAATGCGCTATAAAAGCAGAGAAAAAAAAAAGAGAAAAAAAATGTAACTGCGTAGCACCATGGACGCACCCGGACCGAGTGCAGAGGACAACGCGAACCCCATAAGCCCCACAGACGACCAGCAAGGAACCCCGGGGCCGGGGAAGGGCAAGGAGAAGAGGAAGAGGAAGACGGGGTTCAGTCCGCAGGAAAACCGGATCATCGTCACGGAGGCGACAGAACACTACCAACAACTGTTCATCACCTCCACTGTGTCATCAGTAACACAAACGGAAATATGGCAGTACATCGTGAACAACGTGAATGCAGTCGGAGTGTCGAGTAGGACAATGGAAGAGGTCAAGAGGCGCTGGAATGATGTGAAGGGCAAAACCAAGAAGAAACTCGATGCCAACATGAAAGCAGCAACGCAGATTGGAGGTGGGGGACCAGCGGCACACCAGGAGCTGGATGACATTGAGAAAATGGTGGCCACAGTCATCAGTCGGGATACGGTGCCAAGAGTTGGGGATCGGGACACTGCTCAACATGACCTGACACAACATCAACAGGGTGAGTACCGACCAGGGACTGGGGGGACGGGGGAGATGGGCACAATGGCACACATGCACACTTAAGTACAGCACACTGCACACCCACAATGACTCTGGATCATCTCCCTGATCCCCGTGCCACACTGCAGCACACATACAGAAACTCAGGGAATGTGTGTTGAAATGAATTTATTTGCACATGCTGTGCCTGTGGTAATTTTGTACTGTCTCATTATTGCTAAGGACTGTCACAATGTGACGTCCTCATGTGAAGAAATTTTCAATGATGTTGTTCCTACGGGCTATTCCTGCTGCAGCTGCAGTGGGGTGTGGTCCACCTGCCTCATCTTCCTCATCATCGTCCGGTGCATCTGGCACTTGTAACCATGGGGCATTGGTGCGTACACATATGTTGTGCAACACACAACATGAAACTATCATCTTGCACACGATGTCTGGGCTGTACAGGAGCCTCCCACCTGTGATGTCCAGGCACCTGAAACGTGACTTCAACACGCCAAATGTGTGTTCCATGATGCCCCAGGTGTGTTTGTGGGCCCAATTGTACTTCCTCTGGGCCTGTGTGTTCGGGGCTCGGAGGGGTGTCATCATCCAAGGGCAGAGTGCATATACTTGATCACCTGTGACAGTGCAGAGAGACATGAGTCAATAGTTGGTTCTGCATGATGTGTTCGCAGGCTCACTAGTTGATTGGCATGTGATATGTGTGTCATAGTGATTCCTGTATGACATGTACTGCTTGTAGCAAATGAGCGCCATCAATGTGTATTACGTAGCCTCACTGCTGCTCCTCCCTCCCCCCGAGCCTATTTACTTGTGTGCGCTGCGCGGTTGCATCACTTGCACTCCTACGGCACACCATTGTCATGCCTGTCTGCACATGTCCACAAGCCTGACAACGACACTGTGATGTTGTGCGTTGAAGGTGGGTGACCACGTGTGTGTAGGCCTATGGTAAAGATAGGGCGGACACAGATGTAGAGTTCATGGCTGGCTGAACTCGCGATGCGGTCGAGGCAAGACCTTTGGCTCATGCTGCGGTAATAGCGATACACACACAACAGTTGGCATGTATGATCCCGGACCCCGAGCGGGCTTGCGCTCATTCATTTATCCCTTCGGCCGAGCCCGCACTCCGGGGGGCATGTCACATTGCAACTTTGTCCATAGCGGGACGGGTGGCGCCGACACTGCAACAGAGACACACGCATTAGGTTCTTCATTGGCAAGCCCAACACTTAACCATGCCCAGAGTCCCGGGGTGATTATCCACACCCCTACGCTGGACTGTCGTACGCCAGCCCACTCTGGCAACACCTACAGGGGGGTACGACACAGCTACATGTCCCAGGTCTCCCCCACTGCCTGAGGTGACATGGTTGCGTCCGCTGTACACAGCACAATGCAATGTGGTAGGGCCCGGGGCCCTCATGCATACACAATGACCACACGGACACACTTTGATAGTTTGTGGAACTGGCTACGGGCATGTGCGCCCGGCCCCTTTTATTGCCAGGGTCACATGTCCAGTGACGCCTGTGCTGGATGGGTGTGGGGTGAGTGTGAGCCAGCCCTCCATGAGTGGTTGGTGCTGGCAACAACTACAACAGTGATCAGACAATCAGATGTTCACAGTTCAAACAGCAAGGGCCCATGACTTGAGCTGCACAGAGTTAGTGGCCCCGGATGCACAGCGGCCGGCACATGGAACACCGCCACGGGACGGTGACTACCGGTGCACTGAGGTAGGGCCACGAGAGCTGAGCGTGTGCTCGTCGATGTCCAAGGTGAATGTCGCAGAGGGTTTTGGGGGACAGTGAAAGGTGTTCTTCCAGAGCATGATACAGAGGGCAGTACCAAGCAGACACAGGCAATATGGAGGAGATGAATGCTACAGACTCATTTATGATACCAAGTCAGTATCAGCTACATGATGATGAAGACAACCCCCAGGCCATAGACTCAGACGCCACCAAAGTTCAACCAGAGAGTGTCCATGAATTTCGGGGCACGGAGTCAGTGGCACCAGAGCTGAAAGGGGATGCAGTCTGCGATGAGGCCTGTACAATGATATAAACTCTGCCATAAATAAATCAAGACTCAGTTCCAAATGTGTGACTTACTTGACCGTAATGTAGGCAGGATGCAGCGGTCAGCAGGGGCCCCCAGCCACGTGTCCTTGGCTTGCGATGCACAGAGTTAGTGGCACCAGAGCAGTTGTTGGTAGTGTTCGGTCACCTCCGTAACGAGGATCCTTTTTTCATCCGGACTGAACCGCGTCTTCCTTTTACTCCTCTCCTTGCGTACAATGATATGGACTCTGCCATTGAAAAATCAAGACTCAGTTCCAAATGTGTGACCTACTTGACCGCAGTGCAGGCCGGAGGCAGCGGTGAGCGCGGGCCAAATGCTGTTAAGGCAGCGTCTCCTGGTACTCTCACACACGACGTTGGAATGCCATGTGGCGATGATTTGTGGTTGACGGAGGTAGAAGCACCAGAGCTGAGGGTGTCTGCAGCCTGCGACGATGCCGTGTCCTGCCTGGTCCGGACTGGATTGGATAGGTGTGAGGCCTGCTGGACCGCAGTGTAGGCAGTACACAGGTGACACTGCGGTGCTGGACCGCAGTGTAGGCCGAAGGCAGTAGTCAGCAAGGGCCCACAGACACGTGTCGTTGGAATGCTATGCACAGAGTTGGTGGCACCACATCGAAGGGAGTACAGTGATTTAAAATCTGCCATAAACATATGTACTCTGCCATTGTATAATCAAGACTCAGTTCCAAATGTGTGGCCTACTGGACCGCAGTGTAGGCCGGAGGTAGCGGTGGAGTACGTCAATGAGAAAGGAGTACTGGGTGCCTGTGTCGCGGAGGCCGTGATGGTCTGAGGAGGCTGCCAAGGTCACGGGCCTCGGGCTTGGAGCTTTCACCGGCACATGGTGGGCCCTCTTTGACACACGCCGGTATCAGCAGGTGAGCAGTGTGGCCTGGGTGCGCTGGGGCGGGCAAGACGGGTCTTGGGACCAGCGGCCTGGGGTGCAGCAGGCGCACAGGATCGCAGGCACCACCGCTCAGGGCGTCAGCCTCGTGGCGGGGTGAGAGGCGCCGCCCTGGCAGACACGTTGGCCATTCCGGAAGAGAACCACGCCCAGAGTAACGGGCTATTTATTCACACCCCTACGCTGGCCTGGCGTACGCCGGGCCAGCCCACTCCGCTCACGCTTACAGGGGGGGACGTAACAAGCTACATTTCTGCGATCTTCCCCACTGGCTGTGGTAACATGGTTGCGTCCACTGTCCAGTACACTCCAGACACCAGCAGTGTATGTCGACATGGAGTTGTCTGTGGTCTGCATACTCAAGTCTGTCCAGCACATCCACGCCACACTTGGCATTGTGTACATTCACATTCATGGGTCACTTGCCTCTTTCACACATGCCTGGTTCCCACCTCTCCCCACATTCTGCTATTGTGTGGCTGAGGTGCCATGCCGTTGATGGCTTGTGTAGATGGCTAGCCCAGGTTGCCACAGTAAGTAGTGTTGTCGTGCTTGGAATGTGGGGATGTTGGTTGTCATGTTGTATGTGATTTTGTGACGTGTGCATTCCCAGAGTTGTGAGTTGTATGTTGGTGGAGTTGAGGTGTGTGGTGTGTTCAGTTGTTTCTTACCGACGAGCAGTGCATTTCCATAGGTGCCATCCTGAAAGCGCTGGTTGATGATGGACTGTCGGAAGATGAAGGAATCATGCACACTGCCTGGGTAGTTGGCGACGACATTGGTGAAGAGTCCCCGGAGGTCCACTATTGGCGGCACATTGATGGAATGCGTGTGTTTCCTGTTGCGGTAATTGTGTGCAGTGGCGGCAGGGGGCATGAGGAGTACATGTGTGCAGTCGATTGCCCCCAACAAGTGCGGGAAGCCAGCTATGGCGTAGAAGCCTTGCTTGATCTCCAGCTGTTCCTGCGCAGTGTGTGGGAAGTAAAGTTGCTGGGGTACCAAGCTGATGATGGCATCCAAGACAGGTGTGAGGAACTTTGACAGGGCTGGCTGTGAGACTCCTCCGACTCTGGCAGTTGTTGGTTGGAAGGTCCCAGAGGCCAACAGGTGCAGCACGGCCAGCAGCTTTGTCTGCGGAGGGATGTTGGTTCTCCGCTGTGTTGGTACCGTCAGCCTGTGGGCAATGAGGGTCAGGATGCGGAGGATGGTTGTCCTTTTGAGCCTGTAGTGGGCAATGACTTCCTCTGGCATTAAGTCTCCAAGGCTGGTGCATTTTCGGAAGGTCCGGTGTCTTTTTCTGAGCTGCCTCTGTGGTAGTCTGGGGGGGATCCGGGGGGGTGGGGTCCTGGCGGTGGTGGCAGTGGGTGTTGTGGCCCTCTTGGGGCTCCGAGCTGCATGATCAGTAGCTCCATGGCATCTGTTGTTCTTCTGGTGTGGCTGTGGGCTGGGCTCTCTTTTATGGTGCAGGTTGTCGTCCGACTTAACACCAGGTAGAAGCAGGTGTTAAATCCATGCTAACGCGCCTTATCGCATGTTTTTGAATCTTATCGCCGATCTGGCTGGTCGTTGAGAATGTTGCGAAGTGGTGTTTCCGCGGCTTTTTGCACGGGAACGCCTACTCTGCATCTCATTAGCATTAGTTGCCGGTGTCATCCGTGGCGATGTTTTTTGCGGCTGCTATCGCGGGAAAACTGGTGATATCGGCTGTTTGCACCAGCTTGTGAATGGTGCGATGAATTTATCACCACTTTGGCTGGGATAAAGTGCTGCTAACTCGGCGATAAGTCCTTGTGAATATGCCCCTCAGCATGATTTAGAGTTTTATGGACAGAGTATTATGTCACAAACAAGTTGCAGAGAGTGGAGATTTTTGTTTTTCAAAAACAAACCTCCAGTTCGGGAGTTTGTTGGTGAAAAAAAAAAAAAATTAAACGTTTGGTGGATGGCTGTCAAAACCATCAGTAGCCATCCACCAAACTTTGAGTACATTGAAAGGAACTGGAATTATGGCAGTTCCCCTCATGGTACAGAGAGGATCGCTGGGTTGGCTGTCATCTGCAAATTAAACAGATGGTAGTCTGTCACCATGTTGGAGGTAATGTCCTCTGCCAGCCTACTGGACCGTACTCTGCCCGACAAACTATAAATAAAGCCCTAAGTCCAAAGCAAAAAATCTCAGCAAGGAAAAGGTGTGAAAGTGTCCAATAAACAAGAGGACTTCAGCGAGCACAAAGTTAGATTTGTGTGGCTTTTTCTGACAAAACCAATAGTTGCAGCAGTACCTCGTCCAAACAACTACACAATTCTGGGAAGACTTTACTGGATGCAGTCTTTAACTTTGCCTCGCTGGAGGAATGCGGCTTCCATAAAAAAGATTAAGGGTCTGATTTAGAGTTTGGTGGATGTGTTACTCTATCACTAAAGATACAGAGATCCTGTCCACCTTATTTATTACAAGTGCATTACATCCTATGGCACTTTTAATAACGCAAACAAGATGTCTGCCACATTTGTGATGGAGTAACCTGTCCTCCAAACTCTAAATCAGGCCCTATGTCAGAAGGTACAATATTTGACCAGGATGGCCCGCATAGTGTATCTAACACTCCTCTTGTCCTGCCAACTGCAAACAGATGCTTCAATGGTGCTTCATTTTTACTGGCCCTTTTCCCCCTAAAATGTTAAACATTTATATCTCCAGCTACCCTATTTTAATCATTGTTGTGTCCATTTTTTAATAACAAATTTCTTTATATTTAGAAATTGTTTGGGGGGGTATTATTGTGTTTTGCCTTGTTAATTGTTTTGGTACTGCTTTTCCCACACTTTTCCTTAGTTGAAGCCTGTCTGCTTTATCCCATAGCTACCAGGGGATAAGCTCAGTTTTATTTTATTAAACTTGTGTGTTAGACTTGACAAGATATTTGACTTATTAGTTCCATCCTCCTTAACTAATAATCCATTTCCTTACAGACCTATAGGAGAAAACCTTATCCCTACATGCTCATCAGTTGTTTTTCTGTACCATTCGCACCCTGCAGGCAGCTGGTGTTTAATGACCGGAATGAGTTGTGGACACATCTGTGAATACGCTACTAGGGTGACGCCTTTCATGAGAGCAAATGTGCATTGGCAAAAACAGCAATTTACATATGTAAGTTGAACTTCTAGGGGCAAATGGAGTTTCATAGTGGGTCTGTAGGATTCTCACAATTGCATAGAGACAAAATAAAGCCTATAGAAAGTGACTAAAGTTATAGTTCAGCAGATGATAGACAGAACTTCAGAGGGCGGGAACAGTGCGCAATATAGTAAAAATAAGAACTATACCTAAAGAAGCAACGAAAACAACGAGACTGTTAAGTGATGTACCAATAGTATTTATAGTTATTCATAAATATAACACTACAGTATTAATATACACTCTTCCACAAACATCTTAAACACACTGCCTTGTATTTCAATAGAAGTGAAAATATTTTACAAAACATTTCAGTAAAGCTCTTGTACATTGTCAGTAAACCTAATATTACATGTAACTAACCTGCATGCTAACATGTTTTGGTTACATATGCGATTATTAAGAAATCATATCAATCTATTAAAATTCATGCATCATTTAATTTATGAGGGATATTACTTTGTCAAAAATATTTGAAGATTATTGGGCCAGATGTATGAAGACAGCATTTTGCGATTCCCTAATTGCGAATCACAAGGATTCGCAATTAGGAAATTGCAAAATGGAATGTATGAAGGTGTATAGTACACCTTTTGCGATTCCTAGGGGGTCGCAAATGACCTACCTCATGAATATTAATGAGGTAGGTCGCAATTTGCGACCCCTAGGAATCGCAAAAATCACAGAGATGGTGGCCTGCTGAGATCAGCAGACCACCATGTACATGATTGCTTTTAAATAAAGCAATCTTTTTTTTTGTAATGCAGCCCGTTTTGATTAAAGGAAAACAAGATGCTTTACAAAAATAAAAAATAAAAGTTTTCTTCTCGTTTTTTAAGAGCAGGCAGTGGTCCGTGGTGTAGTGGCCTGGGTGGAGGGCACTAGGACCCTGCACTGGGCAGAAGGGCAGGGAGGCAACTGGACACCACTTCCGGTCAGGGAGTGGACGGGAGTCTGGGATGAGCAAGGCACGAGGACGGACGTGCATGTGGGCAGGGAACAAGATATAATAAACAAACATCAAGCAAGTCTACCTGGTCTCATGCGTGGTCACTTGAAATCAACAACACGACAACTGGCGACGAAGGTGGTGGGACATCGAAGCGCCACCAAACGCGTGAACTGCGGTCCCCCTCGCAACCACCAAAGAACGGAAGAACGGAACCAGGAGCCCACCCTGGTCCGCCCGCTGCAGGAGAGTACCGAAGGCGATCAGCTGCGACGTCCGTAGCCCACCCGGTCACAGGACACAACGGAGGCAGGAGCCCACCCTGGTCCGAGCGCGGAAGACAGAGGAATCGCCCAGCCACAGAAGAAACGCGGTAAGAAGCCCCCACTTGCCTGAAGACAAGCGGAAAACTGAAATAAAGTGAGGGCATCACGGTGCACCCGACCGCGTCCCTGCCGCCGCTGCACTAGGAAGAGCCCCGCTTCGCGCGTAGATTTAAAGCCAAATCTCGCGCGAACGCGGCGGCCATCTTGGGGTCAGGCGGGAACAACCAATCAGCGCGTAGGAAGTCCCGGCGGCCATTTTGAAGTCAGGCACCAGAAATCTCGGTCTCGCGAGATCCGGCGGCCATCTTAAAGACAGGCATATAAGCCAATAGAGAAAGAGGAAGGCCGGGAGGCCATTTTGAAGTCAGGCAAAAGTGGAAAGAGTGCCGAAAAGTGAAGAAAAAGGCCAGAAGGCCAGTTCTAAGTGGAACAATAAGCAAGTAAACAGAAACACAAAGGTGCATGAAAGGAAATAGAAACAGAAAGGTATATCAAAGAAGAGAAAGAGAATAAAATAAATAAAGTGAATGTAAAGTGGCAATAAAAGTAACAATACAGAGAGTAAAAGTACCGTTGTCGCCACAAGACAGAAATGGGCTACAAACGAAGGCCTGCACAGGAGCCGCACCTCAATAAAGAAATGGTTGACACAGAAAGCGAAAAGAAGAGTCCACAAGCAATATTTAGAAGACCGCTGCCATTCAGCTCATCAGAACCACAAGCTGGCATCAGGTGGGAAAGGTGGATTAGGCAGTTTGAGCGCTACATGCGCGCCACGGATGTGGTAGACAGCAAACACCTGGACCTCTTTCTAAATCTCGCAGGGGATGAAGTGGAGTATTTGCTCATAACATTTCCCAGCGAGCAGACAGCGACATACAAAGGGGTGATACAGTGTCTCACAGCGAAATTTGACCCGCAACGGAACATTGACTTTGAGAGATACACTTTCAACACAGCGTGTCAGAGAACAGAGGAGTCCCTTGATGACTTCGCAACACGACTGCGGAAACTGGTCACATACTGCGAGTTTGACAAGTTCGACAATGAGCAGGCAATACGACTGCGCATCATTGAAGGCTGTCAGTCTGTAGAGTTCCTTGCACGGGTCCTGAAAGAACCGACAACGCTGGAAAAGATACTGACCATGGCTCGCGCGGAAGCGAGAGCAACAGCACATGCCAAAGAGATGCAGCTGGGAAAGGAGAAAAGAGTGGAACAGGCAAATTGCGTCACGGGAAATGTCAAGAAGAAAGAATACCCAGTGGCCTCGCCTACAAAGAGAAATGAACAAACATCATGCTACAGATGCGGACTCGACTTTCCGCATGTTGGTGCGTGCCCGGCTATGGGCCAGAGATGCAGGAAATGCAACAGGAACAATCATTTCGCAAGCGCCTGCATGAGCAGGCAGTTCAGGAATGAGCGGGGCAGCGCAGCAGACAACGGACGACCGACAGCCGATATGCCCGGCACATGGAAACGGCGAATCGCAGTTCCTCTGATGAGTTGGAAGAAACAGCAGCACCTGTGAGTGTGCACGACTGTATCTCATGTCCGATGCCCCCAAGGCAGACCAAGGACCAGAGCACATTCACCTCATAGAGAAAGATAAAATAAAGAAAACCGCAACAGTGGACATTGAAGTAGGACGGCATTGTACTCAGTTCGTGCTTGACAGCGGGGCCACGTGCAACATCATGTGCATGTCAGAGTATGTGAAAATGAAAGTGAGGCCGCCGCTACCACCGTCCACGGTTGATGTGTTCACGTGGGGCTCCAAGAAGCCGGTAGAGAACATGGGGAAGTTCACAGAGACGCTAACGTACAAGGAAAGGTCCTGCCAAGAAGAGGTACATGTGCTGAGAGGTAACGTCCCAGCACCGTGCCTACTAAGCAATGTCACGGCACAAGTGATGGGTCTACTGGCAATGACATACCACATGTCGGAAAAGGGGAACATTCTGCAGGAACATCCGGCCCTCCTGAAGGGCCTAGGAAAATTGAAAGGGAAACAGATAACATTGCACATCAACAAGGCAATCAAACCGGTAGCACAACATCATCGGCGAGTACCCATAAACCTACAACCGCAAGTAGAAGAGGAAATTAAAAGTTTACTGGCCCAGGACATCATTGAGCCTGCGGAAGGGCCGACGCCATGGGTGTCTCCGATAGTGGCAGCCCCAAAAAAGAACACCTCCAAGATTCGCGTATGTGTGGACATGAGGGTACCAAATACAGCAATCGTGCGAGAACGTCACCCGGGGCCACATCTAAACGAGATGATCAGCTGTCTCACGGGAGCCTGTAAATTTTCAAAGTTAGATTTGTGCAAAGGGTACCACCAACTAGAGCTGGACCAACAGTCAAGATACATTACCACGTTTTCAACGCACATGGGGCTGTTTCGCTACAAGAGACTGAGCTTTGGCATTTCGTCGGCTGCAGAAATATTTCAAGAAACAATAAGGCAGGTGATAAGGCCGGTGAAGACCAGCCTAAACTATAGTGATGACATTCTAGTATTCGGGCGGTCAGATGAGGAACATGATAGAGCACTGCATCAAGTATGCCTACAGCTGGAACAAACGAGACTAACATTGAACGCAGACAAGTGTGAACTGGGGAGAAGTGAATTGGTATTCTTCGGTCACATTTTCTCCAAGAAAGGGATGAGGCCGGATCCCAGCAAAGTAGAGACATTGAAAAACACGAAGTCTCCCAATGATGTCGCAGAAGTGAGGTCATTTCTAGGGCTTGCCAGCTACTGTGCTCGTTACATCAAAGACTTCGCCACGGTGAGCACACCGCTCCGGGAGTTAACAAAGCAAGGTCAGAAGTTCTTGTGGTCCCAAGAGTGCAGCTGGGCATTTGAAGCCATCAGAGAGGCCGTAATGACTGTAGATCACCTTGCCTATTTTGACCCGTTGCTATGCACGGAGCTAACGGTAGATGCCAGCCCAGTGGGGCTAGGACCAATACTAGCGCAACACCTGCCGGGGAGAGATTCACCGAGAAGGATTATTGCATATGCAAGCAAAAGCTTGTCTGACATTGAGAAAGCATACTCTCAACCAGAAAAAGAAAGCCTAGCAGTAGTATGGGTGTGTGAACACTATCACATGTTCATCTACGTGGAAGTCGTTCACCATCATCACAGATCATCAAGCTCTGGTGACAATCTACGGCAATCCAGCAGCGAAGATGCCGCCACGCATTGAGCGCTGGGGCATAAGGTTGATGGACTATGACTTCAAAATTGTGCACAAGCTGGGGAAAGAACATAACCCGGCTGACTACATGTCGAGATACCCTCTACCACAGTCACCAGAGATCACATCAATGGCTGAGGAATATCTAAATTTCGTATTGAAGCAAAACACTCCGGCGCCAATAACAGTAGCGGAACTGGAGCAAGAAACAGCAAAAGATGCCACCTTGCGGCTAGCCAAAGAAACGACAAGGATGCAGAGATGGAGACACATCAACAACAACTGCACCTGGGGAGAAAAAGTAAACAAGGAGGAAATGCTGGCACTAAAGAAAATACATGAAGAACTCTCGGAGACAGAAACAGGAATAATGATGCGAGGACTAGCAGAACAAGACTACCACAGATAGAAGCAAAAGGGTCACCAGAGCACAGCAACATTGCAGCCAAAGACAAGGAAGCAAAGAAAAAAATGAAAGCATATGCAGATGCAAGGCGTCATGCCACCCCGTCACACCTCAAAGAAGGAGACGCCGTGGTAGTGAGTCAGCAACAGCAAAAAAAGTCTGACAGCGTGTTCTCAAAGGAACCTCTCACGATCATAAAGGTGAAGGGCCCGATGATTACGGCTGCGTCGGAACATCACCAAATAACACGGAACAGTTCTCATTTCAAAGGACTGAAGACTTTGAATGAAGGTGGCCAAGATACTGCAAGTGGAGGAGATGGAGCGATGGATCACAATGGGAAAGGAAAGGACAAGGATGAAGGGCGAGCAGAAGAACTACAGGAAGAGACTTGTCCAAAGAGAGCGAGCAGAAGGCCAAAGAGACTTATTGAAGAAATGTAGTGAGGAATGCATACGTGTCGTTTCCCCACTGTGAGCGATCTTTTCTTTTCTTTCTCACTATCTCTACAGTTTCTTTCTCTCTTTTCTCTCTTCTCTCTACTGATTTCCTTTGTGACAAAAGGGGGAGATGTAGTGGCCTGGGTGGAGGGCACTAGGACCCTGCACTGGGCAGAAGGGCAGGGAGGCAACTGGACACCACTTCAGGTCAGGGAGTGGACGGGAGTCTGGGATGAGCAAGGCACGAGGACGGACATGCATGTGGGCAGGGAACAAGATATAATAAACAAACATCAAGCAAGCCTACCTGGTCTCCTGCGTGGTCACTTGAAAACAACAACACAACACGTGGGACCACTGCCTGCTCTTAAAAATGGTTTTACAAACATTCACAAAGGGGAAGGGGTCCCTTGGGGGCCCCTTCCCATTTGCAAATGGGTTACCACCTACTTGAAGTAGGTGGTAAAATGCAAATGTTTTGCGACCGCAATTGCAGTCACAAAACATTCATACATACCGATGTGATTCGGTATTAGGAAGGGACGCCCTAAACACACCCATTCCTAATACCGAATCGCAAACCCATTTTCGATTCGGTAACAAGTTACCGAATTGTAAAATTGGGTATGCTACATCGGAAAAGCAATTTTTGCGTTCGCAAATGGGCAGATTCTGCGAATCTGCCCGTTTGCGTACGCAAAAACGCTTGATACATCTGGCCCTTTATTTTTAACTTCATAATATGTGTCAGCGATGCATATGTGATGCAGTAAAAAGTTTTAAAGCGGTTCACAGTCTAGACAGATACAAAACAAGCAATCAAAAGCTTCCCTCAAAGATATTTATCCTTATGGGAATGACAGTAGGGCCCTCAAACCCCCCACCACCCTAGCACATGCTTTCCAAAGAAGGAAACAGCGTTAATGTGCACAATTAACACTGGATGCTTCATGAATTATACTAGCCTTTAACAGAGAGTGCTCTTCTGAGGAACTCCCTTTTAGGTCACTGTACACGACTTTAAAGCACTCATTCACTAAATAATTTAACTCATGGCACCCAATTAAGAAATGAGATGAAAACGTTGTTGATTATTTAGCAAGAGATCACAGATTGCATACGTTTCTGTGAAATAGCGACAAATAGCAAAGACATTTCCCCTGTGCATACCTTTAGACTCTGTCAATTGCAGTTTCGTTTTTATCATGAATGTGTTGAAAACACAATTGGTATTCTGAATTAGAGCAAAATAGTACTGCGGCCTTGACATAAAACCAACACCCCATGACAGATGTCAGCATTCTACAAAACTTTGTGTTGCAGCAAAATCAAGCAAGTTGATTGGGATGCTGCTTTAAACAAACAGATGACCCCCTCCATGCACAAAAATCCATACATCTGCATTTTATGTCTTTATGGATCTGAACTGTTTTTATATTTATTTATGTGCGTATCTGTGTTTAGACCCTAATTCCTTCCGATCTTTCTCCCTCCCTGCCTCTCTCTCTCTTTGCCTCCCTTCCTTCCTTCCTCCCTTCTTCCCTCCCCTCATTTAATTTCTTCCAGCTTTACTTGTTTGTAGCAGTTCATATACACCATGGGCCCGATTCACAGAACTAACTTACGACAAAATCCTAAACTTACTACCATTTTGGTATTCACAGAATAAACTTACTCATTTTGGTATTCACAGAATGAACTTACTCATTTTGGTATTCACAGAATGAACTTACTACCATTTTGGTATTCACAGAATTAACTTACTCATTTTGGTATTCACAGAATGAACTTACTACCATTTTGGTATTCACAGAATGTACTTACTACCATTTTGGTATTCACAGAATGAACTTACTCATTTTGGTATTCACAGAAGGCACTTACTCATCAATGAGTAAGTGCCTTCTGTGAATACCAAAATGTGTAAGTTACACAAAATGAGTAAGTTACACAAAATGTGTAAGTTACACAAAATGAGTAAGTTACACTAAAATGTGTAAGTTACACAAAATGTGTAAGTGCTTTCTGTGAATACCAAAATGAGTAAGTGCCTTCTGTGAATACCAAAATGAGTAAGTGCCTTCTGTGAATACCAAAATGAGTAAGTTCATTCTGTGAATACCAAAATGAGTAAGTTCATTCTGTGAATACCAAAATGGTAGTAAGTTTAGGATTTTGTCGTAAGTTAGTTCTGTGAATCGGGCCCCATACAAGCACATATAAATAACACTTCAAAACACATGTGGCAAAAAATATGACAATAAGCACTACAGCCCAGATTTAATATGACTTTGCGTTAGGGTTGCATCACTTTTGTGGTTCAACCCTGCCGCAAAATAATTTTGAGCATTTACTAAGCCACACAAAGCCACTTTGTGTAGCTTTGTGTGGTTTAGTAAATACAAAATAACGTAAGACAGTGCATAGCACTGCCTTGCATTATCTTCCATCGGGTAGTTGTAACCTGGTGGAGCATGGGCATTCTCATGCATCCACCCATGCATTTTGACACAAACACAGATTTACAAAGACTTGAAAACCTGCTGTTTGTGCCAAAATGTTGTGCTACCTGACAGAGGTGTAACGGGGAGAAATATCTTTATTTCTCTTCATTACTTGTTCTTTCCATGTGTGTTGCATTCTGCAGCACACAAGCAGAGAGGAATATGCCTCTAAGGATTGTTTTTGTGTAGGAAGTTATATCTTCAGAGGCACCCTTGCATCATAATGTAAGGCTGCCTGCATTGGTGCTAGGCAGCACTCAGTAAACCAGAATCAGGAGAGACCACAAATGCTCTATATCTTTGTAAATATGAAGCATTTCTGCTCTCTCCCTTTCGCACAATGCAGTGCAGCAACTTCACTTGCTGCACCACGTTAAGTGAAATAATAGTAAATGTGCCCTCACGTTCATTAGATGCAAGAATTGCAACCATAAAAATACAGAAATACATGAAATTAATGGAAACACTGTGCTACATTTAACTTCCAACAATACCCCAGAGTAGCACTTTCACAGATCTGTATCTTTAATTAGATGCCAGTGCCTCAGGAAGCTATTCTTTTCAGTACATAGGGGCCCATTACGATGGCGGGCGGAAGCACAACCGCCGTGCTGGCGGATGCAAAAAGCACCAGTTACCGCCGGCACGCAGCAGTCCACACGCCCGCCCAATTACGATGCGAAAAGTAGGCCAAACACCGCCGGCAAGCCAGCAACACCGTCCGCCATCAAAGTGCGCCCGTACACGTAGCGGCGCAGCCCAACTGACACACACCGTCCGACGAAACACGTCCCGCCCGGCGCATAAATTACGATGCCGCAAACAAACGGCTCCCACAGCCAAGAGATACCGTACGACAAACCGAAGCGGTAACACGGACGCCGAGCACGGACAACGAAAAGCGGCTCCCCGAGCATGAATCCAGCACTGCAGGCACTCCCCATGCTCCTGCTGATGCACCACCAAGGACGCAACGTACCGCGGAGACGCATGTAGGCACACACACAACAAGTGCACGCAAACAGCGCACACAGTGCAAGGGCGGAAAAAGCGGACAACCCCCACCAGCGCGTGTACACAACACATCCACCATCGCATCCACATATGACACACAGGCCAAATCATAACATCGCAGAACACATGTGTACACACCACCTGGGACTAGGAACCAACCACCCCGTCACGGCCCCAAAGCGCCGATGACGCCGCCACACATGCGCACAACGCAGAGGCCAACCGCAGCGCCATGCATGCGTCGCACACAGACACAGGGACACAACCAAGCAGCACACACATCAGCCCCACCCCGAACGCACATGACACGTGACAGGCCGGCCACAGACATGTCCCCAACGCCCAATTCACGGACAACACCCAACGCCACACAACCGACGCACACATGTCAGTGAAGACACGCAACAGCAGGACACACCCCAGTGTAACAAACATGGCGTAGCACACAGCGGCGGCAACACCAACTAGGAGAAGCAGGGCCCCTTCGGGAAGAGGAACTCCAGTACCACACAGAAACACCCATACCACCCTGCACATATGAACAAGACATATAAAACGGAACACCAAAGAGCCCGGGGACCGACAACAGGTGGCCCAAGAATAACATTCACACACAAGGCCCAACGCAGAGCGGAAAGGCAGCCTGCCGCCCACACAAGGGAGAGCAGACAGCACTGAATGACCTTCCATTCCAACTCCGAAACCACAGCCCTACGACAGAAGCCGGTGAATACAGCCATTGTCCAAGAATAGACCAACACAGGCATGCCGAGGAGACCGACCACAGGGCAGATAGCGCATATCACAGAAGCACACAACGGACGGGGAAGAAAGAAGAAAACACTCCCCCATGTCGGCCACATGCAAGTTAATTGGAAGGAGTCACACAGCACTGACCTTGAACTGTCTGAGAAGCATGTGGGAAGAGGGCCCGTGTCCTCCAAACAAGCCAACAGAACACAAGTCCTGTCTCCCTATGACTACACAGAGCTCACAGCAACCCCGGAGCGTGCACATTGCAGACTGCACACACAGCCGGAGCACGCCACCTCAACGAACCGCTGCGAAATGGCAACCGCAACACACCTACCCAACTACGCCGAACAGCTCAAGCTGTACAAAACCAACCTGTGCCATACATTGGGATGCGATCTCCTGTCCCTGCTGAACGTAAGTTACCGACTGACTTACCGCATCACATTGTTCAGCTGCGTCATGCCCGTCTTCTACTGTCGGAGGTGTCCCTACCAGCATCCCGTCGAGATATGCCTCTCCAACCCGGCATGTCTGAAGGCGGACCTGCTACCACTACTCCTCCCTCTGGACGCACACGACAGGGCCTGCTCTGCCTATGGGGGCATGGCGTATGTGGCCAACATCGCACCCGCACTGAAATGGGACCACTGTGCCTCCACACGACGG
Organism: Calotriton arnoldi; assembly: GCA_963921515.1. Lineage (NCBI taxonomy): Eukaryota > Metazoa > Chordata > Amphibia > Caudata > Salamandridae > Calotriton > Calotriton arnoldi. Next base: position 280,580 of record CAWUFW010006600.1, on the reverse strand, counting down.
ATCATCGATAACAGCTACATCGAATGTCACCCAGCATGCCCCATCATGGTCCTCCAAGGGACAACCTACGAACAACACCTTGACAGCCACCATCCGCTTCATTGGCTGGCAAACATGTACACCACCAATGACATGGAAGCCCTGCTGGACGGCATCGCATACCTGACAACCTGTAAATACGTCGGACCACAACGCAGGTTCCCCGAGTGACCTATGATGTCCAACCCCGCACCCATGCTTAGCTTCCGCACGGACTGGCCAGTCACCACCACAACAGCCATACCAAACGACCGGCAACTGTAACCACACCATCAACGACATCGCCATGACATCGGATATGACCGGGACATGCACACTGTTCCCCATCACATCCAGGAACACCGCATGCATCGTGGGAGGCAGTGGCATGGGCTCTGTGTATCGCACCCACATGGACGGAACTGCACGAACAACCAGGACACGACATGGATCCAGCGCCCATGGACACACACACCGCTCAGTGGACATGAATAGGTCGCCTGGAGTCTGTGGGTGCTGCACCCCTCCCACCCCCGCCCCGGGAATCCCATACCAGGACCTTTGCATGGACGACAAGTGCATACAACAACAACACGACCCCAGTGACTGTGACATGTCCAGTAACCACCACAGTGCAACAACAAGTGGCACGCCGCTGCATGCACGCAAGCACATGCCCTGATGTCATCTCACATGCACGCGTGCATGAGGAACAACCGCAGCAAACCTATCATATGGAACTGAGATGGACTGTGCCCATGATGCCAAGCGGTCTGGTAGGCTACATGTATACCGTCTGTGTCAAAGTCCGCAGCTCCGCAGCTATACGTAAATGTACATTAGCACAGCCTTGGCCAAGCAGATGTCACTCTGAAGCCCACATCCCACATGCAACAGCCAATCACATGTAACCCCACTCCCTATCCCATTTGCAATCATGCTCAGTATATCCTCAACATGTATTCCGCTGCCAGTAGTGTCCACTATACTGCATCACAGAGGACAGAAGACTCAATATAATGTTTGTAACCAAAACTGTCTCCGCTGACTCATTTCACAAGTACGAATGAGAGAGGATGAGAGTATGTGAAGTACACGGCAGTCGTGACATGACCATGTAGTCCACTGGTATTGGATGTCAACGCAAATGAGTAGCACTACTGTGGAAGACACACATGTGTCGTGTGAAGTCGTATGGACGCAGTGCTCAGGTGGGTGGGTGCGACGGGTAGATGCGCACATGCCAAGTTGGAGCACGCCGTGTTGGGAGGGGTCATGAACAGTACACCACCGCTTCCCTGGGCATTGTGAGAGGACACCTGTCGGGGGGAGTGAACACGTGTGTGCATAGCAGCCGGGCACACGTACAAAGCGGTACCAGGCGCACCTCAGCCCACCCTCTGTGGACAAGCTGGATCCTGTTGTGCGCCCGCCATGCCCCTGACAAGGCACACACAGCCCCAGTCGACCAGGTGTAACCCCAACATAGTCAATCCGCACAGGCGATACAGGGCACGGGATGGCAGTGGAGCATGGTGTGTGAGAGGTCTCCTCGCGCTCCTCCTGGTCATATCAAGCAGGCAATAGAACCTCAATGTCTAGCATGGCACAAGTCAGATGGAAGTGTAGGGGGACGCACCACAGCACGAGCAGCACTGACGTCACGGGAGGTGGCTCGCACCATCCCATCCATTGCCCATCATACCAACCACGCCACATGCCATTGCGACTAAGTGCAAGCGCATGCGCCACCACCCCGAGCCCTCCCCAGAGAGGCCAAAGAGTGAATGTGTGGGCCATCAGCCACAGACGGACGCGGCCTGGCCGCAAGGGCAGCCACAGCCACTGGGTGTCGCAGGTGGCGGATCCGGAAGGCGAAGACTGTGATGCATAGTCCATGCAGGCCGGGTCTCCATTTGGGGCACCACGCAGGTGGACGGCGTCCCGCGACACATCATACCCTGAGACAGCCCACTCGTGCAACTGGACCCACACATACACTCCTTGCCCTCTCTGGTGCGAGCTTGGGGCTGCCTGTGCAAGCGCTAGCCTCGCAGGTGAGCATGCATATTGGGGGAGCGAGGGGAGGACATGAGGGCTGGGGCGAAGATGACTGTATCACTGTCAGTTAGTACAAGGGATGACCCAGATGTGGAAAGGAAGAGACGTGTCCCGTGTGTACTGCAACTAGTCGCCAATCCAACTACCCCCCATGTCCGGAATGTAAGCCCGCACCTAGGCCCGCCCATCCGCCACATCGAACATACCACCAGCACGACAACCTTCCCATTCGAAACACTGACTGGGGGTGGCGACCAGTGTACAATCATGTGTAGCCTACCCACGCGTACATGTGGGCCCTCCATGATCCATGTCACCTGCGGCAAAGTCATGACATGCGCAATGAGGAAGTGAGGAGAGCTGTCCGCCCCACGCGCAGAAGGTGCATCAGCTCCACAGACCCAGCAGCGAGTCCAGCAGGGGTCACATGTGCAGGGGCAGCTGTGCCTGGTGTGAAGGCACATGCATATAGACAGCACATCGACCAATGTGTAGTCTGCCCACATCTACAGTCCATCATCATGCGGACATAGGAATTGAACACAGGGCAACACATCTTAGTTGGTGCACCCACCGTGACCAACAATGCGCAATCATCGACGTACCCGCCCTGTGCATGGCCCCCCACCCAACGGAGGCACATCCAGTGCCACCATCCCACACACACAAGCCTTCCATGGAACATGCTGTGTCCAATGGTCAGTACAGAGTCAGCGCCCATGTGGTGGATCCTGAACAGGAGACACATGCACACACATGCCAGCTCCCACTGTGTACGTCTGCCACCTGGCACGTGCAATGTAACCTCTCACCTGTGACGTGTGACTGCAAGCACACAGCCGTCTTGGCATGGGGCTGTCAATGTGGACACCTGTCAATGTTTCGGGAGGTGTGATCCGTACAGTGCTGTACATAGGGTGCAGTGCTGACACCTACTACTGTCTCATATCCCCTCGTGCCACAGGTCCCACTTGTTTTGGCCGCTCAGCCTGTGCCCACATCGTCGTCGTCGTGTGCCATACTCATCCAGCCGCGGAAGCAGTTCCATGCTCAGCAGACATTCATGTTGCCGTGGCGTTGCCGCTTGATGGATATGCAGTCAGTCCCCATCAGCACGCCCCGCAAGTCATTGGGGCCTAGATCCCCATGTGCATGCACATGGCAGTGGTTTGTATCACTAGCCATTGCCATTGGTGGTAGACCTGTCTAAGTGTATTGTGGCCGTGCCGTCCCAGCTTGACAGCTGGGCTGTGGCTCATGTGCTTGCTCAGTCATGTCAGTGATGTGTATGCGATATTGCTATGTGTCGTGTTGCTTTGACATGTGTCCTCTGCCATTGTCCCTAGGCGGAGACCGAACATTGACCGCCCATACCAATTGCTGGCAGACATGGAGGATACGGAGGTCATTAGGAAGTTTCGGCTGGACAGGCCAACCCTGCATCGACTGTGTGCCATGTTAGAACCCCATCTCCGTCCCTGCAGGGTGTATCCGACTGCTGTCACCCCCACGGCTAAGGTGATGGCCGCCATGCATTTCTTCGCCACTGGGTCATTCCAGCACACAGTGGGCAGTGGAGGAGGGATGTCCCAGCCCATGTTCAGCAAGGTGCTGAGGGATGTACTGGCAGCCATGATGCTGTACCGGAACAGGTACATCCGCTTCCCCAGGGCTCGTGAATTGGCGGCAGTGAAGGGTGCATTCTATGCCCTTGGCAGAATCCCACACGTCGTTGGAGCCATTGACTGCACACATGTCGGCCTTGTTCCACCACAGGCCACTGAGCACCTGTACCGCAACAGGAAGCACACGCACTCCCTGAATGTGCAAGTGGTGTGCCTTGCGGACATGGTGATCACCCACGTGTGTGCAAAGTTCCCAGGCTCGGCCCATGACGCACACATAATGCGCAACAGCATCTTGCCACGACTGATGTCCAATATGCAACAGGATCGTGCCTGTATTGTCGGTGAGTATGTGGAGTGGTGTAGCGTGCTGGCTGTGCAATGCTGTCCCCTGTCCAGTTGGATTAGCAACGGTTCTCTGTGTCCCTCACACCCAGGTGACTCTGCGTATCCGAATGGGGCATGGCTGCTCAGTCCATTGAGGAATCCTCGCACCCCAGCAGACGATCGCTACAATGAGGCACATGGGAGGACCAGACGTGTGGTCGAGCGTACCTTTGGCCTCCTCAAGTCCAGGTTCAGGTGCCTGGACCGCACCGGGGTGCGCTGGCGTACTCCCCACAGAAGGTGTGCCGGATAGTGGTGGCATGCTGCATGCTGCACAATCTGGCCATTCGGAAGCAGATCCCCCTCATCGTGGATGACGGAGATCAACCAGGGCCCCAGCCCGCAGACCAGGACAGCTCGAGTGAGGAGGACAGCGGAGAGGAGGAAGCTGGTAATGTGCGGCAGCAGCTCATCGCCCGCTACTTCACTTGACGGTGAGTGTCCATGTACGACGGCTGATGTGGCTGTATCTGTGCAGGTGTGTGTGTGCTGTGTCAGGGTGGCCGTTTGTTCACTGCGTGCTGTGTGTCAACGCTCCATGGCCAGGGTAGTATGCCACTGTTGGTGGCTGTGGCATTGTGCCCTATAGCTCTGTGCGATGTGTGTACATTGCTTGTAGTTGTTGACATGTACTGTGTGATGGGTGTGTGACACACTCATTGAATGTGCTCCTGTTCTGTCTCCCACCCCTAGGTCCCTACAGGCCCTCCGGATTCAAATGCCATGCCACGCATCAGGTGCCTTTCCGCCCAAGGTGGCCGTTGTATTCCGTACAAATAAGACACAGGGCACAAACAGCAGTTAGTGAAAAAGGTGCATTTATTACAAACTGTGACATTTGATTGTGTGTAAGATGATGACAAAAGTGGTGCGTGCAGTGACAATGAGCTGTCGGTCATGGCTGCGTGATGATCAGGGTGTACCCACTGGTTCTATGTCCATAGTCCAACACACACATGCCATCCAGATGGCTGTGTGGAGTGGGATCGTAGTCCAAGTCAATGCAGTGGCTGGTCAAGGAAGGCTGGCGGAAGGCTGGCTGGCTGCCTCACTTGCGACTGGAGCGTGCGAAGTCCTCCCGGGAGATCTGTTTCCTCTTCGGACGGCCCCTTCCACGTTTGCGAGGGGGGTGCCTGCTTGCGACATGCTGGTGGTTGAGGTGTGATCACTGGCTGTGGACGCAGGGGAACTGGACACTGCTGCTCCACCCTGCGCCCCGGCAGGTGGTGGCGGAGGGGAGCTGCTGTCCCTGGCTGTGACCTCACCGCCACCACCAGCTGTCCCATGAGGTCCACGATTTGGCCCATACGGGCGTCCATGGACCTCAACACCCCCAGCACCTCACGCGTGTCTGAGGCAGACCGGACCCATTGTCCTTGGGCCTCTTCATAGGCCCCAAGGACTCTGGCCATGTGAGGCAGGGCATGGCTCCCAGGGGAGGCTGGCGTTTCCCTGACCCTGCTCCTCCTACCAGTCCTGCTGCCACCGGCCTGCCCACTAGCCACATTGCTCACCACGGTCCTCACTGTGGCTCCCAGGGTGGATCCAGTCGTCCGGGCCACCACCTGCGCTGGGGCTGGTGCCAGCGGAGAGGTGGCGGTGGTGGCGGCGGTGGTGGTCGGTGCGGCGATGGTGGCGGTTGCGGCAGTGGTAGTGGCCACAATGACCGTGGGTGTGGCCGCAACGACAGTGGCAGCAGGGGGCTGTGAATGTTCAGCAGCCCTGGATGATGGGTTGGTGGGTAGGAGGGGTCCTGGTGAGCGGCTGGGCCCTGCCACACCAGATGGGCCTGCTTGGTTGTCCGTGTCCGAAGAGGAGGACAGATCCTCCAGATCCGTGTGTCCTCGTTGGGGGCTTGTAGGCTGGCTGTGCTGGCTGCTGGCTCCATCCCCAGCATCCAGCAGTTCGTCACCTGTGGAGAGAATGAGATTAGTTATTGTGTTGCACCTGGCGAAGTATGTATTTGTCGTCTGACATTGACAGTTCGTGCAATCTCGTACATGGGTTTCCCGGAGGCGTGTGTGTGGCTGTAGCATCTGTAGTTGTGTGTGCTTGGCAATGGGTCTGTGTGCTGTGCACATGTGGCATGGGACGGATTGGCCATGCCGATGGGTGTGTTGCTGTGCCCCTACTTATTGTGACTCTGGTGTATGCGGGCTCCTGGCCCATCCTGGGTCTGGTTTGTACTTTGCTTTTGGGGTTCAAATGGAACGCTTAGGAACGCATATGGCAACATGGGGGCCATGCCCCAGATTCGCATTTGGGAGGGGATATGCTTTTGGGGTTCAAATGGAACGCTTAGGAACGCATATGGCAACATGGGGGCCATGCCCCAGATTCGCATTTGGGAGGGGATATGCTTTTGGGGTTCAAATGGAACGCTTAGGAACGCATATGGCAACATGGGGGCCATGCCCCAGATTCGCATTTGGGAGGGGATATGCTTTTGGGGTTCAAATGGAACGCTTAGGAACGCATATGGCAACATGGGGGCTATGCCCCAGATTCGCATTTGGGAGGGGATATGCTTTTGGGGTTCAAATGGAACGCTTAGGAACGCATATGGCAACATGGGGGCTATGCCCCAGATTCGCATTTGGGAGGGGATATGCTTTTGGGGTTCAAATGGAACGCTTAGGAACGCATATGGCAACATGGGGGCCATGCCCCAGATTCGCATTTGGGAGGGAATATGCTTTTGGGGTACATGCTGTGAGCCATGGGTGCCGAACGTGACATGTGTTGTGGCAGCATGACAGTGCATGGTTTGAGGTGTGTGCATGCTTGACATGGCCTGCATATTTGCTGTCTGTTGTGATTACTGGACATGGCATTGGACGCATCGTTATGAGTGAGTGATGGTTGTGTGCCAGCCAACGTATTGCAGTTGTCCCATCTCCTTGGTGTGCGTGCTGCCCTGTGCCATGTGCATCACTGCAGTGCTCGGGGGGGGTGTGGCCCATGTTGTGTGTTGTTGCTCACAGTGTGTCGTGCGCTTTATTGACTTCTGGCTCATGGTTGGTCATGGGCATGTATCTTAGCGTGACTGCTGTATGTGTGGCAGCTGTGCGGATGACATGCCTTTCATGAGACTGGGGCTGACGGATGGGATGGATGGTATGTTGTATGTGCATGGTGTGTCTGTGAGTTTGATGGGTTCAGTGGTGTTCGTGTGCATTTATGTTGTTCCGCTCTGTTGCGTCTAGTGTTGTTTGTCTTACATAGGCGTAGTTGTGGGGTGTGTGGTTGACAGGCAGTAGGGGCTACATGGACAGGACTTCAATGGTGTTTCGGTTGTGTGTGATGAGTTGCACAGTGGCTGCCGTGTGGGACTATGTTCAGTGTGGCTTGTGCATGCAGACGTGGCTCCTTGGGTGTTGCTATGTCTGTGATGGGTCATGTGGGGTGTGAGTCTGTTGTTCATGTCCGTGTGCACATTGTTCACTTGTTCGTGACGGTGGGCGGTGCTGCGTGTTCGTCTGCTACGTGACATGTCCCATGTGTTGGTCGTGTTATGGTCCTCATGCCTCCAGTTATCCAGCCCTGTCCAGTTTCCCACCTGCAAGTTGTTCGTGCGTGCACTGTACTGGATGCCACATTGCTCTAAGCGGGGGTGCTCCATGTTGCAGGTCTGTGGGGGTGGGGGGTGTTGTGGGTCGTGGGGGTGGCTGGACACCCACTGACACCGATTGCTGTGGACCGTGATGTCTGCCTTTCGGCTGTCGTTGTGCACTGCGGTGGCTGACACGTGGCTGTGGGGTGTGGGGGATGCTCCTCCTTGCTGTGCTGTGGGACTGGGGCCTGGTGTGTGTTGTACTTGGGCTGTCCACCGTCCCACCCACTGCACTTTGTGTTCCTGCCACTTACCTGTTACTTGTCGGTTAGTGCAGCTGTGGCGGACACATGGGTGTGGTGGGTGCTCGTTGTGGCGCTTCTGGCATATTTGGGGACCTGTTGGTGGTTACGTGGCTGGCTTAGTGTACACATGTCCCCACGCATCTTACAGTTGTTCGGTTTGGGCTGTGTGTGGTAGTGTCTGTTGCATGTGTGTGTGATGTGTTGTGTATTGTGTGCTGGACATGGGGGTGTTTGTCCCTGGGAGCTGTGGCATGGTGGTAGTGCATGTGAGTACATAGCGGTGTGCTGGTATACATTAGTTTGTACTTACCAGCCTCCACTCCCCCTGCTAATCCGGCGAGGATCTCCGGATGGATTACGACTCGCACCTTCTCCTCCCACGCTTTGAAGGTCTTAAAGAGCGCGGGATTCCCTCCGCCAGTGACGGCAGCCAGCTCTCTGTTTTGCCCTCCTTCTTCTTGACCAGGCTCTTGACGTCATTCCAACGTTTGTTAATCTCGACTCTGTTCCTGGGCAGGGTCCCGACTGCATTGACCTGGTCTACGATCCGGTTCCACATTCTGTTTCTGGTGGCTAGTGGTGTGTGCTGGACCATGTTCCCATAGATTTGTGGGTACACCTTGATGATCTCGTCGACCATGACCGTCAGCTCCATGGGCGTGAACTTGGGCATCCTTTGTGGTGCCATGGTGTTTGTGGTGCTGGTGCGGTGTGTGTTGTGTAATGTGCAGGGGGTTTGTGGTGCCGGTGTTTGGTGGTGGTGGTGGTGGTGGTGGTGTTTGGTGGTGGTGGTGGTGGTGGTGGTGGTTGTGATGTGTGCGTTTCTGTGGTGTGCTGCTGTCCTTGCTGTGTCACTGTGTCCTCTCCTCTCCTCTCTGGTTTGCAATGTAGCAAGGGGTTGTGGTCTGTGGGAGTGCTGCTTTTGTACTCGCCTATGTGGGTGTGTCCTCATGGTCTGTTGTTTTCAGGTGTGTTGTGTCTGGGGTTCTGGCCTTTGTATTTTTTGTTTGTCCGGGGGGTGTTTTCGGGATATGTACTGTGCTTGTGTATTTGTGCGTGCCTTGCTGTGTGGACTTGTTGGCCATGTTGTGTGCTATTGGTTTTGTGTGCGGATGGTTTCTGTGCAGGTACGTGGGCGCCATGGCTTCTGCCGTGTCGATTCTCATCGGCGTTGTTTGCGCTGGCGGGCGGTATATTTGTGGTTTTTCCGCGCTCATGTCGGTGCGATCGTAATTTCACGTGCGGTGTGTCGGCCGTGAGGGCGGGCGGTTTTGTGTTGTCGTGCGTGTTTCCGTCCGTGGCGGGCGGTTTGTCTCTGACTCGGACGTTGGCGGGCGGTATTTTGTGTGCTTTTCCGCCGATGGCGGTATTCGGTTTGTGTAATCGTAATGGCGTGGTCGGTGTTCAGGCGGTGTGTGCGGGCGGATTTTTGCCGCTTCCATGCCTGGCGGAATTATTTACGCCGGGTATCGTAATGTGCCCCATAGAAACTCAGAATGGGAAAAAGTATAGCAGATATATATTTTAACAGAATGCTACATTATGTGATAATGTTTTGGCATGTCTTTACTACCTCCTCACAAAACTTCAGTCCTCTTCCTGGACCACGCCAAGCCCCAATGATCAACAACACTTGTACGATCCCTAGAAAAAACAATATGTATGGACATCTGGCTTTAGGATTCAGTCCCAGATTAAGATATGGCTAGATGTGCACTACATTGAAGAAACTGGAATGCATCAAGAAGATGCACCTTCTTTGCAATGTAGAAAGCCCACATGCTTAGCTGACGCCTCAATAAAACATCATGGTAGAACATTTAAATTGAGATTTGATGAGAGAATGGCCAGTAAAAACCTTTTCTAGTTAAAGCAGCTGTAAAATGCATTTTTAGCCCTCCAGCACTGTCATCCATTCTGGAGTCCCTTTTTAGCTGCTTTAACCTAATCAAGTACAGCAAGGTGTCAAGAACTACCCTGAATACACAATATCGCCAGTTGAGCAGTATGGTAAAAAGAAAATGAAGAAACCTCGTGACTATTAGGAGATTTGGTTCCCTAAGTAAAGCAATTCCGAAAAGCAATCTATGAGGCACGAAAAAGTGTTTTTCTCATGTCAATTTTGTTGTACCTTAGTAATAAACTGGAATCTGACCATTGCACTGTAGTAATAAATGCCAGAATGTGTGTTTATTAGTACAGATGCTGTAAAAATGTGTTATTGGGACACATATGTATCACTGCTGTGGCATAAATATGTGCATTTTTATCTCTTTGTCCAATTCTCGCTCTCTCTTTCTCTTTATATATATAAATACATATATATATTATCTACTGGCGGTCGCCAGTATATAGTTATAGTTAGGACCTATTTTCCATAGGAAATCCGCAACATTCTATTTGAAAAAACTCTTGCGTCGGTTGACGAATCTTCGCGAAATTTTCAAACTTTATGGCCCGCTCTGGTCCGCTCCTATCCTGAAAGTCTCGGGGTGATTCGTCAAGCGGGGGCCGAGAAAAAAGGGGGGTCCCAAAACGTGTTTTCCCCATTCATTTTCCCATAGGAAACTTTAGCCACGGCTACAGCCTGAACTGCTGAACGGAATTACACCAAATTTGGCAAAGAGGTAGTTCTTGGTTCAGAAAGAACCCTTTTTGTTAAATGGTGTAAATCCGTTCAGTAGTTGCTGAGAAAATCAAAAGTAAAATCACATATATATCTATGGCCAGGTAGCAGCTCCCCATGTGGAAAAGCAATGCCGGCTCCCGCAGGACCCCAAAGGATAGGGCCAACCCCAGGGGATGGGGTCCCCGGGGCAAGTAGTGGCCCGGGAGGGGGGCCACGCGGCCCCCCTCTGCAAAAAAAAAAAAAGGCCGGCCCCGGGGGATGGGGTCCCCGGGGCCAAAAGAGGCCTTAGGAGGGGGGCCACGCAGCCCCCCTCCTCCAAAATTATTTTTTAAAAGTGTCCATGCCCCGGGGGATGGGGTCCCCGGGGCCGGAATAGGCCATGGGAGGGGGGCCACGCAGCCCCCTTCCCCTACAGTATTTTATTTATTTTTAAAAGGGAAAAGGCATCAGGCCCTGGGGGATGGGGTCCCCAAGGCCCCAAAAACTAAAAAAGAAGGGGGGCCACACAGCCCCCCTTCAAAAAAACAAAAACAAAAGAAAAAGACGCGATCGAGCGTCAGGCCCCGCCCCCTCCCTTAACCACTCTGCAAACGTGCGCTGTGGCGCGTTTTAAATTGGGGAAATAATTCCCATTCAATACTGGGGGTCCCTGGGGGCCAACTAGCCCACCAGGTACCTCCAGTAAGTGCCACAGGGCTGGGTTGCAGAGAGGTGGTCCAGGCCACGCCCCTTTTTACACCTCTCTGCAACGCAGCTCTGTGGCGCTTACTGGAGGTACTTGGTGGGCTAGTTGGTCCCCAGGGACCCTCAGGATTCAAGGGGACTTAATCCCCCAACTTAAAACGCGCCACGGGGCGCGTTTGCACAGTGGTGAAGGGAGGGGGCGGGGCTTCAGGTGACATGTGTGCAAACAGGCCCCGTGGCGCGTTTTAAGATGGGGATTTAAATCCCCTTCAATCCTGAGGGTCCCTGGGGGCCAACTAGCCCACCAGGTACCTCCAGTAAGCGCCACGGAGCTGCGTTGCAGAGTGTTGTAAAAAGGAGCGTGGCCTCTGAACACCTCTCTGCAACGCAGCTCTCTGGCGCATACTGGAGGTACCTGGTGGGCTAGTTGGCCCCTAGGGACCCTCGGGATTGAGGAGGAATTAATTCTCCAACTTAAAACGCGCCACAGGGCGTGTTTGCAGACATGTCACCTCAGGCCCCACCCCCTTCCTTCACCATTGTGCAAATATTCCTCTAAAATCAGCCGAACTACGAATTCCGATTTACTCACCTGTTATCAGGAGAGACCTCAGTGCTGCATCTTTGAGCCCAGTACTGATCCTGAAAAGTAATTCTAACCGTACTTACCAGTAACTTGAATTTCCTTCCATAGGCTAACATTGACTGGTTTCACTTGGAAATTCTTCTAAGTGTGGAGATTTGGAACTTTATAATATTCCTCTAAAATCAGCTGAACTACGAATTCCAATTTACTCACCTGTTATCAGGAGAGACCTCAGTGCTGCATCTTTCAGCCCAGTACAGATCCTCAAAAGTAATTCTAACTGTACTTACCAGTAACTTGAATTTACTTCCATAGGCTAACATTGACTGGTTTCACTTGGAAATTCTTCCAAGTGTGGAGTTTTGGAACTTTATAATATTCCTCTAAAATCAGCCGAACTACGAATTCCAATTTACTCACCTGTTATCAGGAGAGACCTCAGTGCTGCATCTTTGAGCCCAGTACAGATCCTGAAAAGTAATTCTAACCGTACTTACCAGTAACTTGAATTTCCTTCCATAGGAATCCATTGTCTGGTTTTCAGCAGAAAAGTTTCAGTGTCGATTTTCACAAACTACAAATATTCCTTAAAAATCGCCTGTATGACTTAAATGCATTCTTTCAACTGTTTACAGGAGATGCACCAGTGCTGGATCCAGGATCCACCACTGAGTAAGAAAAAGTAACGATAACACTACTTACCTGCTAAGTGAATTTCATCCAATAGGATAACATTGGTGATTCTATTTGAAAAAGTTTCTAAGTGTCAACTTTTAAAATACAATAATATTCCTTAAAAATCACTACTGTAACCAAAACGCTTTTACTCAACTGTTTACAGGAGATGTCCCAGGACTGAATCTAGGATCCAGTCCTGTGGTTAGAAAAGTAATCCATAAAGTAACTAATTGCATTTAACTAGAAATTCACATTGAGCTCAATGTTGCATTGTGTTTGAAATTGTGTTGCCCATTGCAACAACTGTAACTACTGTACTTAAAAGTCTATTGCCTATTTGCAAAGTATTTAAACTAAAGTAATTCATTCTGAGAAAGTATATTTTGTAATGTAAAGTATAATGTAATTATAATGTAATTTAAAAAATAAAATATCTAAAAATAAATAGTTTAAAAAATGTAGTAAATCAGTATCAAAAAAATAAATATAACAATTAATACATTTAAAAATTGTCATTTACAAAACCTTTGAAATTCATTGAAAAAAACCATAGGTTTGAGTCACGTTACAGTTAGGAATTAGCATTTAAAAAACCTTTGAAATTCACTGAAAAAACCATAGGTTTCAGGCACGTTATAGTTAGAAATTAGCATTTAACAAACCATTGAAATTCACTGAAAAAACCATAGGTTTCAGGCACGTTATAGTTAGAAATTAGCATTTAAAAAACCTTAGAAATTCACTGAAAAAACCATAGGTTTTAGGGACAGTTATAGTTAGTTGGACATTGCACTCGTACAAAACCCGTGAAATTCCCCCGTTATAGTTAGTTCAGCTAACTATAACTCGCGCCCCGCAATGCACTGCTGATGACGTCACATATTACATCACTCATGACATGGTCAGTGACATCACTGATGACATCACTGATGACATCTCAAATTACATCACTGATGACATCATCCATGTGATAATTTCATGCATCTTCTCACACCCTAATATCAATCAAATGCTTTATTTCGATTACTAGAATCATAAAAGCAACAGACAAAAAACACAGACAGACATTAAAAAAAAATATATACAATATATCACATTAATATGAATACATGATTTAACGGAATTATCAGGATAGCTAAAAAGATACTAGTAGAACTTTTAAGACCTGAAAATTGATTAAAAAGTTTAAAAGGTTAAAAACAGCTGTATATAAAACCTTATAAAAAAATGAAAGAATAAGCTTTGGACGCACAACCAGACTTGAAATACAAAACTTGAGAGTTAGAACGGTTATGCAAGCATATCTGGGGAGATGTACGGAATCAACCACAAATAGGGAAATATATCTCAGGGCGAGGTACTCTACAAAACACAAGCATCTTCACTATATTCATAAATAAGTAAACTCTACAAATTGTTACAGTACTTAGATAGTAAAAAATAAGCTGACATAAATATTTATCCCTCGGCAAGCGTGCTAGTGCCCTTCAATGCTTTGTTTCTGATAATCCAGGCACGGCTCAAAAACTTCGCCACCCCACACGAAAAAGCACACCTGGGTCGGTTTTAGGATACGCAAGGCGGTCCTATGGTCGCGTGTACCCATAATTTTACAGACCGGTTTTATCCAGCTAGACCTGGCAACGGAATAAGCCGGGCAAGCAAACAGAAAGTGGGGCTTGCTTTCCAACGGAGCTCTGCAGCAAGGACATGCCTCACTTTGGTATTTATAAGAGTGCCATTTTAAAGTGGTTGCGTGGATTGGGAGTGTGCCCAGCCTGAATTGCATGTATAACTGTCTGTCGCGTGGAATCTGGATGATATCCAGGTAAGGCTCTAAGCCTCTACACTGTTTGTGGCGAAAAACTCTTCTGTCAAACTCCCCAATTCTGGGTTGCTCAGCTCTTTAGTATCAACCCAGTTCCAATAAATACACTTAAGCTCTGCCTTGTTGGGTGGTACGTGAGTTTCCCATGCTTCCGTGAGACCCAGCTTGGACAACAACCTTCTAACATTGGATATCCACTTGACCCTGTGCCCCGTGTCTAAGTTAATCACCTCTGTTAGGGCCGCGGCATAATTAGCAAGCTCAGGGGTACGCATCGCTCGCGCCCAAAAGAGAAGAGGACGCAGTTTTGCAATATCCCTGAGCGGCCGTCTGCCCATGTCGAACATCAAGGGAGTTAATGGAGTATTACTGGGAAGCATCACCAGATCCCTCAAGAACTTATTTTCGGACCTACCAATATCTTCGATGTTTTCGAAGCCCCATAGCTCCGCCCCGTACAACGCAGCAGCAACAGCTTTTGCTTCGTATATTGCAAGTGCTGGAGCTACCAGCCTACTATAGGAGGCCCGGTGTTCTTTGCTAAGAGCCCCAGCAACACGTTTATGATTCAATAACATCTTAGCTAGGTGCGGCTTCCAGTGCATTTTATCAGAAAGGCGGATGCCCAAATAATCAAACACATTTACCCTCTCTAGTCGGGTATTATTTAAAGTTAAGTCATTTTTAAAAGTCTTGTGAGGATTAAAAGCCATGAATTTTGTCTTATCTGTGTTAATAACCAGGCCCCGGGAGTCGCAGAATAGCTGGTATCGGTTAAGGAGTTTTTGCAACCCAAACGAGGTTTTCGACACCAGAAGGGTGTCGTCAGCAAACAACAGTGTTGGACCTTTCTCGCCCGCCAGGGTTGGTGCATCTGCCGGGATCTCCTTTAGGAATCTCACCACCCCATTGATGTACAAGGAAAACAGGGTAGGTGCCAAGACACACCCCTGGCGGACTCCTCTGCTGACTAGGATCTTTTCCGTAACCTCCCCTTGAGGGCCCCACCTGACTTGGGCGAAGTTTCCTTCGTGCAATCGAATTAAAAAATCAAGAAGGAGAGGGGGGATGCCCAGGTCCCTCAGCGTTTGCCACAGTCTTAACCTAGGGACGAGATCAAAAGCTGTTCTCAGATCGATAAAAGCAAGGTAAAGGCTTCCCTTACCAATAACAACGACCTTCCAGTATATGAGTAATAACCTGAAGACTTGGTCAATCGTGCCTGTGTTTCTTCTAAACCCAGCCTGGTATTGGGATAGAATGTCCTCCTCTTCAGCCCAGGTCTGTATTCGCTGGAGGAGGACCCTACCTACCAACTTTTGCATGGCATCAATTAGGCTTATTGGCCTATAATTTGATGGATCTTCCCTGTCCCCTTTTTTAAATATCGGGACCACCAACGCTCCTTTCCAAGAGTCGGGAATTGGGGATCCATTGGCTATGCTGTTGATCAGAAGTTGGATATAACGTGACCAGTTCCTGGGATCAGCCAAAAAGAGTTCGCCAGGAAGACCGTCTGGTCCAGGGGCTTTTCCCGACCCTAATATAACTTTTGATAGACCCACTCTAAATTACAGACTGCCATTCTCAAAACAATAGACACTCCAACACCAATAACTACATACCCACTCACTGATTCTTAGGTCTACACACACATCCACTCACTCACCTGTACAGTCACTCATACTTACGGTCACTCAGTACAGGACTATCATATGCACTCATACACCTACATAGACACTCACCCACCACCACTCATCCATAGAGGTACTCACACACCTAGTCAGTCATGCAAATAATTAATCACACTGCCATTTACTCACCTATACAGTTATACACACACCAGCTCACTTACTCATACAAATACTAGCATATTCTTACGCTCTTATACAATCACTGATACAAGCACACACTCATCCATACAGTCACTCTCACAATCACACATTCTCGCTTATAGCTATATATATACTCCAACACACATATATACTGCCTTTCACATATGTAGTTACTCACACATGTACCACTGGGACATACATTCACTCACTAACACACTCTTACACACACTTACCCACCCATACAGTCTATCACAGATGCACTCTTGAAACCATCCACCCAGTGAATCACCCACTCACACATCTATGCACAGAGTCGCACACACCCCACCCACACAAACACTCAGGCACCCATACAGATACTCAGACAACCAATCAATAACTCATATAGACACTCATGTAGCTATTCACAAACCCATGCAGCCACTTACACAGCAACAGACAGACGGATACAGACATTGACCCAGTTTAGTCACTAACCCATGCATTCAGTAAGATACGTCTAATCACTCACTTATAGAGTTAGTCACGCACCTACTAAATCATCCATACAGACACTTATACACCCACTCATTCTTCAATACGCCTTTCTCTATATATATTAAAAATATTTAAACTTTACAGAAACACACAGTCACTGGATGATGTCATCAGTGATGTCATTTGAGATGTCATCAGTGATGTCATAAGTGATGTCACTGACCATGTCATGAGTGATGTAATATGCGACGTCATCAGCAGTGCATTGCGTGGGCGCGAGTTATAGTTAGCTGAACTAACTATAACGGGGGAATTTCACGGGTTTTGTACGAGTGCAATGTCCAACTAACTATAACTGTCCCTAAAACCTATGGTTTTTTCAGTGAATTTCTAAGGTTTTTTAAATGCTATTTTCTAACTTTAACGTGCCTGAAACCTATGGTTTTTTCAGTGAATATATATATACATATATATATTGACAGAAAAAACCCAACACGGTCCCGAATACACGAACCAGAGTCTCCACGGCACAGAGGGAATTAACAATCAAGTTCTTAAAGGTATTTTATTTTATTTTTCTTATCCACACCATTAGTGCAAACGTGCAAAAAGGACGGTCAACGCGTTTCGGCGAATGCCTTCAACTGGACCATAGAGTCCTGCCGTCTAAACTGTCTATTTAAAGTGACATTGTGCAAGAATCCCTTGTTTATTTCCATTAAAAATAGACTAGACTGTTAACCCCTGTTTATAAGTATTCACATTGGCTGTTAGCTATTACCATTTTCTCTCTGGTCTACAAATTACAGCAATCATGGTAAAGTACCTTAGCTTTAAATAGAAATTCTAACCAAAAAAACCCGATAAAAACAACTGCATCAGGGAAAGAGGTAATAAAGAGGTGAGCAGAGAGTATAACGAGGGGAGTACTAAGACGGACGGGGAAATTCATCAGATAAAGAGATAAAAACATACAAGAACACCATTAAGTACATATTAAAAACATATCCAATGAAAAATGAACATTCTATTTCTGTAAAGTACATTTAAAAAAAATACATATATATATATTTATATATTGCACCGAAGATTCCCCACAATCGAGCTTCGGCGGGGAAAGACGAGCCACTCCAATTTGCTCAAGTAAGTCAAGTTTATTCGTGGATGGCAACAAAAAGACGTGTTTCGACCTCTCTCGGGGTCTTGGTCACATGACCTATTCTTGAAACCAGGAAGTAATAAAGGTTTTCAGAGTCTACACGTCACAGCGTGCACAATAAGCAGTGAGAAAAGACTGTGTTGTTTGGCAATTCATGCCTGTCAAAAGTAATTACTTAACAAAAAATAATAATTACTTAACACAAAATGATATACAATTCATTCATTGTATTAGATTATAATATACATTAAAATAAAATTACGTGATTAGGATAAAGTTACTTTAGAGTTGATACAGTGTAAGTAAATGTGTTGAATTGCCAAGTTTCAGTAAATTCTTATAGTGTAGTGAAATGGCGATATTTGCAATGTTGAAACTATAGTAGTGGTGTAGGTTACCTTTACCGTGTTCTGTGTTCATTGCAGAGTGTGTTGTTGCTACTGCGACTAGTGAGGGTCCAGTACCCATAGTTGAGATTTGGACGTTGGTCTATACATTATGCCATGTGTTTTCGAGGGGGTCGTGTAGTGTTCTGGCTATGTGCAGGGATTACAGTGGGAGCTGGGTTTGGGAAGTTAGGTGAGGAAATAATTATGATTATACGAATCTGGGTTTAGTACCCATAATCCATGAACTGCAGCAAGGAAGTGTGAGTGGTATAATCATAGAGCTGTGGCTCGACTAACACAACGCATTGCGTTGCTTGTGCTCTTATCGATAACCGTGGCTATTCTTCACTCCAGTTGTGTCCCTGGTAATCTGTGAAGCTGCTTAGAAACACAAGGGCAAACAAGACATAAACATTCAAGTAAAATCAGCGACTAATAGTACACAGTCAGTCACAGTTTGGAAGGTAAGGTTATAGGTAAAGTTGTCATTTTTCTGCCTATGGTATCTCTTCTACCGTGATGCATTCAGCTTATGATGTTCGATTATTGAAATCAATCTATCGAATACACAGCACACTCTATCAACTTTTGAATTGGTGAGGAAAGGGTTGAATTTCAAAATATAAATCACACAGTCTAAAACAATTGGGAAGGAGTTACTTAAAAATACACTATAACTATAACGATTCCTGAATTCATGTTCCGCCGGGCCCGGCTAAAAATCGGCAAATATGTGTTCATAGATGTGAGTGCATCTCCTCATCATTGTACATCCCTACTGGGAATATACTGCATGCTTGTAGGATAAAGCGTGATTCTAATCTTCGTAGAGACTGTACTCGATTTCCACCCGTTGGGTGTTTGGGTACAGTGTCAAGAGCAAAGAATTTCCCGAGTGTCCAATCGCTGCTATGGACATCCCGGAAGTGCCTGGCTGTACTGTAGCTGAGATCCTGATTAGTTATTGCTCTCCAGTGCTCAAGGATGCGTTTCTGAACGGCAAAAGTGGTAGATCCCACATACCATTTATGGCATGGGCAAGTAATCACGTACACTACACAGTCAGTATTACAGTTGATGTTTCTTTGGATCTTCCATATTTTACCTGTTTTTTCTAATCTCACTTCCTTGAGGTCATCACTATGGCTGCAAGCTTTGCATTTTCTGCATCTAAAAATCCCTTGCTCTTGTCTAGCCAATTAGTTAAACGTGGTTTCAGATGGCTATTAACTAAGAGATCTTTGATGGATAGATTTTTTCTATAGGACAATGATGGTGTGGTGCCTATCTTCGATTTGAGAAGTGTATCCTGTGTAAGGATATCCCATCGTCTTCTCAAGATCTGTGTCAGATTTGCAGCCTGTGTATTAAAAGTAGTGATGAATCTTATTGGTGCGGTTCTGGGATCGTTCTCCATTTTCTGACTCTTAGGGGCTGATTACGATGGCGGACCGATCGCCACCGACGGGCCGGCGGTGAGGTCCGCTGGCCCTGCGGACCGCTGTTCTCCAACTGCCATATTACGATGGCGGTGGGATCCAGACCGCGACCGCAGCAGCGGCAAAGCCCGTCCGCCACGGAACCACCACAGGCAATCGTTACGATTGCCTGGCGGAGCGGTCAGCATGCTCACAATGGTGGCAGAGCCTAGCAGTCTCCGTCTGCCGAATTACGATGCTGGCGGAAGCCAGCCTTTCTGTGGCGGTTGAACCGCCATTGAAAGGCTGGCAGGGATTGGTTTTGGGGGCCCGTTGCGGGCCCTCCTAGTGTTGGGGTGAGGTGTGGGTGCACTGGGGGGTACCCATGGTACCCCCCTGCATTTCATTGCACCATGTGGCAGGCACAGTGTAGTACTTGCCACGTAGTGCAGTGAAATGCACAACATGCTCTTTTCAACATCGCAGCAGTGCTGCTGTCAGCAGCCACTGCTGCAATGTTAATGGTGCGGAATCTGACCGCAGCGGTGGCGGTCCCATCCTAATCGGGTAGGCGGGACCACCGCATGCATGGCGGACGGTCCCAAACACTGCTACGATGGCGGGTGGATCAAGTCCGCCCGCCATCGTAATCAGACCCCTTGTTTGGTACAGAGCATCAGTTCTCTCCACATTATCAGCTTTAGTTACCCCTTTGCGTAACATTTTGGTTGAATACCCTCTTTCCCTGAATCTTTTTATCATGTCTGTTTTGGTTTTTGTGTAGGATTCCTCAGAGCTGCAGTTACGTTTCGCTCTGAGTAATTCTCCATATGGAATACTCCACCTGAAGTTAGGCGGGTGGCAACTTGCAGCATGGAGTATGGAATTACCAGCTGTCTTTTTTCTATGGAGATCCGTTGTGAGATTCCCTCCCTCTACTGTCAACTTCAAATCTAGGAAGTCGATGGTGTATTGGCTGTGTTGCATAGTGAAATACAAATTCATACTGTTGTTGTTTAATTGAATCAGAAAACTCATGAGATCACATTCATCTCCCTCCCACACAAAGAAAATGTAGTCTATGTAACGAAGCCAGATATTCACATTTTTCATCCAGGAATCCATCTCATCACTCCAGAGTACCTGCTTCTCCCACCAGCCTACTGTCAGGTTGGCATAGCTGGGGGCGAAGCAGGTACACATGGAAGTTCCCTGTGTCTGTTTGAACCACTTTCCGTTGAACATAAATACATTTTCCGTGAGGCAGAACTCAATCATCTGTAGAATCATACGTGTATGGCCCAATAGGTGTATGCTTCTAGTTTTGAGAAAATCTTGACAAGGTCTGAGGCCATCTACATGGTGGATACTGGTGTACAAGCTCTCTACGTCGAGACATACCATCCAGTGTTTGTCTCCCCAGTGTAAGTTTTGGATCTTTTGTATAAAGTCCTTGGTATCCCTCACGTAAGAGTTAAGGTCTTTAACATTTGGGAAGAGAAAATGGTCTACATAAATCGATGTGTTTTCCAACAAACTGTTCTTAGAGGACACAATCGGATGCCCTGGGGGATTGATGCTGTTTTTGTGGACCTTCGGTAGGAGGTAAAAGGTCGGGGTGGTGGGTGTGTCATTTTGTAAGAACTGTTTCTTATCTCAACTGATGAGTTGTTCATCCGCCCACCCTTTCAACAAGTTGGAATACCTCTCTTGTAGTTTAGTAAGGTATGATTTATCTACCTTTTCATAGCACGTTACATTACTCAGCTGTCTATTGGCTTCCTTAATGTAATTTTCCCTGCTCATGATAACTACATTCCCCCCTTTGTCGAAGGGTTTGATTACAATGTCATCATCTTTCTGTAATTCAATGATGGCTTCCCATTGGGCTTTCGAGATATTTCTTCTCTTAGGCGTTGTAAGTGCAAGCTTTGAGGTGTCAAGAATGACAGCCTCATGAAAGATATCAATATTATCTTTGGGGATTTGTGGGATATATTTGGATGTTGCTCTGAAGTCTGTCTTGCTAGCTAAACTAGTATCAATACCTAATGACTGTCTAATTTTCTCATCCCGGTGTATGATCAAAGGGATTAAAGGGGTTGGAAGTGGGAAGGAGTCCCTCACTTTCTGTGTTTCATTAGACAACTCGCTTAACATTCTCAGTGTCTCTATGTCCTCAATGTTAAGTGTAGACGTGTGTCTTACAGTATGGCTACTAGTTACTTGTGTATTAGTTCTCTTACGCATTGAGTGAATTTTAAACAGTTTCAATTTACGCACAAATTTACAAAGATCTACCCGCGTTTGTGCGTAATCAAGGGGTAAATCGGGGCAGAATGACATGCCCAATTTCAATACAAGTTCTTCAGTTTCTGAGATTACCCTATTAGAAAGGGTTATTACCATTAACTGGGTCTTGTTCTCCATTTCTACTTCTTTGTGGTCTGGCCCCGTGTTCCCATGCCAGTGCTGTTGTTCTTTTCTTCTGCGTTGTCGTCTCCTTGTGCTTTGATTTTTCCTCCTCTGCCTCTTCCTCTGGGTCTCCCCCTGTTTGAGTGTTCCAGGTTTTTTTGTATGAGGCGCAGTTCCTCGGAAAAAGAAATGGCCTCTCTCGGGTTGGATGTATTGCTGTCCACAGACTCCAGATCTGAGCTTAGATCTGTTATTGATCCACATGTTGTTTTCTCTGCTCTGCCCAGGGCCTTGTCTCTTGTAATTTCCGCTCTCATTCTGTCGAATTTTCTGGCGAAAGTCATTATTCTTCCCATATTGTAGTCTCTCTCATCATGTTTGAATTTCTTTGTTTTCTCTCCATGATTTCTTTTTCAAACTTCCTAATTTTTTCATCAATGGTTAAGTGTGTTTTTTTAGCCTCATTTTGATCGCTCTCTTTTTCAATTTCGTCCAATAGAGATTGGATTTGTAGCATCAGCTCACTATGCTCCTCCCATGCGTTCTTAATGAGCATTTGCAACATGTTTCTTGAGCATTCGTTTGTATTGGACATCCAATCCTTCAGAAGCTGTGGTTTGGGGCTGTTCAAGGTAGGGATAATCAGTATTCTCAGACCCCTGGGGATCCTATTTACTTCCAAGTAATTTTGGAGGGACGTCGCCTCCCACCAGTGACTCACCTCCTTACGTCTCAGCCTCTCCAGTACATTGCCCTTTTGTCTTAGGCTGGAAATCGATCGTTGCTCGTTGGTCATGCTCCCACTCGCAGGACTTTTTCCATCGCCTGTTGTTTTCCTGAAAATAGTATTTGCCGAGGCCTCCCGGCCTTTTAGGAACTCGGATGCCATCTATACTTTCAAAAGTTCTGCCGATCCGTGGATCATGTTTGACGTTGAGCAAAGGCGCCCTTCAGCCGCTGCTGCTCGGGCGTACTCTGACGTGACTTCTGCTCGCGGTCATGATACAATGTATCCGGCCGCGCATTCAGCTTTCAAGATTCCGACACTCACTCCAGTCTTGCTTTCTTCAGTATTACGGATTAGTACAGCTAAGATCCATGAAGCCAGCTGTCGGCAGGCGTTCACTTTCAGGAAATCCAAAAGACAGTTTCGGCGTCATCAGAACGCCCATCCAATCGAGTCGGGGCTCGCCAGCGGACGCCGCCGCTAAATATTGCACTGAAGATTCCTCACAATCGCGCTTCGGCGGGGAAGGACGAGCCACTCCAATTTGCTCAAGTAAGTCAAGTGTATTCGTGGATGGCAACAAAAAGACGCGTTTGTACCTCTCTTGGGGTCTAGGTCACATGACCTATTCTTGAAACCAGGAAGTATTAAAGGTTTTCAGAGTCTACACGTCACAGCGTGCACAATAAGCAGTGAGAAAAGACTGTGTTGTTTGGCAATTCATGCCTGTCAAAAGTAATTACTTAACAAAAAATAATAATTACTTAACACAAAATGATATACAATTCATTCATTGTATTACATTATAATGTACATTAAAACAAAGTTACGTGATTAGGATAAAGTTACTTTAGAGTTGATACAGTGTAAGTAAATGTGTTGTATTGCCAAGTTTCAGTAAATGCTTATAGTGTAGTGAAATGGCGATATTTGTAATGTTGAAAATATAGTAGTGGTGTAGGTTACCTTTACCTTGTTCTGTGTTCGTTGCAGAGTGTGTTGTTGCGACTGCGACTAGTGAGGGTCCAGTACCCATAGTCGAGATTTGGACATTGGTCTATACATTATGCCATGTGTTTTCGAGGGGTGTTCTGGCTATGTGCAGGGATTACGGTGGGAGCTGGGGTTGGGAAGTTAGGTGAGGGAATAATTATGATTATATACGAATCTATTTATATAAGTGTATATGTTATGTATATGTCTTTGTATATATATATATATTTATATATATATATATATATATATATATCCATATTTCATTATTGTATCCAAACAATGATCCACGGCACCCAATTGCTTCAAGCAGATTTTAATTCAGCAAATGCTCCACTCACGCGTTTCGGGAACCAACGTCCCTTGTTCACAAGGGACGTTGGTTCCAAACGCGTTGAGTGGAGCATTTGCTGAATTAAAATCTGCTTAAGCTAATTGGGTGCCGTGGATCATTGTTTGGATACAATAATGAAATATGGATGTTTGGGGTCCCGCTAACCCGCCACGGCCCGCCGTCGTGTGAGGCAAGGATTGAAGCGAGACTTTGTTTGGGATATATATATATATATAGATATAGATTTGTATTGTGATGGAAAGGGTATGCAGCTTCTAAGGAGAGGAAAAAAAACGGGGAGAGGTCGGGTTGGAAACTGAGAAACCAGATCGGGGGATCTGATTGCTCAGAAGCAAGGGTCCTCACACACTCAAAGGGGCAAGTCCAAAGTCACCAACTAGATCAAGACCAACTGTCAAAAGCTCAACTCAGACAAGACGGAGGTAGTATTTTTGGGAAACGACTGTGGCCTCATGGCCTCCTGAACTAGGACCAACACTCAGCCAGTCAAACAAGCCAGAAACCTGGGGATAATAATTGACAACCAACTTTTAGGGGGCATGGTCGCCCATCCACCATCGATTATATTTTTGTGACGATGGACCTTATTAACTATTTTCTTTAAGGGGAAGTTGTGTTGACTGATTGGGGGGGATCATGACACCTTAGGAACTTTAGTGCTGTTATCCTTAAGCAGGCTTCAACCCGCTGCTGATGTTATTCTCACCCAGCATTCTACTGACGGTCGTAGGCGTATATGGTGCCCTAAAGACCCGACCAATGTACTGTGTTTACTATTGATTCAACATCAGGGGCTATCTATACACTGCCTAACAAAAGCGGGGGGAACATCTTATCAGCCTATTATGATGCACTAACCCAGGCAATCAAACAACACCTTCTTAGACCCTTGAAGGCAGATAAGATGGACCCGCACTGGTTCGCCGAGCATTGCTCTGTAGCAAACCGGAGGTTAAGATTAGCTTTGTCTACATCCCCACGAGATCGGGGTGAAGTCCAGTTTCCGCATCAAGATTATAAGCACGCCCATAGAGTCAGGAAGGAGACCTTGTGTAAGATGAATTGGGAAATCTTGGAAAATGCTGCATTGAGCAAATGTTTTTGGGATACAGTCAAAAGACTGAAATCCAGAAGCTCTCCTGAAAGCCCCTTGTTGCAATGCAACATCTCGGGCACCGATTGGGCAGCACATTTCTCAGCCATTTATCATCTTGAAGAAAATATTGCATTGACCAACTCTACCTCTTAGGTTGCTCAACTCATCCCCAGTAGTAGTGAACCTCGCTGAAGTAGAGCAGGCCATATGTCAGAGGACCGGAGGCATGGCGCCAGGTCCTGATGGGAGCCCTATTGATCTCAGAAGCAATGTTACGCTTTGGGACCCCTAGATCACTAACATTTTTAATCATTCCTTAAATATGCACATTCCATGCTCATGGAAACTTTCCTCCATTGTGCTCATCTTTAAAAAAGGAAACTGTATGTTGATGAAGTGTTATAAGCCTATTTCCTTGTTAGATAGTTCAGTAAAGATTACTGGCAGGGTGTTATACAATCGCTTAGTTGAGTGGGCACAAGAACGAGGTATATTATCTCCCTTCCAGTTTGGATTCCGCCAAGGTTTGGGTGCGGTAGAGCCGTGCCTAAATTTGAGTCTCACTGTCAACAAATACATCAATGCCAGGCACTGCCCTCTGTACCTAGCCTTTATGGACCTCTCTTCAGTTTTTGATTCCATCAACAGGACCAAGCTGTGGTTGAGGTTGCTGGATATGGGAGTCGACACATCCCTGGTGAATTTCTTGCATAATTTGCACTCTGACTCGACAGCCAAGGTGCGGGTGAGTTTGAACAGTGAAATGACCCCTGAAGTCTGTTTGAAGTGCGGAGTGTGCCAAGGCAGCATTTTGGCCCTGCTGCTTTTTATACTATATATTAATAGCCTGTGCCCACACTTGACATTAACCACTCTAACCCCGCCTAGAGTTGGTGGTACTCCGGTGCCAGCATTGCTCTATGCAGATGACCCTGTTCTGCTAGCCTGGACACCGAATGCCCTGCGGGCATTGGTGGACTGTTTTGTCATTTCATGGATAGTTTTGACTTGGTTACCAATTATGGCAAGTCCCAGATCATTGCCTGTGATCCAGGTAGAATTGCCACCCGCATGCTTGTTATCAAGGATCAGTCACTGCACGGCGTAAATAAATCTAGTTAAATGGGAGTTATTTTTAATACTTCAGGATCCTGGCAGCCCCAGCTGAACCGTTCATGGCTTGAGATGAGTAGGTCCGCTGGGACAATTTTCAACCTGCCATGCACAAGGGGAAAGGGAACCATTTGGCCACTGATGAAAGAATATAAAACACAGTGTGTCCCAGCTGCCCCATGTGGGGCGGGGGTTTGGGGATGCCACAAGAGTGCCCTTATCCAGTTAGAGAAAAATCATATATGCCGGAGGCTTTTACACTTGCCACCCACGGCCTCCTGTCATATTACGCACCTGGAGCTAAACCAGCGATACATAGCCAACAGGGTTCAGTTAGCCCCACTGTTATTGTGGGTCAGCGTGTGGGCTAATCAGCACGCTCAACTCTGTGGAGACTTCATTTTGGATTGTCTCAGTTTGGATAAATGGAGCACCATTCCCTGGTTAAATGACATCTCATGCTCATTTCAGGAGCTGGGGTTGGCTTCTCCTTTTTTTGCCCCCAAAGAGAATTAAAAAAGATAATAAATCATTGGTCAAGAGCCACTTTTGGGATAGACTCCTACTGCGAGGAGGAAGCTGTCATCTTTGCAGTAGGCATTAAAAAGGCCTTTGACAGTCTGGAATGGCGAATAGCTCTTAGGGTGATGCAGAGGTTTGGACTGGGGCTGGGCTTTGTGGAGTGAACGACTTTACTATATTCGGATTCCAGGGCTAGAGTCAAGATAGGGGGACTGACATCAGACAGCTACCGAGTGAGGAGGGGAACGTGGCAGGGGTGTCCCCTCTCTCTTCTTTTATATGCTCTGGCTATGGAGCCCCTAGTTGCTGGGGCCAGAACAGGGATCCCCTATCAAGGCTTAGAAGTACTTGGCTGGCCTCACCATATAGGGGCCGATTCCGATCTCGCTCTGTATGCCCTCAAAGAGCCGCTCGTAGGCTTACCTTCCGAACGACGCGTACTGGTAGGCGCCCCATCCGTGCCAGGAAGTACGATGCGCAAATGTGCACAAAATCCGAACGAGCCATACGCTCCGATCCCAGCTACAGCTCCCGTACGAGCCAGATCCGTAAACGCCGATTTGAGTCGCACGGAAGCAAATACACAGCAGTTTCCGGCAGGACAAGTACGATGCGCACTTCCTACGCGCCGAACGGGTGGCCACTTCCAGCACGTCACAGCATCCGGGAGAGCAGTATTAGAGGCACGATTCGCGCTACAACACGACCCACTGCTACGAGACGGACCAACTAGCAACGGGTACGAGACGGAGCAACAATCAGCGTGTACGAGACGAAGACAGCATGAATCCCATCGCGCAGGTCATCCAACTACTTTACATCTATAACCGGATCAGGAACCGACGCCTACGTCGGAGACGGTAAGTCAGACACCCACCACAGAAACAAATTACGCGTACCCACAATAATTCACACACACATAGGGATGTTGATATGCCGTACACTAGCAACAGCTCTACCATTGGGGCATGAATCAGATCACCACCAGTACCCCCTACCCATAGGGGGCTGGATGCCTAGCACTACCAGTACCCCCTACTCCCAGGATGCTGGATGACTATCACTACTACCATCCCCACTCATAGGGGACTGGATGCACATCACTACCAGTACCCCCACTCATAGGGGGCTGGATGCCTACCACTACCAGTACCCCCTACACATAGGGGGCTGGATGCCTATCACTGCTACCATCCCCACTCATAGGGGGCTGGATGCCTAGCACTACCAGTACCCCCTACTCAAAGGGGGCTGCATGCCTACCACTACCAGTACCCCCTACTCATAGGGGGCTGGATGCCTACCACTACCAGTACCCCCTACTCCCAGGATGCTGGATGACTATCACTGCTACCATCCCCACTCATAGGGGGCTGGATGCCTACCACTACCAGTACCCCCACTCATAGGGGGCTGGATGCCTACCACTACCAGTACCCCCTACACATAGGGGGCTGGATGCCTACCACTACCAGTACCCCCACTCATAGGGGGCTGGATGCCTACCACTACCAGTACCCCTACACATAGGGGGCTGGATGCCTATCACTGCTATCATCCCCATTCATAGGGGGCTGGATGCACATCACTACCAGTACCCCCACTCATAGGGGGCTGGATGCCTACCACTACCAGTACCCCCTACTAATAGGGGGCTGGATGCCTACCACTACCAGTACCCCCTATACATAGGGGGCTGGATGCCTATCACTGCTCCCATCCCCACTCATAGGGGGCTGGATGCCTAGCACTACCAGTACCCCCTAAACATAGGGGGCTGGATGCCTATCACTGCTCCCATCTCCACTCATAGGGGGCTGGATGCCTAGCACCACCAGTACCCCCTACTCATAGGGGGCTGGATGCCTACCACCACCAGTACCCCCTACTCCCAGGATGCTGGATGACTATCACTGCTACCATCCCCACTGATAGGGGGCTGGATGACTACCACCACCAGTACCCCCTACTCATAGGGGGCTGGATGCCTACCACTACCAGTACCCCCTACACATAGGGGGCTGGATGACTATCACTGCTCCCATCCCCACTCATAGGGGGCTGGATGCCTAGCACTACCAGTACCCCCTACTCATAAGGGGCTGGATGACTACCACTATCAGTACCCCCTACTCCCAGGATGCTGGATGACTATCACTGCTACCATCCCCACTCATAGGGGGCTGGATGCACATCACTACCAGTACCCCCACTCATAGGGGGCTGGATGCCTACCACTACCAGTACCCCCTACTCATAGGGGGCTGGATGCCTAGCACTACCAGTACCCCCTACTCATAGGGGGCTGGATGCCTACCACTACCAGTACCCCCTACTCCCAGGATGCTGGATGACTATCACTGCTACCATCCCCACTCATAGGGGGCTGGATGCCTATCACTGCTACCATCCCCACTCATAGGGGGCTGGATGCCTACCACTACCACCAGTGCCCAGCCCATAGGGGCTGGATGCCAACCTGGACTAGCAGTAGCCACACACAGGATGGGGTATGCATAACACTACCAGCATCCACACACATAGGGTGAGTGTGTATGCAAAACACACCACCCCTACCATCATGGCAATAGTGGTTTGCCCGTGTCAAATGCCTACAACAGTGAATCTGACAGTGAACAGACAATGTACCTCCCATCACATGTGTGACCAAAACCTGAGTGTTTGTTTCACTATTCAAGCATTACATGATCACTGTGGTAATGGGGTCTGGACCCCCACTCACCACAGTGACCAAAAGGCCAGTGTGGGGTGGGAAACCACTGCAGTCTATGCTCACTGTGGCAATGGGTTCTAAACCCCCCATCAGTACAGTGACCAAAATGCAAGTGTGGGGTTCAAAACTACACCAGTCCATGATCATTGTGGAAATGGGGTCTAAACCCCCACTCACCACAATGAGCAAAATGTGAATGTGGGGCTTAAAAGTACAGCACATTTTGCACATTGTGGTAATGGGGTCTAAACCCACACACACCACAGTGAGCTAAAGGTGAGTGTTGTCATGAAAGAAGTTGCAAATGCCAAACAGCATGTATGATTCCTGGTCCCAAAACCACAAGCACGTGTGAGGCAAAGTAGTCGTTGTGTCCCATACAGACACAGATGTGGTGAGCCAAAGATTGCTGTGCAACTAAAACACCCTCTGCCATGTGCAGACAAGCATCGCCCATGGTGGCTGAGAATGCCTCCAGTGTCCAATTGGACAATGACAGAAGTGGCCATCATAATGCAAACATACATACCTGAACAAACACATACACAAACTGAGCATTGCGTGGATGCTGCAGCTGTTAGGTCACAAAGTCCCAGACCATGGCAGCTATGGGACATACCAAACATGATGAATGTGCACACTGATGAGGCAAGAGTCCCAGGGACAGTAGGGAAGAATCTCCAACCAACATCCACCCAATGGCCCACAAAACACATACCAATGCAGTGCTGCAGATGCACAGAAACAGCCAGCCAGACTCACACTGCATATCAAACACAACGTGTGTGTGTGTTTCAGTGTCCCCAGGCTACTACACAACACATGAGGGGAGCAGAACTGCAATCACACAGATGTGTACACAGTGACAAACTAAGGAAACTCATTGATTCGGCACACCTTTGTGGTCAATCACACATTGTAAGATGAGTGGGATCCCAAAAGATCAATGTGACACAAGCTGGGCGGAACATCATCCAACACAGAAAGAGACACAACCACCACAGCACTACCCTCAGGGACCCCACAATGTGGTGACACTAGCATGCACAGTAATTCCCCTGTGATGACAAATATAGATGTTGCACATACTGTGAAGCACAGTCACCTGTGCACACTGGGTCATGATTCCTGACCAACAAACTGCCATCACACAAACAGAAACCACAGGGCATGGCCTGTAATGCAAGGCCCAAATGGAGGTAGGGGCCTAGCTACAACACAACTCACATTTGGCCACTCCAAACACCACACACCTGGATCTGCACCAATGTGCATCAGTGAAACCCACATGGACTGGTGGCACTGCACATGCACCCATGACAATCCCAGGGGTGGGGGTAGGGATCTAAGGTACCCATCATTCATCACACATGCCCAGTCAACGACCCTCGTGAATGTCTGACACACTGCACAGTATGCGGGACATTGCCATGAGCTGAAATGTACTAGAATCATTGGGATCCCTGCCACAGTCACACACCAATTAAGAACCCAAGGAGACCCATATTGAACACATGCTGACACCTTCCAGCATTGCACCACTGTACCTGAGGAGTGGGAGCAGTCACACACACATACACGTGTCACAATCACTGAAAGATACCACATAGACATAACAATATGATGGCTGAAACACAAAATGGCCTTGGGGAATCCTGAATGTGTCCCACGTGCGTTTGCCCACATCCCAGGACCTCACAACAAACACACCTAGGGATGACACCCTAATGACCACTAGTTAGCCATGTACCAACAGCCAAGAAAACCCTGTCCCAAGCTGTGAGATGAACACAGGACAACTCAGCAAGCACCACAAACTGGAACATCTGTAGGGAATACAGCCTGTGTACTAAAAAGGAATGGAAGGAAACACACACAGGCATGCTCACAGAACACACACCATGGGCTCAGGCAATGTCACGGAATAACACACTGCTATGAGGTGACTCCACTCCTGTGGAAGGTCATCTGTGCCAAACGTTGTCTATGCAGGGCTCTATCATGTCACCATAAAACTTGGTCACTGAGCCAACATTTACAACACAATGAAGGCTCTGGTCACATCAGCCTGTGTATGGGGGTGTCCCTCAAGTCATCTGCACATACTGAATACACATGTTTAGCAAGTTGCACTGATGACACAGTAGACTTCCACATCATTGATGCGCAAACCTGCATGTCCAGTGGAGATGGGACCACAGTCAGAGAGATAGACAAATTTAGCAATGTTGAGCCCAACAGATGTGCATGACTGCAAGCCACAAATGTCATCTGGCAAATGAAAGAAGAAAATCCCTGTGCCAAATTTGGTAATCATGACACACTCAGATTGCTGCTAAGTATGACATGGATACAGACCCCAATTGGACACATATCCCATGGGCCACATGGAGTCCATCACACCAACACTTCACTTTCCTGATCTCAACAACAGTATTACAATAGCAAATGCATGATAATACTCAACAACATCATGTACATCAAAAGCAAAACCACTAGATAACAATAGAGGCTTTATTCAGCATTTGGAACTTTTAAACTGGGAAGTCCAAAGTAAACAAAGGCCAATGACCAGTCCATTCACATAGTCCAAACAGGGTGAAATGTGACAAATGTCACACATTGCTTGCCTGCACTGCCACCGACAGGGGACATCCCCCCTTGGAGGGGCATACATATGGGCCGGCCAGGCACTGCAGGGACAGATCAGGGGATAGCAGAATGAGGCAGGGGAGGGGTGGTGGGTGCAGGAGTGTCACTGGCAACTGCAGTGGAGGTGTCTGATACAGTGGGCGCCATCACCACTGCAGGGCTCAAGCCAGATGTGGTGGGTGATGGCACCAATGCAGTGGGCAGGTCAGATGTAGTGGACGGGTTCTCCACTGCAGTGCCCAAGTCAGACGGGGTGGATGTGGACTCCACTGCAGTGCCAATCTCCGAAGGAGTGGAATGGGGTGCAGATGAGGTGGCCAGGATAGAGGGGGGGGCACGGTCTCCACACCAGTGGCAGGAACAGGCTGAGTGTGTGGGGTGGGGGTGGAAGTGCATGTGCCA
Organism: Calotriton arnoldi; assembly: GCA_963921515.1. Classification (NCBI taxonomy): domain Eukaryota; kingdom Metazoa; phylum Chordata; class Amphibia; order Caudata; family Salamandridae; genus Calotriton; species Calotriton arnoldi. Next base: position 247,939 of record CAWUFW010006600.1, on the reverse strand, counting down.
GGGGGGAGGGCCTGATCATTTTGGGGATGTGGTATCGGTGTGTGTGGGAACCTGGGGCAGGGTGTGGTGGGGGAACCTGTGGAGTGGTGGCCTGGGGTCTGGAGGATGGAGACTGTGTGGTTGAACTGTGTGATTTTGGTGGGGTCTTGCTCTTCCTGGTCCGGGGGGATTTGCGTATGGGGGCCTCAGTGTTACTGCACCTGGGGGAGTGTGTCCGTGTGGCAGGGGAACTCCCCTCTGTGCGTGGTGACTTCCTCTTCCCCTTGTGAGTAGGATCAGATGGATCTGTGGGGAAGAGGCCAAGGTCACAGAGGAAGAGCTTCTGGGAAGGGGGGGTTGCAGGTGAGGCAAGGGAAGGGGTTTTGGAGGGAGAGGCATCTGAGGACTGCGGAGTGCTCATGGATGCCTGTGTGTGTGTCTGGGCCCCATCCCCTGTGTGTGTGGTATCAGTCCCCTGCGTGCGTGTGCGTTGGGATTTGGGCTTGCGTGGCCGTGTGCTGCTCGTGTCTGTGGTGGTGCTTGCCTGTGCCGGTGTGTGTGTGTGTTGGACAGGTAGGGTAGTGGGGATTGTGGATGGGGCAGAGGTAGGAGGGGTGAGGGACTGTTGGAGGAGGGACACTGCTGCTGTCAGTGAGGAGGCCATAGACTGATTGGTCCTCTGTAGGGCAGACATGTTAGATGAGATGCCCTCCATGAAGGACACCAGTTGTGTCAACAGACTGGTGTGAGCATTGAGGACACTCAGCACCGATGTCTGCCCTACATGGAGCCGCTTAAGCAAGTCCACAGACTCCACACTCAGGGCAGCAGGGGATACAGGGGCAGGGGGTGCGGTGCCTGGCACAAAGGAGACATGGGCCCCAACACGGGACCCTCCACGGACTGCAGGGATGGGAGCATATGGGAGGGTGGTGATGGTGGTGGTGGTGGTGGGGACAGACTTGCTAGCTGGTGTCTGGTGGCTGCTGACACCCGCCTCCACAAGGTAGTCATCATCCGAGCTGCTGTGTTCCTCAGCTGAGGTGGATGGCGCTGAGGTCTCCTCGGTGTGGCTCCCCTCACCCTCTGTGCCACTGGGTTCCTCCGACTCCCTGGCAGCTGTCCCAGTCTGGCTCTGCGGCTCCTCCTGGTCCATGGAGCTGTCTCCTCCTGTGGCCGTAGATGTATCTGCAAACAATAATGAAAAACAGATCAACATCAGTCACCTGTATTGACCTGACACACCACAGTAAGTACAGCACATTACAGATCAAGCCTTGGCATCAGTTGCTAAACATTGCAAAAAGTGCTGACACATATTTGAACCAGCCACTTGTCGGCCTGCCACTCAACCATGCCCCTCATATCCCTCACATCCATGGAGCCATCTATGTGGTGCATGTAGGATGTAAACAATCATGTGTGCACACATGCACCACATAGACCGTTGTCCAACTTCCAAGAGTTAAGATTGAAATGTGTCACTACACACATATCCCTTCTCCTGCCAGTTACTCAGTACATGTGTCAGGGAAAGGGATGGGCAGAGTCATTGCCGAGATAATTGTTTGTCACTCATCACCAGACACCATGATGGTGTCATGTCTTGATAGGCAATGTAAAAATGGGGTGCATGCATGACATCTCACAATACTGCAGGATACACTTTTGCAAGTCGTATGCCATGGCACAGCCATGTCTGGCAAATCAGTCATCACTGGCTCCTGTCACAGGGGCAGTGCATACCAAAAACAGCACTCTGCACTGTGCCACCATCATGGATGTTTTGGGATTGCAACCCCGGTAGCTGTCAAGTGCACATGTACCCCCCTGCTACCCACATCATTAGGACTCTGATGCACCCACGTCATTCACATGTGACATCTGAGTAAGTGCAAACACAACTCTGTACACATGTACACATCACAGGCTGATGAGAACGATAATGAGCTGCTTGCACTTGAATGTTGATATGACCATTGGGCACACTCAAGTCATGATACACCCATGTTTTACCCCATGTGCAGACTCAACAGCCACATCTCAGATGGCTGCACACCCCAAACTGTGTCACACTCCAGTAGTCCGAAAAGCTAGGCCAGTACACAATGACACAGAGGCAGTCACCTGACTGCACATTACACAATGTCCAACATGTTGGATGCCACACAGGAGTAGGAGAGCAGAATGCTAATTATAGCCGGAGAGGGTATACCTGTCCTGGTCCCTGTGCAACATGGGATTACCCTGAACACTAGGCAGGTGGCTATGCATGTGTGACACACATGATGTACATTCTTCTGTGGACCCAACATTGGTCTCACCTGCTGCGTGGGTGTGTTGTAAATACCCCAGACACATGTGGTGAGTCAGATCAGCAGTTGGACACATATAAATGGACCACACACAGTACATGTCAGATTTCGGCAAATGTGCAACCAATTGACCCAGTCATGAAGCCCACAGCAAAGTCCCTGTAGCAGATGCTGTCCCCAACTTTAACCTAAGTCAACAGCAAGGACACAGAACCCAAGGGACAGAAGTCACAGACTGAAAGGGCCACACCTGTGTATCAGATGAGGATGGGGCATAACACAATTGAGGAACATGACTCTTGTTGTAGCAGACAGACGCACTGTGGGAGTGTAACCAACCTAAAGGAGTGCAAACAGCATGTGAGACAAAGGACACAGAAAAGGCTAGCACTTACCCCCTCCTTGCTGCTGTCCGGCCTTCAATTGCCCATCCAGGTCAGGGAAGACCACCGCCAGTATCCGGAGCATGTGGGGTGTCAGGTGGCGTCGTCCACCCCTCCTGCGAGGAGGCGACAGCTTCAGCTGGACCCTTGCGATCCGCCGGGTCCAGCCACGAAGATCCTGCCACCTCTTCTGGCAGTTGCGGATGCGGCGCCTGTAGATCCCCACAGATCGTACTGCCCGGGCGATGGTCAGCCAGATCTCCTGCTTCTCATGGGCATCAACCTGTGAGGATGACAAAGTCAGAAGAGCATCACTACACATGCAACATATTTGTGCATCACACAGTTGCAAATACATGTCTCAATCACAGGGGCACAAGATGTACACAGGTAGTGCAACCATGGTAATGGACAGTTTTCCAGCAGTTACAACATGCAAACATTGCCTGGGAATGACAAACTACTCAATTTACACTCTGTCAGCACAGTACCTGTTCAGTACATGTAACTACACACTTTGGGGGTGACAGCTACTCAGTGAGCATGCTAGCCACTGGTGTACACAATGCTAGTACTGCTAGTCAGACAACATGCACAATGAGAAAGGATGTGGTTTGCACACTCACCTGCTCCCCTGGTTTCCCATACAGCTTGCTGTACTGTGGAAGGAGGCTGTCCAGCAGGGCCTGGTTCTCCTCCTCTGTGAAGGCTGGGGCCCTCTCCACAGTACGTGCCATTCTTGAAGCCAGAGGATGCAGAGACAGCAGCAGTGGTAGCAGAGATGTCAATCTGGAGCATGTAGTGCAGGCAAGTGAGCTCTCAGGGCCACACACAGCCTTATATCTGTGCTGCAGAGTCAGAATCTGTCCCATGCGTACAATGCAATAGGTCCGACACATTTGCATCTAATGAATCTGGCCAATCCATGGAATTGCACAAGTCGTACACGCCTTCCGCATCGTTTGAAATTTCAACTTCAGAACACCATTGAAATTGCAACATTGTTGTGGTGAGCCAACTGAATTTTCGGCTCATGATTCGTACAAGTTTCGAATCCGCGTCCGTCTCTATGACAGGCCATAGCCAATACGTGCACAGGGCTCGGTACCTGACTGTACAACGCGTATTTTGAATAACAACACGCACCCGTCTCCATGATAGTCCATAGCCAAAGCGTATGCACGGCTCGGTCCCCGGGTGTACAACGCGTATTTAGAATAACAACACGCACCCGTCTCCATGATAGTCTATAGCCAAAGCATATGCACGGCTCGGTCCCCGGGTGTACAACGCGTATTTAGAATAACAACACGCACCCGTCTCCATGATAGTCCATAGCCAAAGCATATGCACGGCTCGGTCCCCGGGTGTACAACGCGTATTTAGAATAACAACACGCACCCGTCTCCATGATAGTCCATAGCCAAAGCGTATGCACGGCTCGGTCCCCGGGTGTACAACACGTATTTAGAATAACAACACGCACCAGTCTCCATGATAGTCCATAGCCAAAGCGTATGCACGTCTCGGTCCCCGGGTGTGCAATGCGTATTTTGATTAACAACACGCACCCGTCTCCATGATAGTCCATAGCCAAAGCGTATGCACGGCTCGGTCCCTGGGTGTACGATGCGTATTTTGAAAACTCACCCGCGTCTCTCCCCATTACAATCTATGGGCCAGGCATGCGCACGGATCGGTCTCGTACTGTACGACGCGTCTGTCCTGAAGTCACCCGCGTCTGCCACTGTTGGTGTCACTGGATAACGGATGCCACCCACTGTTACTTGCCAGGGACTCAGGTGCACACCTGCAACACCACAGCCTGTGACACAGTGTATCCAAAGGCATGTAAGGCTGCATTACCTGTGTGTGTATGGGGGTCTACATATGATTTATTGTGTAGCACTTTGTGGCAGCCACTCCCAGACTGTGCAAGGGTTCATGGGGACAGCTTCCTTTGTGTGTTCGTGCACATTACCACTGTAATAGACAACTGTACAGTTCAGAGCTTGAGGCATGTACACAGTTCCAGGGGGACTTTGTGTATGACATGTTACATGCACCCTGACTCTTAGGTGGGATGGTATGTGTGTCACAGGGTGTGCCAGTGCCACAATTGTGATGTACATCCACAGTCTGTGTGCATATTGTGTTTCTGATGTCTCAGATTCCATGTGCCCAATGGTAAACAGTCTCCACATCCATGTGGTTTGTGCATGCACAATGATGTTGTGTCTGTGTGTCACAGATGTCCATGTAAGTCCTGCAGAGACATCAGGGGCCACTTCCTGTGGGAGTCATGGGCGTGTAGTGGCGTGTACATGATACACCACATCATGCCAGTGTCCGTGTGGCAATACAAGGTCCCTGAGTATCTGCCTGTCAAGGAGCTGTGATGCAGGGAAGACATCTGTCCTCACTTGTCACTGTGGTGTGTGTTTGGTATGTGACATCAGTATAGATGTACTGTGACACAGCCCATTGAGTTGACACAGCACAACATGGAACTTGTTGTGTACACATGATGAGATGAGATGTGAGATGATGGGCATGTAGGTGACATATGTGTCCATACACAACAGCACACACATAAAGCACTTGTGTCTTTTTATGATGTCTCATGTGAAATTTAGCATGGTCAGTGCCACATAGGTAGGGGAACTTACTATCTTCCTTTGCTCACCTATGTACTGCAGGAGACCAGCTGTCCATAGACCATTCCCTGACCTTGCTACCATGGTTGAACGTGACTGCATCCGACGGTACCGCTTCACCAGGCCACTGATTGAGGATTTGGCGGAGCAGTTGGCCCCACATTTGCAACCTGGCCGGCCATACCCTACAGCGCTGACCCCCAAGGTGAAGGTGATGGCTGCCCTACACTTCTTTGCCACCGGTACCTTTCAATACACTGTGGCGTCTGCTGGTGGGATGTCACAGACTATGTTCAGCCGTGTGCTGTGCGATGTGTTGGAGGCAATGTTAACTTTCCTGGACCTCTACATCCATGTCCCTAACACACAACAACTCACTGACATCAAGAGTGACTTCTATGCACTGGGGAGGATGCCACATGTCATCGGCTCCATTGATGGGACACATGTGGCTTTGGTACCACCACATGAACATGAGCTGCCATACCGGAACCGGAAACATTTCCATTCAATTAATGCTCTGGTGGTATGTCTGGCGGACATGTCTATTTCACATGTGTGTGCACGATTTCCCGGTTCTGCGCACGATGTGTACATCATGAGGATTAGTCGCATCCTGAGGATGATGGCACAGATGCAGAACCAGCGTGCTTGGCTTGTCGGTGTGTACTGCCTGTTTGACATTGTGTGTGTTTGGCAATGTTTTTTTCCACGCTCTTTTCAAACTCAGCTAATATGCAATTGTCTGTATGTAGGTGACTCCGGATACCCCAACATGCCGTGGTTGCTGACACCCCTCAGGAACCCTGTGACACCATCAGAGATGCGCTACAATGAGGCACATGGTCGGACCAGGAGAGTGATCGAGCGGACCTTTGGTCTCCTGAAGAGCCGCTTCCGCTGCCTGGACAAGACAGGAGGGGCCCTCCCATATGCACCTGCTAAGGTGTGCAAAATCATCATAGTCTGCTGCATGCTACACAACCTGGCAGTGAGGAAGGAGTTGCCTCTCATCCCGGATGACGATGACCAACATCCGCCACCTGTGGAGGATCCTGGCCTGGGCCACGATGCCAGTGATGATGATGATGAGGGTGATGTCTGCACACAGCTCATCAACAACTTTTTCGCCTGAATGTGAGTATACAGGGATGTTTTGTCAATGTTATGTTATGTTATCTGAGTTTATATAGCACACAGCTGCCCCAGTAAAGAGGCGTCCCGGCGCTGCCAGCGTCAGAAGGAACAGGGCTAAGAACAGAACAGGTAGGCGTAAGGAATATGCAGAAGGACAAGAAGGACTAAGCAGAGGGAAAGAGGAAAGTTTTGATTGCTTTCCTAAAGTCCAGCATGCGATCCAGGCTGCGGGTCTGAGGAGGCAAAGAATTCCATAGCTTGGCAGCCAAGTAACGGAAGGATCGACCCCCGGCCCGAAGGCGCTTCACACGGGGGACAATTACCAAATGCTGCCCCAGGGAGCGCAGCTGGCGAGTGGGGGCGTACGGGGCTAGTAAGTTAGCCAGGAGGCTGGGCGAAGCAAGTTTCAAGATCTTAAAAGATAAGCAGAGAGCCTTAAATTGGATCTGTTTGGCCACTGGAAGCCAGTGTAACCTCCGGATGGCACCAGTAGAGGGACAGTTACGTGGGAGCCTTAACAGGGCTCTGGCGGCAGCGTTTTGAACACGTTGCAGTCGCATTACCTCAGACTGATTAGCCCCCAAAAGGAGCGAACTAGCATAGTCTAATCTGGATAGAATGGCTGATTGAACAATCAGCTGGCGCGTAGATGGATCAAAGAACCTCAACAGAGGCCTAAGTCCCCGCAGGAGGCCAAAGCAAGTACCCGCAACTTTTTGGGTATGCTCTTGAAAGCTAAGGGTAGAATCCATCCATACCCCCAGGTTCTTGACCACCAACTTAGGGGTGGGGGTACAACCAATTACGTTAGGCCACCATTGCTCACTCCAGAGGCTCCTGTCCTTCCCCACCAACAGTAACTCTGTTTTAGTAGCGTTCAACTGGAGACAGTTTAAGGTCATCCACTCTGCAACGGCGGCCAGGCCGCTCCTAAACCTAGAAGCATCCTGAGTGGAACCATCGGAAAGGGCCACCACCAGCTGTGTATCATCTGCATACGAGCCCATCAATGTATTGTGTTTGCCTGATATGTGTTGGTGGTGCTCAGTTGCTGTGTGAGTGTGGCTGTGTGCTACTTGACTGGATGCGTGCAGTGATGTGTCCTTTCAGGTAGTCTGTACTCCTCAACAGTGTTGACTTGATTACGTGGTTTTGTGTGGGTATCTTGTGACATGTTTTGGGCACGTGAATTGCTGTTCTATCGTGTTCTTCTGTCCTTCACAGGGTACTTTGGCAGTTTGGTCGACTCTGACCCCCGACTCCCAGAATCCAGTTCCAGGGTGGAAGTAGTCATCTACCAACAAGTTATGTGCCACATACCCCTGGACTTTAATTATTCCACACTTGGTGACTGTGTGGCCACTGTCACGTGGGATTAGCTTGCATCTGTGGTGGCATCAACATGTTTCAGATGTGTAATAAACCTGTGCTTCACTTTGGGATGTGCGTTGTCGGTCTCCACACATCCAACATTCATTTGCATGCTGTACCTGTGGGCATCTTGCCACAGACTCAAGAAGGGTGTTGTGTATATGCATCTCACTGCATTGTCTGTTCACATAAGTTAGGACGATGAGTTAGATGGGCATGGTAAGTATGTGTTGTGTTGACGTAGTGGGGTGTCTACCTCATATGTGTCACATCACCATGACTCACATGACTGTGTTTACATCGCTGTAGTAGTTCACATGCACAGACATCTTTTCACAGGTCATCCTCTCAATAACACAAACCAAGTTTCAGTCACAACAGAGGCATGTATTGTGTTATAGTGAATTTATTTACATGCATGTGTTTGTAAGTTATACGTAGGTGAAAGTGCTGTACAGTGTAATAGGAATCCAAAGCTCATAGTGCAGTTGGTAGTGTTGATTGTTGAAATTTATAGAGTAAAGTCCACAGTCCTTTGGAACATTGGTCCAACTTAGACCCTCCATCACATGTGTGGGAGTTTAGCGACAGTCAACAAGGTGAACGCTTTGCACACATTGGATGATGTCTAGAACAGGTAGTCACGTCCTGGTGGGTATGCATGGCCATCTGCCTCTTACTTGTCCTTCTTCGGATGACCCCTCTTCTTCTTCTTAGGGGGACCCTCAAGTTCAGGCTGCTGCGGTGCAGAGGACTCTCCGCCAGAGTCCACCTCCCTCCCTGTGGCAGTTGCTGATGTAGTGGCAACTGATGTAGTGGGCACACAGGGAGGTGTGGTCATGTAGTTGGCTATCTGGCAGAGGCATGCCAGTATGTCCCTATGCACGGCCGTGAGTTCATCAATTGTGTTCATTTTGGACTCCATCCGGGTCATGTGGGAGTCCATTCTGGCAGGATGTGCAGCCTGCTGCTGTTGCATGTCCCTGAGGATCCCCACAACCTGGCCAAATCCTCTGGTGCTTTCCTGTTACGCATCGATGATGCGTCCCAACTGCGGATCTTCCTGCAGTCCAGCCCCATCTGCAGGCCGTGGCCTCACCCTGACCACCCTCACACCACCCCTGCCCACACGGGCAGGACCTGCCCTCGCAGGCACAGGCAACACTGGGCCCCTGTCTGTGTAGGCACTGGTGTTGTCCGTCAGCTCCTGGGTGCCCTGTGTACCTGTGCCGTCTTTGTCCTGTTGCCTTGGTCTGGCTGTGTTGGCAGGGGTGATTGAGGTGTTTGCAGGTGGTCCAGGAGTGGTGGCAGGGTGTGCTGATGTTGCAGCTGCTGGGGCTGGGAGCGGGGCCACACCGGAGGTGCCAGGTTGTTCATCCTCGTCCGAAGAGGACATAGAGGCATCCACACCGGGGAGGTCAGGGTCATCCAGAGTCTGGGGCTGGGATTCGTCTTATGTTCTTGCTGGGTCCCCAGCATCCCCTGTGGGTGTAAGAGACACACAATGTATGTAATGTTTCTGAACACATCAACGGTTCGCACACATCAGTTGCCACTGCACATCATGATGAGTGTATTTACATTGCATTGTCCTACATTGTCAGTGACGGGTGTCTATTTTGGTTTAGCACAATGTCATTTGATGCTTGAGCATTTTGAGGGGCACGTAGGGCTGTGTGCATGAACATCTCATTTCATGATTGTTTGACTGTACATAGGCATTGCTACTCATGTGCCCTCATGTGCCTGACACAGGTGTGTCCCTCCTCTCAACATTCATACTTTAACAATGACATACATGCACTTCCACTTGCAATGTGGAGCACGTTTGGAGGTTGTGTGCTGGCATTTGTGCTTGTATTTGTGAATAACATTGTTGTGTCTGAACAACATGGTCACAGTACGGTATGGCTGCATTTACGGTGAAGATACTATTTTGTGGTGTGTGTCCCTAGTTCACATCTCATTTCACACATTGGATGGTGTTATCTGTAGCTGATGATGTTGGGGCAGAGTTCTGTGCGTGATGATGTCATTTATGTGGTCAATGTCTTCCATGGTAAGGAGTATTCACAACGGCAGATCGCAGACTATCCCATGCTCATGAGAGGGGGCCAGAGGTTTGTGTATTTGACTTATGCTGCTGTGAGTTGTATGCCTACTCCTGCCCAGGCCAGGTTGCTCCTTGTGTTGCAAGTGTCAATGGCAGTGAGGGGATTGTTGTGTGAGGGATGCAATCAACGCTGCACGATGTAGGAGTGGAATGCAGATCACCACAGTGCCTTGTGTAAATGACACCATGCTACGGTGTCAGCTATGTTGCTGTGGCCATTCCATTCACTATCATGTGTCACCTGTGAATGGTGTATATGTGGTTTGGGGTGTGGCTTTTGGTATGTGCTATGCCTACTCCTCCCCAATTGTCATAGAGGGCACACACCTTCCCAACCAGGCCAGGGGGCACCCCTGCCACACTGCAGGACCAGGCAGTGAGAGGATACATACAGTTGCGATGGCTGTCAGTGTGAAGGGGTTTGAGGGGGCAAGTGCATTGGTGTGACTTGCAGCCAATTCATACATCTGGACAATGTGTCAGGCATCTCGCATGGGCATTTACTTTTTGTGTGAGTGGTCCCAAGGGGTGCATTTGTTCCTGCTGTGCAGGTGTGTGTATTTGCGGAATTGCTGGTATTTGGTGTACTTGCAGGCCCACCTTCTCCCACAGGGGCCTGCTAATCCCCCCTGTAGGATGCTTCCATTGCAGGGAGTCCAAGTTAAAGTTCTGGATGTCAGGCAGTGGTGTCCTGTTGTTTGTTGGAGCAAAAGTCCCAGCAGGGCCTTGTGCTCCCCACAGCAGACCCCAGCATCAGCCATCTGGGCAGGACTTTCCCACTCCCTGTGAGGTGAACATAGTTCAGGGTGGACTTGATGGACCATGTGTGAGGGGGTCTGGTGTCTGTGACTACAACTCCCATCATGCTTTTGGCTACACCCACCCTCCCAGCATCCCTGACCTTCCTTCCTGTGACTCAGCTTCCCTGTGAGGTGGTGAAACAGTGCTGGCAAGATGGCTGACAGTGGTGTCCTGGTATTTGTATGAGCAGTACTCCCAACAGGGCCTTGTGCTCCCCACAGCAGAGCCCAGCGTCAGCCATCTGGGCAGTACTTTCCCACTCCCTGTGAGGTGAACATAGTTCAGGGTGGACTTGATGGACCATGTGTGAGGGGGTCTGGTGTCTGTGACTACAACTCCCATCATGCTTTCGGCTACACCCACCCTCCCAGCATACCTGACCTTCCTTCCTGTGACTCAGCTTCCCTGTGAGGTGGTGTAACAGTGCTGGCAAGATGGCTGACAGTGGTGTCCTGGTGTTTGTATGAGCAGTACTCCCAACAGGGCCTTGTGCTCCCCACAGCAGAGCACAGCGTCAGCCATCTGGGCAGTACTTTCCCACTCCCTGTGAGGTGAACATAATTCAGGGTGGACTTGATGGACCATGTGTGAGGGAGTCTGGTGTCTGTGACTACAACTCCCATCATGCTTTTGGCTACACCCACCCTCCCAGCATCCCTGACCTTCCTTCCTGTGACTCAGCTTCCCTGTGAGGTGGTGTAACAGTGCTGGCAAGATGGCTGACAGTGGTGTCCTGGTGTTTGTATGAGCAGTACTCCCAACAGGGCCTTGTGCTCCCCACAGCAGAGCCCAGCATCAGCCATCTGGGCAGTACTTTCCCACTCCCTGTGAGGTGAACATAGTTCAGGGTGGACTTGATGGACCATGTGTGAGGGGGTCTGGTGTCTGTGACTACAACTCCCATCATGCTTTTGGCTACACCCACCCTCCCAGCATCCCTGACCTTCCTTCCTGTGACTCTGCTTCCCTGTGAGGTGGTGTAACAGTGCTGGCAAGATGGCTGACAGTGGTGTCCTGGTGTTTGTATGAGCAGTACTCCCAACAGGGCCTTGTGCTCCCCACAGCAGAGCCCAGCGTCAGCCATCTGGGCAGTACTTTCCCACTCCCTGTGAGGTGAACATAGTTCAGGGTTTACTTGATGGACCATGTGTGAGGGGGTCTGGTGTCTGTGACTACAACTCCCATCATGCTTTTGGCTACACCCACCCTCCCAGCATCCCTGACCTTCCTTCCTGTGACTCTGCTTCCCTGTGAGGTGCTGTAACAGTGCTGGCAAGATGGCTGACAGTGGTGTCCTGGTGTTTGTATGAGCAGTACTCCCAACAGGGCCTTGTGCTCCCCACAGCAGAGCTCAGCGTCAGCCATCTGGGCAGTATTTTCCCACTCCCTATGAGGTGAACATAGTTCAGGGTGGACTTGATGGACCATGTGTGAGGGGGTCTGGTGTCTGTGACTACAATCCCATCCTGCTTTTGGCTACACCCACCCTCCCAGCATCCCTGACCTTCCTTCCTGTGACTCTGCTTCCCTGTGAGGTGGTGTAACAGTGCTGACAAGTTGGCTGACAGTGTTTGTTTGTGTTTAGGGCCAATGCCTTGCTGTATTTGTTGTTAGGTTTTTACATGTTATGACCTAGTTCGATATTACTCTGAAATAGCAGCTGTTGCGTTTGTGTCACTGGCATACACATCACAGATTTACATTTTTCTGGATTACTTTGGATTTGCTGACGCTACTTGTTTCCAATGTCCCCTTGGCAGTGATGTGTGTGTGTTGCCACACAATATTGACTAGATTGGTTGTGTACTCACCATGCTCTGGTATTCCTGTTAATCCATGGATGCCCTCCGGTGGGAGTATGGCCCGCACTTTCTCCTCCCAGGACGTAAAGTATGTTGGTTTTGCAGGTGGGCCACTGCCAGTTTGCTGGCTCAAGGCATGGTCTCTGCCTATGAGCTTCTTGACCCTCCTGCGCACATCATAATACCTGTCATCCTTTGTGCGCATGCAAGGTGCTTGTGCGTTCACCTTGTCGATGATCCTCTCCCACATCTTTGTTTTCTGTGACATGGGGGTCTGTTGGACCAAGGTTCCAAATAAATGTGGCTCTACTCGGAGTATTTCATCAACCAGGACTACCAACTCACTATCTGTGAACTTTGGATTCTTCTTTGGGGGCATGGTGCTGGGTGGTTGTGGTGGTTGATGTGTGTGTGAGGGTGTAAGTGAGGGTGAGTGGGTGTCAGTTTCTCTTGCTTGTTGTGAGTGTGTTTAGGAAGTGGTAATGGTGTGGATGTTGTGTGGTGGGTGAGGTGTGGGTGTTGCTCAGGGTGCTGTGTAGTTGTCTCCTCAGCTGTCATGTGTTTGAAAATAGCAAAGGATCATGGGAGTGTATTTTGGCCTTTATGTAGGTGGAGTTGTGGGTGTGTCTTAGATCCATGTTTTTTTTTTTTATTTATTGGCTTTATCATTGCTTGTTTGGTCCTTTTTTGGTCTTTTTTCCTTAGGTTTTGGTGGGCGTGATGGAGACGTTCATTTGACCGGGACGGACGCTGCCAGTTGCTCTTGCGGGGTAATCCGTGTCTGTCACACTGACATTCTGCTGTGTTTCTTCGTTGGCGACCGAGTTGGACGCAAAGGAGTCTACTGTTTGGTAGTCACTGTTTTCTGTACGTCTCGGTCTTCCGGATTGTGCCCCGTGCCAGTCGGTCTCGTTTTACACGCATTGCATCGTATTACGCGGTTCGTACAGCGCGGGTCCATGTCGGTCGCGTCCATTCCGGATGCGTGTCGGTGGGTGCAGTTCCAGGTCCGTTTACTGGTGAATCACTGTTTCCCATACGGTTCGGTCGTGCTGCTTGTGTTCCGTACGAGTGTGTTGTAATTCACACGCATTGCATCGTACTGCGCGGGTCGTACGGCGCCGATACGTGTAGGTCGGTCTCCATTCCAGGTCTGTGTCGGTCGGTACGGTTTCCGACCCGGATCGGAATCGACCCCATAGCGTTATACGCTGATGATGTATTACTGTTCGTCCGGAATGTGAGAGAAGACTTTGACGGAGCAAGGGAACTACTTGCAACTCTTGGGAGGGTATCGGGCCTCCTGCTTAACAGGAGGAAATCTTGTCTATTCTCCACCAACGCAGGACGTGAGAGGCCTTTGGCTGTGGATGAAGTCATATGGGAAAGCAGGTGCCTCCCCTACTTGGGGGTTAACGTCTACCACGACCAGGCAGACATCTTAGAAGGTAACATAGGGAAAGCTATTAGGAGAGTGAAATTGAGCTTGGACTTCTGGGTGACCCTGCCCTTATCAGTGATGGGAAGAGTGGCCCTGTTGAAAATGGTGACCCTACCGCCACTTGCAATCCTTGGCAATCCTTGGTGACGTCATTTATCTGGGGAGCTGGGAGATGCAGAGTGGCACTAGCTACCCTCTCGAGACCAAATACAGCGGGGGTCTAGCACTCCCGCATTTTGAATACTACTATCTGGCCGCTCAGATACAATGGCTCAAGAAGTGGGTAGCTGGACAAGTGCGGAGAACAGATCATTTGTACACCGCAGTACCAAGCCTAAGTGTATTATCCGGCATGGTGCTGTGCCTGCCCACCCGGTGGGAGAGGACAATACTGAAATAAAAGTAATTTGTAAGTGCTGGGTTAGAAGCTTATAGAGGTCAAAAACTAGACATCCATACGCCCCAGACATTTCACTGGACATTTGCATGGAGTTGCTACACGGGGGAGAGTAGCGCGGAGACTAGCGACATTGGTAAAGGCAAGAGTGGCCACTGTCGGCATGTTAAATGAGGATGGGACCCTATTACCATTTGACAACTTCCAGGAACGATATGACATACCACAGGAAAATATCTTGCTACACAGAGCTCTAACATTGGCGATACCCAAGCATTAAAGAGGGGGACTTTCTGTACCGCCAACGTCAGATGGGTATCAATACGTAGTAACTGCCTCGGTGACATTCAAAGCAGTCACCTGCTTATACCGAAGCCTCCGGAATGAGGTGCTACCAGCACTCAATAGTCTACAACTGCGATGGGGGAAGATCTAGGGGTACCTATAGAAGAGAAAGCATGGTATTGCCTAGTTAAATGCACAACCAGGATCTCTAGAAATGGCAAGTTTCAATTAATACATTTTTTGGTAAACAGACATAATATTGATTTTTAATATCAACATACAATAATATCGAGTTTAGTATATCAATAATATTAAATATCGATGTGTATATCGATGTTAAAAATATCGATTTTTAGTGGATAAAATATCGAAGTTTGAAATATCGAATGTAAAAATATCGTTATGTTAAAATATCGTTATTGTAATATTTTAATATGTTTTATGTTTGTTTTTTGTGTAATAATAGTTAGGGGTCCATTAGGATGTCGGGCGGTGGCACCACCGCGGTGCTGGTGGTGCGGAAAAATGCATTTTTCCGCCCGCGAGCAGCGGTAGTCACGTCCGCCATATTAGAATGGCCAAACATAGACCATTTCCCGTCCGCTGCCGTGCGACGCGAACCGCCATCAAAGTGCGCCCGCAAGCGCGGCGGTGGGAGCCAATGGAGACACACCACCGTGCGGAATGATGTCCGCTCCGGTCCACAAATTAGGATGCTCCAAAAAACAAGTCGCACCGCAGCGGAGAAACCGGCCAATCCTACACGGCGGAAACTCGACAGCGGAGCGCGAAACCAGAGACCCGGTCCACAGCACCCGGACACGACCGCCATGGACCCAGCACTCCACGTTTTCCCGGTGCTGCACCTGATACATCACCAGCAAATCATGGCCTGTCGTGGACGCCACCGCAGGTACGCAATTACACAACCCCACACACAACCACAAAACACAAACCATGGACTGGCACAGGGTCCCTAACCACATCAGATACCCTGGTGGGGATAGGAACACATCCCCAAGTGCACACACACATGACCCACCTACCACCAATACACCCCTCCGCATCCAGGTCACACATCGACCGCGATCGTGCAGCAATGTCACGGCCACGTCACCGCAGCGGTGAAGACAAGGGAATACATGCGCACAATGCAGAAGGCCGGGCCAGCACCAGGCATGGGCAGGGCACAAAGACCACAGGGCCACTACTCCACCCTCACACACTAGCCCCCACTGAAGGGACATGCCATGTGCCACACCTGTGCCCCCCATGCACAACAACAAGCCAGGTGACACCACACCCTGCACCACACACAAAACAAATAGGGACACAGCCACAGCAGGAGTGGCTGCACAGGAACACACAGCACAGAAGCACAGGGCCAGGGCTACACACACACACCACAACAACACCACACCAATGGCAAGTAAACTCAGTACAAGCATCAAATGGACACATACAAGGAACAAACATCTCACTGGACACACAGCCTGCCAAGTCACACACACATACCCCACACTGACACACAGACACATACACACACCACATGCCACCAGCAATGGAGCACACAAAACAGGAAAACAAAAGTGAGGTGCACACAAATGGAAGGCCAAGGAGACAACCACCAAGCATGTGTACAGCACATGCAAGTCAAGGAACATAGAACAACAGCCCCAGCCCACCTAATCACACATTGCTTGCATAGTGATTGAAGTCAAACCACAGACAGCACAGTGCAACAACCCAAGGAAACAGCAAGGCAACACATGTAGAGGCACAAGGATGAAATGAAGGCCCTGAAGTCAAACTGTGAACAGCCACACATCTGTATACAAATACTTCACAGGAATACTCCAGCAGCACAACACACAGGGCCCATTGACACACTCCATGACTGTCAAACACTAGTAGGAATCCACACACATACCCCCTCACATCTGCAGTACACAACACCAGTGTCAAACAAACAGAAGTGTGGCAATAATGTCCAGGCAATACACAGACAAACAGTCACACTCCCTGGGGGTAGCCACAAACATCACATACACACAGGGATGCCAGAACCAATGTCTGCACAAAAACAACAGACAAACACATAAACCAACAGACCCACACACAGAACCACAACAAGAACAGACATGCCCTGTGCAGCAAAAATGTGGAAAGGCAATGGGAGCACAGACACAACAGGAGTGCACAACCCCATCAGTCAGGAACAATGCACACACAACATACCACAACACAGACAAGAAGTGTACCATCACAGATAAACACAGCCACTGCAAACAAACAACAGATGCACAGCCAAAAAAAGAACACATAGCAAACACAGCAGGACATAAGTGGATGCATACCAGCCAATGACAAGGCAACATACCCCCACAGCACTGCATGCACAACAAGCAGTGTCTGAACAACAAGCATACCAGCCACACACAGAAATGAGTGACACAACATGAACCCACACAACACCAATCAGCACAGCACAAAGACAACATCACACACAGGAAGTGAAGCAGTACCACAGCAAACACACATACATGATGAGCCTGGCCAGCATGCCTGCAATCCTCTGGACAGAATCCCATACTGAGCTGGCAGTGCACCACAACTTGACATGTGTACAACACAGCCAACATGAACAAACAATGACAACTGCATCACACCTCAAATCTAATACATTGCCCACACAAGTATCAGGGTCAGGAAAAACCGAAGTCCCTCACCCCTGCAAAAAATAGAGTAAGTGAGTAAAGAAATTGGCAAGGTTGAAGTGGCACACACAGCATGTGGCACAGTAAACCATATACACACAGCAAAATAACTTTATTCAGTAAGGACACTGACAAAACAGACAACAGGAGCAACTGTCTTTATTCACAAAATGCACAGATAGGCAACAAGAGTAGATACTAGCAAGGCACAAAATGCAGGGCATGTCCATGAGAAGCTGCACAGGCAGGGGCAAAACAGCAAGGCCAGTGGCCAGTCCAAGGTGCAGAGCATGTCCATGAGAAGCTGCACAGGCAGGGGCAAAACAGCAAGGCCAGTGGCCAGTCCAAGGTGCAGAGCATGTCCATGAGAAGCTGCACAGGCAGGGGCAAAACAGCAGTGAACAGCAAGGCCAGTGGGCAGGACAAAGTGCAGGGCATGTCCATGAGAAGCTGCACAGGCAGGGGCAAAACAGCAGTGAACAGCAAGGCCAGTGGGCAGGACAAAGTGCAGGGCATGTCCATGAGAAGCTGCACAGGCAGGGGGCACACAGCAGTGAACAGCAAGGCCAGTGGGCAGGACAAAGTGCAGGGCATGTCCATGAGAAGCTGCACAGGCAGGGGCAAAACAGCAGTGAACAGCAAGGCCAGTGGGCAGGACAAAGTGCAGGGCATGTCCATGAGAAGCTGCACAGGCAGGGGGCACACAGCAGTGAACGGCAAGGCCAGTGGGCAGGACAAAGTGCAGGGCATGTCCATGAGAAGCTGCACAGGCAGGGGGCACACAGCAGTGAACGGCAAGGCCAGTGGGCAGGACAAAGTGCAGGGCATGTCCATGAGAAGCTGCACAGGCAGGGGCAAAACAGCAGTGAACGGCAAGGCCAGTGGGCAGGACAAAGTGCAGGGCATGTCCATGAGAAGCTGCACAGGCAGGGGCAAAACAGCAGTGAACAGCAAGGCCAGTGGGCAGGACAAAGTGCAGGGCATGTCCATGAGAAGCTGCACAGGCAGGGGGCACACAGCAGTGAACAGCAAGGCCAGTGGGCAGGACAAAGTGCAGGGCATGTCCATGAGAAGCTGCACCTTCAGGGGCAAAACAGCAGTGAACAGCAAGGCCAGTGGGCAGGACAAAGTGCAGGGCATGTCCATGAGAAGCTGCACAGGCAGGGGCAAAACAGCAGTGAACAGCAAGGCCAGTGGGCAGGACAAAGTGCAGGGCATGTCCATGAGAAGCTGCACAGGCAGGGGGCACACATCAGTGAACAGCAAGGCCAGTGGGTAGGACAAAGTGCAGGGCATGTCGATGAGAAGCTGCACAGGCAGGGGCAAAACAGCAGTGAACAGCAAGGCCAGTGGGCAGGACAAAGTACAGGGCATGTCCATGAGAAGCTGCACAGGCAGGGGGCACACAGCAGTGAACGGCAAGGCCAGTGGGCAGCACAAAGTGCAGGGCATGTCCATGAGAAGCTGCACAGGCAGGGGGCACACAGCAGTGAACAGCAAGGAGAGTGGGCAGGACAAAGTGCAGGGCATGTCCATGAGAAGCGGGACAGGCAGGGGCAAAACAGCAAGGCCAGTGGCCAGTCCAAGGTGCAGAGCATGTCCATGAGAAGCTGCACAGGCAGGGGCAAAACAGCAAGGCCAGTAGCCAGTCCAAGGTGCAGAGCATGTCCATGAGAAGCTGCACAGGCAGGGGCAAAACAGCAAGGCCAGTGGCCAGTCCAAGGTGCAGAGCATGTCCATGAGAAGCTGCACAGGCAGGGGCAAAACAGCAAGGCCAGTGGCCAGTCCAAGGTGCAGAGCATGTCCATGAGAAGCTGCACAGGCAGGGGCAAAACAGCAGTGAACAGCAAGGCCAGTGGGCAGGACAAAGTGCAGGGAATGTCGATGAGAAGCTGCACAGGCAGGGGCAAAACAGCAATGAACAGCAAGGCCAGTGGGCAGGACAAAGTGCAGGGCATGTCCATGAGAAGCTGCACAGGCAGGGGGCACACAACAGTAAACAGCAAGGCCAGTGGGCAGGACAAAGTGCAGAGTGAGTCCATGAGAAGATGCACAGGGAATGTGTGCAACTGTACCCAAACCATGGTCAGCAACACTGTCTGGGGTGTCATGATGTGCAACACAGGCCATGCTGTGTGAGAGACAGGCGTGTGAGGTCTACCAACACTCAGACTTGGCTGTCAGTCGTACTGGGAGCTGGCTGTGTGTCGGGCCCAGTTGGAGCACTTGACTGGGGAGAGGGAGGCACATCTGAGGTATACCTATCAGTGTTTTGGCAAAACGGAGGGCTGCTTGGACCAGGTGGCATAGTGGCACGTGGAGGTGGAGTCATGCAGACATGAGACACAGTGTGGATGGGAGATTGTGGAGGGGTGCCTTTCCACTTCTTGGGCAGTCGCAATGGCTTCACTGTTTTGGGAACAATGGGAAGTGGCGTGGACACATCAGGCTCACTCAACACCAAGGCTGCAGCAGGTGCAGACGCTGGCCCTCCCTCTGGTGACGTGCTTGAACCTGCGCAACGCTTTGCATGGCCCTGGCTTTGCCCCTCCATCCCCTGCCTACCAGGTGGTCCCCCCACAGTGCCCTCCATTCCCTGCTTCACTGGGCTTGCTATGGGAGTCGAGGTAGTGGGTGAATCGGACTTGCAGCCCTTCTTATGCCTACCCTTGGCACTCACCACCTTCTCAGTGGGCATGGAAATTGTATGTTTGGTTTTGGGAGACGCTTTCGGGACAGGAGAGTCCTTGGCTGGGGATGTCCCTGAGGCACGTGACCCTGACGCCTGCTTCTTGGCTCTTTGTCCCCTGGTGTTGCCTGATGGGCTCTTGTCTGTGTGCACTGGGGTGGCTTTGGTCATCTGTGGGGATGGTGTCTGCGGCCTGGACCGCTTGGGCTTCTGCTGCTGCTGTGTGCTACGTGTGCCGTATCGTGACTTAGAG
Organism: Calotriton arnoldi; assembly: GCA_963921515.1. Taxonomy (NCBI): domain Eukaryota; kingdom Metazoa; phylum Chordata; class Amphibia; order Caudata; family Salamandridae; genus Calotriton; species Calotriton arnoldi. Next base: position 227,599 of record CAWUFW010006600.1, on the reverse strand, counting down.
GTCTGTGGAGCGTGGTCACTGTCGTCCGACGTGGCCACTGGCATGGGTGTGGACAAAGGGACTGTCGCTGGACTCCCAGATTGTGCCAGTTGAAGGGCTGATGTCACTGCAGTGGACAATGACTGGACAGTCCGGTGCAGCCCACCCACGTCTGAATGTATGCCCTCAATGAATGCAACCACCTGAGCCAATTTACTGTCGTGGTCCATGAATGCATTGAGGAGAGCTGTCTGGCCTACACACAGCTGGCGCAAAAGGTCCACAGACTCTGCACTGATGGCAGCAGGGGGACCGGGGCAGGGGCTGCGGTGCCGGGGGTGAAGGACACCCTTCCCCTCTTAGCGGTGCGAACACGGGCAGCACCAGAGGAAGTGGCTGGGAGGGTGGGCACTGCACGCTGTGTGGTGGAAGATGATGCAGAGTCCCCGTTCCCTGTGCCCGCCAACATGTCTGCATCACCGCTGGCATCAGATGACGTAGTACTTTGCGTCTCGGGCTGTGATTCCTCCAGCAGACTCCTGTCCCCCTCCGAGGCGCTGGTCACATCAGTCTCACAGGGCTCCTCTGCAGCTGTTGTGCTGGTTTCCCCACCACTGGTGTCCGTCCCATGTTCCTCCGTGACCACGGGAGATGCTGCATGAGAGAGAGAGATGTAGGGTCAGTGCAGTGGCAGCAACATAACAAACATATGCATTACAGACAACCATTAAGATGTCTAGATCTACATGTTGCAACCCACCCTGTGCAATTACATCGCTCAAACCCACCTCTGTCATCACAACAGTGCGTGTGCACTATCAAACCGGGACAAAGTGAGCAATGTGATGACCACACAGCACAACATCCTGCATGTGGCTCCATTACAACTGCAACACAGATAGCTCATACCTGTCTCACACCACCCACAATGCCATTTAAATGCCCCATACCCGTTTCCCAGTGTTAAGTACAGGTAGGACACATGCATGACATCTGCACCCAGCACCGGCACAAGCTGACACTCACATGCCACTGCAACACACTACCAACATCACATTGCCCAGCGCTGGCACATGCTGTGCACACATGCAGCCACACACAGCCATAGTCACCCTTCCCAGTACACTCACCCCTAATTGCCTGCCGATGCTCCTTCAATCGTGCATCCAGCTCAGGGTGAGTCACGGCCAAGATGCGGCACATTAGTGGTGTCATGCTGCGCCGTGCCATCCGGCCAGTGCGAGGGATCCGCCCCAGTGTCATCTCCGCAACGTTCTTTGCCAGCCGTGAGATGTCGTCCCACCTCTTGTGGCAGTGGGTGCGCCGTCGGTTTGATACTCCCAGAGCACGCACCTTGTTCGCAATGCCCCTCCACACGGCCTTACGCTGGTGCACCTTGAGCTGCAGGCATGGGAGACAAGAGGGGGCAAACATCAGTGACACAGTGTCATGTGACCAAATCACTCAGGACAGTAGCATGATACAGATTAATCACAAATCCACATATCTCACATGCAGAGACAGAAATGCTTTTCACATGGTACATCTGCATGTGAGAATCACACGTAAATGCATGCATGTATAAGGGGGGACACAATACTTGCACATCTCATGTACTAGCAGGATGCCAGCACAGAAGAGCATGTGTACTCTGCCCACATCTACTAACCATTTTTAGGTAGAGCAAGACATACGTCACAAAACAACATGTGTATGTGGCGAGACCCACTGTATCCGACAATGCGCAGGCGTCAACTAACATGCACTGTGAGTAGCCCACTGTGTCATGTATATCACATTGAGGGACATGATCTCACAAACCCACCTCCTTTCTCACAGTGCAAGTCGTGTGCAATCTACAGGGTTGACCAGGCACATTGATGGGGAGTCAAATATGAAAATGAACATGTTACACTCTGTACAGTCAGTGATGTGTTCTTGTTGGATTGGGCGGTGACTGTGCAGGCCAGGTGGGCTCACACTGAGATGGACAACAGGGAAACGCAAAGACATGCACACTAGCAATGACTGGCCTGAATCCTCCATTACCAACTTGCTGCTTCACTGTATGGCTGACAAGACAAGACATGTCCCTCAAATCTTGATGTGCAGGCAGGGAGACTTGAGGAGTAGGGTACACACCCCTTCACCCAATGGAATGCAAGTTAGACAATGCATGACACAAACCCACACTCACATGCACATGCTGCATCAGACCGACTACATGTGTGCCCCCCTGCACTCTCACACCCACTGTGGAAGACTTACCACGACATTTGGGGCACCATATAGCCTTGGGTACTGTGTGAGCACCTCGTCCACCAGGACCTCAAGCTCCTCGCCGGTGAAGGGACTGGCACGGATCTTCTCTGTCCTTGACATCACTGTTGGTTAGAGACAGCAGCGGCAGCAGCAGGTGAGGGTCTCAGGCAGCAGTCCCTGGAGGCAGCAGCAGGTGAGGGTCTCAGGCAGCAGTCCCTGGAGGCAGCAGCAGGTGAGGGTCTCAGGCAGCAGTCCCTGGAGGCAGCAGCAGGTGAGGGTCTCAGGCAGCAGTCCCTGGAGGCAGCAGCAGGTGAGGGTCTCAGGCAGCAGGCTCTGTGAACAGTGGAAATTCTGGGCACTCTCCCACACATATATAGCCCCCTGGTGTCGTTCCAGTAGTCCTGGGCTGCTGCAATTGGTCTACCAGGTCAGCCTTTTACAAATGCATCCAATGACTGGTGTAGCACGCCTACCGCTATTTTCAAAATTGCATCGAGCTTCCGCGATCGCGGAGCCCTTTGGCTGTAATGGCAAGGACCATGGCGGTGACACACCGCAGGGGCCAGGCGGGCGCTACCGCGATATTGCATCTTTTGATTGCATCCAATGACCGGCACCGCGGTGGTGTAGCATGCCTACCGCTATTTTCAAAATTGCATCGAGCTTCCGCGATCGCGGAGCCCATTGGCTGTAATGGCATGGACCATGGCGATGACACACCGCAGGGGACAGGCGGGCGCTACCGCGATATTGCATCTTTTGATTGCATCCAATGACCGGCACCGCGGTGGTGTAGCACGCCTACCGCTATTTTCAAATTTGCATCGAGCTTCCGCGATCGCGGAGCCCATTGGCTGTAATGGCATGGACCATGGCGGGGACACACTTCTGGTGCCAGGCGTTAGTTTCCGCAATTTGGGTGCCATAGACACACATGAGGCACCGCCATTTGGGTGGTGGAGCATGCCAACCACCATTTGGCCATGTCTATGGGGCTATCAGTACCACAGCTGTGCATTGGGGTGTGTTGCACACACACCGCTGGTGCCAGGCGTTAGTTTCCGCAACTTGGGAGCCATAGACACACATGAGGCACCGCCATTTGGGTGGCGGAGCATGCCAACTGCCATTTGGCCATGTCTATGGGGCTATCAGTACTGCAGCTGTGCATTGGGGTGTGTTGCACACACACCGCTGGTGCCAGGCGGTACTTTCCGCAATTTGGGTGCCATGGACACACATGAGGCACCGCCATTTGGGTGGCGGAGCATGCCAACCGCCATTTGGGCATCACTTGTCTCTCAGTACCGCACCTACAGTACACTACACTACACTACACTACAGGACAGTGTTGGTATGGACAATACAATGTGCACACATGTCAATGTGTTGATGTGCATTGTCAATCACAGCATTTGTTTCCACAATTGATGATGTTTGTTTTAGCATGTCCTCTCATGTTAGATCATGCACACACTCGTCATTGATGCTCAGACTGTGGTCATTGTGTTGTTGAGGTGTGCCAGGTTCAATTGACGCCTGAATGTGTGTCATGTACAGCAGCTAGGTAGGATACCGTGGGGTTGCCTTGTCACACATGTGCAGGATGACAGACTCCCAGGCGTGCCCATGGGGAATGTGGCCATATCCCAATGTCCATTCACCTTGACCGAGGTGTTGTTTGGGGGACTTGCTGTGTTTAATCTGACAAGTGTGTGATTTGTGTAGTTGAAGGGGTCCCTACATGTCAGCTGCTCTGTGACTCTATTCATATGACATTCTTTGTTGCCGTTGTGTCAGCCATGATGTGAGATGCTGTGCACATCCCATGATGTATTGCATAACAATGTGTCCACTCTCATCTCAACTAGGAGGAGACCAAATCTGCATTGTCACTTGAAAGTGCTGGCAGACATGGAGGATGAGGCGATCATCCGGAAATGCCGTCTGGATAGAGCCACCCTCAAGACCCTTTGTGATTTGTTGGAGCCCCACCTGCAGCCTCGCCGAACATATCCAACAGCTTTCACCCCAACGTATAAGGTAATGGCGGCACTGCATTTTTTTGCGACTGGATCATTCCAGAACACGGTGGCCGAGGCAGGTGGGATGTCACAACCCATGTTCAGCATGGTGCTGCGGGATGTTCTGTCCGCCATGATGATCTACAAGGACAGATACATCCATTTCCCCAGGGGGCAAAATTGGCAGCTGTAAAGGGAGATTTCTATCCCCTTGGACACATCCCCCATGTAGTTGGTGCCATTGATTGCACCCATGTTGGGCTAGTGCCACCACAGGTCCGTGAGCACATCTACAGGAATCGTAAACATTACCACTCCATAAATGTCCAAGTGGTATGCCTGGCAGATATGATCATCTCCCACGTGTGTGCAAAATTTCCAGGGTCGGCCCATGACTCATACATCCTGCGTAGCAGCATTGTACCCCAGCTGATGGCCAATCTGCTTCCTGAGCGTGCATGGATTGTGGGTGAGTATGCCTAGTCATTTGGCGTGCTGTGTGTATGACCTGCTGTCCTCTGCATCTGCAACATTGCAATGTTTCTTTGTGTGTCACACATAGGTGACTCTGCATATCCCAACCGTCCTTGGTTGCTGAGCCCACTGCGGAACCCCAGGACACCAGCTGATGTCCGCTACAATGATGCCCATGGGAGGACACGTCGTGTGGTGGAGCGTACCTTTGGACTGCTGAAGTCACGTTTCCGCTGCCTGGACAAGACCGGAGGGGCACTGATGTACTCGCCCAGGAAGGTGTGTCAGATTGTAGTGGCATGCTGCATGCTCCACAACCTAGCCATTCGCAAGGAGATTCCCCTGCTCCTGGATGCTGATGAGCAGCCAAGGCCCCCGCCTGCAAACCAACCTGTGTCCAGTGATGATGACAGTGGAGAGGAGGAAGGTGTTGACCTGCGTCAACAGCCCATCACCCGCTACTTCACTTGAAGGTGGGTGACAATGTACAACGTACTCATTGTCTGATGATGTTGCTGTTGTTGTGAGGGTGTAAGTGAGATTTGTGACAGCAGCCAGTTGTAGACTCAGTGTTTGCTGTCAATGTTGATGGGACAGTTCTGAACATCTACAGGATGTGTATGTTGGCACTTGTTGCCCATTGTTATGTGTGCATGTGGGTTGTTCTTGTTGTGAAGTGTTGTGTGATGTCTGTGATGCCACACCCAGACTAGTGAATGTTGTTCTGTTCTTTTTTCCTAGGTGCATTTGACCTCTCCTTGCCTACATACACTCCGTCCCCTGGTACATTGTATTCCTGTTGAAAATTGTACATCCTGGAATAAAGACAGTGCAGGTACAACAACGTGTGTGTAAGGATTTGTTTATTTACAAAGGTGACATGTGAGGGGGGTACATTGACAGTGAGGGGATTAGTGGAGCAGTGAGTTGACATTCATGGTAAATGAGATAATTGAGTGGTCACCACATAGGTGTGGTGACCCAGTCCAACAGACAGATGCCATTCACAAGGCAGTGTGGGGAAGGACAGTCCAAGAAGTCAATGCAGTGGTGCAGATGGTTGCCATCATGGCTGGCTGCGTGACTGGCGTTTGGCAGGTGCTTTGCCAAAAGATACTCATAGGGTTTTCTTCAGACGGCCCCTTTTCCGTTTGGCAGGGGGGGCCTCTGCAATAGGGCCAGTGGGGTCTGAGGACTCACCACTCTCTGTGGCCGCAGGGGAGGATGGTGAACTGTCATCCTGCGGACCACCAGTGGGAGGGGGAGGTGTTGTTTGTGGCCAGGCCTGTGCCTCAGTACCGCCACTAGTTGGCCCAAGAGGTCCACAATTTGTCCCATGCGGGTGTCCATGGACCTCATCAGCAGGAGGAGCTCACGTGAATCTTGTTCGGACCGGGCCGTTTGTCCCTGGGCCCGTTCATATGCCCCAAGGACTCTGTGGATGTGGTCCAGGGATTCGGTCCCAGGCTGTGTTCGTGTGTGGGTGACCCTGCCCCTCCCACCTGCTCTGCTGCCACGGACCGGTTGCCTCTCCACTGTCGGACCACACATCCTCTCCCTGCCCTCCTCAGTTGCTGGGGTGGGGTGGTCATCCTGTGGGACAGGGAGGGTGTTGCAGGCAGCACAGGTGGTTGTGGTTGTGGTGGTGGTGGAGGACGCACCGGACGTAACAGCAGGGGCCTGCAGATTGGTTGTTGTAGCTGCAGGTGTGGTGGGGGGACGATGGGGTCCTGGGACCTGTTGCGCCCTGGAACACCAGATGGCCCGGCCTCAGTCTCCTCGTCCGAAGATTCCTGGAAGTCAACATCCGAGAGTCGATGTTCCGGGGGGGAGGGGGTAGACTGGCCCTGCAGGTTGCTGGTGTCGTCCTCTGCAGTCAAATCTTGGTCACCTGTGGATCAGATGGGAAATGGTCATTGGGGTGCACCACGTAAGATTTGTGTTAGCTGTGTGTCATTCACTGTTAGTACACTACACAGTTGACTGATCATCACATTGTTTCCAATGTGCACTACTGTGCCTCCTGACATGCTGCGGTGGTACATGCATTTCTTGGCCATGGTGTGAGGTGTCAATATGTACCATGCGCCACGTGCATGATTTGTGATTACAGGGTGTTAGAAATGGGATCTCTGGTTAGCTAAGGCTTGCGCCAAAGCCAGGCAGAGACCACCACTCTAGTCAGGGCGAGGGAGTTACACACCAAAGATAACCCCTGCTCACCCCCTTGGTAGCTTGGCACGAGCAGTCAGGCTTATCCCGGAGGCAATGTGTAAAGCGTTTGCGCATGCGCACAGCAACAACATACCAGGCACACTACAAAAGGAACTCCACACAAGGTTATATCAAAAATAACCTTTGTATTATCATAAAACATATTAGAATAGTACTCACATAATACACATCGTGCCACCTGGCACGGGGTCATATTTACAAGGGATTATTTACATCTGACAGGGCCAACTGGACCACTGTCAGAACCAGCATAAAGCGAACTTAGTAACTGTAGCACTTATAATAAATGTAGCACACATCATAAACGTACAACTAGTAATCACTGGTAACCACTGTACTCAGCATCATCCTGTAACATAAACCACATTATGCACAGTATCACATTAGGCGCAAAATACATTATACGCCAACCTCACCAGCATAAACACATTATACCAGAACTTCCTAAGCATAACTCACATTAGGGGCATAACTCACAGTAGAGGATAACTCACAACCTAAATGCATTAGGGAATAATAACCTCACAAGCATAAACACATTATGCAAAACCTCATAATCATGGAAGTACATTAGAGGCATAAACAGGGTGCGTAAATCACAGTAAATGCATCACATTTCCTAGCACCACCTGATCACATGAGCACCTGACCTCACAGTAAGAACCATATTAGAGGCATAAATCACATTTAGGGCCTGGCGCCCTATAAACCCACCAGTCCCCCTGGCCAACTGGCCATCTCCAAAGGGGCTCAAACGCCCTGTGTCCAGAATGTCAGGGCTGCTGCCTAGCAGCTGAATCAAAAGTGCGCCACTGCGCAATCCTAAACGTAACAGCTGCCCACTAATTGCTGGGCAGCTGTGCAGAGACTGTGGCCACTGGCACTCACTGTGCCCTCTGGACCCCTCTGGGTCCCCCACTGGGGCTCTTACCCAAACGTGCCCCACGGTGCAGCTGCCTGCGCTCTCACAGGGCAGCTGGGATCCGTAGTGCAAACACGGGCACCACTGTGCCTCTCGGGCCCCTCTTATGCACAACCCTCACAGCTGCTGAGAACAACCAGTAATGACTGGTAATAGGGCACCGCACTTAGCACAACACAATATGCCCAAGCACTATGAGTGGCAGAAACGTATGGTACACCTCCCACAGGGTTACTGTCCCAAAGTCAGTGTCCCCCAAGCGGGGGCCCTGTCCTGGGCTCGCCCGCAATACCACCTCAATTTGAGATTCCCCCAATAGCGCTGGCACCACTGTGCCAGGGGGGAGACCCACTCTGGGACCCTAGACACCAAACTTGCCCCCAACGTTGCCGCTGTAGGAAAAAGGGGTAATACTGGCACTCCTGTGCCCTGAGTCCCCCAACTGCTCTGGCAGGAATGGCACCACTGTGCCACAAGGGGTACGACCACAGGGGGGGGAGGGCACCGACAATGTGCCCCGACACACCCCCCCACCGGACTTTGCAACGTGGCCCCACTCACCGGGCTCCTTCGTTGTCTGCTCTGTTTCCTGGTGGAGGAAGCTCCCTCTTCGTGGCGCCTCTCGCCGGGCAGGACTCGTTTGGGCGGCGGGCGGGGCTCTCTCAGCTCACGAGAGCCCTGTGAAGACTTGCCGGCTTCTTCCTCTGCTTCGGGCGCCGGGGCTCCCAACAGCTCACGGGAGCCCGGTGCGGGCAGGCCATTCCTGCACTCTACTTCTGGCGGCCTCCATGCAGGCGGGGTGGGCTCCCGCCTGCCTGCAGCTTCTATCGACTGTGGGGGCACGAACCGGCGGGGTGGGCTCCCGCTCCGGTTTTAAAATAAGCCAAAGTGCGGGGCTCTCCCTCGGGCATGGGAGCCCCGCCGGTCCCACACTACAGCTTCCGCCTCAGGGCGCGTGACCCCACCCCCAACCAGGCGGCTCGTGCCTGGCTTCCGGGTCGCGTTTGACAGCGGCCCGGCGATTGCTTTCGGCGGCTTCCCTCTTCACTCGGGCGCAATGCGGGGTGGGCTCCCGCTGTAAGTAAAGCAATTGCAAGGTGGGCACCCGCTCGAGACGCACCAAATGCGGGGTAGGCTCCTGTTAGAGAGCACAAATATGCGGGGTGGGCTCCCGCTGTTGAAGGGAACTCAGGGGAATCCCTACACCGGGATTCCCTCCAGCGATCTCGGCAGCAACACGCTGCAGGTGCCAGCTCCTCATTAGAAATCAGAGCGCTCACAAGGCGCTAGAGTCTTGAACAAGTCCAAGGGGCATAGCTGGGCCCAGAGAGGCCAGCACACAGTGCCCTCCAGCAGGGAGGCAAGCCCCATGGTGGTTCCTCCTGGGCCCCAGCAGCAGAAAGCCCCCAGCAGTCCAGAAACAGCACAAGAACAGAACTGAACATTTTTCTGGGGTCACAGCCCCTTCTTTTATACACAAAATCCCTTTGTGCAAAGGTGCAGGGTTTGGGGGAACCAGAAACAACTGGTTATGGGGGGATTTGGAGCACTTTGTTTTGGGCAAGCTCCTCTTCCCTTTCAGAGTGTAGGCTAGGGACATCAGACGCACCACAGGAGGTGGAGCCAGCATTGTAGAGGGAAGGCACAGCCCTATTCAGGTCCCAGGTGCAACTCCTCCCACCCATCTACATGGAGATCTCTCCATTCAGCCCTGCGCTGACTCATCCTGCCCCTCCTGGAGCCACACACACCTCCCAGCCCCTGTCACTCACAAGCCAGACATGCAATTCACATCAGGCAGGCAGACACAGAGCACACAGAAATGCCAACTTCTAGAAGTAGCATCTCTCTACCAGTCACCATAAATCTGCGCACACCATTGCGCAGCATTTATTCTCACGAATTCAGACATACTAAACTTGACCACGCTGCTCCTCTCATAACAGGAATTACCACTGACACACTCATCCTCAATGCATTCCTATGGGAGGGCAGGCCAGTCTCACCACACACGCACACAGCGCGCACGCACTTTACACTGGACCACAGTGCTAAAGTGCCCAGAGACTTAAAACTACTAACATACAAGGCAAAAAGTTTAGGGGTGAACCTGCCAAAAAGGGCCAAGTCCAACACAACCCCCTCCCTGCCAAAACGCAGGGCAGACCAATCACCACTGTGATGGGCTTCCCTGCTTGGGGCGATAGAACACGGACGCGGGCCCGCACTGCAGGGACACCCTCCGGTTCTACGCCACTTGGAACCCATGGAATCCATCTAAGAAAAAAAAACTCAGGACCAACTAGGCTACCCCACCGGTACTCCTTAGTTCTCCATGGCCAGGACCAGGCCCTAGGCCACCCAGATGCCACTGGTCCTTGCCAATCCACAGAGTGGGGGCAGTAACCCCTGGCATACAATAGCCATTCTCCACTCTCCCTCTCAGTGTAGTTCCAAACTACCACTGATGCTTCAACCTAGGGTCCGCACCCTCAGGCTGACCAGAGGTCACGGGCGAAGCATCTCCTCACCCTACCTCTACTTCTGACGTTTCGCGCTCTCCCAGGAGAAGCACCTACCAGAACACAACTCTCCCACCAGTTCAGGACCTCTCTCCATCACTGGTCTACCACCTGGGACATAAATTCACCGGCTGCACCGGGGTCAGAGGCAAGGACTCCCTCCTCTGCACCCCCTTCCAGAGTCCGATACCCTCCCAACTGGAGTGGTACCCCTAGAAGGCAAACCGGCCAGGACACTGATTACAGCCGCCCTGCCGTCCAGATCAGGAAACACCTGCTACTGGCTCCCCAACCCAGGGACGTACCCTTTGGTCAGATGCCTGGCGAACCAGGACTTCCGGGGGAGCACGCATGCCCCCCTCATCCTGAAGAGCCGGGTCCCTTCAATTAAGATAGGCCCCACCTGCCCTCAAGGTAGTACTACCATACTCAGTCAGGGACCCCAAAGATCCCGGCCAGGCCTGTACCACCCCCCAGAGGGTAACACATCTAATGTGTTGTGTGACAGTCTACCGGGCACAAACCCAGGGCAGAAGTGGTGTCCCCATGGCCCCTTCTGGACCCACTGGTTTTTCCACTGGGGAATCTCTCCCCCTCAATCAGGACTTCTCCACCCTCCACTTAGGACGGCGCTGCCCAACACTAGGATCGCTGGAGCTCTGATTACAGACACTCCATGTCCTCTAGACACTGGGAGATCCCCCTCAAATGGCCTACAAGTACAGACTAGGCCCCCAACCTGGTGTTCCCTGAAGAAACCATCCAGGCGCTAGGTTTCGGACTAGGTTTTGGGCACACTCACTCCTTCTCCTCTGAGACAGGACGTGAGCCCCTACACCCCTCCCACTACACTGGGACCTAGCTGGGCTACACTGAACCTCTTCCACCACACAGGACTGGAAGATACCCGAGCCACTCTTATTGGACTCACTCCCCCATGCAAGCTACTTATTTCAGAGAACTCACACCCAATCGTCCAGTGCAACACACCACTCATCCACAGGCGCCCCCCCGGACTGGTGAGACAGTATCTTACTGCCCCTGAATCTCAACCTGCTACCCTCTTAACCGGGAACCAGGTACCACCGTCTGGGGACTGGGACTTTCTGCACTGGACTTCATATTGCTGCCACCACTGGATCCCACCCTTACTGGGGAATCCAGAAAACTCACACTGCACTTAGGGGATAATCTACCCTCCCGAGCTAGTGACTCCATGCCAATTAAGTCCCCACTGTAGGCCAACCCTAGAACCAGCAGACAGCACAGGGGCAGTCCCTCCCTCAGCTGCAGGCCAACCCAAGAACCAGCACAATGGCTCAAGGGCAGTCCCTCCTCCAGCTTTAGGCCAACCCAATAGCAGTCTGCACAAGGGCAGTCACTCCTTCCAGATTCTCTGGTTTCTGTCCTTGGCAGGACACTCAACTCATAGTGCAATAAAACACATTTCAAAGAAATGATACTTAAAACAAACTTAGAAACAATAATCCCTTTCCATGTGACTATCTAAAATGCAGAGTTTTGTAATGCAGCCAGTTGTCGCTGTGGTAGTGCGCAAACGCAAGTCCTAATCCTCACCGCTGACAACCAATGTTAGAAATGGGATCTCTGGTTGGCTAAGGCTTGCGCCAAAGCCAGGCAGGGACCACCACTCTAGTCAGGGCGAGGGAGTTACACGCCAAAGATAAACCCTGCTCACCCCCTTGGTAGCTTGGCACGAGCAGTCAGGCTTATCCCAGAGGCAATGTGTAAAGCGTTTGCGCACGCGCACAGCAACAACATACCAGGCACACTACAAAAAGGAACTCCACACAAGGTTATATCAAAAATAGCCTTTGTATTATCATAAAACACATTAGAATAGTACTCACATAATACACATCGTGCCACCTGGCACGGGGTCCTATTTACAAGGGATTATTTACATCTGACAGGGCCAACTGGACCACTGTCAGAACCAGCACAAAGCGAACTTAGTAACTGTAGCACTTATAATAAATGTAGCACACATCATAAACGTACAACCAGTAATCACTGGTAACCACTGTACTCAGCATCATCCTGTAACATAAACCACATTATGCACATTATCACATTAGGCGCAAAATACATTATACGCCAACCTCACCAGCATAAACACATTATACCAGAACTTCCTAAGCATAACTCACATTAGGGGCATAACTCACAGTAGAGGATAACTCACAACCTAAACGCATTAGGGAATAATAACCTCACAAACATAAACACATTATGCAAAACCTCATAATCATGGAAGTACATTAGAGGCATAAACAGGGTGCGTAAATCACAGTAAATGCATCACATTTCCTAGCACCACCTGATCACATGAGCAGATGACCTCACAGTAAGAACCATATTAGAGGCATAAATCACATTTAGGGCCTGGCGCCCTATAAACCCACCAGTCCCCCTGGCCAACTGGCCATCTCCAAAGGGGCTCAAACGCCCTGTGTCCAGAATGTCAGGGCTGCTGCCTAGCAGCTGAATCAAAAGTGCGCCACTGCGCAATCCTAAACGTAGCAGCTGCCCACTAATTGCTGGGCAGCTGTGCAGAGACTGTGGTTACTGGCACTCACTGTGCCCTCTGGACACCTCTGGGTCCCCCACTGGGGCTCTTACCCAAACGTGCCCCACGGTGCAGCTGCCTGCGCTCTCGCAGGGCAGCTGGGATCCGTAGCGCAAACACGGGCACCACTGTGCCTCTCGGGCCCCTCTTATGCACAACGCTCACAGCTGCTGAGAACAACCAGTAATGACTGGTAATAGAGCACCGCACTTAGCACAACACAATATGCCCAAGCACTATGAGTGGCAGAAACGTATGGTACACCTCCCACAGGGTTACTGTCCCAAAGTCAGTGTCCCCCAAGCGGGGGCCCTGTCCTGGGCTTGCCCGCAATACCACCTCAATTCGAGATTGCCCCCAATAGCGCTGGCACCACTGTGCCAGGGGGGAGCCCCACTCTGGGGCCCTAGACACCAAACTTGCCCCCATCGTTGCCGCTGTAGGAAAAAGGGGTAATACTGGCACTCCTGTGCCCTGAGTCCCCCAACTGCTCTGGCAGGAATGGCACCACTGTGCCACAAGGGGTACGACCACAGGGGGCGAGGGCACCGACAATGTGCCCCGACACGCTCCCCCACCGGACTTTGCAACGCGGCCCCACTCACCGGGCTCCTTCGTTGTCTGCTCCGTCTCCTGCTGGGGAAGCTCCCTCTTCGTGGCGCCTCTCGCCGGGCAGGACTCGTCTGGGTGGCGGGCGGGGCTCTCTCAGCTCACGAGGGCCCCGTGAAGACTTGCCGGCTTCTTCCTCTGCTTCGGGCGCCGGGGCTCCCAACAGCTCACTGGAGCCCGGCGCGGGCAGGCCATTCCTGCACTCTACTTCTGGCGGCCCCCATGCAGGCGGGGTGGGCTCCCGCCTGCCTGCAGCATCTATTGACTGCGGGGGCACGAACCGGTGGGGTGGGCTCCCACTCCGGTTTTAAAATGGGCACGTGGCTCCACCCCCAACCAGGCGGCTCGTGCCTGGCTTCCAGGTCACGTTTGACAGCGGCCCGGCGATTGCTTTTGGCGGCTTCCCTCTTCACTCGGGCACAATGCGGGGTGGGCTCCCGCTGTAAGTAAAGCAATTGCGAGGTGGGCACCCGCTCGAGACGCACCAAATGCGGGGTAGGCTCCCGTTAGAGAGCACAAATATGCGGGGTGGGCTCCCGCTGTTGAAGGGAACTCAGGGGAATCCCTACGCCGGGATTCCCTCCAGCGATCTCAGCAGCAACACGCTGCAGGCGCCAGCTCCTCATTAGAAATCAGAGCACTCACGAGGCGCTAGAGTCCTGAACAAGTCCAAGGGGCATAGCTGGGCCCAGGGAGGCCAGCACACAGTGCCCTCCAGCAGGGAGGAAAGCCCCCATGGCGGTTCCTCCTGGGCCCCAGCAGCAGAAAGCCCCCAGCAGTCCAGAAACAGCACAAGAACAGAACAGAACATTTTTCTGGGGTCATAGCCCCTTCTTTTATACACAAAATCCCTTTGTGCAAAGGTGCAGGGTTTGGGGGAACCAGATACAACTGGTTATGGGGGGATTTGGAGCACTTTGTTTTGGGCAAGCTCCTCTTCCCTTTCAGAGTGTAGGCTAGGGACATCAGACGCACCACAGGAGGTGGAGCCAGCATTATAGATGGAAGGCACAGCCCTATTCAGGTCCCAGGTGCAACTCCTCCCACTCATCTACATGGAGATCTCTCCATTCAGCCCTGCGCTGACTCACCCTGCCCCTCCTGGAGCCACACACACCTCCCAGCCCCTGTCACTCACAAGCCAGACATGCAATTCACATCAGGCAGGCAGACACAGAGCACACAGAAATGCCAACTTCTAGAAGTGGCATTTCTCTACCAGTCACCATAAATCTGCGCACACCATTGCGCAGCATTTATTCTCACAAATTCAGACATACTAAACTTGACCACGCTGCTCCTCTCATAACAGGAATTACCACTGACACACTCATCCTCAATGCATTCCTATGGGAGGGTAGGCCAGTCTCACCACACACGCACACAGCGCGCACGCACGTTACACTGGACCACAGTGCTAAAGTGCCCAGAGACTTAAAACTACTAACATACAAGGCAAAAAGTTTAGGGGTGAACCTGCCAAAAAGGGCCAAGTCCAACACAGGGACATGTTGACATCTAGGGCCTTGCGCTAAATATGATTTTTGTGCGGATTGTATGTGGATTTTCATGACCTGTCAGCTGTCACATCTGGGCATGTTCTGGCCATTGTCATCTCCTGCATACCTTTGTCTTGTCATGTGCATATCTGGATTGGTACCACATAACATGCCTTCTTACTGTCCATATGGTCGTTGTTACTCTGGCCCCATGGCACTGAACCTGTCATTCATTGCTGTGAATGATTGTTCCCAGTCTTTCCTCTACATGTGCATTGGTGTGTCACACTTTGGTTGCTGTGACAGTTTCCTTTGCTTAGCTGTGTGCACACTGTGCGTGGCAATATGATCGGTGTGCATATTTGTACATTGAGAGGACTGGTGTTGTCATATGGCACCATTCTTTTTGTGTCAAATGGCTAGGTGCACGTACTGTCTACTTGCCTGTTGTGTGTTAGCATTTGTGTTTGTTTTGTGACACATCTGTGTGTGCGTGGTGGAGGCTTGCATCCTGCTCAGTGGTGGCACAAGACAGAATAATATGTCTGGCTAGCTGTTTGTTTATTTGGAGTGATCCATTATATGCCACATGCATCTGGGTGGGGTGGGGAGTGCCCCATCCTGCTGAGGTGTGGGACAGGGGCATGGTGGGAGTAGTAGTACAGGCCTCCCTCCCACATACAGCCCTCCATGGCAAGATGGCTACCTACCTGTAAGTTTGTTTGTTGGGGATGGTATGGTGACACATGCTTCTGGGTGGGGTGGGGAGTGCCCCATCCTGCTGAGGTGTGGGACAGGGGGCATGGTGGGAGTAGTAGTACAGGCCTCCCTCCCACATACAGCCCTCCATGGCAAGATGGCTACCTACCTGTAAGTTTGTTTGTTGGGGATGTAATGGTGACACATGCTTCTGGGTGGGGTGGGGGAGTGCCCCATCCTGCTGAGGTGTGGGACAGGGGGCATGGTGGGAGTAGTAGTACAGGCCTCCCTCCCACATACAACCCTCCATGGCAAGATGGCTACCTACCTGTAAGTTTGTTTGTTGGGGATGTAATGGCTGACACATGCTTCTGGGTGGGGTGGGGAGTGCCCCATCCTGCTGAGGTGTGGGACAGGGGGCATGGTGGGAGTAGTAGTACAGGCCTCCCTCCCACATACAGCCTTCCATGACAAGATGGCTACCTACCTGTAAGTTTGTTTGTTGGGGATGTAATGGTGACACATGCTTCTGGGTGGGGTGGGGGAGTGCCCTATCCTGCTGAGGTATGGGACAGGGGGCATGGTGGGAGTAGTAGTACAGGCCTCCCACCCACATACAGCCCTCCATGGCATTATGGCTATCTACCTGTAAGTTTGTTTGTTGGGGATGTAATGGCTGACACATGCTTCTGGGTGGGGTGGGGGAGTGCCCCATCCTGCTGAGGTGTGGGACAGGGGGCATGGTGGGAGTAGTAGTACAGGCCTCCCTCCCACATACAGCCCTCCATGGCAAGATGGCTACCTACCTGTAAGTTTGTTTGTTGGGGATGTAATGGTGACACATGCTTCTGGGAGGGGGAGTGCTCCATCCTGCTGAGGTGTGGGACAAGGGGGCATGGTGGGAGTTGCAGTGCAGGCTGCCTGTGCACATGCACCCATGGTAATGTTGCTAGGTACATTGGTGGTGTTTGGGAAGGGGTGGATGTTGGATCTGTGAGACATGTTTTAGTGAGTGTGTTGTGCAGATGAATGGAATTGTTCCTAGGAGGTGTATCTTTGTAGTTGTGCAAGGCAGTACAAAGCAGTGTGGTGGTAGTCATTTGTTTGTACTTATCAGCCTCCACTCCCCCGTGTACTCCTGTGAGACTCTCTGGATGCAGTATGGCAAGCACCTTCTCCTCCCATGGGGTGAATGGTTTTGGTGGTATGGGAGTGCCACCGCCAGTCCTGTCAGCCAGCTCACGGTTCTTGGTCCTCCTCTCTTTGACAACCCTCTTCAAGTCATGCCACCGCTTCATGATTTCCTTTCTGGATCTTGGGATGGTCCCTACTGCATTGACCTTCTGGACTATCCTTGCCCACATTTGAGTCCTTGTGGCTAATGGTGTCTGTTGGACCAGGCTACCAAACAGTTGTGGTTCCACTCTGACTATCTCATCTACCATTACCCTCAACTCACTCTCTGTGAATTTGGGCATTTTATGTGTTGACATGGTGTGTGATGTGCAGAGGTGTTGTAGGTGCAGGGGTGTAAGTGGTGGTGGTGGTGGGGTGCTGTGTGTGGTGTGAGTGGTGATGGTGTGTAGCTTTGCCTATCCTTTGTTCTCAGGGGTTGGGCCCTTCAGTTGTGGGTTAGTGCAGAGGATTGTGGTCAAGGAAGGGGCTGGTTTTATGCTCTGCTATGTGGGTGTGTCCACATGTGGGAGTGCTCTCAGGTGTGTTGTGTGGGTTGTCCTTGTAAATTTATTTTTGGTGTGCAATGTTGTGTCATTGGGGTGTGTTTTCAGTTTTTGGGTGGCATGGCTACTTTGGTGTGGGCACTGTGTGGCCTATTGTGGGATTTTTGATTCGTCCGCCAAAATTGTCACGGAGCGTCCACGGCGGTGGCTTTGCTGCAGCTCTTCCGCATGCTCTCCCATTCATCACTGTTAGCGATTGTGGCGGTCGGAAACAGCGGAACGTGCCGCGGGACCAGCGGGGATATCCTAATTTGCCGTGCGGTGTCTCCGCTATCCTTGCGGCGGGTTGGTGTTTTTCCGCAGCGGATCCGTCTGCCGCGGACGTGTTTTGGCCATCTCCTTTGTTCCCCCCGTACCGCCGCGGTCGGTGTTTTTTGGCGGTTGATCATAATATGGCCGCCGGTTTCTCCACGGTGCCGGCGGGCGGTTATTTTCCGCGTCCATGGCGGTCGGGGTGATTTTCCGACCGCCATCCTAATGAGCCCCTTAGTGTTATAAAAAAAAAAATTGTATAATATTTTTTAGGAGCGGCATGTTGGGTTTATAGGGGATAAGGGTGGGGAGTGTTTTAAAATATTTGATTAAAATTAGTATTTTATTTGAAATTTAAATAATTAATTTCAGAAATTTTTGTTGTAGGAGCGGGATGTTGGGTTTATAGGGGATAAGGGTGGGGAGTGTTTTAAAAATTTCGAATTTAAATTTTAATAAATTCAAAATGTATTAATTTAATGTAGAATTTTTTTTTAGTAGCGGGTTGTTAAGTTTATAGGGGATAATGTTGGGGAGTGTTTTAAAAATTTAGAATTTTAATTTTAATAAATTCGAAATTTAATAATTTAATTTAGAATTTTTTTTTGGGGAGCGGGATGTTGGGTTTATAGGGGATAAGGGTGGGTAGTGTTTTAAAATAATTGTATACATTTTTGAGAATTTTTAGGGGGTCATTACGATGGCTGGCGGATCGCCACCGCCGGGCCGGCGGTGAGGACCGCTGGGCCGGCGGTGGCGATCCGCCTGCCATCAACCTGAATATTCCCACCGCCAAATTAGGATGGCGGTGGGAATGGGAATGGTACCGCGGCGGATGGAAAGACCGTCTGCCGTGGTCCCGCAAGGCGGTCCTTTTCCGCCCGCCTTGCGGGACACGGTACAATGGGGCAATGTCGGGCATTACAATGCCGCAAAAAGACAGGTGGAGAATGCGGGGGGTGGGGGGCTGCACGTGGGGGGTACCTATGGTACCCCCCTGCATTTGCATGTACAAGGTGGCAGACACCGCACAGTCCCTGTCACGTTGTACATGCAAATGCACAACATGTATTTTTACATTGCGCCCGCCGCAATGTAAAAATACGGGATGCACCCGCCAGTGTGGCGGGCGCATCCTAATTTGTATAGCAGGACCGCCGCACCTATGGCGGGCGGTCCCTTTTGCCAATGCGATGGCGGGCGGACTTTGTCTGCCCACCATCGTAATCGACCCCTTAGATATTTAAAACATAATTTTATACATTTATGTTCTAGGAGTGTAATGTTGGTTTTTTAGGGTATAGGGGTCGGGATTGTTTTAATTTTTTTTTATAAAATGCAAATTTTCTTTTTATAATGAAATACGGATTATAAATAGGAAATATTTTTTTAAAAAGATGGAATATAATTTGGAAATAGTTTTAATAAATACAAATTTCAGAAAAAATGTTTGTCTTTTACAAAAAATATTTTAAAATGGTATAAAAAATATTTATTTTACATTTTTGTGGGTGGACACAAATTTTAAAAATATATATATATATTATGTGTTTATAGTGGATAACTTTAATTAAAGTAATATTAAAAATAAGGGTCTAATATTACATATAAATATTTAATTATAAATTAATGTTATTTAATAATTAATAGAAATTTATTATGTTTTAATAAATACATATTAATTATATATTTAGATATTTAATATATATAAAGAATATAAAAAATAATAATTATTAATTAATATTTTCAGATATTAATTATATAATTAAGTATCGTGTATAGTAATTAGAAAATATAATATTTAGATGATATACAATATAAAAATTAAAAAATATTAGTATATTTAAGAACATTTTGAATATTATATTATAATTATATGTTTTTACGTATTTACACATAAAAATATATAGTTTAATTAATTGTTGTAGTGCATATTAAAGAAATTCTTGTTTATGTAGTCTAGTTAGTGTTGTTATATTAATTGTATTGCTAAAATTAATTTAGATATGTTTAGTGTCCAGCACTTATTATGACTTTATACTAACTGGAGTGGGAATAGTAAATTAATTGAGTTCAGTGTCCAGCATCTACTCTGAGTTAATACTAAATGGATTAGGAATAGTAAATTAATTAAGTTTAGTGTCCAGCACCTACCCTGACTTAATACTAACTGGAGTGGGAATAGTAAATTAATTAAGTTGAGTGTCCTGCACCTGCCCTGACTTAATACTAACTGGAGTTGGAATAGTAAATTAATTAAGTTTATTGTCCAGCACCTACCCTGACTTTATACTAACTGGAGTGGGAATAGTAAAATATTTAAGTTTAGTGTTCAGCACCTACTCTGACTTAATACTAACTGGAGTGGGAATAGTAAATTCATTAAGTTTAGTGTCCAGCACCTACCCTGACCTTATACTAACTGGAGTGGGAATAGTAAATTAATTAAGTTTAGTGTCCAGCACCTACCCTGACTTAATAGTAACTGGAGTGGGAATAGTAAATTAATTAAGTTTTGTGTTCAGCACCTACTCTGACTTAATACTAACTGGAGTGGGAATAGTAAATTAGTTAAGATTAGTGTCCAGCACCTACCCTGGCTTAATACTAACTGGAGTGGGAATAGTAAATTAATTAAGTTTAGTGTCCAGCACCTACCCTGACTTAATAGTAACTGGAGTGGGAATAGTAAATTAATTAAGTTTAGTGTCCAGCACCTATCCTGACTTAATACTAACTGGAGTGGGAATAGTAAATTAATTAAGTTTAGTGTCCAGCACCTACCCTGACTTAATAGTAACTGGAGTGGGAATAGTAAATTAATTAAGTTTAGTGTTCAACACCTACCCTGACTTTATACTAACTGGAGGGGGAATAGTAAATAATTTGGTTTAGTGTCCAGCACCTACCCTGACTTAATACTAACTGGAGTGGGAATAGTAAGTTAATTAAGTTTAGTGTCCAGCACCTACTCTGACTTCATACTAACTGGAGTGGGAATAGTAAATTAATTAAGTTGAGTGTCCAGCATCTACCCTGACTTTATACTAACTGGAGTGGGAGTAGTAAATTAATTAAGTTTAGTGTCCAGCACCTACTCTGACTTTATACTAACTGGAGTGGGAATAGCAAATTAATTAAGTATAGTGCCCAGCACCTACCCTGACTTCATACTAACTGGAGTGGGAATAGTAAATTAATTAAGTTGAGTGTCCAGCACCTACCCTGACTTAATACTAACTGGAGTGGGAGTAGTAAATTAATTAAGTTTAGTGTCCAGCACCTACCCTGACTTTATACTAACTGGAGTGGGAATAGTAAATTATATATATGTATAGATTTGTAACATTAAAAAATTATTAGAGTGTGTAGTAGTAATGTGTATTAATTATAACATAGTTAAAAATCATAGTTAATAAAATTATATATATATATTTAATTAAAACTAATTATTTAATCCAGTACAGTTAATAAAAACTTATTTATTTACATTGAATACAATATTAAGAAAATAATGCACAAAAGAACAGACATTTTTGTTTTTTATTTATGTATATTGATTATCAATTATTTAGTAATGATGTAAAAAAAATATTTTTATAAACTGCATATCATTTAAATTAGGATACATAGAGAAAAACAAAAATATTTATTTTACAGACAGAAAATATTTGGTAGATGTGTATAATTTTACATACAATAATTAAGTAAAGAAACGTTTTTAACATTGGTAAATTTTTCTATATAGTTATGTCAACTTTGTAACATGAAATAATGTAGTTTTACATTTGTTAACAAATATTTGCGTAAAAAATATATTTTTTAATAACAGTTGTACATTTTTATCATGTATTTGGAACATTTATTACTTGGTTATATACACTGTACATTTTCAATCATAACATTGTTTTCACATTTTTTAAATACATTTTGAGTTTTTAAGTTTGTAATATTTTTTAAACAAAAAATAATACTTTTTAATTATTATTATTAATATATAAAATATTAATATTATTAATTATTACATTGTTTATTTTTTATAAAAATTTTATTATAAGGTATACAGTTCTTAAACATTTAATACATTTATTACATGTTTTTAATCAACATTGTATACAACTTGTATCTATATGGAATTATAATAATAATTATTATATGTTTAATAATATTTATTATTATAATTTTACAATGCAGGAAAAAAGTAAAATACATTTGAACATATAAGTTATAAATTGTTGTATTTTTATGAAACATTTTTGTAAATTATTAATTATGTAATAAATTGTTTTTAAATAAAATACTTTGATTTGTTATGTTTAAAGCTGCCATATTTGTTTGCTGTTTGTATTTTGTAACTGCTCGCGTTTGTTTTGGGTTATTTCGGAGGGGATAAGCTCGCGGTTGGGAGCTGCGTTGCATCGAGGAAGGTAAGTTTAATTTTCTTTATTTAAACTATACTTTTGTTTTAATTTGAAAGTAGTTAGGTTGTAGTTAGTGTGTGTAGTGTTAGGTCATTGGTGTTGTAGTGCTTTTTATGTGTTAGTTAGGATTTAGCGGTTTGACTATCGTTAGTTTTTGAGGCCTAGGTTCGAAAACTTTAGAAATGTTAGACTTAGGGGCCGATTCCGATCTGGGTCGGAAAACTCTCTGACCGAGCCGGATCCGGAGAGATTTCCGACCGAGCCGGACTCCCGCAGTCCGACCGAGCGAGTACGATGCAGCCGTATGCTGCCTGACTCGATTCGGTCGGACTCCCATTGAAGTCAATGGGAGCTGGTCGTACAACGCGTACACGGGCTCCCATTGACTAAATGGGCACGTCGTGAACAGGGGGGCCCCCTACAGTGGGTACGCGTCGGTGCGACTCGCACCGTACATGCATGTGTAGGGGGGACCCTTGGGTCCCCCCTGTGTTCGACTCGTGCGGCTACGAGTGCAGGGGGTCCGACACGGACCCCCCAAGTCCGGCTCCGGGTGCTTTTGCGAGCCAGACGCTCTGACTCGATCCGGCCGTCCGACGCGTCCATCGTACTCGCTCGGTCGGAAAACGTCTCCATTGCGTGGTGCGATTCGTGTCCGTACGAGTCGGTCGGAGTGGTTCGGACCCGGGAACGAGTCGGTAGGCGATTTCGCGTACGCTCGCATCGTACTTGCTCGCTCGGCCGACTGTACGAATCGGTCGGAAACAAGGCCTCCGAATCGGATCCGGTAAAGCCGAATCCGATTCGGAGCCCTACCGGCCGAGATCGGAATCGGCCCCTATGTGTGAATATGGTGTGAATAATGTTTATAATACTATTATGTTGTAGATTATATGTATATTTGTGTGGGTGGGAATGTTTGTGTGTTTTTAGAGGTTCTGGTCGTGAGAAGTGGCCGTTACGGGAAAAATGCGGTTTTTTGCATTAAGGAAGTGTATATTAGTTTAAGTAACTAATAATTTTTTACACTTACTTAAATTTTCGGATTTTCATGGAGCGTTTCTTTTTAAAACACTTTTTCGGGTTTTTTATGGTTTATCGTTTGTGGACTTACGGACGGAGGATTAATTTTTGAACAGTTGGATTTTTCCATTTTTTGGGGGAATTTTTTGTTCTATTGGTATTACCTGGATTGCTTTAGAAGAGTTGGGATTTCCTTTCTACTACTACGGAAACGGTAAGTTATTTTAATTATTTATTGTGGGAGGGAAACGTTAATAAAGTTAGTGTTATTCTTGTTTATATTTCCATATATATAATTAATATGTCTATATATATTTTTGATTTTAATAAAAATATATTAGACAAATTCATTATTTTTGTGGAAATATAAAAATTATATGTATCTATTTAAATTGATTTTAGAGAAAAGTATTATATTTTTTAATGGATCTATAATTTATAGTAGGTTTTTGGCAATTCTTTCTAGATATTCTAGGCCTCTTGTTGTTGGATACAGTCTGACTTGATGTTGTAAGTATTGAAACATTTGTTTAGTTTGTTTAGATACTTTGGGCCGTATTTGTGTTATAGTTTGCTCCATTCTTAGCTCTGTTCTTTTTGGAGGAATAGTAGGAGTTTGTGTAGAGTAGGTGGACTTCGGCCTGTTGTTGCTTGGAAGGCATTATGCCAACCTTCAACAGCATTGTTTGTTTTTGCCTCTTGGTTTAGTGTGCTAAGGTATACATTCCACCATGGGATTTGGTATTTAGGTTGAAAACTATGTGCTGATCTATGGAGTCTTCCCAACCAGGTATCTTCAAAATAGTCTAGGAGGGGACTTAATTTTTGTTCGTTTTGTTGGTAGCAAGGACTTTCGATTAATAGGTTGTAATGTTCGGCTACGTCAGTCACTGGGACATAGGCCAGTGCTATAAGTTTTTTTATTTGATATGCGAAAGAGCTATTTGTCTCATATTCAACACTTATGGGCCGATTCCGATCCAGGTCGGAAACCGTTCCGACCGACACAGACCGGGACTGTATTCCGACCGACACGTACATGCGCTGTACAACCGGCGTAGTACGATGCAATGCGTGTGAAATACAAACGACTCGCACGGAGCACAATACGTGCGACCGACATGTACTGAAACCAGTGAGTCGCCTGTAAAAGAGCCCGACGCGACCGACACGTACGCGAACGCTGCAACATAGCATAACGTGAGTGGGACCGACTCGGATTATCCCGCAAATGCTGCAGAAAGCTTCCGTCGCGGTCAACTGAACGTCTCCGTCATGCTCAACTAAATCAAACAGAAACAGACAGAAAAAGACCAAACAAGCATTGTCAAAGTCAAAATAAATAAATAAATAAATCCATCAAAGACACACCCACAACTCAACCTACAAAAAGGGCCAACATCCCTACCATGATCCTGTGCAAATTCTACAGACCTGCCAGCAGAGAACACCACTACACTGCACTGAGATACACACTCACAACTCACCCACCACACAACCTTTACACCACTAGCACCTCTCTAAAAGCATACTCACAAACACCCAGCTGAACTTACACTCACTCCCCCTCACTTTGACACTCACACACACATCCATCTCCACTACCACCCATCACCTTGCCCCCAAAGAAGAATCCAAAGTTCACAGATAGTGAGTTGGAAGTCATGGTAGATGAAATTCTCAGAGTAGAGCCACAGTTATTTGGCACATTGGTCCAACAGACCCCCATGTCCCAGAAAACAAAGATGTGGGAGAGGATTGTCAACAAGGTGAACGCACAAGCACCTTGCCTGCGCACAATGGAGGATATCAGGAACAGGTACAATGATGTGTGAAGGAGGGTCAAGAAGCTGATTGGCAGAGACATGCCCTGAGCCAACAGACCGGCAGTGGCCCTACTGCAAAACCTACGCACTTCACTTCCTGGGAGGAGAAGGTGCGGGCCATCCTTCCACCAGAGGGCCTCCATGGATTAACAGGAATACAAGAGTCTGGTGAGTACATAACCAACTAGCCAATATTGTGAGGCAATACACACACACAGACATCACTGTCAAGGGGACAGTGAAACCAATCACTGTTAGCAAAGCCATCTCAACTGAAAGCTAATAATCCTGTGATGTGTATGCCAGTTAGATAAACACAATACCTGCAATCTCAGAGTAATATGGAACTATGTCATAACATGTACAAACTCACTAACAAATACAGCAAGGCATTGGCCTCAAAACACCAACAAACACTGTCAGCCATCTTGCCAGCACTGTTACACTACCTCACAGGGAAGCTGAGTCACAGGAAGGAAGGTTTGGTATTCTGGGAAGGTGGGTGTAGCCAAAAGCATGATGGGAGTCATAGTCACAGCCAACAGTCCTCCTCCCACCCGGCCCATCAAGCCCACATTCAACCATGCTCAGCTCACAGGGAGTGGAAAAGGACTGACAAGATGGCTGACACTGGGCTCTGCTGTGGGGAGCACAAGGCCCTGTTGGGAGTACTGCTCAAACAAACACCAGGACACCACTGTCAGCCATCTTGCCAGCACTGTTACACTACCTCACAGGGAAGCTGATTCACAGGAAGGAAGGTTGGGTTTTCTGGGAAGGTGGGTGTAGCCAAAAGCATGATGGGAGTCGTAGTCACAGCCAACAGTCCTCCTCCCACATGGCCCATCAAGCCCACATTCAACCATGCTCAGCTCACAGGGAGTGGAAAAGGACTGACAAGATGGCTGACACTGGGCTCTGCTGTGGGGAGCACAAGGCCCTGTTGGGAGTACTGCTCAAACAAACACCAGGACACCACTGTCAGCCATCTTACCAGCACTGTTACACTACCTCACATGGAAGCTGATTCACAGGAAGGAAGGAAGGTTGGGTTTTCTGGAAAGGTGGGTGTAGCCAAAAGCATGATGGGAGTCATAGTCACAGCCAACAGTTCTCCTCCCACATGGCCCATCAAGCCCACATTCAACCATGCTCAGCTCACAGGGAGTGGAAAAGGATTGACAAGATGGCTGACACTGGGCTCTGCTGTGGGGAGCACAAGGCCCTGTTGGGAGTACTGCTCAAACAAACACCAGGACACCACTGTCAGCCATCTTGCCAGTACTGTTACACTACCTCACAGGGAAGCTGATTCACAGGAAGGAAGGTTGGGTTTTCTGGGAATGTGGGTGTAGCCAAAAGCATGATGGGAGTCCTAGTCACAGCAAACAGTACTCCACCCACATGGCCCATCAAGCCCACCCTGAAACATGCTCAGCTCACAGGGAGTGGAAAAGTACTGGCAAGATGGCTGACACTGGGCTCTGCTGTGGGGAGCACAAGGCCCTGTTGGGAGTTGTGCTCAAACAAACAACAGGACACCACTGGCTGACATCCTGAACGTAAACTTTGACTCCCTGTAATGGAAGCATGGTTCATGGGGGATTATCTGGGCTCTGGGGGAGAAGGAGGTTCTGCAATGACTCCAACTGCTATCAAGGCCGGCTCTACACACACCTTCTCAGCCAGAACAAATAGCACTCTTGGGAGCAGTCACTCCATGACAGTGAAAGTAAATGCCCTGGCAAGATGGCTGACACATGGGCCTGATGTATGAATTGGCCGCAAGTCACACCTAGGCACTGGCCCTCTCACACGCGTTCACACTCACAGCCATCTTAACTGTATATTTCCACTCACTGTCTGGGGATGCATTGTCCCAGGGGTGCTCCCTGGCCTGGCTGTGAAGGTATGTGGAGTACAGGACAAGTGGTGAGATGCAGACATAGCATATATCAAAACACACACACGAAGCTACATATACATCATTGACAAGGGATACCTGACAGTGAATGGAATGGCCACAGAAAGATAGCTGACACTGTTGCATAGTGTCATTTACACAAAGCACTGTTGTGAGCTGCATTCTACTCCTACATCATGCAGCGTTGTCAGCATCCTTGACACAACACTCCCCTCACTGTCATTGACACTTTCAACACAAGGAATAATCTGGACTGGGTTGGAGGAGGCGTACAACTTACAGCAGCATTACTCAAACACACAAACCTCTGTCCCTCACTGTTATGAGCATGGAAAAGCAAGAGAGCAGCCTTGGTTAACTCATCTTTCCATGGAGGACATTGACAAGATAAATGATGTTATCACGTACAAAGCTCTGCAGCAACATCATTTGCTACGGTAACACAATCACATGTGTGCAATGAGATGAGAACTAGGAACACATATGACAAAATAGTATATCTCAATTGATCACATACATACCGTACTGTGACTATGTCATTAGACACACCAATGTGACTCAAAAATACATGCACAAATGCCAGCAAACATGCACAAATCTTGCAACACATCGTAAGAGGAAGTGCACGTATGTCATTGTTAAAGCACAAATGTTGACAAGAACAACACACCTGTGTCAGGCACAGGATGGCACTTGAGTTGCAATGGCTATGTACAGTCAATGAATCAATACATGAGCTGTTCATGCACAAAGCTCTACGTGCACATCAAAACTCTTCAGGTTGTAATAACAATGTTCTTAACCAATATAGGCCTTTGTCTGTGACAATTGAGGACAATGCAATGTACATACACTCATCATGAAGTACAATAGCAACTGTAATGTGTGTGATCCGTTGATGTGTGCAGAACCACAACATACATTGTGTGTTTCTCCTACCCACAGGGCCTGCTGGGGACACTGCAGGAACAGAACAAGAATCCCAGTCCCAGACTCTGGTTGACCCTGAGCTCTCCTGTGTGGATGTCTCTCAGTCCTCTTCGGACGACGACGAACGACCTGGCCCCTCTGGTGTGGATCAGCATGCAGCACCAGCAGCTGTAACTTCTGCACCCCCTGCTACCACTCCTGCTACATCTGCCAACACCCAGATGACCTCTACCAACATGGACAGACCAAGTCAAGAAAACACCGATGGCACAGCTACACAGGGCACTCTGGAGTTGGCGGACAACACCACCAGTGTCAACAGTGAAGGAGGCTCAGTGTTGTCTGTGTCTGCAACGGCAGGTCCTGCTCGTGTGGGTAGGGGTGGGGTGAGGGTGCGCAGGGTGAGGTCACGTCCTGAAGATGGTGCTGCTGTGCAAGATGACCCACAGTTAGGACGCATCATAAATGCATACCGAGAATGCACCGGAGACTTTGGCCAGGTAGTGGGGATCCTCAAGGACATGCAACAACAGCAGGCTGCCCATCATTCCAAATTGGACTCCCACATGTCCAGGATGGAGACCCACATGTCTAGGATGGAGTCCAAAATGGATAAAATGGATGACCTCACTGCGGTGCACAGGGACATACTTACATGCCTCCGCCAGATTGCTGACAACATGACCACACCTCCCTGTGTGCCCACTACATCTGTTGCCACAACATCTGCAACTGCCACAGGGAGGGATGAGGACTCTGGCGGAGAGTCCCCGGCACCGCAGCAGCCTGCACCTGAGGGGCCCATCAAAAGAAGAAGAGGGGTCATCTGAAGAAGGACAAGTGAGAGACAGATGGCCATGCATACCCCCAGGAAGTGAACACATGCTCCTGATATCCTCCATTGTGTGCAAAGCGTTCACCTTGTTAACTGTCACTGAACTCTCCCACATGTGTTGGAGGGTCGAAGTTGGAACAATGAATCAAATGACTGTGGACTTGGCTCTGAAATTTAATCTACTAACACTAACAACTCCTCTGTGAACTTTGGATTTCTATCACACTAGACAGCACTATCAATTATGTGTACTATTTTCACACATGCATCTAAATTAAATCATAATCACACAATAATTGCATCTGTTGTGAATTAAACTTGGTTTGTGACATAGACATGATGACCTGCTAAACAAAGACTGTGCAGGAAAACAACTACAGCAATTTAAACACAGTTTTGTGAGTCATGGTGATGTGACACATATGAGAGATACACACTACAAGGTCAACACAACACAAAATTCCCATGGCCCACATACTCATTGCCTCCACTATTGTGAACTGAAAAGACACTGAAATGCACATACACTAAACTCATTCTGAGAAAGTGGCAATCAGGCCACAGGTACAGTATGCAAATTGATGTTGGATGTGTGTATACAGACGAGGCACACCCCAATGTGGAGCACAGGTTTATTACACAATCACAACATGTTGCCTCCACAACAGATGCAAGGTAACCTCACGTGACAGTGAGCACAAAGTAACCAAGAGGGTCACAAATGTCAGTACTTGGGTGTGTGGCACCGCCTCCTGTTTCCAAGAAAAGGTGCACTCTGTAACAGCATTGTGTGTCTTGGAGGTCACATGTCACCAGACAACAGCCAAAGGACCCTGTGAAGGACAGACATACAACAGACTTGAAATACAAAAATAGCTGCATACATCTCCAATAGACATTCCATACACAAGTCCCATGATTTGTGAAAACAACCTAGGACTCATGTCAACACTGCAATGGTGAACATACTAACTCAACGGACACATAACTGCAAGGATGATGTCAAGTAGCATGCAGCCACACGTATGCAGGGACATTTCACTACATACACATATCAGGCAAAGGAAAAGCTTAGACAACTCATCACTGTATACTCACAATCATGAGAAAAAGTTGTTGATGAGCTGTGTCCGAACATCCCCCTCAACCTCATCATCACTGGCCACATGACCCAGGGCTGGATCCTCCCCTGCTGGAGGCTGCTGGTCGTCAGCATCTTGGATGAGAGGTAGCTCTTCCCTCACTGCCAGGTTGTGTAGCATGCAACACACAATGATGATCCTACACACCTTTTCTGGTGCATATTGTAGGGCCCCTCCTGTCCGGTCCAGGCAGCGAAATCTGCTTTTCAGTAGTCCAAATGTCCGCTCTATCACTCGCCTGGTCCGCCCATGTGCCTCATTAAAACGTATCTCAGCAGGGGTAACAGGGTTCCTGAGTGGTGTCAGCAACCACTGCATTTTGGGGTATCCGGAGTCACCTACATACCAACAAACAAACATATCATGGGTCTGAAAAGAGGGAACAATCCGAGATACAAAAAGCACACCAGGTAAACAGACATTACACACCGACAAGCCAGGCACGCTTATTTTGCAGCTGTGACATCATCTGTGGGATCCTACTATTCCTCATGATGTATGCATTGTGTGCGGATCCGGGGAACCGTGCACAGACATGTGAGATAGTCATGTCAGGCACACATACCACTGGGCCATTGATGGAGTGAAAATGCTTACGGTTCCTGTATGTCACTTCATTTGCTTGTGGTGGTACCAAAGCCACATGTGTACCATCTATGGAGCCAATGACATTTGGCATCCTTCCCAGAGCATAAAAGTCACTCTTGATGTCAGCAATTTGTCGTGGTGCTGGGAATTTGATGTACTGGTTCAGCAAATTCAACATTCCCTCCAAAACATCCCGGAGCACACGGCTAAACATTGTCTGCGACATCCCACCAGCAGTAGCCACAGTGTACTGGAAGGTTCCCGTGGCAAAGAAATGTAGGGCTGCCATCACCTTCACCTTGGGGGTCAGCGCTGATGGATATTGCCGTCCAGGTTGCAAATGTGGGGCCAACTGCACTGCCAAATCCTCAATTAGTGCTCTGGTGAAGCGGTAACGTCGGATGCTGTCACGTTCAGCCATGGTTGCTAGGTCTGGGAAGGGTCTGTGAACAGCTGGTCTCCTGCGGTACATAGGTGGGCAAAGAAAGAATATCATTTCCCTTTCATCTCTGGCAATTAACATGCAGAATATCACATGCTACATCATAGCAAGACTCAATGAACTCCGGTATGTGCTGTTGAGCATGGACACATATGCCAGCTATGTGCCCCTCACTGAACATTTCAGCTCCTGATGGCTAAACAACAAGTGTGATGCTGTGCTGTGAACAATCTATGAGGTCTGTCCCAGTACATCTGAACAAATGTCACATACCAAACACACACCTCAGTGACTAGTGAAGATAGATGTGTTATCCAAATGACATGTCTTTGTGAGGTCCACACACAGGGATCTTGTAATGCCACATGGACACTGTCATTATGTAACGTCTGATGTACACATACCATCACACCCATGAAACACACATGATGTGCTCCCAAATTTGTTTGCATGGCAAACATGTATGTCTGTGACACACAGACACAACAGCAACTCACACGCCAAATACAGATGGATGTGTGAAACGATTTACATCTACAACATACAACAAGAATTATGTGCGTAGCAGAATACGCAAATAACCTGGATTAACCCCACAATAGTAGCTCAGGAAAACTTTGCAACATACAGTCCATTACAGCTGAAATTCAGGGTGTATGTAACATGTGATCACACAATGGGCCCCTGGAACTGTGTCCATGCCTAGGGTGGTGATCTGCAAAGTTGACACTCACAGTTGTGATGTGCATCACACACAATGGATTATGTCCCCATGAAACATGGCTCATCATGGGAGTGTGTGCTACAAAGAGCTCTGTCCAATCTGAAATGTGAAGCTATGTACCCACACATGTAATGAAGCAGGAAATATGGTTTCCTATACTGTGTGACAGGCTTATTGATTGGTGTAGAGCACCTGAGGCTCAGCCAAAATAGTGTGGATGGCACCCTTTGGCTGTTAAACCGTAATGGTGACAGACGTGGGTGACTATTCACAAGACGCGGCGTACACTGCTAGACCGAGCCAGATGCACACATTGGATATTGGCCTTCTGTGGGACAGACGCGGGTGACTATTCACAAGACGCGGCGTACACTGCTAGACTGAGCCGGACACATACATTGGATATTGGCCCTCTGTGGGACAGACGCGGGTGACTATTCACAAGACGCGGCGTACACTGCTAGACTGAGCCGGACGCATACATGGCTATTGCTCGTCATGGGGACAG
The DNA here is from genome assembly GCA_963921515.1 of Calotriton arnoldi. NCBI lineage: Eukaryota > Metazoa > Chordata > Amphibia > Caudata > Salamandridae > Calotriton > Calotriton arnoldi. The sequence goes on along the minus strand of CAWUFW010006600.1, from coordinate 195,430 downwards.
ACGCGGGTGACTATTCAAAAGACACAGCGTACACTGCTAGACCGAGCCGGACGCATACATTGGATATTTGCGTTCTGTGGGACAGACTCGGGTGACTATTCAATAGACGCGGTGTACACTGCTAGACTGAGCCGGCCGCATACATTGGCTATTGCTCGTCATGGGGACAGACGCGGGTGACTATTCAATAGACGCGGCGTACACTGCTAGACCGAGCGGGGCGCATACATTGGCTATTGCTCGTCATGGGGACAGACGCGGGTGACTATTCAAAAGACGCTGCGTACACTGCTAGACCGAGCCGGACACACACATTGGATATTGGTTGTCATGGGGACAGATGCATTTTAGCAGGGTGTACGAATCGCGTGCACACAAAATCAGTTGGGCAACAACAACAATGTATCCAAATATTTAGTGTCATGATGTAGTAAAATTTGAAGGGCGCGGTAGGCGTGTCCGAGGCATGCAATGTGATGGATTGGACAAATTCGGATAATGCGAAAGTCTCTGACCTTTCTCTTTGGACCCATGGAACAGAATCCGCCTCTGCAGCACAGATATAATGCTGTCTGTTCCCAAGAGACTTCACTTGCCTGCACTACATGCTACTTGCCTACATCACAATCTACCACTGCTGCTCTCTCTGCATCCTCTGGAGTCTGCAATGGCACGTACTGTGGAGAGGGCACCAGCCTTCACAGAGGAGGAGAACCAGGCCCTGCTGGACAGCCTCCTTCCACAGTACAGCAAGCTGTATGGGAAACCAGGGGAGCAGGTGACTTCTCAGTACACCATGTTTCCTAACAGGCACTACTAGCATTCTGATCACCAAGGACATGCATGCACACAGAGTCATTGTAATTCTCAAAGTGTGTTGAATCATGTGCTGGACAGGGACAGTGAATTAAAAGTGTATCCTGTGCTATTTCATCTCATGCACTGTACTCATGTTGTGAGGGCAGGCTTACACACAGGACAACTGCCCCTGCTGATACTTTAAAATCCTTGATGCATCTTCTGCCCTACTACCAATTACCTATATGTTGACGTGTGTGATATACAAATATGTCGCATGTGTAGTAATGGTGTGTCACTATGTCAACCTTACAGGTCAATGCCCATCAGAAGCAGGAGATTTGGTTGACCATCGTGCGGGCTGTGAGATTTGTGGGGGTCTTCAAATGCTGCATCCGCCACTGCCAGAAGAAGTGGCAGGACCTCCGTGGCTGGACCCGGAGGATTGCTAGAGTCCAGCTGAAGCTGTCACCTCCTCGCAAGAGGGGCGGACGACGGACCCTCTCACCCCCCACATGCTCCGGATACTCACGGTGGTCTTCCCTGACCTGGATGGGCAGTTGAAGCCCAGACAGCAGCAAGGAGGGGGTGAGTTGGAGCCAGTTAGCTGTACTATGTCTGACATGCATGTTGCACTCCCTCAGCCTGGTAACACTATCACAAGTGGTGTGTATGTTGAGACAACACTTGTGTGCCAAACCTGTAAAGATGCCCCATTGTCATCTGATGCCCAGGTGTGTCCCTTTCCGTCTGTGATATGTGTCACTAGACTCCTGTGTATGAGCTGTAGTCCAAGGTCACTGTGTACAGCACCATGTACGACAGGTGCATTGAGTTGACCGTCATGAGTGATGTGCTTGTCTGACATGGGTCAGCAACTTGACAGACATATGACCTGCACTCGGTGTGGTACATATCTAAATGGGCGATGAGATGATTGGGCTAAACACAGGTTTGTGACATGAATATTGCACACACGTGCAGCAGGTAAAACCAATGTTGGTATCTCTGACAAATGAACTGTGTTTGCGCAAATAATGCATGGTAAGCAGCCTCGTACTCCCACTAAACCCATGTTTCACATGGACCTAGGACAGGTAAGCCAACTCAGGCCATCAGGGACACTGTCACAATCCCATTTTTGTGTGTCAGGCAACACTGTAACCATTGCAAATGAAGATTCATGTGTCTGACTCTGTGTTAGTGTGTACAGGACGAGCGATTTTGATGGCACATGTGGCCAATATATCAGATATGGGCAGAAATCTCATGTATGTCAATTGGCTCAGATACACAGGACAAATCATGTGTGTCTCACCCCTTGACTGTGCATATTGGTGACTTAAACAGATATGTGTATGCTGCATTACTTGGATTTTGGGAGTATGCAAAATGCTCCTGTATTGAGATATCAGACTTCATATACTCAAATGTCTCAGTTAAACAACATGAGCTTGTCAAAGTGTACGAATTCTATGTAGCACTTAGGGGACATGTATACTTGTGCACTACAGATGTTACTTGCACAGTGTATACTTGAGTGTGACCTGGGGCTTACTGTTAAATCTTGATTCACTGGCCCGGTAACAAGAGTCAGTACAGACTGTTTAGGCAGACAGGACTGTGGCATAGTGTGGCACATGAAAAAGTTTAAGATGCAGTTTTGTACTTGTCAGTTGTCCTGCATGCAGACCTTTTTAGCATTGGAGTTCACGACATGAGCCCATATTGGTTACTGTGGATGTGAGTATGTTCATCATGTAAACTTTGGTATTTCTCCATCCCATTTGCGTGCCCAATTCCAGACTCTCTTGCATTAGATGGGACATGTTTATGTTAAGCCCTGACACTCAGGAGCATTTCAGACAAGACAACAGGCAAGACAGTGCCCTGTTGGGCATGTACATAGTTTAAATTGAGATACATCTAACAGATGTTCCATTGCCAACATGTGTTTGGTAACCATGATTCACAGGCAGACTGACAGATGACCTATTTACATATGTGTGAGTTAAGGAATAGTGGCTTTGACATTATGCAAGGCTTTGCTCTGTGATGTGTTGGGAACATAAATCTAGTGTCTAGTATATGCAGATGACTGATGTGAATCTGTTTCCCCTCCTTGTTCACAGCATCATCAACACCAACTGGAGGAGAGAGTTCCACGGACCAGGAGGAAGCAGCTAGCCAGACGGGGTCCACTGTGGAGGAAGATAAGGGACCCAGTGGCACAGAGGGTGAGGGGAGCCACACTGAAGCACGCTCAACAACATCAACATCAGCTGATGACCCATCCAGCTCAAGTGATGACTCCCTTGTGGTGGTGGGTGTTACCAGAGCGGAGGCCGCACCCACAGAGTCTGTCCCCGCCACCACCACCATTTCCACCCTCCCAGCTGCTCCCATTCCAAAGGTCCATGGACCCTCCCGTGTTAGGGAGCATGTTTCCTTTGGTCCAGGCACCGCACCTCCTGCGTCTGTTACCCCTGCTGCCCTGAGTGTGGAATCAGTGGACTTGCTGAAACAGTTACATGTGGGGCAGACATCCATGCTGAGTGTCCTCCATGCTCACACCGGTCTATTGACACAATTGGTGTCATACATGGAGGGCATCTCAGCAAACATGTCTGCCCTACAGCGGACAAATCAGTCCATGGCCTCCTCACTGACGGCAGCAGTGTCCCTCCTGCAGCAGTCCCTCACCTCTCCTTCCTCTGCCCCATCCACAGTCCCCACTACCCTACCTGACCCAAGCACACTCACACAGGCACATGCACACACCCCAACAGACACAAGCAGCACACAGCCACCCAAAACAAAGTCAAATAAAACATGCACGCACACTCAGGGGACTGATATCACACACACACAGGGGATAGGGCAAAAAAACACACACACCCATCCACAAGCACTGCGCATGCCTCAGCTACCTCTCCCCCCAAAACCCCTACCCTTGACTCTCCTGCAACCCCCGTTCCCAGAGGTTCTTCCTCTGTGACCTAGGCCTCTTCCCCACTGACACATCAGTTCCAACTCGAAAGGGGAAGAGGAGGTCACCACGCACAAAGAAGAGGTCCCCCGCCGCACGCACACCCTCCCCTAAGAGTAGGTACACTGAGGCCCCCACCCGTACATCCCCCAGGATGAAGAAAGGAAAAACCCCACCACCATCCCACACTTCACCCCCCAAAGCTACCTCCGCCCAACCCAAGACCACCCATCCCAGAGTTCACACACCAGAAGCCATCCCCGGTTCACCCACACACCATTACACCATCCCCAAGATGATTAGGCCCTCACCCCCTACCACAGGCACTTCCACTCCCACACCACACACTCAGTCACTTCCAGACACTGCAGTGGAGACCCTGGCCCCCCATCTGACCTGTCCACTACAGTGGATCCCCCCCCCCCAATCTGACATGGGCACTGCAGTGGAGCCCCCACCCCCACAATATGACATGGGCACTGCAGTGGAGCCCCCACCCCCTCAGTCCAACATGTCCACTGCAGTAGCTCTAGCACCCCCTCCATCCGATTTGTCCACTGCAGTTGCTACAGACACTCTAGTTGCCCCCAATCCTCCCATTACCCATCCTGCTGCACCCTAATCCTGTCCCTGCAGTGTCTGGCCTGGCCCAGAAGATGCCCCTCCTTGGGGATTTGTCCCCTAGTGATCTAAGTGCAGGCAAGCAATGTATGGGAACTCATCCTATATAGCCCCTGAAGGACTCATTGACATGGACTGGCCATTGGCCTTGTTTTTTTGCAAGATTCGTGTTTTCAAATTTAAATGCTGAATAAAGCAATTTTTTGTTATTTTGGCTAATTTTTTGGGTGTACATGATGTTGCTGATTATTGTACTGCAACTGCTGTTGTAACATTGATTTCAGCCAAATCAGGATAGAGTGATGTGATGGACTGCCGGAGGTCCATGTGATATGTGTCCTAGTACAGTGTGTTGTGGAGTTGTTGTAGGCTGAAAATGGCTTGTTGTCATGAGCAACATTGTTTTTGACAAGGAGTGTGACATTCTTTTCACAACCTCTCCCATCTTTGGCGTACACTTTAGCACATATGTTGTGCTTGACATTTATACGCATTTTTACTGTTTCTTATGGTGTGCACCACTCCAATGGACATGCATATTAGCGCATTGATGATGAACAAATCATCTGTGTCCCAGGTGCCACTTGGTATACATGGATTCTGAGTACGTGTCGCCAACTTGGAAATCACACCTGTACACAGGATGATGGGACCAAAGTATTCTGTGTGTTGTGATAGTTTAGTAAATGTCCGAGTCTCATTCTGACAAGGCAGACACATGCCAAGACCAAGCTTGACACAGCGGAACTTCAACAGTAGTGAAATCACCTCTTGGCAGTGTGTTACTCTGTGACCTTTCCTAAGCCCATGGTATGTGTTCTGTGAGCATTAATTTGTGGTGCCAAAAGACCTTTTTCTACCAAGACAGTAGTCCCTGCAGATGTTCCTGTCAGCGAGTCTTGCAAAATTGGCCATTGATTTGACAGCCTATTTGACAGTGAGTGTCCGTGCTGTGGGTGCATGGGACAAATTGAGTCAATCTGGTGACCGCCATTGTTTGGTTGCTATAAGTGCCTCCACTGTGTGTAAACTCACATTAGACATATTCAGGACTCCACTACTCACATCTGTGCTACCAACATTAGCAAGTTCTTTTTATCTTTGTTCTGTTTTCATGCGTTTGCCACTTGTATGTGTGTATTACTGCTCACACTCAGCATATTCTTCCCTTCCCTGTCACCTGATGTCAATGTGGCTTATTTGTAGGTCTCCTTGAGTGTGTCATTGCTCCGGGACAGTATTGGCTTTCGCTATGTGTCTGATACATTTCACGTTAGGCACATGTAATCCGTCCTAAGTGGAGTGACATATTCAAACATGTGTTATGCCTAGCTATGTGTCTTGTGTTTGTAAAACACAGATCCAACCACCAGTGCCTAAAAACCTGGTTGTTCAATATGTAGATTTTATTTTCTCTCTTTCCCTCTGCATCCCACAGGCGGCGCCGGGAAACCCTTGGGTAGCTGTGCGCCTAATAAAATTAAATTAACATAACATAACATAACCCCTAGTATTTTCATGGGTGCATGTGCAATGTCACCATTTAATGGAGGCTTAGCTGCTGCACATTGTGTGTGATCAAGCTGTATGGGGTTTCTGTTGGCCAAATATGACTCGCCTCTTGGCATGGTCCCTAGCTCCATTGTGGCACTACATTACAGGCCATGCCCTGTGAGTGATGTTTGGGTATGTGTAAGGGAAGGTGTTGTGACAAGACACGTGACACAGTGCACAAGAGTGAGTGTGCTCAAGAGTATGGTCCACATCATGATTTGGCAACACAGTGCGTCATCATACAGGATACTGTCAGCACAGTGTAGTGGCCTTGAGGTTACCAGGGATGGTGAGTCAGTATCCTGATGTGTTGTTTGGAGTTCCACCAAGATTGTTCCACAGGTGACTGTTGTTGACCTGCACATCAAACAATGCCAAATTGCCAATAGTCTGTGACACAATGGTGGAGATGCATCTGAGTTATACTCATGACGCATATGTCTCAGTGGAGTTTAGACCAACATCGGGGGGGAGCCTAGGGACACTTACACACACACATGTTGTGTTTGTTCTGCAGTGTGTGGTTGGCTGGCTTTGTTTGTTTAGCTACTGTCCCTGGGAGTCCAACATCTTCAATTTGGCCATTGGTCATGGTCTTGATTTGCCATTGCTGCCACAGTGTGGAACAGGATCTTGTCTACACTTTAGTTTTTTGCGGAATTCCTTTGTATGTGTGTCTCTATGTGAACAAATGCGTGTTTGTGCATTTAGATGGTCTCTTCTTCCATTGTCAAAATAAACATTGGTGGCAGTGTTAGCCCGCAATGGCAATGTTTGTCTCCACATGGCATGTTTGTCTTTGTAAGGACCAGCTATGTCTGCCTCAACAGATATGTGTTCGTTTGGCACACAACCACTACTTTATCACTACATTGTTAGTGGTTTTATGCCTCAGAGAGTCATACATGATTGTGTGCAAATGCTGGGAGTCTGAACCCCACACTCACATTTTTTTCCCTACACTGATGGTGGTGTTGCAACCCATGTCCCCTATGTGCTTGGCTAAGTTTGGGATTTGAACCCCATGCTCATCTTTTGGGCACCACACTGATGGGGGGTGATACCCCATCTCCCCTATGTGCTTATCAATGCTGGGTGTTTGATCCCCCTATCACCATATGGTGACCACACTGAGGGGGGGGTTATACCCCATGTCCCCTATGTGCTTGCCAAAGAAGGGGGTTTGAACCCCATGCTCATCTTTTGGGCACCACTCTGATGGGGGTGATACCCCATCTACCCTATTTGCTTATCAATGCTGGGGGTTTGTACCCCACAATCGGCCTTTGTTCACTAGAGTGATAGATGTAACAGCATTTATTTGCCTAATGTGTCACTGAATCTAGATGTTTGTGCACAATACACAAACCTGACATGGGAGTAGGGGGGGAGTGTTTGCCCTCCACATCCTCTGGGGTGGACTGTGCTGTGGGATGGGCATCCACCCCTTCTGGGGTGGACTGTTCTGGGGAGATAGTCATCCACCCCTTCTGGGATGGACTGTGCTGGGGGGATGTGCATCCACCCCTTCTGGGGTGGACTGTGCTGGGGGATGTGCATCCACCCCTTCTGGGGTGGACTGTGCTGTGGGTGGGCATCCACCCCTTCTGAGGTGGACTGTGCTGGGGGATAGCCATCCACCCCTTCTGGGGTGGACTGTGCTGGGGGATAGTCATCCAACCCCTTCTGGGGTGGACTGTGCTGTGGACTGTGCTTGGGGATAGTCATCCAACCCTTCTGGGTGGACTGTGCTGTGGGATGGGCATCCACTCCTTCTGGGGTGGACTGTGCTGGGGGATGTGCATCCACCCCTTCTGGGGTGGATTGTGCTGGGGATGGGCATCCACCCCTTCTGGGGTGGACTGTGCTGGGGGGATAGTCATCCACCCCTTCTGGGGTGGACTGTGCTGGTGGGATGTGCATCCGCCCCTTCTGGGGTGGACTGTGCTGGGGTATGTGCATCCACCCCTGTTGGGGTGGACTGTGCTGGGGATGTGCATCCACACCTTCTGGGGTGGACTGTGCTGGGGTATGTGCATCCACCCCTTCTGGGGTGGACTGTGCTGGGGTGTGTTTTGGTTTTCGCAGGATCGTCACGTATTGGTGGGTGGTAGGTGTCTGACTTACCATCTGTGACGTACGCGTCGGTTCCGGTTGTTGATTCGGTCATAGGCGTACAGTACACGGATGACATCGGCGATCGGATACATGGCAGCTTCGTCTCGTACGCGGTGTTCGTGTTGTGGCACAAATCGGTCCTGATGTACTGCTCTTCTGGATGCTGTGACGTGTTGGAGGTGGCGACCTGTTCGGCGCGGAGGATGTACGCATCGTACTTGCCCGGCCGGAAACTGCTACGGTAATGCTTCCGGGCGAGTCCAATCTGTGTTGACGGAGCCGGCTCGTACGGGAAATGTTGCTCGATTCGGAGCATACGTGTCATTCGGGAAATGCACACATTTGCGCATCGTATTGCCACTTTTGGACGAACCGGCTCCGGGAACGAGTCAGTCGCAAGGTAAGGCTACGGAGGGCTTTGGGAGGGCTGTCCTAGCGAGATCGGAATTGACCCCTGAGTGTTGATTTCTGAAGGTGTCTCCATATACACTGCTTAAAATGATAGTAGCAACCCTGAATTGATGTGTTTGGGTAGGATTTTAAAATTGCATTTATCATTGCCTGCTCAAAATCAATAATTATTTTTTGTGGAAAATAAATATTGGTTTCTTGTTTAATTTTAGATAGTACTTCCATATAGGTGGAGTTTTGTTTATTTGGTAGTAAGGCGAAGATAAAAGGGATGTTAGTGTTTTGATATAGGGCATGGACAGTATATAATTGATAGAATGGTTTGGGACATATTTTAAAAGTCCCATCCATCATCCATGTTTCTGACTGTTGGAGTTTTACTAAATTATAAGCTGTTGCAAACATAATTATTCTTTTATCTTTAGATTTGTTGTCATAAAGAACAAATGGTTCTTCGTTATGTGTTATAGATAGTTCTGGGGGAATTTCTACCTCTTCAAATGTTTTTGGGGTAGGTGTGGTGGTGGTTGTGGCTTTTTTTGTTCGAGCTATAGTTCTTTTCAAGGAAAAAATAGAGGGCATTTGGCCAGTAGCATGTTGGGGTACTCTTTGCAGCATCTCCTTAAGTTTTTGAGTGGTAGATTTCTGTGAGCTAGTGCTGGCGTCTCTAATGTCCTCTAGGGCATTCCGAACCTCTATTTCAGTAACATTTGGGGGGTGGTTATGCTCCCTTACTTACATAACAGTTGTTTCTCTAGTTGTAGCCCTCCCATAACACTTATTAGAATAGTATTTGCTACATTTCCAGTTTACTTTCAGTCCACTTTGCTTTTCTTGCGTATAGACATACCCCATGTAACATAGCAAAAACTTTCCTTTTTGGGAAGTGATAAATTGGGTGCCTTCAGTCCTTGTAATGTTTTAAATGCAAAGAAAAATGTATATAAAAATTAATAAAACGAATAATGTATAGGTTTGTAATTAGTACATACACATTGTTATTAATATACTTACAATTTTGATTTTGATGTTGTTTTTAATGCTGATGCCCTTTCTTTGTTGTTTGATTTCTGTTTTGTTCCTGATGTTTCTGTTGGTAGAATAAAAGATATTTTCACTGACTTTGTTCAATTGTGCACGAGGTGGGGTGGGGGTTTGGGATACAGTTGGGGTTTGGGTGGCTGTTTTAGGTAATCTTTAAATTGAATTTTGTTTTATACTTACTTTATTTGTTAGATGATTTTTGAAACAGTTCTGTAGTTGTTTTGATGCTTTGAGAATTATCTGTAGAGGAGATACAGATTGAGAAAATATATAGATTAATTATTTATGCATGATAAATAGTAGTTTTTGAGGGTTAGTAGTAGTGTTATATTATAAATAGCATTTAACTTACTTTTTGAAGTAGGAAGTAGATTTTTCTTCAATAAACTCCTGTATTCTGGCAGTAATCTGGCAGAGTGAGGTGTAAAATAATGATTAATTTTTCGTTCTTTATATAGGGTCTAATTAATTGTTTCTTTAATGTGATTGCTTTTTTCAATATTGTGTGTATTTCATTGGTTGATATTTATTGTATTAATTGTTTTGGTTGTCGTTTTCCATATATGGAAATTGCTAATTAAGATTCAGTTAGTGCTTTTTTTTTTTACACAGCTTTAATTATTGAAATATGTATTATATTGTATGTGATGTAAAATAATGTGTGTAGATTATTTAAATATAAGATTTAAATAGTTAGTAATAGTGTATTTGTGAAAATATGTATTATTATACGTTTTAGTATTTTTAAAATTGATTGTATTTTATTTATTTTGTATCCAGTGTATGTTTATTTATTGAAATGTATTTTTGGTATTCAATTTTGTTGGTTTTATCTGCTTTTAAAGATGTCGATATTTTTCTAAAAACGATAATATTGGTGTCTATATTTTTGTCATCGATATTTTTAACATGTTGTATATTTTTAATGGCTGTCCGATATTTTGAATTACGATATTTTTGTGTTCGATAATACTGTTATCGATATTAATGTTTGTTGATATTTTGGTGTCGATAATAGTGTATTTTTTTAAATGAATATAGGATGTCGATATTAGTGTAGTCGATAATTTTGTGTCGATAAAAATGTAGGTCGATATTGTGTCTGTCGATATTATGTCAGTGATTCAAATTTGTTATGTCCTCCACAGAGCATACCTCACACCGGCACGCATAAATAGATACTTTGAGACACGAACAGCTGCATGTCCCTGCTGCGGAGAGGTTGGGGCTGAATTTTTACATATGTTCTGGAACTGCCCAAAGTTGGAGAGCTTCTGGAGGGCGGTGACAACCGCACTGACAGAGGTGACGGGAAGGGAAGTGACCGAACGCCAGGGTACTGTCTCTTGCATTGGTTTCCTCATACTTCCAAAACTAAATGAACAAGCACATTTCTAAACCTGGGACTCTTATTGGCCAAGAGAGAGAATGCTAGACACTGGAAGACCCAAGGGGGCCCAATGGCAGATGGGTGGAAGAGAGAGCTCATGCGATGGGCGGACTATGAGGGGGCAGTGAGACTGAGAGAACCCAGAAGGGACCGGGGATCCTTGGAGGCAGCCAGGGAATGGAAGGTGCTGGTGACACTCCCGAGACACCCAGAAACCAATTCAGACAAGGAAGTACCGGAGACGCCATAAGGTTCTGAGTCAAGGTACTACTTATTTTGTGACTCCCTGGCATGCAAGACAGTAATAACCCCTCAGCAAGCATTAATGGAGTTGCTTGGGTAAGGACAGAATACACAAGCCAGACCCGTTCAACGACCCTTGTTATTAGAGTTTTGCACCCTATGAGAGGGCACCAACCTCTGCCATGGCACACCTAGCGGGAGGGGGGAGGAAAGGGGGGGAGGTTTTTTTTTTTTTGGAGTAGGCGACAGCATGATGTAGACTATAGCAGATATCCCTCAGGGGATAGTTGGATGATTCGCATATTAATTAACTGCAGCAGATGGTGGAGAAAAAGAGATCTTGCACTGATTCTGACCCCCTGAAATGCAGTTTAGTTTGTGGGACAGAAATTTTAACTATGGGAAAGTTGAAGCTCCAAATGCACTGAAGGGGATGCCGAACTTTGCACCAGTAGCAGCCAGACATGACAGGGGACTCCAAGCCCCAGGAGCCCACATGCCAGGAGGAGCGTCCGCACGGGGCAAGTCCAGCTTTCCACAGTGCCATAAAGCGCATCACTGTCTCATGCTGCAGGGGATGCCGAACTGTGCACCAGTAGCAGCCTGATGTGACAGCGGACTCCAAGCCCTAGGAACCCACGCACCAGGAGGTGTGTCAGCAGAGGGGCAAATACAGGTCTCCACAGTGCTCTAAAGTGCATCACTGTCTCCCACTGCGCAGGGCGCCGAACTCTGCACCAGTAGCAGCCAGATGTAACAGGGGACTCCAAGCCCCAGGTACACACACGCCAGGAGGCGTGTCAGCAGGGAGGCAAATCCAGCTTTCCACAGCGCTGTAAAGTTCATCACTGACTTCCGCTGCGCGGTAAGCGTGCGGGCCAAGGGCGGGCCCATCCTGCGCCCATCAGTGACAGGAAGAGGCAGGGCAGGGCCACCCCTCTTGGCCTTTGGTCCTAATTGTAACTGTAAGTACTGCACCCTCTTATTTGCTTTGAATGGGATGTAATAGTATATTTATTTCAACAACACGGCTACTGACATTGGTCCTATTTTAATGCAAATAAGCTATGGGGAAGAGGAAGGCATCAGATTAGAAACTGGGAGCAGGTAGTGTAAGGAAAATCCCACGACATGCAGCAGAACACTGTACCCTTCATGAAATTTATTGAAATTGAAGGGACAAACCAGCAAGGGAAGGAGAAAGGTTCAACGGGGAAAAATTCTAAACCTCTGCAAAGCATAGCTTCCTACTTTGAGCATCCACCTGAGCCCACCTTAGTTACAAGCCCCATTAGCCAGAGCCTTTTATTGACCACAGCACATTCTCCCCAGCAATCAGCAGACCCTGCAAGTACCAATGTAGAGCTCTTAATTATTATTGTGGAGTGTTCTAACCAATATACAGTGTTAGAAAATCTGGAGAACACTGAAAACAACCCCTCACATCCAATTAGGGGGGAAGACATCACAAGGACACATGTAATTGAGAACACCGTGGGTCTGGATGAACAATTGAATGATTTAATGAATGAAATTAAAACCTTAAGGGAGAATATGGAAAGGATGGCAAAACTACTAAGCCATATGTTGGACACTCTTACCGCTCTGGCTACAGGGTCATCGAAACCAACGGAAGGTATTGACACTGGGCTATCTGCATGCTATCCTACAAACAATGGGACTTACAATTTACATGGAGAATGATGTAAACATGTGAATACACCAACTCCTGGGGACATAGTAGAGAGGAAAGCTTGTTCACTCATATCATCCCCAGGTATGATTGTGTCCCCTCGCGTGACCAGATGCATGTAAAACCTACATAGGCGGACTTGACCTCTAGACCCGATGACATTTTTATTAATATAAATAATAAAGATATAAAGAGTAAGGTAAACCCTGCTAATATTAATGGCAAATCCTTTGACCTTTTTATGATCAATGGCCCTAAAATTCAGAGTCCCTACACTGAAACGCACGAGGCATTAGTAAACAAGGTGATCCACCTGATACGCTACAACAGGGGATGTAGATCCATAATAAGGGAGGACATATTCAATGCTAAAAGGTTTACAGCTGGAAATCAGCAGAGAGACCATATAGGAGTGGCTTTTAGGGACAAGGCCCTAGCAGAAGGTTTAATTGCACCTGAATTACGCTTTACACCAAACAATGACATCCAAATAAGATTAAAGCTAAAGCCTCCAGGCCCCATATTGGACACACCAGCTGAAAAGAACCAAAATCCATCTCTATGCACTGGGCAGCCCAATTCTAGGGACTCTCGTAGCCCTTTCAACACCTCAGACATTGATTGACTCAGTGATGGTAGTCTTGATCCCCCCACGAAATCAAAAGGATACCAATTTCCTGTAGTTGCAGGGACATTATCTAATATATTCTCTACTGTAAGTCCTATTACAAGGCTCAGGGGAGTTGATACCTGTAATGAACAGAACACTTGACACCACAGGGAGAACTCACTCACTCCACTCTGAGGGCTCAAAATTTGATAAAGGCTGATTTCTTAAAAATGTTATCATTGAATGTTGCGGAAATTAAGTCCAAATTCCAAGATCCAGAGTGGGGTATGTTTGTTGACTCGCATCATATTATATTTGCCCAAGAAACGTGGGTTATTAATCAAATACTCTGTCCGGGTTTCTTGACCTTTAGCGAAAATGCAGACCCCTCTCTGGCAGAGTGCCCATCAGGAGGACTCCTGATCTGGTTAAGTCTGGACTTGTTCCCAGTTGTAAAAATGGTCCCTACCAACTCTAGATACTTACTTGTTAAAGATTGCAGGAATCGCTGTTAGCATGAGCTGAAAGACATTTTGTACTTGGCAGCCATTTTAGTTAGCCATGTGCTCGCCATGTGCTTTCTCCCTCTTCCAGAGTCTTGCACATGCTCAGAAAGGCCTAGCTGGTAGAATGCACCTGCTCCTAGTATAGAACTGTCAGGCTATTCTTACTGATGTAAGCAGTTTAGTCTCCCCTCCCACTTTGTGGAGCAAGCAAATTGTGTATACCCATATTAGTCAATAAGCATGCTTATATGTGCTAGGACCTCCCCTTGATTTTATGCTGACTATGTAACAAATGCATATATAAGGACCCTGTTCTCTGCACTCATTAGAATGCCTCCTACAGTGGCCTGCGGGTACCGTAAGACGCAATCTCCCTCATCTGAGGTTATTAAAACATGTTTTTTGATATTACAGCTTCCGTGCCAATCTTTTCTTTGTTGGTCTTAAGGACCAGATGTATCAGTGAACCCCTAAGAAGGTTTTTATTTCTACAAATGGCGCCCGAAAGTGGACCTCATCGGTGCAGCGGCTATCCAAGGGAGTGGTCTTGAAGGGAGACAGTAATCTACTGAGGAGTACAGGACAGGAATCTACTGAGGAGGTACCCTGCGCACGGAGATTGTTTGTCTTCCAGCCCAGTATATTTCTGGTCTTCCTGATCTGATCCTCCAAGTGTTTGCCGCTCCCGACTGAGAACTTCTTTGGCATGAGTATTTTAAAACGACCGTTAGGTCACTCAGAACTTGGCAGTTGGAAGCTGGAGACTTTGGTTTGGTAAGGTTGCTGGAGCAACACTTTTGTTTGGAATGACTTGGCCAAGATTTTGGTTTGTTTGTTTGTTTTGCTGCAGCAAATGAAGGCAGGTAATGAGGAGATTTTTCTCTAACTTTGAAAACTTGAACGGCACACATTGTGTTAAGTGTCACTTGGAGTATAATATTATATATGCTATAATATTCTTGACATGCCTGCTTCTAGCACACTTCGTAGAAAGTGTTGCTGTCTTGGAGGTACCGATATGGATTTAGGAAGTACTCAGCTGACTCCCTCAGAGGGGATACCTAAATAGGTTTAGGTATAGTAAAAAGATATTTCTTCCTTGGTGACTAAGTACCCCATGGAACTAAATATGTACATAAAACGGATCCGGATCTGCGCACTTAGTAACATTCATAAGTGGTGATATGCAGAGCGCTTTTTGAGTGTTCTACCAGCCAAAACTGGCGAATTTGGTGTATTTTGGCTTCTTGACCATGGAACAGTTTTTTGGGCTACTTTTGAGAGCTCTTCTTGTAAATATGACTTACAATTAGTATTTACAAATAGTTTGGTCTTGCGTACAATTTGTAAGCTGTCTTAAAGTCCTAAGTGTTGATTTGTGGGTTAAATGTGTGTTTCAATGTCTATGTGGTTTGACATTGGTGATACTTGTGTGAGTAAATAGCGATTGCGCTCTTTGTGTAAGAATGGCTAGCTTTAAGCGCGCTGTGTTGTGTGTTCTGAGTGTATGACCCCCTTCTGTAAATGTCTGGAATGAGCTCAATGAGTTTGTTTATGTTTTTTTGCTGTCATCATTCTGTTATGCAAACTGTCATTTAGTTACTTACATATTAAATAAAAATCCAGAAATGAATTATATAACATATGCTAAACAGCTGCATGTTACTATTAAATTGACAGAGTAAGACACTATACATGTGTGCAAATTGCCACAATGCTAAAGATAAAATTAGAATTCGTATTCAATAGGATTAAAATAGGCCTCATACAGAGGAAGAAAAACGAAATTGTGTGTTTTGTAATCAATAGACTAAAATACAACATGTTACAGCATTTTCCTTAGATACATTGTATTAGACATTAAAAGGCATGCACATCATCTGAGTGAATTTGGTCGTTGCTGAACTAAATACACATTATAGAAAGATAGATTTGACTGCATTGAAATGCCTCAGTTTTTAAATAGACTGTGACATGCTTTTCTTTCAGCACCCGAGAAAAAAGCTTTCCAACAGCTGTGTTTAAACTGACTAACTGAAAAGAAACTGTTTGACACAGCAAATGGGGATTTAACTCTGTCAGGGTATTTCAAATAATAAAGGGTTTTTTTCCTGAGAAAGGCGTGAAAATTCGACGCCTGCTGACAAACAACAGCTGCATAAATAGCATATGGCTATTCCTGATCATGGCCACAGACAGGAATGCTGAGTCAGCGAAATTTTAAGTCAGTGTAAAACTGGTATGAAGGCCTGCATTATTTTAAAAGTTTCAAAAAACCAGTTTCATTATTTTGGATAACAGAGAACAAAATTGAAAGTAGGGATTTCCTTTCTTAATGCCTTTTTTCATAAGTACCTCTGTGGTTCTGATGTTAAATAATAACTGTCCTTTAAAAAGTGGCGCAGACTTTTCATGTTTCAAGTAAGGCTTCTGTGCTTAGGGTTATACATGAATGCGTTTAAATATGATAGGCTATGAATGAAGCTTGCTTTTCAAATGTGGAATCATCAAAATGGTTGGTTTTATTAAAAAAAAAAAAAAATTATATGAAAAAATATATTATTAAAAATAAATGCTTTAAATTCGTTTTTTCATCTTTATAAAGCCTAATCATCATACTGTGAATTCCTAGCATCAAAGTTGGATTTAAGCAGTGCTGTACCGAAAAAAAAAAGGAAACTTAAATGTGAAATGTCACTTTACCCAGCCGTACAAAACTCATTTTTATAAGGGTATACCTTATACATTTCTGATTTCCCATTCCTGGGCTATCTAGAGAACACTCTGGGGATTCCTATTATGCAAAAATATTGTAGGATATTCATTTTTAAGTGCCCCTACCACCAAAGTCGAAATTGAGCTAAATTCACAATTTTACAAGCAGTTCTACCACTCAGGGCAGGTTTCAAACTGATCTCAAGCTAGAGCTGGTACACATGCCAGTATAGAACAAACAGCTGACCTCTGTATTACTAGACTGCACACCACACACTGTACACAAATGAAAATAAGTATACAGAAACAAGCAGACGTTATTATCCTACCTTTAAATTACTGGCAAACAGACCGGACAGGACTGCCTTTCAGCTGTGATTCTCCAGAGTTGCTTTGAATTACAAAAACCGCATGGCAAGCCTTGCACAAAAAAAATGACCAGCTGCTGAACGGGTCAAAGGTCGGAGTTCTGCATTTAGCAACTTAGCAGGGTGAAGGGTAAGGTTTGCTTGGCCACTTCGACCTCTGAAAAGTTTTTGAAAGACGAGATGACAGCGCAGAGAGAGGAATGAGAAGCTTTGCTTCCTATTTTTGGCAAACACACGTTTTGCGCAGTCATATGAAACGAAGGAAAAGCAGCCCTCAGTTGAGCATTGATCTGTCATGTATATAAAAATAATGGTTTTAGTTTAAAGAATACTGTGTAGGGGCTACGATAAGGAGGAAATGGATTTTAGTTTGCATTCATGCGCCCTCATGTTAATCTAGTACAATTGCTCAAGGAATTGGTAAATTGGTTGCTAACGCTTTCTACAGTACTCAATGTGCTTGTGTTAGGCTGAATCAGAGAATAGCCACTTTCTAAGATATCTCCTACAAGTTTGTTTGTGCCCAGTTGCTACAAATAGGGGTTGAAAGTGCTGACAGAAGTGAAACCTGTTTCAGGTTTTCCTACTGTCAAAATGGGGGAAGGAGGCTAGCTCCTCTACAAATTAAGGGTAGGCAAAATTATGTTTTCTCTCTTCTTTTTCTCACTCTTTCTTGAGTCTGTCTAAGCTGTCTAGGAAATGGCCATGTGACAGTTATTGGCTATTCTGTAATACTGTTTTAAAATTGTTAGAATTAATAAAATGATGAAACATATATACTATGTTACTGCCCATCCTGTATGAAAGAATGAGTAGAACAGATTGATGTTCCCTTATTTGATCTTTAAGGGGAACTGTATAGTGGGGGTTTCTGTTCAAAAATCTCAGGTGGCAACACTATTATTGTTTATGTTATTCTCATGTTCTATACAGTTTTGCAAGGGCATTGCTAGTCTTTTATTAGCTAGTCTCTGTCAATAAGCTGACAGCCCTTATTAGAGCTGGAGATAGGGTTTTTTTCCTTTTGAAAATGATGTTGCATAGTCCAGATCGTGAAAAGTAGAATGCAGGAAAGACGCTCATGTGATCCTTAGCAAACATTTTGAAGGAAAATATTGTTTTATAGGAGTTTGTTTGTCATAACATGTTCTGCTGGAGAAAATGTACCCACTATGTTGAAGTTTAGTTCTTTTTGCAATAAGAATCCCTGTTAAATTAGCAGTTTTAGATTTTCCTGCTGCGCCTATAACATGAGAGCATGGTCCTAAGCATAACATGTAAGAGAAATTATTTTACAAGTGTCTGCAGTCCTGTACAAGTAATGTAAAATCTATGAGTAAAAGTGTAGAACATTTCCTTTTTCTTGAGGGTTCTTCAGATTAGTAATATAGGAATACACCAATGTAAGTATTTGGAGTATGTCTGTATTGTTTTTCTCTTTTCCTCAGAATTTAGTAAATGAACACAGACTTCCTTGGCTGTTTGGGATTGGGTGATGTATTACTCTTGTCAGTTCACCAAAACGTTCCTTTTATACTTGCCAATAGGTCCAGGGTTTTCTACTCTCAGATAGATGAAGTGGTTCTTGGGTGCCTTGCTAATGTATGGGGCGCCCCAAGACTAAGGAAGTATTCTGTTGTTAGATTATTTCTGTGCCTTGTCTAAAGACCTCTTGTTCTGTCCACCAATAGATATTTGCTGCCTTACAACCATTGCCAGAGGGGCCCGGACATCAGATCCAGCCTGGGAGTCAGCACCAGTCCAGCCTACAGTCAAAACAAAAGGAACCAGCACAGGCGTTGCTGGCAACTAGGACCTCAGTGAAGGCAGAAGCACTGGGACGTGAAGTGTGTACCCCTGCCACTGTCTTGGGCGAAAGACGGGGTTACAAATCAGGATGGAGAAATCTTTGTGTGGATCCAGTTTTTGATGCCCAGCTGAGAGAGTCACAGAACGACAAGGACGGCAAGGAGGCTTTTGCTTGAGGTGACCCCCTTTGAAACAAGGGTTGCTTCAGGCCTTTGAGTCCTGGTCCCAAGTGAATGCAAGTCTACGCCTTTGTTTGTTGATCAAGGGATGCCTGAGCATATTGGCTACAATTTGTGGCCCCAACAAAAGAGCAGTGCGCCAGAGGTGCAATACAGGAGTTAGGGAAGGACTTGAGTTTAGGGTACAGGTGCTGTGCCCTTGGTGCCTGTTAGATTAAAGTGAAGAAAACTGGTGCACTGCTTGAGACACTGGACAGGATCATTGAGGGTATTTGCCCTGGGGGGGTGATTGCCCTATCCTGAAAGAAAGACTTTTCCTTCTCCGTGATTCTTGAGTTGCGAGTTGTGCAGCTCCACCGTGGGAACAACAAGAGCCTGCCTGTGAGACTCAAACGGACACAGGGAGAAGACTCCCCTCTGGTTGGTTGTACTACAATTTCCCAAGGACTCTTTTTTTTGTTAGTAATGTACCCCTTTGGTCGTCCCATTTTTGAGGAGGAGCAGCCCTTTGCGGCTCTTTGTCCTAATTCCAATGGCCTTGTGTGGTCCTCCTGGTCCCCCGGAGCCAGGATTGTTTTTGTAATAATATGTCTGACTGCATTAATATTTTTTTTAAGAGTAATGTTTATTCTGCACGAGAAAAGTTCATCTGAGCATGTTACTTTACTCTTTCCTTAAGTATATTAATTGATACTTTAGCCATCATAAAAAATACTGAGAAAGTCTATTGAAAATGTTTTTATTAGGTATGTGCTGTTGGCTATTCTGAAATTGAAATAGATAGTCACTGAAATACATCAGAGCCCTGAAACTTAGAATTAGACTAGATGGTTTTGGTATTTGCTTTCTGCTTAGGGTTGGAAAAATATTGAGATTTCTGTTTGAGATAATAGTCATTATTCTCTCTTGCTACCTGTATGACCCAATGCTCTGTTCCCTTTGTACTCCTGCTTATACCTTATATATACCTGCTTAATGAAATGTTTAGAATGTAAATGCCCACCTAGCATAGGATATTGATGAATTTATGAGAAGAAAATGTGCAAAATATTTTCTATGTCTCTACTAGATCATGGGAATGTCTTTAGCTCATGCTAAAAGGATCATCTGTTAAAGATTGCAGGAATCGCTGTTAGCATGAGCTGAAAGCCATTTTGTACTTGGCAGCCATTTTAGTTAGCCATGTGCTCGCCATGTGCTTTCTCCCTCTTCCAGAGTCTTGCACATGCTCAGAAAGGCCTAGCTGGTAGAATGCACCTGCTCCTAGTATAGAACTGTCAGGCTATTCTTACTGATGTAAGCAGTTTAGTCTCCCTCCCACTTTGTGGAGCAAGCAAATTGTGTATACCCATATTAGTCAATAAGCATGCTTATATGTGCTAGGACCTCCCCTTGATTTTATGCTGACTATGTAACAAATGCATATATAAGGACCCTGTTCTCTGCACTCATTAGAATGCCTCCTACAGTGGCCTGCGGGTACCGTAAGACGCAATCTCCCTCATCTGAGGTTATTAAAACATGTTTTTTGATATTACAGCTTCCGTGCCAATCTTTTCTTTGTTGGTCTTAAGGACCAGATGTATCAGTGAACCCCTAAGAAGGTTTTTATTTCTACATACTCACCGTCAAAATTAAAATTACAACCCAAACTGGTCCAAGATATATAGCCCTGGTGAATATATATATTGGATCAGTACCTCCAAATGTCCAATCCACTACTGTGAATAAAATAGATTATCTCTTGGGACAGTTCAACCGGAAAGCTTTAAAAATTGTAGCAGGAGATTTTAACACCCGAATTCTGCCAACTGTCGGGTGTAACTCTTTGGAAACGTCACCCCCAAATGACTATAGGAAAATAACAAAAATATCAAAAGTAGGTGCCCAAATTGTAGAACTTACTATCGAATATGGCCTGAAAATTGCAAATGGTAATACGAAATCTGACTGCCCACCATGCACTACTTTTAAAAGAGACTTTAGCACCTCAAGAACTGATTACATTTTAGTGGACAATGATCTATGGCCAGAACTGCATGATATGCAGGTTGTCCCTAGACCGGATAGTGATCATCAGGCGCTAAGTGCAACTTTCTCTATGGCCCCTTTCAAAGATGTAAAAATGGAACCCGCCGTAACTACATCTTCAATAATCACAACAAATAATTTGAGAAAGATTAAATGGGCAGCTCAGGTGATGGATGTAAAGAAAATGACTTTCTTATACAATCTTTTTGTACATAAACTTTCCCAGGTAGACTTTACAAATATTCACAATATTAACTTTGTTTCTATACATTGCGAACTCATGGCCGCACTAAGGCCATGCTTAGTGAGGGAACAGAGGAGAGGTGCTTCCCAAAAAAAATTCCTTCCAGGTATACTAAAACTTGCAGATTAGAAAAAAACATTTACTGAGAGCTATTAAAAAGGGCTCAAGACCCCAAATCACAAAGGCTAGGAGTCATTATAAAACAGTATTATTCAGAGCTAGAAGGGAATAGGAAGAGGACCAATGGCTGTTAATTGCCAGAGCCTTAGAAAAGTGGGACCATAAAACTTTTTGGAAATTACTATCTGTTAATCCTTCTAATGCCAACCATCTAGACCCAGTAATAAAACCTGAGACATGGGTCACCCATTTTAGTGGTCTGTATAATGGTAAGCAGCAGCAAAACAACTTACAAAGCCCTCCTGTAGGTGGAAATTGTGGCCATGTGGGAATACAAACCCACGAAGAGAACAGTAAATTTGTCACAACTATAGCCCATCTTAGTTTTACCCTAGTCAAAACATATCGAGCAGTAAAACAAACGAAAAAGAAAAGGCCCCAGGAATGGATGGAAAACTAGGTGATCTCTTCCTGTCTCAACCAGACGTTTGGCCCCCGTACCTGAACGCACTATTTAATAGCATTTTAAAGGTAACCCAATCACTTCAACATGGCATGGAGCTGTTATCATACCAATCTATAAAAAAGGAGAAAGAACCAACCCCTCTAACTATAGACCTATAAGCTTGTTGGATAACACACAAAAAATCTTCTGCAGGCAGGTGCTGTTTAAGCTTAATGAATGGATAGAACAGAACAACATTTTAGAAGAGGCACAAGCAGGGTTTAGAACAAAGATCAGTACATTGGACGAGGTCCTTCACTTCAAGGTGATAACCTGGAAATATGTCACCTTAAAGCATGACCATCTATATGTCGCTTTTATCGACCTGTGAGCGGCATTTGACCTGGCCCCAAGGGAAACATTATGGGAAGTTCTGAATGGGTATGGCATCCCTCTAGATTTATTAAGAATATTGAAAGTTTTCCATGCAAACACATACGCAAAGGTGAGATGGAATACCGCTGGGGACCTGACGGACAGGATTGAGATCAAGCAAGGGGTCAGACAAGGGTGATTCCTTGCCCCAACACTCTTTAGCCTATACATTAACGGAGCAGTGAGGAAATTGAAGGAATGCAAACATGATGCCCCTAAATTAGCAGGAGTGCCTACTCTGATCATGATGTTTGCGAATGACACTCTACTAATTTCGAGAACACCTATGGGGCTACAATCAGAACTGAACGCCTTTGTTACTTTTTGTGAGGAAAGAGGACTAGAATTAAATCCAACTAAATCTAAAGTTATGACCATAAATCCTCATAGAACATATAGAGGTAACATGACTATAGAGGGGGTCCCTCTTGAAAAAGTTTCACATTTTGATCACCTGGGCGTGCGGCTAAGTGACAATCAAACATTGGGTCCCCAGCTGGAAAAAAGCAAAGCCATCCTTCAACAGAAAGCCTCTGCAATAGGGAGGAAATATAGGACTGCCTCGGGAGGAGCTGTGTCCCCGGTTATTACTGTATATAGAGCCTCATCTGTAACATCGGCGATATATGGAGCTGAGATATGGGGCTATGTTACAACAGAGACCCTCTCTGAAATTGAAAATAAGTTTATTAAGGCCCTTTTTAAACTTCCCCGAGTTCGCCTTCTACACCATTGAGATTAGACTTTCCTCTCAACCCAATACATTTAACCATTTTAATAAAACCATTGTTACATTGGGTCAGACTCTGGTCCACCGAAGAACTGGCAATATACAGGGATTGTGTAAAAGATCTGCTGGCTCTTGATAGGGACCAGAGTACTCGCTGGCTTAAGGCTATAAAAGAAGCATCACATAGAATCGGAATGGGCAAACTATGGACATCCCCAGAGTTGATTACTAAAGGAGATGCACAGAAAGTAAAACACCTGTACTGGGAGGCAATTTTGACGCAAACATGGAAAGTTTATCAGGATAGTAGCTTAACTGGCCAGTTTTTTAACCATAAGTGTGCACCAAGCTTCAAGCCCTATACGGACAGAATGTATCCATTTCAGTCTAAATGTCTATACGTGCAATTTAGATGTGGGCTACTTCCTTTGAGAGCTCACACATCGAAATGGAATAATGCATCTTCCAATTCCAAATTCTGTCCAAGCTGCCCTAACATTGAGGAATCGACAGAGCACTTTATGTTTTTCGGTCCCCTATATAGGAATGCGTGCAAGAAACGGCTGTTAGCTGCATGCAAACTTATGGGAGTGAGACATTATTGGGAAGCTGCAAGGCTTATCAAGAGCGATACTAAAGAACAATTAGCCTTTGC
Organism: Calotriton arnoldi; assembly: GCA_963921515.1. Lineage (NCBI taxonomy): Eukaryota > Metazoa > Chordata > Amphibia > Caudata > Salamandridae > Calotriton > Calotriton arnoldi. Next base: position 171,722 of record CAWUFW010006600.1, on the reverse strand, counting down.
GGTATCTCGCAACTTGCATTGTGCCTGGAACCAAAGGAAGAAGGCCCTAGATAATTGCCAATCTTGATAGCCAAACCGCTCCAGCTGGTTTATCTAGTGTCTCTTCTTTTTATCCTTTTTATCTTTTATAATCAAGTATTGGGTCTCTTTCAATTGCCAAGGTTTTATTGATCAAAGTAAATGATTATGAATTATTTTTATATATATGTATGAACTTTCTTAGATTGTTATTTGCACTAGAGGTCAATCCAGTTCATTTTAAAATATAATTGTATATAGTCGTGGCATGAACTGTATTTATAATAACTAACCTACACTTTTAATTTCTTTGTATTTGTATATGTGCAAAAAGGAAGCTTGTATGATATTTGTTGTTATTAGATTTTTTGTCTGTAAACTTTTTATGGCTTGGTAGCCGAAATAAAGATTTACTATTACTATCCACTGAAGGATGTTACCATATTGCCAAATTTGTAATATGCCATGAGTAAATGCTCAATAAAATTTGTTTTAAAAAAAAAAAGAACCACTTTTGAGATTTTCGTGAAACTAGAAGGCTGCAAACTGAGTTAACGAAAAATGCAGTGATGGTTTTTACAGACACTTCGCTAGCACAGAGCCTGTCTTTTATCTGACACTTTGCCTCACTCTATGGGAGAGGTCTCTCCTTTTCTGTTTTAGGGCTGGTACGGTTTGGCGGCTCACGAGCGCAGGTAACCCAACCGATATGTTGGGGGGGACATGTTTTAACTTGTTCCTGCGATGGGGTCTCTGAACAATCACTATTACACCATATGTTTTTCTGCAACTATTTTAGATACCATCGCAGACTTTAGCTCAAACCTCTTTTAAAATCATTGTGCCGTTGCAAATGTAGATAAGCTTTGTTCCATTTACAACTATTGAATACACCTGCTATTTTCTTCAGGGTATGCTCTTTTCTAAAAGCTGCAGTTAGAACTAGAAAAACCATGGAAGGCCCGCTCTGTTGAAACAATATTAATCTTTTTGTCACTTTTTAAATTCTGAATTTTACACTTTTTATCATGGTTTTAACACGTTTTACCTATTTTATTTGACACCTTGCACTTTATACAAATGTTGTCTAATGTCAGATTGCTTTCTGTCTTTAATGGCCAACAATTGACTAAAAAAAGATTAATGGATGATGACAACCAAATCTCTATGACTAAAAAGGTCAACTTACTTACCTCCTAAGGCTTCAACATCCTCAAGGTCCTTAGAAAAATCTTCTATTGGCTTCTGCTTAACACGTTAAGAACCATCATACAGGCCCTGATCACTAGCAAGCTAGACTGCAGGAACACATTCTATGTCAGCATCAATGCACAGCAAACCTAAGAACTCCGGGTCATCCAAAACGTAGCAGCCATACTCATGCTAAGCCACCCACCCCACCCTCACATTACCATGCATGTCACATGCCTCCACTTGCTCCCAGTTCACAAACACACACTCTTCAAGCTCCTCGCACATTCTTACAAATCCCTGCAGAATCTAGTCCCCACATACCTGAACTACTGCATCAAATTCCGTACTCCAAACAGAAACCACATCTCAGCCAGCCTCCGGCTCACCCACGTCGCTCACATCAGAAGAGCCAAAGCTGCAGGCGTACTTTCTCGTAGTTTGTTCCTAAAGCCTAGAACAACGTCTCCCTGCACATCAGATCCGCCAGCTCAGTCCTAGAATTATGAACAAAACTTAAAACCTGACTCTTCCAATACCCCCTAGGCAGGACGACAACCTTCTTCTTGAGGTGCCAGGAAACCCTCCCCGGAAGGGGGAGGGGGCAGGGGGGGGGTATGTGCACTATACAAATACTCATAACATAACATACCATATTTTGAATACTTTTTAAGAATTGATTAGAAGGAGTATACGAAAAGTACATTTGAAAAATAATAATAAATTGCAAAAGGCCAAGTGGTTTCTAAATGTCACCTGAACCCAGATGCGGCAAAATCGACCATATTACAAATGTTGCTTGTTATGTACTCTTTGTATTATATGATTTATTATTTGATTTCATTACTCTTTATAAATATTTAGAGCATTTGAGTACCATCTGTTTAGTATTCATTGTTTGTCTGGTACTTCACATATGTCTGTCAATGTTTTGAGAAATGTGTGTTTAGTTGGGTATAATGTGCTAACATTTAAAATGTGTGTTTTGGAACAATGTGCATTATTTTAAATCAAATTTTGAATGCAAAGTGCATTATAAGGAAATTAAGAACTTGCATTCTAAAATGTACTTTTCTTTTGTAGTATACTGGCACTCTAAAGTAATTTTGACAAGAAATATATAAAGAAAGAAAATACATTTGAGACAGCATAACTTTTACTGGCAGGTTCTGCATTCACAATGTTTATTTTCACAAACTGAGTATCATTTCTTAGTAGATGCTTGCACGAGGACATGCCTGCAAGGGTAAGAATATCAGGTGTGCTGAGTAATAGATTAAGATCAGCACTGTCATTGCCAAAGTATTTTATCAGCAGTGAAAGAAAGTCCTATCCTTTGTTTACCATTTGCATTTGTTCAGGGGAGCTAAATATCCTGCAAATAAATTCAGCACTGTTAAACACAAAATATAATTCACAGTAAGATCTCTTTTATGTGAATTATGAGAAACATTCAGTAAGAAGGCTCAACCATGTAATACGCACGCATGCACACACACACACCCACACACACACATATTCACTGGAAAAAAACAAAGATTAAAGTTATAGCGTTCTACATATGTGAACATTTCAGGTAAAATGGAATGTTTTAAACTCAAATAAACACCGAAATTCACCAGTTACAGGCCATTCACAAAGCTATAACGTGCGCCCTCGACATGCAGTGATGCATTTCAGCTTTCATGAGTGAGGTTATGAATTATGTCATAGAAAATGTCATGAGTGTTGTAACATGTGAGGTCATATGCAGTGCATGGCAAAGGTACAAATTATAGTTCCATGATTTAACTGACCTGGTACGCCACAATCCTGCATGAGTCCCACAGGAACCGACGTGGCCCCCGGCTCCCACAAGGGTCCTCCTGGACCCCTCACAAGGTCCAGGAGGTTAGGTCAGCCCATTCTTATCCTTCCAATTAACTCTGCACTCCAGCATCACTAAGGTTTGGACTGGATCCCTTCCTAGATGTACTGCCATACACCTAATAATTATTCAGCCACTACCTATAGTGCCACACACCATTCTGTAAGTAGTAGGCTTAATCCTATTCTCTTTGCTAATATCATGTTTTCTCAGTACCCTTTAGTCGTAACCTTATTCCCCTCACCTCAGACACAGTATTCAGCTCTGCGTGAGTTTTTTTCCACTCACATTCTTAGTGCACCTTCTCATGCATGCCCACTCATCTTTCTTCATTTATCTTGTGATTCTTTCATTTTTCTTTTCTCTTCTTTAGCTTTTCATCACCTTCTGGAAATGAATTTATTCTTAACCTTCATGAACTTGTGTAACCTGATATATCATATGGAATAGAGTATTAATACTCAAGATCTATACATCTTTATTTGTACTTGTTTAATGATATTGATTACCTACTGTGCTCAGACAATTGTTTTCACTCCTGATGATGACCCGCTTAAGTGCTTAGGGTCGAAACATCATCAACATCCCTATGGCAGTCGAAAGACAAGTGTTTGATGATATCTGTGTAGACCAACATTTTTATGAACTCTGTGAACACTGTAATCGTGATACTGTATGTAGTCTACCAATGTTTCTCTTTTTCGTATGTGTGATAACTTTTGGGCCCACTTTTATCAGTAGCCCTGTGTGTTACTTTGTTTACTGAGCACCTGAATTATTAATTACCCTGTACAAATTGGTCTACAGGTTACTCCTGTGGTTTTTACATATTTTGTACATGCAGCCATGGGTGGTTTGTTGTTCAATATATCTGCCATGAGCATGATGACTTTCTTCTTTCTTTACAAACGAGTATGTACCGTTATGAGTGTTTTTAATTAGCCAAGGCTCTATTGAGTTCATATAGATAAACATTTATGAAATTAAATACATAAATAAGTAAATAAATAAATATGAAACATACATAGAACGCATGATGACTTTTGGGGTCACAATAGCTACTCAAGGACGTTCAGATTAGGGTCTGTACTCTCGAGAAGGCCTCCTCGCTGCGGGTTGCGTAAAAAAAAAGAACAAGCAACTGAAAATCTCAACGAGTCTGTTCTTTCAATGTGATGCATGATACAGAAATGCAGCAGAATGCGTATGCTCGTTGAAGTTATGCAAATATGCTGTATTTTGGGACGGTTCATCACACGTTTAAGACAATGATGACCACTTTATAGTAGGGGGCGAGTTTTTTTTTTGTTGTAACAAAACAGTGCTTTATTCAACATTCGCAAACAAGATGCTGTTTTTTTACACAGGAGCACTGTGAAGAGTTAGCCATCTGACTTCCTGCATACATTACCCCACCTGTCCTAGAGCCCTCAAGCCCACAGACATACTGCAGTTGATAAGCGTCCCTTATTGTGTATCAACTGAAAAAAAATATGGGATTGCCGTATTCCATTGGGATGCAGGTGTGCTTTTTACCGTTCGGGGAAAACATGGACGATTTCCATGGCAACCAGACTTTTAAGAGAAAAAATGTGATAATGCGCCATTTGTTTGCCTTTTTCTAATTTTGGCAGGAAATAAATACAGTAATAGCCCCTCGGCTGCTCTTCCCTCTCTGTCAGTTAATGACCAAGGAAGTCAAAGAACCTCACTGTCACCTCAGGACATTTAACCAATCTGGCCAATCATTAACTGCCAGGAAAAGGCGGGCCCATCAGTCAATGTTTAAATAACGCCAGTGTCTGCGCTACTAACTTATTATAGAAACACCTACAAGCTTTTTGCACTATGTTTTTCTGTTATATGTCAGAATGTGTCTCGAAATTGACGAGAAGGCCTGACAAGGAGTGATGGCTTAACGATTCTTTTGGAGTTTGTGAACTGCGCAAATACCACACAGCGAAATAACAATTCCTTTGTGTGCCATCTGAGAAAGAATTCTGCAGCTGCCTTGCCCTTTTCGAGCAAGAGGTAAAATATTCCGTGATCTCGTGCCAGACGTCTTTTGCTGAGGTTTAACTTTCAACATTTTCCTGGTTACCTTGTGCCATAAATGTGATCTTTTAAAATGCTTGCTTTAGGAATCGTTTCAGACACAAATGATGAGTATTCCTGCTGTAACAGTTGCTGCCTGGAGCTCACGTTCTGCAGGGAATTTCATTAGCATGCGCCCTGATCTTGTCCAAAGCCTCACTGCTTTAGACAAGCGTGGATTTAATTGAGAGAAAACCAAGCTGTGACTGTGGCTCAGGTGTGAACGCTGCTTCCCTAAGCAAATTAAATCCGGGATAATGACCGAGTGGTCATTTTTTTTTTTTACTCCTTTTCCTTTGATGGATTTAATGCTGCATATTAATTATTGTTCTTCTCTGAGTTTTGATTATCATGTTTCCATGCGGGTGTTTTAAATAAGATAAAGGGGCGTATAATCATAATTTTCCGGTGCACCAAAAGTTTATGAACACTTTTTTGTAGGTTTAAAACACAATTATACCTCAAGTTTGGAGCAAATAGCCTGAGTTAATTTAGGCTTATCCTAGTGACAATTAATTTGACTGTGAGTCAAATCTAGGATGGCGCTCCGATCGCAAAACTTGGCTGGTCTGCACTCTGCAGCTTCACAAGTGTGTCAGCAGGTCAGCAGTGGAGAGACCCCCGTCTTGATTTTTGTGTCCACAGATTGTGTCAGAGGCTGCCTGATACTTTCCTTGTCTCTCGCCACAGTGCACACGTCCTTGCCGCTATCTTCGCCCCCACCGCAGTCACAGAGGCATCAGGGATGTATTCTGTATTCTCAGACCCAGAACGCACTTCCGCTGCACTGCAGAAGGTGACTGTGAAGTGAGGCATTGCCACAACTGCAATTTGCTTACATATCTGCACTAAGCAACCACACCACATGAAAGGAACACCCAGCTGATATCTTATCGAGTAAAGCTCTTCATTTGATTTCAGTGTGTCTAACTCTATCTAGCAGCTCTAGTCACACCCCATCTTGTCAATCTTCTCACTCAGAGTACCAACAAGCATGATGCACCCCTTTTTTCCCACTTAAAATCGAGGGGTGCCGTAAGGTCCCTCCTACATGCTCCACCCTAGGGTCATTCTTTTGGCAAAGATTAATTTCCCTACATCCCAGTTACATCTAATCACACATAAAGGTCTCACTGACCAGTCTCTCAATGATAATTAGAACTTAGATAATATTTCAGACATAAGTCGTGTAATTGCATGTGGACACGGAGACAACGAAGATCTCAACTAATGTTGTGGGACGGTGGTTTATACCCATGCGCATTTTCATTTCCGTTTTTGAGGCACCACCATTGATCAGAAGAGTACATTTCATCTTCATGGTAGTAAAATGCATGAAATTCAAGGCTTTAACTGGCAGTCACACGATTGTTCAGAAAGTCTTGTCTCGATTGACAAGATTACTAAATATCAATGAGTTGTTTTTTATAGAATGCCTGCCTGATAGCAGAGTTTTGGCATTTCTAAGCACTTTGGATAACTCACTTAATGGCAGGGCTTTACCGGTGCTGAGCACCGGCAGTTTTTTAAAGGGGTCCTCGAAACGAGTCTCTGTTTAGCTCTGTTTTGTGCCCTGGCACAGGTGGTCAGTTTTTCTCCAGACTGCAGTGAGAGCAGGCACATCGATGTGCGCGTGCTCGACGGGGCAAGATGGCGACCGTGTGAAGCGGTCATAGGTGGCTCTCGAGGGGATGACACGATCTAATTAATTAAACCCCCCGCCGCCTCAGAATGGCATGCCCCCAAGTTGGAAACTGTGGCGCAAGTGAGCGGACAGAAGTGGAAAACACCGTACCAGGACTGAAGTGCTGGGTCACGGCACTAGTGGAGATCGCGGAGACGCTGATTGTTGGGTGCAGAGGCTTCGAGCAGGAGCTGTCCCACTCCTCGAGGTGGAGCAGGGAGTACAGTGCAGTAGCAGCTGTCAGCAACATGCCCCCCAAGTCCGGCACGAAAGGAAGAGGGGCGACTCTCCAGACCGGCCTCCAGGATTCCCCGTGGAGAGACCCGGCAGAGATAGAGACGGCTCCCGTCGCACTCCATGGACGCAGGCAGAAGACCTGGGCAGAGAATCTCCCAGACGGGAAGGGGAGTGGAACGGGCTTACAGCCCCAGCCACCTCGTACTGTAGTGTCAGTCATCGACCTGCTCAGGGGCTCTGGCATACAAGGATCCGATCAGCCAAGTGAGCAAGCAGGGGCTGCGGTAGGAGGGAGCGGACAGAGCAGGAAACTAATCGGTAAGCCGCCGGTGGGCCCAGAGGAGGTGGGGGAGCAGGGGGAGCCTCCGGAAGGCGAGACATTGTACGAGACATTGCACCAATAGCCAAAAGGGCATAAGGAGGGCTTTAAGGAAACAGTGTTACAGGGAGAGAAAACTCAGGGAACTGTGCCAGAAGTATGTATTGAAGTCAATCCGGGCATAGGAGAAGCCGGCGCAGGTACTAATTGGCAGGATGCGGGGGCCCTCTGGGGTCTCGAGCTATTACAGGAGGAAGTAAACCAACTAGCGACTCAATTTAGCCAAGAAGACCCAGAAAACAAGGGGAAGACCCTGGGAAGCGGGAAAAAAGGCACCAACAAAATCCTGAATGACCTCCCAGGGGGAGCCCAGCGACACCTTACAGTGCAAGATTTAAGGGGAAAGGCAAGAGAACCCCCGGGGCCCGTAAGGGCTCATAGATTACCAGGGGAGAGGATATTGACTCAGAAGCAAACGATTTTTATTCTCTATCGGATGCCACCTGGTCAGGTCTGGGATCAGACACTGGGTCTAATGCAGAATCAAGTGAGGAGGACAGCGCATCTGGTATTGGTATTAGTGGTAGGCAAACTATTCCAACCACACGAAAGACACACTCCAGAGTACCTAGAGTTGAGAACCCAAGACCAAATGATTTAAGGTGGGATTATTCTCTTGGAGACCAATTGGCAGGAAACAGGAAGCATCCTACCTGTGAAGAAGAATCCACTTCTGCGCCTCCTACATCGGAATCAATTCTGCAGTGTGTCGTTGCACACCGCGAGGAAGCCCGAATGGAGAGTAAACGCGCACAAAATGTCACGCGGAAACTTCAGGGGGCTGTTAGGAAAATCGCAAGAACCCGTAAAAACATCAGAGATCGGATGACAGAGTTGGAATCAAGAACTGCTTCACTGGAGGTGGATATAGCAGGTTCAAAGGGGCAAGGGGAGGCACACGAGGCACAACTTATTGATATCCAATGGAAGCTAGAGGATAGTGAAAACCGTCAAAGAAGGAATAACTTACGATTTCTTGGTATTCCGGAAGGAAAGGAAGGATCAGACGCACGAGTATTTATGGTTCAGCTGTTGCAGAATTCCTTCCCAGAATTGGAAGGATGGAACTGGCCCCAGGAAATACAAAGGCCACATCGAGTACCATTTAACATACGACAGCCAGCTCGCCCAGATGCCAAACCACGGGCACTCTTGGTCTATTTTGGGAACTATCTATTAAGGCAAAGTGTGTTCGAGAAGGCCAGAACGGATGCACAACGTGCAGCAGATGGGTATTCCTTTTTCACCAGGACAGATTTTTGCCATATTACAGTGGAACGACAATGGCGTCTTCGCCAAATGATTACCCAGTTCCAGGAGAAGGGTGCACAAGCCTTCCTAATAAATCCGGCCCAGCTGAAAGTAGTCTGGAAGGACCGGGTTAGAGTCTTCACGTCGGAGATCAAGGCCAAGGAGTTACTAAATGCAGGGGGACTATGATCCGGACTTTTCCGACTTATTCTCTTTGGGTAGAAACCCTTGGAGCTAGTTGGGAATAATTAAGGTGTCTCTTTTTTGGTTTTCTGGTTGGCCTAGATTTTCTGTTTTGATCAAATATGATTCGGAATAGGGTGGGGGTATTTAATAATAGCTAAAAGAAGCTGAGGAAATGAAGGCTTAGGGGGGTTTAAAACTCACTAATTTGTATTATATATGTCACCCTAGGGAGAGCTCCACCAATTATCACTCACAGACCTAGATAGGCCTGTTGCTTCACAACACAGGGGGGATGGGGGTAGGGAAGTGGTGGGAGGGGGTGTTCGGGGGAGAGGTGGGGGAAGCAAAAAAACTCAGGAAAGCACAGCACTGTTGTAAAATAAAGAGGTGGGTTCGAGGTAATTTGAAGGAATGGTCTAAAGAGCAACGTAGGTACCAAGGAAATGGTAGGGATGGGTAGGATGACTATCTGTACAGTAAATATCGGGGGTTGAACGATCGGGGTAAGAGAGGTAGGACAGGAGAAGTATTGCGAACATTAGGTGCGGACATTATATGTCAACAAGAAACTCATATTCCATGGCAGAAGAGAGGGCTTAATATCATCCCAGGTTATACCCAAGCAATTTGCTCATCACAATCTTCTAACACCAGAGGGGTTGCAATTCACGTATCTAACCGGCTGCCATCTATTAAACGAACGCTATCGGATAAATGGGGTAGATGGGCAATCGCCCTCATCCCAAGTGACTTCACATTATGCACTATTTATGGATCGAATCTAGATGATGCAGACTTACTGGCAGAATTGGAAATTGAACTTGCTTCCTGGCCATCCCCCCTCATTATCTGTGGCGATTTTAATATTCATATCGACGCAAGTGGCATGGCCAGGGGAGGATATCAGGGGAGGAAGCCACAGGTCTTCCAAGCCTTAAAGGCGCTGGTGGATAGTCATGGGCTAGTAGATATGTGGTCATACTAAAAGCCATGGGATCCAGGGTATACTTATTTTTCATGTCCTCACAGGAAATACGTCAGGCTAGACTACTTTTATGTCTCTACCTCTCTCATAGAAGGAGCACAGATTAGGAAGTTACCTAAGGTTCTCTCAGACCATAATCCTTTGGTATTGGATATAGACGCCCTGGGGCATGCAAGAGTAGCTACAAAACTGGACTTTTGATAGAAAGCTATTAGCTACCGAAGGTTTTGTTGAACATATTAGGGGATGGGTCACGCAGTTTTATGATATCAATAGGTACAGTACTTCAAGAGAAAACGTATGGGATGCGTTTAAGGCAGGGCTTAGGGGGGAAATAATCAGCTTTATGGGGTTCCATAGGAAAAAACAGTGAGAGGAAATACTGGCACTTACGGAGGAGCTGAGTAATTATGAGGGAGAGCATATGACAGCTATAGTGAAAAAACAGACTCAGCTGCAATCGAATCTTGAGTTAAAAGTAATCAGAACTAAGGCCGAAATTAATGGGGTGTTTAATAAAATAGCTGCTGAAAGGTTCCAAACCTGTGTGCGGGATAATTATGAATATGGAGAAATGACGGGGAAACATCTGGCACTTCGTTTAAAACAAAGGGCAGTCGCAAATAACATTTCAAGGCTAAAAGGGAAGGACGGCAAAATAGTTACTGAACCCCAAGAAATGTTAAAAATATTTGCTGACTTTTATCAGGATCTATATCGCTCTACGCTCAGTGCCCCAATATTAAGAGATGCAAGAATGGAAGGATTGCCTCCCCTGATCCAGGAGTTAGAAGTAGACATTACAATGGAGGAGGTTAACGAGGCACTGCAGTCGATGGCTTCAGGGAAGGCGGCGGGCCCTGATGGGATACCGATGGAGATCTATAAAGTTCTTCACAGAGAATTAGCTCCTCTTTTATTAGACCTGTTGTTAGCCATACAACAGAAGGGAATCCCACTCCAATCCTGGCAGGAGACCAATATAGTTATATTCTTGAAGAAGGGAAAGGTAGCAGTAGATCCAGCCTCCTATAGGCCAATTTCTTTGATAAATACTGATGAAAAACTATATTCTAAGATCTTAGCGCTCAAGCTATCAAAGATAATTGCCTCTCCAGTAAGCCCATGGCAACATGGCTTCATCCCGGGCAGAGGAATGACAGACCATATCCAAAGGGTAATCTCACTATTTAATATAGCGGACGTCTCGGGACAACAGATGTCTTTGATATTGCTGGACGCACAGAAAGCGTTCGATCAGGTGGAATGGGCAAACTTGTGGCAGAATTTAAGATCAAACGGCTTTGGCCCACGTATCTTAACCGCCCTTAGAGCTATGTATGTTCATTCATATGCGAAAATACAGCTGATGGGGAGGGAGTCGGGGAAGGTTAAGATCGCCTGTGGTACAAGGCAGGGCTGCCCCTTTTCCCCAATCCTTTTCACGTTATACATAGATCCGCTGATTAGATCACTGCTAAATGACCAGGCAATCCAGCCGGTAGTGGTCAGGGGTTACAGTACCAAGGTGTTAGCTTATGCTGACGACATTGTAGTAGTCACCCCTGACCCACAGGTGGCAATAGGAAGGATTGAAACGCTGGCCCGGGAATTTGGGAAGCAGTCGGGTTATGGGTTAAATGCCGACAAAACAAATATTGTCTGCTCTAAGTCTATTCTCTGGCAGGATTCTCGGAGGACGGAGGCAGCCGCGTATTTAGGGATAACCATTGCGGCGGATGTCGGGGCTATCTGGGACATTAACTCGGACCCCCTTCTTAAAAAGATAGGGGCCGACTTAAAAAGAATGGATAATTTGTATCTATCCATTATCGGAAGGGCAAATGTCATAAAGATGACAATGTTTCATAAAATTTTATATCTACTCCGCTGCATACCATTGGAACCCTCAAACTCCTTTTTTTTTTAAAAATAGAGGGGATCTTTTCGCAATTTATTTGGGGATACAAGAAGGTTAGGAGATCTCTGAAATTAATGACCCTACCACAAGATCGAGGGGGACTGGCTGTTCCTAATCTTTTATATTATTATTGGGCTATAACATTGCAGCAAATGATCATCTTATTTAGGCCTAGACCGACAATGCCAGCAGCTCAGGATAGGGAGATTCCGCCCTCCATCTTTGAACTAGCTATGGGCGATTTAGCACCAGGGGTAGCATTGAGGCAGCTGGAGGGGAGCTACTATAAGAAAACTCGCATCAAACCCCTCAGAGCAGCCTGGAACGTATGGCGAAAATCTAGTAAACTCTTAAAAATTCTGAAAATTCAGCTCTATCTGTCATTATGCCGCTCATCAATCTTTTCAGCCCCACTGTACGATAAAATCGGTAGAACCTGGGAGCAGGCGGGAATTAACAATATCGGCGATATTGTTAATTCCAATGGACTTATGCCATTTGAAGAGATTCAGGAACGATATGGGGTAGATTCCCCGATGCCTATTTAAATATATACAAATTAGGGAGGCAATCAAACCGGTCATTTCACAACTTACTAACCTAGCCCGAATCCCGCTTCTAGATTGCCTAGTTCACAGGCAGTCCCGAGTGAAGGAAATATATTCAATGCTGATGGAAGCCAACACCGATGATATAGTTAGAACTGAAAGTGGGTGGCGGTTAAATTGGGTAATCAGGATGTGGACTTATGTAGATCTTTAGAACTGTCAAAAAAGGTTTTTTTATCGGCCAACCTTAAGACCCAACACTTTAAAACAGTTTTTAGACTTTATTTTACACCAGCAAAATTGTGGGCATGGGCGAAAAGGGAAACCAATAACTCCCCAAGATGTGGACAAGGTCCTGCAGATATGGTTCACATGTTCGCTGAATGTTGTAAATTGAGCATGGTGAAGCAAGGGATTGAAACGTTTTTGCACAAGACTATGGGGCGGGTGGTCCCATTGACCTCAACTTTATTATTATTTGGTTGTGATGAGACTTTACAGCTTGAACTGCCCCAAGTTTATTTCTGCTTTATGGCAATAGCAACCTTTTGTATAATGATTGCTTCAAAATGGAAAGATGAAGATCCTCTGACATACCAAGCTTGGTATGCCAGACTTTTCCATGTATTTAATTTGGAGATGGCATTGTATAAATGTAAGGGCAGGAGAGCGAAGAAAAAGGGGCTACAAATTTGGGGTCCCCTGGTGGATCAGCAGGGATAAAAGGAATTCTCATGCCTGCAAGGTTAAAAGAAAGAATATGTATTGTATTCATCTAACTATTATGATTTTTGGATTAACTGGTTGATTTCTTTTTTTCTGGACTGATTGTAACTACTGTCTTTTCTGAGAAATAAATATAAAAAAAAAAAAAAGATGTGCGCGTGCTCACACTGCTCTCTTCTCACTAGTGGAGAAGTTACAGCATGAAGTCATGCCAGGTGAGCGTTGTAGGGGAAGGGAAATCCTTTTAAGAGAGTCATTTTTCTTTCTGGATTTCCCTTCTCTTTTTGAAACTCAGGAGCAGCAACATTGTCGTGGTGTCACCAGGGCTTTAACTGGAAGCTTTTTCAATATTATATACAAGCCATTGTTGCTGCTTATTTATCTTATGCAACTAACAACCATTAACAAAGCCAATAGTCCTGACTTGTTGTAGGAGTGATGTTACTTGTTGTATCATATATCTGGATGCAATGACAGAAACAGCAAAATACAAGTCTGGTGGCACATTATGCTAAGCACATATTTTTAGGTTAGGTGTTTTTAAGCCACGCCCTTAATTACATTGGCCACGCCCCTTTGAGAGACCCCCCCCGTTTTTTCATCCCACTTAAAGCCCTGCTTAATGGTGCTAAATTAACAAGCCTCTAAAGGATGAGATGATAAGTTGGTCAAACTTGTGACCTACAGGTCACAAGCTTACTTTGCTCAGTTATAGGCTGTTCCCCTTAGAAGTCATACTCTGAAGCGCATCATAACTAGGGCATCAGCTCAAAAACTCTTACATCCAAACACTGATAGATTTTTATTAACCTTTTTTGTGGTTAGATATATTGCACCACTGTCTTTCACAGGTGTTAGCTCTTTCTGTAACTGCGGAATGAGGTGTTCATGCTTCATGGCAGAAACATCTGCCTCTTCAACCTCAATCACCCTTTAAGTTTTTTTGGTTTCAAACGGAAGTTATCTCTATTAGGATTTTTCCTCCCGAACCAGCGTGCCAGCACAAACAGTGTACTTTCATATGGACAAGTGCATTTAGTTAGTCAACCAACATTAGTCTGGGGGTGTTTTGGTCTTTCCTGGTTATCAACAATGAGCTGCTCATGGGTAGATCTAAATAATATTTTATCCTCTCATGTGATTCTTGAAAAGTTTAGCATGCAATAACTTGTAATTGTTATGGTGTAGCCTAAGCATGACCAACCTGTGCTGACCTAATATTTTTTTTAATGTTATTTTGTGTTACTAGATTTTTTACTGGTACATACATACCACCTGCATGGCCACCCAACACCAACAAAGTGTATGGCTTGAATAAGAAGGCAGGAACTTCTGTGTTAGGTTTTTGAAAGTATACAATAAAAAAAGAGAAAGAAGTCGATGAGCAGAGAGGTCAGGAGGAAGTGGACGAATGAATGTATTGTGTAATAAAGGAAAACCACCAGTAACTCCTCAGAGTCGGTTCATGCTTTTCAATCGACCATGCTGTTCATCAGCCAATGGATGAACAAGAACCACTTAAAACTCAATCCGGACAAGACGGAGCTGGTTCTAACAGGTGGCATTGTTAAAAATCCATGGGGACCTCAATTCTGGCCTATGGAGCTGGGTCAGCCCCCTGTTCCTTCTAGTTCAGCTAAAAGCTTAGGGGTGATTATTAGTCAGGATCTCACTCTGAAGCTTCAGATTAGTTCTGTGATCTCCACCTGTTTTTTCCAACTTCGCAAAATAAAAAAGATTTGTAGATTTCTTACTCATGATGCCCGGACTCAGGTTATTATCGCCTTGGTCATGTCTCATGTCGACTATGCCAATTCATTATATTTTGGCATCCCTCTCTATCTTTCCAGACGTTTACAGATAGTACAAAACCAGGCTGCACGTCTGATTGTCCACCATCCTAGGCATCATCACATTACTCCTCTCTTGAAGCAATTACATTGGCTTCCGGTTGTTCAGCGGTGTGCTTTCAAGATTGGATGTCTTATTTTTAAGTCACTTTGTTGAAAGAGCCCGAAATTTGTTGATAATATGATTAACAAATACGCTCCTACACAAAATCTTCGTTCAGCTCACAAAAATGTATTACTTATTCCTCATTTCAGATTAAAGCGCACTGGTGGTGCTAGGTTCTCCACCTTGGCCCCCATATTTTGGAACTCTCTTCCCCCGAAATTCGCTCCTGTACCAATCTTCTTGGTTTCAGAAGTCTGTTAAAAACTTGGCTTTTCCAACAGGCTTTCTAAACCCTCTTTTATGACCTGGATCTCAACCAAATTAGCGCCATGAGACCTCCCCGGTGTACGTGCGCTTTATAAATTCATTTTAACATAACATAACCTAGTCCTCGACAGCCGTGTAGGATGATGCACTGGGTCGTGTATTTAAATCCCTTTGCTCGAGGAGCCAATGTTGGGCTCAACAGCATGAAGACTATGTTGGAATGGTAGCTAAAACAGATGAGGCGAGCTGCTTTATATTCCACTGGTTGGCACCAGTGTTGGATTGGAGTTTTGGGCACTCTGGAAATGGCCAGATTGGCCACCTGTGGCGGAACCAAAGACACCAGCCCACACACTTGCTCTTTCAATCTGGTAATGTCAGACTGCCAGAGTGAAAACTGTTTGCCATCGTTGCCAGTGGAATTTTCCAGATAAAGGTGATTGCGGTATTCCAGGAGATTGGTTAGTGTACTGACTATCGACTCATAGTACGAAATAGTACAAAAAAAGAAGTTTCCTCTAAGAAAGGCCTAATGTCACAAAAGTGAATTACTTTGGTGGTCACATTCAGGCTATGGTGATGTAGAAACACAATGCTATGACGAGGTTTTACTGAAGTAGCAAAAAGTAGACATGCCCGTAGTGCCCGAGGAAATAATCTCAGACGTGGGTTTAATTAAAGAAGATGTTAATATCCAGTTTAAAAATAAATTCTAACACTTTTTTCTAGTTCTCTGTTGCCACTAGGCAAAATTGAGATTGGTGAAAATGCATTTTGTTTATTATTGAACTTTAGGATCAGTCCTCCTACAAACATGCAATTCTCTAATCTGTGAGTAAATATACAAATATAATGCTTTTAAAATCAAATACTGAACATATTAGTTCATTAGTGTGTATATTAATTAAGGTTTCACTGTTACAGTTTTACTAATATGATACTCACTTTCAATAAAGTCCTAATAAAATTATGTAGCAAAAACAACATCTCAATAAAATTACTTTTGGTCATAGTTCACAAAGGAAAAAATCTGGAGATAGAAGAACACCTGCCTAGAGGTATGACTGTCACTGGGTGTGGTTCTGAATTTGGGTACAATTCAGAACCGATGAACATAGATTTTTGCCTTGTGGTGTATGCGAATGTCTATTCCCGATACAACCATGTAAAAGAGGGGGTGAGGAGAGGTAATACTCTAATTATGAATTAAAGTTGCTAATAGTAATTTTACCAATATATTTTGGGCATAAATCTGCCATGTGTGTGGTTCTACATGGCATAGGCAAAGCTCTCCACACATGCTATATACTACAAATCATAAAGTATATTGAAACAGGCATCATATGAGAAAAAATTACACACGTTTGAAAATTATTGAACATATGCAAGAAATTGGGTTGTTGTTTGTTTGAGGTGGGAGTCCCAGTCAAGCAACAGACACAATCCCTGGCAGGGTGACCTACAAAAGTCACAAAATTAACCTGTGCTTAAGCTTAAACCTGTGTAGGCACAAAAAAGGAGCCAGGCTTAATGTAAGGCAATGTATGAAGTATTTATGCAGTACATAATCAGTAATAAAGTGATAACACAACAGAAGTAAAGTCCCACACCAATTTAGGAAAATAGAGTACATTTTAGTAAAATATTTGACACCAAAATGACAAAAATCCAATCAGTAGAGTTATGAATTTTTAAAGTTTTTAGTAAAAACAAGCACCCAAAAGATCAAAGCGGCAACCGTGGACATCTTATCTGGGACAAAATTGAAAAATATGGCCTTCCCTGATGTAGCGCGAGTTGGACACAAGAGGTGGATTAGGCTCGGTCGGCACTTTCCTTCAGACTTAGAAGAAGTTTCAAGAAAAATGTTCTGAGAAAGTAAAGTTCAGCAAGTCATGGCTGCCTGTAGTGACCGAGGAGGGAGCTTCATTGCCAGGGAACAGTTGGATGAAGTTACAGTGAAGATTTTTACGTTCAGACGTAGTCACTTTTTTGGTAGTCCAAAATCTCCAGCGGGATGAGGCAGGAGGATGTAGCCGAAGATAGTCCCAGGAGGAAGCATGCCCCTTTGGAGAAGAACCGCTGAGCAGAGTTTGCTGCGGAGGAGGAAAATGTAATGGGAGCAGCTACGAAGTTAGGCCAGCTGGTGATGCACCTTGGGTGGATCGACAGGCAGGTTGGTCCCAGTCTCACCTCAGTTCCCAGAAGTTTTTAGCCAAAAATGTTTCCGTCCCAAGGTTTAGATTTTTGCAATCTGAGTACCTTTACCACCACAACCAAGGATCCAGTACTGGAGGGACACCACTTCGGGGTTCAGGACTCACTCAGGCTGTGTCCATGTGCGGTTCAAGATAGTGGGAGCCTTTTTTTTATCCCTGTGGCTCTGAACAGGGGGCCAGTGAACTAGCCCTTGGAGTCACTGTGGTAGTCCTGGGTTTAGGTGAAGAAGCACAGTTCAAACAGAAGGGCTAGCCTCTGAAGCTTCAAGGCAGTAAAACAAGCATTCCAGGGGCAGCAAAGCAGTCTTGTGGAGTGCACAGCAGCAGGCAGTACCCTAAGAATCCTTCCGCAGGTCCAGGAAAGTGAACTGTACAGTGTGCCTTAGGGCCATATTTTTATACCTGGTTCCTTCTTTGAAGTTGGGAGAAGTTTCTTTAGGTTTCTGTTTGAAGTGCTTCGAATTTACTGACTCCCCTGCCCTGGCTCCAAGCTGGCTGCAGAGATAATGTGGAGGTGACAAGCACTTTGTGTGAAGGCAGAGCAGAGTCTATTGAGATGCAAGTGGGGCTGTGCCAAGTTCCACCTTCCCCACCCTGCCAGCAGATGGCCCATTCAGGCCCACCTAATCCCTCAAGTGTGTGACTGTGTGAGAGGAATTCACAAAGTCTGTCAGTTACACCCAGTCATGAGAAGGCGGCAGGCACCAAATGGCTATGGTCTGGAAAATGCCAACTTCCTAAAAGTGTCATTTTCAAAATTGTAATTTAAAATCCAACTATATCATTAAAGAGAATTTTTAATTACAATTTCATAGATACCAAACATGAAATGCTTTTCTGTTCCCTTTCAAAAGTTAGCACTTATTAAATGTAAGAAGACAACACAATGTTATACTATAGGACAGATAGGCCTCACAGTAGTAATAACACATTTAAGAGTTTTTCACTAACAGGACATGTAAAACTTAAAAGAACATGTCCAACCCTTTATTTACAATGCACCCCCCGTGGGCTACCTACGGCCTACCTTAGGGGTGACCTATATGCAACTAAAGGGAAGTTTAAGGTTTGGCAAGGGGGTTTTATTGCCAAGGCGAATTGGCAGCTTAAAACTTCATTCAGGCTGCAGTGGCAGACCTGAGATATATTTGAGGGGTTACTTAAGTGGGTGGCACAAAACCGGGGGTCCGCTCCAAGTACAACGGGCCCGCCATTTTGCGAAAGTTCGGTTGGTGGGCTAGTGTTTCTGCCCCCAATCCTTTAATTGAAGAGGCTGGCGCGAGCGCGCAATGCTGCGTCCTCCTGAAGCTTGAGCCGGGAGAGACATTCTCGTAATTCTGCCAATTTTGCACATGTTACCGTATCTATTTAGGTGTCATCCTTTTTAAATTCTATCTTGCTTTTATGTGTTGTTAATAATAACGCTGTATCAGTTTTACTGCTTGTTGCACTTTAGTTTCTGTCAATACCGGGGGTCCGCTCCAAGTACAACGGGCCTGCCATTTTGCGGAAGTTCGGTTGGCGGGCTAGTGTTTCTGCCCCCAATCCTTTAATTGAAGAGGCTGGCGCGCCGAGGCACGCCTAAGGCAAGCCCGTCTGCGCCCATCTGCGCTTCGCCCGCGCTCAGCGCCAGAACCCCTGTCCGGCTGAGTTCGGGTGCAGGTAAGCCGAGTTTCATACAATACTCCAGTGAGCTGCTGCGGAGCTTAAAAGTTATGGGTAAATCGAGCGGGTGTTTATGTCTTGCTCTTAATATTATGCCCCCATCTGACCTAATGATTTGTCCCAGTTGTAATACCATCCTCCCAGAATTAATTTACGGGTTGACTGAACGGCGAAATCAGGGAAAGTCCGCTAAAATCGATCAAGTGAAACCCACACTAAACTGCTCATTACTAAATTCTAGATCATTGGTAAAGGACAGCATTGAGTGTGCATCACTTATTGAGGATGAGGAAATAAAGGTTGCATTCATCACCGAAACCTGGACAGACGATGCCTCTGGCCCAGACTTAGGAAAAGCCACACCCCCTGGATATCTTTGTCATACTGTGAATAGGCCAGACAGGAAAGGGGGGGATTAGCTGTAATTTATCATGAATCAATCAATGCAGCTTTTCAAACAGCCTCAAAATCAGCTTGCGAGGCATTGTACTTTAGCCTCACCTTTGCCTCGCACCATACCTTCAAAGGCACCCTATTATATAGACCTCCTGATCCGAGGAATGCCTTTGTAAGATCATTGGGCAATCTGTTGGAATAGGGGTTGTGCGCTAACTCCTACACCATACTGGGAGATTTTAACTTTCATCTTGAGGCACACACGGATCCAGATACGGTCACCCTTTTAGACCTGATGAATAGTGCCGAACTTGGGCAAATAGTAATCGGACCTATGCATATGGCTGGCCATACGCTGGATGGCATTATTTCTAACCATCCATCTCTCTCTTTTTCTGGCTTGCTGCCCTTGGAGTGGTCAGACCATGTGGCAATACTATTCGAGTGGGCCGTTCTAGATCATCGCGTGGCTGATAGACCCCCCAAGAGACAGAGGGAATCTAGAGCGTGGAATAAAGTGGACGGTTCGGAGTTAGCAGAACTACTTACCGCCACAGCACAATTAATGCCCCCTGACATGGAGGAGGCCACCACGCTATACACCAACTGGCTGGAGGCAGCCGGTAATAAACTAGCCCCTAAGAAAATCCTATTTCTAAAGAGGGCACAACCTTCCGCTCCATGGTACACGTAGGAACTTAAAAACCAGAAATTGCGCTGTAAACGGATGGAGAGAAATTGGAGGAAAGAATACAAAGATTCAGAAAAAGTCATTTATAATCAAAGTCTCAGGATTTACAAACAACTACTTTTTAAGACTAAACAGGAGTTCTTCGCTAATCAAATTAATTTAGCTAAGAATTCGGCAAAAGAGCTGTTAAAGACAGTAACTAGCTTGGCACACCCTCGACCAGCAAACATCTCAATGAGCCAGGGACTTTGTGATGATATTGCCAAGTTTTTCTTGGATAAAGTCGAGGCCATCTTTTCTAAGTTTAAAGGACCAACTACAAAGGATATAATGGACCAAAATATGAGTCATAAGTCAGGTTCCAATTTGCAGATTACTTTTGAAAAATTGACACCTTTATCCACTTTGGAAACCTATAATCTACTTATGTCCACTAAATCAGGATCTCCCGATGACCCGTGTCCGGTCGCAGTATTAAAAATGGCCCCTGAACCCATTGCTTTGACACTTACCTCTTTGTTTGATGCAATGTTCTCAGAGGGATATTTTCGTAGAGCCTGGAAAAAAGCTTCAATACTGCCACTCCTTAAAAAGCCTAGTCTGGATCCTAAGGATCCAAACAATTTTCGCCCCATTTCTCGTCTCCCTGTTATGGCAAAAATGGTCGAGAAAAGTATGAATGCTCAGTTGAGTACCTATTTGCGAGACACTCAAGCTTTGGATCCGATCCAATTTGGCTTCAGAGAGGGGCACAGCACGGAGTCCGCTCTTATTAAATCTACGGACGAGATCAGGGTAGCCCTAGACCGGGGAGGTAAGGCGGCCTTGATCATGCTGGACCTCTCTGCGGCCTTCGACACGGTCCATCATGATCTGTTGATGGACCGGCTGCGGGACTGCGGAGTTCAGGGCAAAGCCTGGAAATTATTGAAGTCCTTCCTCTCTGACAGATCGCAAACGGTCTCATTGGGTGATTTCTGCGCCTCACCGTTTTGTCTGCCTTGCGGAGTCCCACAGGGGTTATCCATAAGTCCTACACTTTTTAACATGTATGTGTCCTTCCTGGCCCCCCTTATTGGCTCCTTCGGCTTATGTCTCACCTCTTATGCTGACGACACACAAATTGTGGTGTCGCTGATGCCTGGACAGGAGATTGAAATAGATAAACGGTTCCATGATTGCATGGAAGCGGTAGGGAGGTGGATGTCCCAAAACTGTCTTAAACTCAACTCAAACAAAACGGAAGTTGTCCTGTATGGGAATGATCCCAGTTTCTGGAACCCAAGCTGGTGGCCAGACTCAATGGGTTCTCTTCCGACTCCCACCGGGAAAGTAAAAAACATTTGATGACAGACTCAATTTTGGGGCCCAAGTTAATGCAGTTTCTTCGGCCACATCATATGTCCTTAGGACATGCAAGAAAATATTGCCTTTGCTGCCAAGGGACAGTCAGCGCTTGGTGATTACCTCACTGATTATGTCAAGACTAGACACGGCGGGATCCGGTCCACAGCTTAGGTTGCAGGGGTAACTATCCTGAGACTAATGGTCCCCATAACAGGAAGTTCCACTGTGTGACAGGATCCATGAAACTGTACACACGCGGAGTTAATATACTCATCGCGCAGGATCTGTAAGTAACAAGATCCCACCACACTCACAGCGCACTTTAGGGTGTGCGCTGATATAGAGATACATACACCCTAGTGGCCACCAAATTCTTTTTGGCCACGCTCACTCCTTTGGTCCTGACGAAAGCCTCAAGAATATCATAGAAGGCTGAAACTAGTAGACCCACACTTTTTAGGGATATTGAGGCACATTGTTACCTCATGTATATCCCTATCATGTTTTTACTCATGTCCTAGGACCCTTCTATTAAAACTTTTATAAGGGGATTTCTTAGAGACATTTTTAGCATTTAATTCACTATTCACATAGCACTTTCTCTTTTCACAAAATAACCTGCTCCGCTGTAAATCAGGCGTTGAAGCACAGCTGGTTTGCACTCGGCAATCCAGCTGGGCCCCGATGATGAAGCATGCCACCTACTAGGTAGGTGGGTGAGGGGTTTCCTAAGACTACTAATGTCTGTCTGCGTTCCTATATCAAGGTGAAGGTCAACAATTATGACCCTAACCAACTAAGGACTTGTCCAAGTTGTTTTTTGTACATTACTCTGGGAAAGGGACAAGTCCCTGTTCCATTTCCTTACTCTTTAGTTGTTCTTTTGTATCCATAAGTCCTACACTTTTTAACATGTATGTGTCCTTCCTGGCCCCCCTTATTGGCTCCTTCGGCTTATGTTTCACCTCTTATGCTGACGACACACAAATTGTGGTGTCGCTGATGCCTGGACAGGAGATTGAAATAGATAAACGGTTCCATGATTGCATGGAAGCGGTAGGGAGGTGGATGTCCCAAAACTGTCTTAAACTCAACTCAAACAAAACGGAAGTTGTCCTGTATGGGAATGATCCCAGTTTCTGGAACCCAAGCTGGTGGCCAGACTCAATGGGTTCTCTTCCGACTCCCACCGGGAAAGTAAAAAACATTTGATGACAGACTCAATTTTGGGGCCCAAGTTAATGCAGTTTCTTCGGCCACATCATATGTCCTTAGGACATGCAAGAAAATATTGCCTTTGCTGCCAAGGGACAGTCAGCGCTTGGTGATTACCTCACTGATTATGTCAAGACTAGACTATTGCAACAGCCAATATCTGAATATCCAGGAGTGTTTTTTGCATAAACTTCAAATTTTGCAGAACGCAGCAGCCAGATTGCTTTCAGGTATACCCAAATATGCATCTGTCTCTAGTGAGATCCGCAGACTCCATTGGCTTCCTGTGAAGAAATGAGTGCAGTTTAAATCACTCTGTATGGTTTTTAAGGCGCTACAAGGCATAGGTCCTGACCATCTGAAGCGGCAATTTCAGTGGTATGTGCCCAATAGACCGCTGCGCTCTTCAAAAGCAAAACTTGTGATTGTACCACCTACAAAAAAAGCCAGGTGGGGAGGAAAAAGCTTACGTTGGTGCGGCCAAGGCTTGGAATGACTTGCCTTTCCACCTGAGGAACAGCCCAGATCTACTTGGATTTAGGAAGGCCCTTAAAACTTGGCTGTTTGGATCGATTGCTCACCCCAGATGTTAATCTGTACTTTCTCAGAGGATTGTAGCTAGCGCCAGGACACCTCAGGGTAACAGTTGCGCTTTACAAATGCCCCTAACATAACATAACATAACAATATGTGCCATAGGCCCATTAGTAGCATTTAGTTTACAGGCCCTGAGTCTATGGTATACCACTCTACAAGGGATTCAAAAGTAAATTAAATATGCCAAGCTGGTGTAAACCTATTTACCAATGTTAAAGGAAGTGAGCACAAGCACTTAAGCACTGGTCAGCAGTCTTAAGGCCAGCAAAAACAAATGTCAGCAGAAAAATAGAGGCAAGAAGGCAAAACATTTAGGGGAAGATCACTGTAAGGCTAACAGGTCTAACAACATAGAAGCCCTTAAATACAGCCCACACTCTGGTACCTGCTCTCTTTATCTTGTACTGCATGGCATCTTAGAACCAGAGACCAGTTATAACCTCTAGGATTACACTCTCAAGGATGAAACATTTCAGTGAGGATGAGAGAGATAGTAAAGTTTCTGTTGACCTCTGCTTCCATTTTAACCTGTAATTGTCCATACAAGTCTCCTTCTGCACATATTGTAAACATTTATAATGGTCACTTGCAAAGGAGTCTCTGTTAGATAGCCGGCAGTCATAGATGTCATGGGTGAACAAAGTTACCTTATGTCTCTGTCATCAGTACACAAAATACTCCCTTGACTTTGTCAGCATGGTTGTCAGGGATCCACGGCTGAACAGACATATGAATGCCTAATATCATGGATCATATGACAACTTTGAAATGCATGTATGTATATATAGGACACCTATGATTTAGCACTGCTGACTAATACATGTCAGAATATGACTTACAACAATATGGATAATTAGTAAGTAAAATGTAAATGTTTCTTGCCACCCACTTATTGCACCCATGCTCCAACTGCTTATAATCAAAGATTGATATGTCCATTGTCACATTATGCACCTCTGCCCCACATCACATGGGATTGTGACTTATATCGCCCCATTTTCATAGTAACAGTCACGCAGGTCATGGATCAGTGGATGCATAGTGGCTGTGATACACTGACATGATCCCACAGCTACAGGATGTTGGGACCTGTGAAATATGACTAGTCTGTTTGTGTCCCAACTCACAACTACAGTAATCCAACATCCTCTGGTGATTTCACTATGGCCCATTGTTAGAAATGGCCCTTTTTGCAGGGTCACCCCTAAACATTTGGCCTGCCTCCTGTATTTTTGCTGACCTGTTTCTGTTGGTTTTATGACTCTGGGCACTTTACCACTGCTGTTCAGTGCTAAAGTGCATATGCTCTCCCTTGGTAAATATGTCTATGTGAATTGGTATATCCCTGATTGGCTTATTTGGTTTACCTGTTAGTCCCAAGTAGTGTGGCCTGTGTGTGCCCAGGGCTGGTAAACCAAATGCTGCTGGTGGGCATGCAACGCTGGTTTGCGCCACCCACACAAGCAGCTTGTAAAGTGTGTCTCAGACCTGCCACTGCAGTGTCTGTGTGCAGTCCAGAACTGCCATCTTGGCTGTGAAGTGCACTCACTTCCCAGCCCCTGAACCTTCCCTTGGCATCCTGTAAGACGCCCCTAGGGTAGGGTGCATTGTATGTGTAAGGTAGGACATGCCTTGGTGTGTGTAGCATGTCCTGGTAGTGAATTACACCCCATTTCGTTTTTCACTACTGTAAGGCTACCTGTTCCTCATAGGCTAGAATGGGCAGTTTGACTATTACATTCTATAGTCCTAACTGGCCCCAAGAACATGGTAGAAAAACGAATTTAGTATGCCTGAGCTCAGAATATTAAAATACATCTTTTAGTGAAGTTTATTTTTATATTCTGTGTTTGAAAATACCACTTTTAGGAAGTAGGTATTTTCTTGCCTCAGCCTTCCAGTGTGCTCTGCTGTTATGTGTATTGGCTGTCTGGTTTTAGAGGGGCAGGGCAGGCTGAGTCAGACCTGGGTTGAATAGAGAGATCTGCATTTAGAGTGTGGGGAGGGGTGGCTCCTTGACCTGAATAGGGCTGTGCCCGGCAAGGTGAATGCTGGCTCCACCTCCTACTGTGTGTCTGCTAGCAGACCCCCTCTTTCTGAAAGGAAGGATGCAGCCTGGTAAACAAAGTGCTCCAGGCCTGAGCAGAACTGGTTCTGGCTAGGTTCAGTGACTTGTAGCTTCTGAGAACAAAGACTTTTGGGGTATAAATATCTGTGCTCAAACCCCTACAATTTGTATTGCTTTTGGATCTGGAGAGGAAACTCTGTCCGTGCCACTGGAGGAATCTGCAGGAAGTGACTGTCCCTGTGCTTGTGTGTTGTTTCTTGCACTGGCCTGCAGCAGTGACCACTGGACCTTGAAGAAGAGGAAAAGGAACTTTTGAGAGAACTTTTATTTTTGTTACAGCAATTACCCAAGGGCTAGGAAAAGAGCTAGCCTCCTGCTGGAGTCTCAGGCACATCAGACTCCACCACCAACCTCCTGCTTCCTCCCTGCGAGGATTGCTATCTGCTGATGAGGCTCCTGTGAGTTCCAGGGCCTCTAGTTTGCTTCAGAGAAAAGAGTGCTGGAAATCGTCGCTAACGCACGTTTGCGAGCCGCTGCAGCCGAGAGCGCTGGAAAAATCATCGCGCTGCTGCCGCTGGGTGCTCGCAACACGAAACCATCGCTAACGCCCCTTTGCGAGCCGCTGCAGCTGAGACGCGCTGGAAGAATTATCGCGCTGCTGTCGCCGAGCGCTCGCAACCCCCAAAGAAATCATCGCTTTAAGACATCGCTTTGCGGACGCCGAGCGTCCGCCATTTTGATCGCATCGCACCGGATTTCGTCGCTCCCTCGCGGAGCGCCATTTCTTCGCATCGCAACACAATCGCACACGCAACAGGATTGTCGCATCGTCTTCGCCCTCGCGGCAAGGCCTCAGCGCATCGGCGGCCTAGCGTGAAGAAGTTTGTCGCATCGTCTCCGCACGCATCAGCAGATCGGCGCATCATCCTCCCTTGCGGCAAGGATTTTAACGCATCGCCGGCCTCGCGTGAGGAAATTCATCGCTAACACCTCTTTGCGACATTTTGATGGTTTTGCTACTGAATACAGGTACTTTGTGAGAGAAAGGGTCGCAGAGACCACTGCTTTGGATTTGAACCTTATTGTTGCAACCTTTGAACGAGAAAGGGGCGCAGAGACCCCTGCTTTGAATTTGAACCTTATTGTTGCAACCTCTGAACGAGAAAGGGCGCAGAGACCCCTGCTTTGAATTTGAACCTTACTCTTGCAACCTTTGAACTATCTTTGACAGTCCTTCAACAGCTATCCTATTTTTGACAGTATTGTGGCTTTTACAGTTATTGGTCTTGTGATAAATCTGCCTTTATATAAAGATACTTATTTTTTATAACTACTTGTGTGGTGTCCCTTTGTAGTGTTCCTCACTGTGTTACTGTGTATGGTCATAAATGCTTCACACACTGCCTCTGAGAGCCTATCTGCTCGTGCTACGTTACCACAGGGTTGAGCAGGGGTATCAAGGAGGGTAGCCCTCTTACTCTGACTTAGGAAGAAGGGTCCCTATTTGGACAGTGGCCAGCCATTGCCAACTAGAGACCCCCATTTCTAACACCCATCAATCAGCCTACAACAGGGGACATCATGCAAGGAGTTGTTTGTTCCTTTGCTATCCACTGATCAGGTCCAAGTGTGACCCTTCGCCATCCACTACATTATGAACCCATCTGCTTTCCACTGGCCCACATTATCACCTATGCCACTTGTACGTGCAACTTTGATGTTGTGTATGTGTTGTAAAAGTACCTAATTCCTCTTTGACATTTGTGATTATCAACACCTCATCAAACCTATCAAATGTGTCTACAGTCACACTACTATAACTCAGATAGCACTCGTTTATCAATTTATCAAAAGGCAGCGGACAGATGTATACTGCTAAGTATCAGCAGTGTTGATCAGCTGTTGCTGTTACAGAGTCTTTCAAAACAGGAAACATCATTGGCACTGCAGGTGTGGGACAATCCTCTATGATATCCATGGGCCCATTACAAACATCAGCTTCCCATATATGCTAATGGCATTTCCAGCCTGTCTATGTTGATGAGTCATGGGTGCCATCAAAGTGGCACCAAGTCACATGGAGTTGTTTGAGTCTGTATGCTTACACTCAGAAGAGGCAACTCTCTAACACATGTCCATCAAATAATTTGGAAACTACACAGTTGAGGATGGAAGCATACTATTTATTAGTAAAGGATGATGAGCAATAATGCGAGAATACCTCCTGTTTCTGCAAGTCGCCATCTGGTCTTTCTCGCTCACTGGGGAAAGGCTGGAAATTGTTGTCACTAAACAAACTGACAGCTCAAATATCCCCTCTGGTCCTTTAGCAGTCTTCCTCAACTAGAAGAACTAAGGCCATGGATATTAGTCCTTACTTTGTGGGACATACCGCTACCCACCACCCACCCTGCAGGTACCCTAGATGGTTGTCCCATTTCACTCTTCAACTGGTGCAACTCCAGTCTTCCCCATCGTATCAAATATATATGAAACCCCATGTGAAGCATGGAGCCCTCCTAATTGACATTTTACCCATCACCCTCTGTTTTTTTTACCTTCTTTGGGGAGGCCAACAAGGAGTATGTGTGAAGATGGCCACTAATGCATCTAAGATATGTTTTGGCAAAATCTGTCTTCTAGGAGGATAAGTTCTTTCACAGGGAGTACTCCATGTGGTATGAGACCTGTGAAATAGTGGGGGCCACATGCACCATCTCAAATCACCTGGGGGGCATTGTCATCCACCAGCAGGGAATTCCTTGATAAAAGGCTCTAGGACCTCTTTGAATTGTACTTGGGACATCTTTGAGTATTGAGAGAGTAGTATGTCCGTTGGTATGCCATGTTCATGCAGCACAAAAAGGCTCTCACTTACAGAGCCTCATCTCAAGCAACAGGTCAAGTCATGCACCTCAAACAACTGGTGAACAAGAAACACACCAGTCTATCAAAACGCAGACTTACATAGAATGAACACAATGAAAGCATAATCCCATTCAAATTTGTTAACAAATATATTTATAAGAATACAAAAGTCAAATGGCGCAAGATCTATGAATATGTGCCACAGGTTGGAGGAGAAATATTCTAGAGGTGGGGATACCAAACTAAATTTCCTGAGTCAAGAGAGGGAAACTAAACAGTATGGCAAACTAAGTCAAATGTCCTAATGAAAAGTTCAAACCAAAGTCCAAATGTCTAAAATCACAATCAATACCAAATAAAAGTACAAAATTGCCCAGCACAAAGTAAAGTTATTCCCTTAACCTAGATATCTGGAGATGAGAGGTGTTATTGGGCCCAGTTTCAGTGATGAATAAGAGATCAAGGTTATGTGAGAATATCCAATCAAAAATCTCTATCCTGTGCTTACGCGCTGAGCTATGTCCCGCAGTTTTAAAGAAGGCAGCTGAGGGTCAATAGGAAAGTGTCTGTAGAGACATAAACTCACACAACACGGGGTAATGTTTGATGATTTAATGTAACAGAAAGAAAACAGCTTTACTACCACCCATTTCGCTCCTCTAATGCAGAAAACTTCCCACCAGAATCCACTCGTCTCCTAGATTTCTAGAACTTGGCACCTGCCAATATTCTACTCACAAGAACACTACACACCTTCCACTTTAGGCAAAAAACAAGTAATAATCCTAATACAAAACTATTTACAAACACGGTTTAAAGAAAATACAAAATGCTCAGAATAAATTAGACAATAGAATATGCAGAACACAATAAAAAAATATATACCCATAGGGTCATATTAGAACTTAAGCAAAATCTTTCAATTTCGTGGGAATATTCTTTACTCGTGTACTTCTCCGAACTTTAACATTTGTCCTACTTTGATAGCGTAGTCATTGAGATGATGAGAACCTTTCCCATCATTTGTTACACTTGCAGTAGCCACCCTGCGTCTCCTAGTTCACTGTCACTTGGTACTCCTGAACCATTACTCATACCACTGGGACACGCAACTTCCTCACCTACATCACCAGACACACCTAACCCATATTCCCTTCCTAGTACTACCCTGTCACCATCCAAATTTTCAGAATCATCATACACACCAACATATGAGTCACCATCCACCACATCTGTAAATTCATCTCCTTCATCGAAACACCTTTGTATATAGAAATTCTTCTGAAATTCCACATTTTACCCTCTCTACTCTCACCATTTTACTGAAAATTTCCACCACCTTCACTGGATCCGACCATTTAGTCAACCGTGAGGGTCTTAAGGCACTGAGGTGGGGGGCTGCTGATCTGTCTGGGCGCTGGGGTTCATTCGAAGAGCCAGGTCTTGAGATCCTTTATGAACTGGGTCAGCGACAGGGCTTGCCTCAGGTGGAGAGGCAGGGTGTTCCAGGTCTTAGCAGCAAGGTGGGAGAAGGATCTTCCTCCAGTCCTGGTCTTGCGGATCTGTGGGACCGTGGCCAGGGCCAGTTGGGTGTAGTGGAGGTGTCTGGTTGGTACGTGGAATGACAGGTGGTCGTTCAGCTATGCTGGTCCTGAGTGATGGAGGGCTTTGTATGCGTGTGTGAGGAGCTTGAAAGTGACTCTTTTGTTGACTGAGATCCAGTGGAGTTCTCCCAGGTGCTTGGTGATGTGGCGGGGACTGTTGAGGACTAGTCTGGCTGCGGCATTTTGAACGTTCTGTAGTTTCCTGAGGAGTTTTCGAGGTGACGACGGCATAGAGTGCGTTACCGTAGTCGAGTCTTCTGCTGATGAGCATGTGAGTGACCATCTTTATGGATTTGGTGGGGATCCATCTGAAGGTCTTTCAAAGCAGGAGAAGCATGTGGAAGCACGATGAGGAGACAGCGTTGATCTGGCGGTTCATCGTGAGTGAGGAGTCCAGTATGATGCTGAGGTTTTATGCATCATCTGTGAGTGTGGGAGATGTTCCTAGCGCGGCGGGCCAACAGGTGTCATCCCAAGCTGAGGGGGATGGTCCCAGGATGAGGGCTTTTGTCTTGTCCAAGTTGAGTTTGAGGCAGCTGTCTCTCATCCAGGTGGCGACAGCCTTCATCCCGTTGTGGAAGTTATTCTCTGGTGTCTGTGGGTTCGTTGGTGAGGGAGAGGATCAGCTGGGTGTCGTCGGCATAGGAGATGATGTCGAGTCCTTGGTTCCTGCTGATGGCTGAGAGCGGGGCCATGTAGATGTTGAAGATAGTGGGGCTCAGGGATGAGCCCTGGGGCACTCCACAGTTGATCTCCTTTAGTTCTGAGAGGAACGGTGGTAGTCTGACTCACTGTGTTCAACCAGTGAAGAAGGAGCGGATCCAGTCCAGGGCTTTTTCACAGATGCCGGCGTCATGGAGTCTTGTGTTTAGGGTGCAGTGTGAGACGGTGAGGAGGGCGGCCGAGAGGTCCAGGAGGATGAGGGCTGCTGTTTTGCCCCAGTCAGGGAGGGAGCGGATGTTGTCAGTGGCAACGAGGAGGACGGTCTCGGTGCTGAGGTTGCTTCGGAAGCTGGATTAGGTGATGTCCAGGACATGGATGGCTTCGATGAACTCGGAGAGTTGGGCGTTGATGGCCTTCACGATGACCTTGGCTGGGAAGGGGAGCAGGGAGATTGGTCTGAAGTTCTTGAGGTCTGTCTGGTCAGAGGAGGGCTTCTTCAGCAGGGAGTTGATCTCGGCGTGTTTCCAGTTGTCGTGGAAGGTGGAGTTCTCTGTGGAGCAGTTGATGGTGCAGCATAGCGTGGGGGAAATGGAGGTGGCGGCTCTGTGGAAGATGTGGTGTGGGCAGATGTCTGAGAGGGCTCAGGAGTGGATGCTCTTCATGGTCTTGAGAGTGTCGTCCATGGTGAGCAGGGTCCAGTTGAGCAGGTTCTGTTGGGGGAAGGCGTCGGGTGCGGAGGTGGCGGGCATTGTGGGAGGGTTTTGTGTGTCGAAACTGTCATAGATCTGCTTGATCTTGTGGTGGAAAAAGGTGCAGAGTTTGTTGCAGAGGTCTTGGGAGGGTGGGACGTTTGTGGTCTCACTGTTTTTCCACCGCTTTGAAATCAGTACCAGCATCAACCTGCTGATAATAAGTATGCAATTAACTCTCTAGGATGATCTACACACCTTACCAAAGTATCCACTTTTTTGCATTTGACACACTCTTTGTCCCATGCTGAACATCCCTTAAAATTTCCAACATGTTGCAAACTACTACACCTTTAACAACTGATACTACTTTTTTTCCCAAAGCTTTTAGATTCAGAATCTTTCTTAACAAAGGTCCTCTGGCTTTCCATGGGAAACGTCTGACTTTTCACTATAGATACTTCAGCCTTAGTAGCTGGGATTTTGACACTCTGGCCTCTGATCTCTTCTACAAACTTATTAGACTGTTTAATTGCCTTCACGATAATAATAACTGCCCTTAAGGTGGATTTTGTACCAGCTCATAGCCTTTCCTGAATTTTCTTGCTTTTTGCCTTAAACATTATTTGGTCCCTCAACACCTGTTTGTAAGTTATTGTTTGTTTCAAATGTACAAGATCCTGCCAATGTCCATAACACTGATACATAATCCTCAATTGACTCCTCCTCCTTTTGTGCACATGAATAGAATTAGAATCCTTTCATCACTGCATTGATCTTCCTTCCAAACCGGCTATCCATTCTTATTATGGCTTGGTCAAAAACATTCATATCTCCCGCACCCTCCAAAGCAGCTTTATTATTGAATCATTTTAAAAATGCTCCACCTAAACAATGCTTTATTAAAGATAGTTTCCTCTTCGCCAAACTATCTTCATCCTCTAAAACTTTCACATATGCTATAAACATCGGATACCATAATTCCCATTCCATTTTTGGTTCCCCAGGAACTTGCAGAAAATGCGGTGGAGCTGCGATATTGGCCACATTTAATATTAGAACTAATATTTAGGAATCAATTCTAGAACACGTTTTCAATAGACCAAAACTGAATTGAGAAGATCAATCAAAACTACAGGTGTTCCTGTCACTGTAAATGTAGGCGCTAAATAAACAATAACTGTAGCTATGCAACTTCTGGTGTGCCTGTCAGCGTGAATACCGATGCACAAGCAATATCAAAATATCAAAATTGGGAGTGCCTATCACCATAGAAGCAGATGTGTAGGCTAAACACCCAATAAATAATAACTGTGGCTGTGCAGCTTCAAGTGTGCCTGTCACTGTGGATATTGGCACACAAGCACTTATTGAAAATCTAAAACCGGATGTATCTGTCACCGTAGATGCAGGCAAAATGTCGACCCGATAAATTTGAGCTTAAAATTTAGCCCAATCCAAGATGCTGCCAAGGGAACTTGACGGTGCATGATGACATTCCCCACCATATTATATCACACAAAGGGAAAAAATTGTACGGCATTATCGGGCTCACGCCTGCCCTTAATAACCTAAATCAACACAAAGATTGGCGTGGCACCCTGGAAAGTCTGCTATCTGCCTATTCAGCTGACCTGCAGATCATAGTCAGAGACCCGAAGAGTTCCCTGTGTGCTGCTAGATGTGCTTGACCTAATCTCAAGGCAATTCAAAGAATTGGACGAGGAAGGCTCACTCACGTAATGTGACATGCTTCATCATTTGCCACCTCATCCCACCCTGGTAAGATATTACTACCAGGGCGGACTCAACCTCAGAATGAGGCTTTTCTGAGGGAGTTCTTAGATATTTCTATTATTTCAGGACAGTAATTGGGTCCAGTTTGTGAGTTAAAAAAACTCAAGATAAACCACTAAAGTACCCTTTAATTTGGTGGTATCCTAGGTTAGTTAAAAAATTATGAAAGGGTAAATATAGGAGGCATGCTTATGTATAATGGCCTGTATGCATCACTGTATATGACTCAGTATTCATGCCAACTATTCATGCCTCTATTAAGCAATGTGTCTAAGGCATTCATCAGGGCTGGGTCTATGTCTCTCTACACTGCAAATAGTAAGTGCTGAGTGCACCACATGGCTGTTTCAAAGGGGCACCATAGGAGACATGTGGGATCTCTACCGTGATGAAAGTGTGACTACAGGAGAGACCCACCCCGAACAGACCATGAAGCACCAAGCTAAATAGCACTAGGTTGTCGTGTGTAATGATACCAGTTGAGAGGTAGATCCTCTCTTCACTTATGACATCTATGTACACTCAGCACTTACTATTGACACTGTTTCGTACCTTTTTGGTAGTGTTTGGTGGAAACACTTATCACCCAAAACAGATTTCTAGAGTTCGTAATGTGTGACAGGAATGTCTGTATATATTTGTTGTGTTGCATTTTGTTCTAGCGGTGCTGTGTTATATTGCTGTTTGCCCTGCTTTTATGCATTGTCTTGCTGCTGTGTTGTATTATGGTTCATGTGTCACACTCTGTTTTGACTGTTTTGTTGTGCTGTGCCCTTTATGCTTTAGTCACATTTGTGTGTTACGTTAATGTGTAAGGTTCTGCTGTTTACTTTAGAGATGTCAACTAGTTCTAGTAGATTCGCAGCCAAAAGCAGAACATTCTTTTACATTAAAAATGTTATTACTGTCTAATGAGGTAAAAACACTCCTCCGCCTATATAAGAGATCAGTAAGCCCAAACCTGTGGCAAAGACCTGTCTTAAATTAACACCTTTGGTGCTCGCTCCATGTCATAAGACTCAGGGTTTTGAATGGGAGTACATGCAGAGCTGGATGCTGGAAAGGGTGAGAAAGTTGTATATGAATAACTAGATGGGTGATTTATGAGGTCTCAGCTGGACCAGTGTGGTATGGATTTCGTTACGTCTTAAGCAGGATCACCTGGTGAATCAGAAGGTTGAGTAGAGATGTGGGGAAAAAATTAAAAAGACAGATGGTTGTCATCTGAATCTTTACCTCATGTCAAACAAGATAGAAAGTTTGACATTGAACAATGAACATGTAGAGGTAGACCGTTCCTGGTGTTAAAGTATTTTTGAGTTTTAGGAACTCTAGAATGAGTTGCGGGATCTTCGTCCATAGAGGGGTGTTATTGGAGAACCTAATAGGTCCAATTATGACATCTGCTGCTGTTGCAGAAGTCCAAAATCACAGTTTTCAAAAATTCCTTGTGAAGGGTGTGTTTATAATTTGTGAATGCATTCCTGAGTAGGGTTGGAAGCTCAATGATTTGAGCATGGTCAGAATTGGTTCGAAGGTTGGAACTAGAAGCAGCCGTGACTGTTTTGACTTCCCAAACAAATAGACAAACCAACCAAGAGAAACAGAAAGGAGATGAAGGATCAGCTGTGTAACTTGGAATTTTCCTTTTAGTCAATGAAATTAGATTTAATCGAAAGAGACATAGACAATTCTAAATGTAGAAATAATCACAACCCACACTACATTACCTACAAATATTTCTGTTCCCAGCCCTTACTTTTGAGGGGAATAATCTTCCTGTAAAGAAACTCTTTCTTGCCTTTTAAACTACATCTCTTTCAGCCCCACCAGCTCCATGGTAGAAAGACAATCCCATCAGTTCACTTCATCTGCTTAATATTTCATGTCCGAAGTGATATGAGCATGAGTTCTATGGGTCTCTACCAGTAGCGGCCCGTGGTGGGAGTGCTGCCGGGCACTGACGGGGGGCGGGGGAGGGGCAGGGTGGGGGGTAGTAAATTACGGATTACGGCCGATTATAGTTAAGTAAACATATAAATAAAGAAAACGAATTTCGTTGCGCGCGCTGCATCGCCAAATGCGATGCAGCGCGCGCAACGAAATTCGTTTTATTTATTTATATGTTTACTTACCTCTAATCGGCCGTAATCCGTAGTTTACTACCCCCCCACCCTGCCCCACGTCAGCGCCCGGCAGCACTCCCACCATGGGCCGCTACTGGTCTCTATAAGTCTCCAGTCTGCAGAATAAAGTCATTGGTAATTACAAAATCAACAGAATAATCTTCCTTGGGCAGTAAGTATTTGTGAGGGCCATTTATTGAGGGTCTGCTACAGTGTCTGAATGGAAAAAAAGATGAGATACACTTCAATGATTTGAATGAGGGTCAAATACCTAAGTGCTGATGTGGAATGCTGAGCCGCATAGGGCCAAGGAGGAAATTGTAAAATGCATAAGATTGGGGGACACCAGTTTCAGGAAGAGGATCGATAATCCACGGTCTCTGCAGACCTCACTCTTAACTTGTTAGAAACCTTGAAGGTCATATAAAAATAGGGACCAGGGACAATGCGGAATTGTATTATGAGCTACAGATTGAGCAATTGTGGAATGAAGCAAAAGTCTTTTGAGAAATCAGAACCATCATCTCAGATATCGTTCACCTTTCTTCGTTAACAGTAGAAAGTATACTTGCATGAAGCTACAAGGCTCTCCGAGCCTGTCTGAGAGCAGAAGCATAGCTCTCATTGTTGATGAAATGCCACAGATGAGGCTAGAAAAATCGTAGAAGAGGAAGTATTCTATGAAATTCACTCGCTCTTTTCATTCTATAAACCAATTTATAATCTCTTTTTTAGGAAAAAAGAAAAGTTTACTCAATGTTGACATGAAAAAAGTTAAAGTGGCACTTGATCAAATCAAAAGCATAATGCAGTTTAAAATTTTTTCTAGTGGTGTTAAAATATCATGTTCAAATATTTTTTATTATGTTTTTAAGTTATACAATGTAGTAATACAATACAACAAGCTTTTTTGCACTACATTTCTTATACAAGAAGGACATTTTGTATTAAGTAATTGGGTTCATCTTAGGAAGGTCTAACTTGGAAAGGGAGGAAGAAAGAGGAGTATACGAGCAGAAAACATGATTAGGCAAATGATGAAATAGAAAGGACATTAGTTAGGGAGCCATGAGTAATCAGTGTGAAACTAGATCCTAGTGATGACCCAGATCTACCATATGTCTTATTATTCCTTAACAGGAGAGGACACAGGAGGAGTAGGCTGATTTGAAATAGTAGAGGGGAATCCTGCCTTATGTTCTTTGAATAGTATTGGCATATTGTCCCAGGCCGTTGCTATAAGATGTTTTCTTATTCTTTGGGCTTCCTCCCAATGCAGTGTAGAACTTTCTGCTTCACCCCAGCAAAGCACAGCTCGACACCACTGAGAAAAGGACGGGGGCTGTAGTGCACGCCAACGCATTGTTAGTGTGCTCATAGCTAATAGAAGGGCTAAATTAGCTAAGCGTGTCCCGACTGTAAAGACTTTCCTCGTTGGAAAAATACCTAGCGCTGTAGCTTCCCATGAGTTCAGTGTTGCTAGCGCTGTAACTGTAGCTAAAAGGGCGTGTACTGAACTCCATAAACTGGCGATATCTGGACACCCCCAAAGCATGTGCCTAAGATCGGCTGAAGGGCTCGACATCTAGGACAGGCATGTTCAGCTGATGAGAACATACGGTGTTTTCGAGAAGATTTGAGATAAGCCCTATGAAGAATCATTAAGTAAATGTTCTTAAATCATGCATTTCTAGAGTATGAGGGGGATTTCAATGCTAGCATCCATTCGGTGTCATGTAGTGGCTGCGCTAAATCTTCCTCCCATTCCTGACGGAGTTATCTTAGAGAAATCCCAGTGTGATCCCTAATGGCTCTGTAAATCCACGTGATTAGGTGTTGACCTGTTCCCAAGGTATGAAGTGCATGCATCACTGTGTGTGTTAGTGGTTCTGTGTCTATCAAACCCACAGCTTCCTGAGGGCTCATGTATTTGAAGCTGATTTGGAGAAATGCTATTTTCCTGACATATTAGATCAAATGTAAGTTATAGAGCATTCTGGAACAAATCCCCCACTACTTCAATTGAATGCTCGTACCAGGTTGCTAATAGATCAGCGGTAAAGTGCCCCTGAGATCCTGGTAGGCCTTGTAATGGTGTGACTGAAGAGTAAGTAATTATGTGCTTTGTAAGCTGAAATACTTGTGTAAAACACTTCCGAGCTATCCAAAAATGTAGGGTCCATGAACGATGCAGTTTAATTGTATGGTGAAGAATTTGTTGTATTACTTTTGGGGGCAGGGGCCCATCCCCCATGCTGGTTTCAAAAAGATTATTACCAGATAGCCATCTGGCCACCCATTGCAGCTGGGCTGCAAGATAGTAAGTCTCAAAGGATGGCGCTCCCAGTCCTCCACCCCTATTGGTAACTGAAGCTTATTTAGAGCCACCATATATCGCCCATTATTCTTGAGTAAATCTCCCAGCACCCGATCTAAGTCAATAGAGAATCGTCGCTTAGGGAATACTGGAACATTAGCAAAGTAGTGTTGCTAAAACATCATAATGCAGACATCTATGTTTTTAATATAGCCAGAAATGTTCCTAACAAATATTGTTGAAAATCATCAAGGTCTGGGGCATGAAAGTTACCTTTGACCTGTCAACAGCACAAAAAACAATCATTCAAAATCTTGTTCGATAGTTATTAAACTACTTTGTTTTTCTATTTGTTTTTCAGGGATGTTATTTAATGTAATTTTAAGTTTTTGACGTCCCATTTAACCTTCTAGCCTTTTAGTGGGACAACATATACAAATCGCATAAAATTTCAACAATTAATCACTATTATTACTGCATGTTTTACATATTACTTATGAGGATGTGAACAAGAACATTAAACTGTTGACTACAGTCGATTTCTGACATCTCTGATCCAGAAGATGGCATAACATCTCACTATTAATAAGTTATTAATAGGCCTGGGTGGTAAATTCCGTTCCGCTCACGGAATTTGCAGAATTTGGGTAATTT
This sequence comes from Calotriton arnoldi, assembly GCA_963921515.1. NCBI lineage: Eukaryota > Metazoa > Chordata > Amphibia > Caudata > Salamandridae > Calotriton > Calotriton arnoldi. Next base: position 133,496 of record CAWUFW010006600.1, on the reverse strand, counting down.
TGCGTTCCGCGGAGAACGCAGAATTACCAAAAATTCCGCGATCCACGGTTTCGCGGAATTTTTTGCTTGTTCGCGCTTTCAAAATGCGTGTTCGCAAGATATTTCTCCCCGAGCACGCAAACAGCGTTCGCGAACAGGAAAAAAGCATCGCGAACGGGCGGAACAAGCAATTCCGCGTGTTCGCGGAACTTTTGCGTGCTCGCGGAGATTTTTTACCCTTTTCGCGGAGCTTTGCGCAGCGCGAGTACGCAAATTTCGCCCACCCCTAGTTATTACAATTGTGCTGTTACCCCATAATGTCTGCTGCCAGAGCTAGCAGCCAAGGTGAAATATGGTCCGCAGAGCATAATTACAGCTGCAGCTTAAACAAGAAAAACAAGAGCTGGCTTTTCCTTCTCCTCTTTTTTTGTAAACAGCGGTCAGTAGGAACAAAATATTTATGGCAGCATATTTATTTTTTGCATGCTCTAGGTCACTATCTGAAAGACAGAATCTCTCTACATGTTTCTCCACATTTTGAATTACAGCATTTTATCATCTGACGTACTTCAAACTGATCCTAATATCTTGTATAGCAAACTATGTGTTTTAGTATGAAAATGTAATGCTACACTGAACTATGTATTATGCAATTTCTGTGTTGCCATTGGTTATTAGATTAAATGTCAGCATTGCAGTTAATGTGCTCTAAGTTAAATTGATGGGATTAAAAAGAAGCTGTGTTATCTTTCATTACATTTTAGAAAGTAGTTTGGGACTGGTGTTTTGTGTTCTCATATAAATTCTCCAATTGTACATTTAAAAATGCAATCAAATCTATATAAACATGTGGAAGCATATTGGAATTCCAAAGTTATATACATAACTCCCTTTAAAGTCAGGCAGGTACTTATAAAGAGGGCATTCTAGGATACAGAAAGTGAACTCTTCTCCCAAAAATGTCACCAATCATATCACTGCAAGCATACTTATGATGTTGTATGAGTGTGCCATACACTTCACCACTCCCATTGCCTTTCTAAGGGGACATTATAAGTAGTGCACCAATAAAATGATGGATTGGGATTAAAAAGTCAGTCACTGGTGTACATTAAAAAGTAATTCCAGATAAATAAACATAAACATGAAGGACTCAACACTCACAATGACAATCCTTGCTCAATGTGTAGAAGTAACTTATGTATGGAATTATTCTCCATCTACATACAACATATACGTATTTCTCACCATCAACAAAAAACAAATCTACAACACCTATGTCCACATCTACCAAGAATGTGTTTTACATTTGTTTAGCTGCTCAAAGATTCTTTCAATTTCTCTTTTTAAGTATTCTTCCTGGCTCTTACCTCAGGCTTGTTAAGATCACTCTTACCTTCCCATAACATCTCCTCCCTACATAGCTGAGTTCAAGGTTTCCTGTTTCACAGCACAAGGTTGATGTAGGCAGCTTAGCTTTTCAGGTACCGCACAAGCATGTGCACAGACCCAGAAACGTATAAATTAAACACAGCTGCCCATCCGCACTATTGGACACACGAAATGCAAGCCCTATTTGCTCCCGTCCATGCCTGAACAAGTCCAAAGTCTGGGGATGCTGTTGATTTCTTCTTGACCTCGGATAGGATAAGGTATGATATAGTGGACTTGTTTTCACTAAGTAACAAAGCCTCTTCCTTTGCAAACACTTTCTGGAACCAGTTAACATATTAACAATATTGTCATATTAACAATTAACAATATTGTCAACAAAATTGTTGACAATATTTTAACATAAACACACCTAACATAATACTGCATAACACTTCATTGCTACATGCAGCTTTAATCAATGCTCGGCCACTCTCCAAGTATGCTACTGAAGGTTTTGTAATAAGTATTTAATCCAATCATAATATATTATTTTTAACTGAAACTTGTTTGAAACCATGGTCAACACTACTCAACACCTGCCCTCCTGATTAATCGTCATCAATTACTTTCCTGGTTTGTCTGTGATTAACATTGTATCTTCTTTGACAACGTGTAGTATCAGTCAGGTGTGTTGCCATAATCCACATACGGACAGTGTATGCATTGTCACCTAACACAAACATAGTGTTACAATTTAAATCAGGGCAACAATAAATTTAAACATAAAACATCTACATCAAAAGAAATACCTAATAGGAAATCATTACTAAAGTCTCCTCTGGATAGACAGTTGTATGGGTCACTGCGCCTGAAAATGTATGAACGAAAGAGTGTAGAGCCTGAAACATTTTCCACAAAGTCTGTTATTAAACAAACAGCATTGCATACAATTTGTATGCTTAAAGAGTGTTGGCGTTTTCTATTTCTATACAAATATTCATTGCAACTTAATGGACAAATTAAATCATGTGTGCCATCCATACAGCTTATAACCCGAGGAAAATGAGCAAATCTAAAAAATTCTAATTTGTTTTGCTGCATATATTCCGGATTGTTTGGAAATGCAATGTGTCTATTTATATGAATCAGCAGTGCATCAAGACAATTACAGAAAAACTGTGAAAGTGAGCTCTGGGAAACACCTGCTGTGACTACTACACCTTAATAGCTGCCTGATGCTAAAAGGTGAAGGCATCAAGGCACTTAGATACGTGTGGGGATAGACACACTTCTGTGTGTGTCCCTGGACAGCACTGGGCCTAATTCAGCAATGAGATCCAAAATAATATTGCTGTTCAGTCTATACTTATCATAAATCTCCTCCTCAGTCTAGTGAAATAAAGTAACTCTAACTTTAAATGCACTCCTGTCTTTCTCTTCTCTTCTACTGATGTGTAGCAAAAATCATCAATCGCCTTGCCAGAGCACAGAAAGCAGCCTTTGTGAAAAAGGTGTTTCCTCTCCTTTTATAGTTTGCACATGATTACCACCCAGTCCAACTTGATGCTAATTTATGAATGCATTAACCTGTTTTTGTGGGTATTTCCAAAGTGCTAATGGTTAATACATATCATTTAGGAAACACACTTAGCTAATTGTTAATAGGTAATCGCTATTTCTAGATGCACAAATAGCGAGTCGTTAAGATTTGGTCCGCATCTCCATTTTTGTGAATGGAACAGAAAACCACTTTGGTACATTTCATGCTTACCTTTTCACAGTCGCAAACCATTTTGCGACTGATTTAGGAGGCACAAAAAGCTTTAAAAATCCAGCTCAATATCCCTTATTTAGTTCAATCATCCCCAACCTTGACTGATGTGGTAGTTCTTTTCATCACTATCTCACCACATGCTCAACTAACCTTCTCTGTTTCCCTGATTTATCATTCCCTTGGTCCTATATACTCTTTTTTACCTAAACCTAATTAACCAACTGACAACTTAAAGTTGTTCTAAAAAATTGTTCATTTTCTTAGGAGATGTTAATACACATATGGACAGAACTGAATATTCACTGTTTAGACTTTTTAAAAATTGTTCACTCCTGCTCTCTTGAACAATTTATAAATTGCCCTAGCTTTGAGGTTGGCCCTATACTGTACCTAGTTATAGGTAAAAGATATGTCATTCTCAATTAATACAGCCCCATTAGAGTGATCTGGCAAACTTCTCTTTAACGTTGAAATACCCACTAAATTGTTTTGGGTAAAGGGACCATCCCTGAAAATGCTAATAATGAATTAGAATAAGATTACCACTAACATTTTAGGTCCTTGTTGTAATTGTCTCTAATAAAACCATGGCAAATTAACTTGATCACTCCCCTTATACAGGCTTTTTTGTAAAACTTTATTTGATGCAACACAACTTCTGGATCCTAGTAAGCTCATGAAAATTAAAATTACGTCACAATGTGCCCTGTGTATCAACGTCGAGCTAGGCATCTTGAAGAAAGCAGAATTTGGGATTCACATTTAACATTTCCTTGACAGCTGAACATAAAGAAATTTATTAGCGTAGAAATGAGCCATCAAGGATGCATAATTTCTACACTACTTAAGCAGATTACATTTAGCGAACTACAAACAGAAATAAGAATTTAAAATCTTAAACAATCTTTCTTTAAACAACTCAGACACTGCCACACGGCCTTTTTGCCATGCAGTGGCACAAAATGACAATATCAAATCATCTACTGCCAAAGGATCTTATAACTATGCCTTTCCATAATTCGCTGTTCTTACCATTCAGTCTTCCTGACCATCTTTTTCTTCATTGACCTCTCCTCTGTACTTAAACTTATATCTGATTTTAGATCAGGATCGCCAATAGACCCCCATCATCGCAAAACACCCACCTGCATTCCTGTATCTTCTTCCTTACTGAATATTTTTAATTCCTCCTTATGTCAGGATCTGTCCCTTCTTCTAAACATGGCATGGGCATAAACTATCCTAAAAAGAGAGTGTGATTTTCTCTTCACTACCAAATATCCCCCTTTTACTTTGCTGCTGGCTGCATAAAAATGGTTAAAGCCCATGTGGCAAAACAGCTTTGATTTTTATAAGAAGAAAATTGAATTTTAGAGGATTTTCACTCTGACTTTCACTGTCAGTGCAACACTAAACTATAAGACGTTAACAGCGGTGGATGGCAATCACCAGGCTACTGATAATAGCTAACCTAGGGCCAGATGTAGGTGGCGAAATACCGGTCGGTAACGCCGAAATTCGGAGAATTTCAGCGTTACCGACCGGTATTTGGCTGAGTGCAATGTAGGTGAGTTCATACCTACATGCAAAATAAGGAATCGCAAAATAGTGATTCCTTATTTTGCTCTTGCATTTAAGGAATCGGAAATACCGATTCCTTAAATGCAATGTACGTAGCACTAAAAATAGTGTACTTGAGCCTTAAGGAATCGCTAATTACCACCAACTTCAAGTTGGTGGTAAATAGCGATTTCCTTTAAAAAAGCACTTTTTTGCTTTTTCAAATGTGCCATGTGGCACACTTCCATGCCCTTAGGGCATGTATGTGCGCCACATGTGCACACATGCACATTTCAGGGGTGCAACAGGGTGTCCTTTGAACACCCTGGCACCCTTGAAATACCTCCCGCTATTAGCGATTCGATAATACCGAATCGCTAATAGTGAATATCTTCCCATTCATTCCTATGGGCCTCCTAACCCATAGGAATGAATGGCTAGGTATTCCTTAATAACGAATCTCAATTACCGATTCGTTATTAAGGAATGTTAAGGAATCGCTAATATTTTAGCGATTCCTACCTACATTCCATTTAGCGAGTCCTTAATAGCGATTCGGTAAAAATCGCTATTAAGGACTCGCTAAATTGAAGTTACCTACATCTGGCCCCTAGTGCTTTAATCCTGTTGCTTTTGTTGGTAGCATTTTACACAATTGAACATGAGTTTCTATTATGCCAGCTGTGTGCATGGCATAATCAACATGCTCATTGACTGGTTCACCTCTTTTTTAATAGGCAGATCATAACAACTGATCCTACCCCAATACCTCTATGCACTCAGGATTTCATGCCTCAAGGTTCTCCTCTTTCACCCTATTTGTTTAATCGTTAGATGACGCTCTTGCTGACAATCATTTGATCCTCTGGGTTCAATATATATTCATATACTAATAACACTCAACTGATATTCAGGCTCAAGGAACAAGCTGGCTCAGCACACATATATTGTTATATACAGTTTATCAAAGTACACAATCATAAACAGTGGTTATTAGTTTAACTTTAGCACGGCGTCTCTCAAATGAGTCACATAAGTCACTCTGTTGTGAAAAATATATACATCTTTTATTTCTTTATTCTTTTGTTCAAAAGTTTCTTGTTAAAACATAACACAGAATTCATAGCCGACGCGACGCGTTTCGTCCCAATGGGACTTCTTCAAGGCTGTGATGTGTTTCAATAGTCCACATGAATGTTGCCCTACTCTCTTTTGGGCTATACGTGTTGCTTTAATAGCGAAAATCTTCGTGTTTAGATTCGTAAAATGACGCACTGCTGATATATATCAAGAGTTCAAAAATACATCCAGAATTTGTATAACAAGACAGTGTGTGATGTATAGATCAGCAGCATAGAATGAGGCTCAACTTCAAAGAACGGTCAGGCTCACTAGTTTATCTAATAATGTTCCCTCTTATAGATGGTGCTTTGACATTGCACACATGGATGAGCCGGATTTTGGTCAAACATACTCATAACTGGAAGCAATCCCAATCTCTGGTGTACTTCCTTCTAGCCACATATTTACACCAAATCATGGACCAATGACTACCTCCCTGCCAAATTTGGTGTAATTCCGTCCAGCAGTTTGGGCTGTAGTCATGTCTAAAATCTTTATAGGATTTAACATGGGAAACACACTTTTTGTGACCCCCCTTTTTCTCGACCCTCGCTTGATGGATCACCCCAAAACATTCATGCATGATTAGAAACAGAAGGTCACTTTTTCTGGGAAATTTCATGAAGATTCATGAAACAGTGTCAAAGTTATAAGCAAGTCAAAAAACACTTCTTCTGTGGAAACTAGGTAACACATCACCAAAACCGTCAGGCTTTTTAATGCCAATGTAAAATTAGTTCTTCTATATAAAGCAGAAACTAGGAGGACAACAATGACCACCACCAACAAAGTCCAGACCTTACTCTACACATGAATGAGGAAAATCCTCCAAATCCGCTGGCCAAACACCATCAGCAACAGCAACCTATGGCAAGCAGACTTTTCAACTCCATGCTCATGTAGAAATCATGAAACGATGCTGGAGCTGGATAAGTCACACCCTCTGCAAGCCCTCATCAAACATCACCAGGCAAGCCTTGACCAGGAACCCTCAAGGGAAAAGGAAAAGAAGAAGGCCAAGAAACACTTCGCACAGCGGCCTTGAGGCTGACTGTCAGGAGATGGGTTACCACTGGATTCCGAATGCCGGAAAAGTCCAGGACGGGGTGGCTGGAGAGTCCTGGTTGATGACCTATACCCCAGGAGCATAGTATGCATAAGTAAGTAAGTACTGGACAGAAGTATGATCTCACCTGCAACACTGTAGTCCCTTCCATATTCCCACCTCCCCTTATCTAGGGATTTTGCATGATATCTCTGACATGCCTGACTTAAATATTTATGCACACCATTGGCTGGTCACTTTCATAGCTATGGCAAAAATATATTTCCTTCACCACTGGTGCCACCCCACTAGTCCGACAATTAATGAGCGACTTATTGAATTGCATTGAATAGCACATCACAGGCACATTACCTACAAACTGAATGGCAAGCTCAACAAGTTCAAAGGACTTTGGGGCCCCTTCCTTTCTTTAGAACAGAATCATTCCCGGACCCGAAACCCACCCTGACCCACCCCCAATCTAATCCTTTACTAATACATGCTCCAGAAGGTTGGCATACCTGATACCACCTGGTGGTTGTTTCATGACACGTATCATCATAACCAAGATGTCTGCCCCCCTACATAATAGTGGAGATTGTATATACGACACAACAGATTTGGGGTTTTCCGCCTTCCTCCCTCCCCATCGGGGACTGCTTTAGTGATTGACATGAGCACCCTCTCCTTCTGCTTGCTGCCACTGTTCCCCCACACAGTCCCTCCACTTGGTCCACATGGGCTGGCCCATACCTGGTGCTGCCACAAACACCCCCCCTCTACTTGCTTTGGAACGTCTGTCTGCTTTCCACACATTGACCTCGGATTTCTGGGGGGATGGATAGGGGTAGTGTTTGTTGATTGCTGATTGCAGTCTGTAGATAATAAATTGCATGCAACCAGTTCCATTGACTAGCCCGATGTGGTGTTCTCAATGTGTGTCCTCTTCCCGAGCGGCGGTCGCAGGAGGGAGCTGTTCTTAGTTAGTCCCAGTTTTGGGGAGTTTTTGGTTGCAATGTGGCCAGAGACTTTGAGTCTGTGATTGTCACCTGATGGGACAATTATCTTACTCTCTTATTGTATTATTGAATGCTTGAATTCTTGTATTTTTTGAATTCCTGTATCACTGCAATATCTGTGTGTTAATAAGGGTCGGTTTAAGGTATGCAGACTAACTCCAACCGCCCCTGACCCGTCCCTACCCACTTTCCCTCTTCCTTCTCCCCCTCCCACTCAGGTTTATTTTCCCATCCACCTTTTGTGCACCTCAGTACCTAGAAACTGACTTGTTGTATTCTTTGGTTTTCCTCCCTTCTCTTTCCTTTCTCATGTTCAAATGTCCTTGGATTGAACAGCTGAGAACTGCAGAGATTATTATCTGTAATTCTGTCTATAGATGTTAGACCTGATAGCTTATGGTGGTCTTTCTCCTAACTTTTTGCCTTCTTCCTCCACTTTTTCTGACCTCGTTTATTTCTGCCATTAGGACTCTGCACACTTTACCACTGTTAACCAGTGCTAAAGTGCATGTAGTCTCTCCCTAAAGTATGGTAATATTGGCTTATCCCCAATTGGCATAATTAATTTACTTATAACCCCCTAGTAAATTGCACTACCTGTGCCCAGGGCCTTATATTAAACGCTACTAGTGGGTCTGCAGCACTTTTTGTGCCACCCACTTAAGTACCCATCTAACTATGGCTCAGGCCTGTCATTGCAGAGCCTGTTTGTGCAGTTTACGCTGCCATTTTGACCTGGCAAAATAAACTTTTGCCAGGCCCAAACCTCCTATTTTTATACATCTAAGTCCCCTATAAGGCAGGCCATGAACAACCCAGAGGGCAGGGTGCAATGTAGTCAAAAGGCAGGCTATGTACCTTTAAGTTTTACATGTCCTGGTAGTGAAAAACTTTCAAGTTCGTTTTTCACTACCATAAAGCCTATCACTCCCATAGGATAACATTGGGATTACCTTATTACATTTTATAAGTGTACTTACCAATTGTGAAGAGATAGACTTTTTAGGTGTGGTGTCTCTGGAATCACAAGTTAAAATCCAAACTTATAGACTCTAAGTAGGATTTTAAATTGCAATTCTGAAAATGCCACTTTTAGAAAGTTCAAGAAACAAATAGAAAGGTGGCTGCGTTCGTTCACGTCACTTTACTTAAGGACAAGTTAATCAATAAAAAAGGCCTGTATATACATTTCACAGTTCATTAAACATAGTTTTTGTGTATTGACATATCTAAAAAGGAAAAACACCACACCAAAGACAAAAAATGATGACAGCGCATCTCTACTCTTGGTAATGGGAATGGCACAGTAGTCACTGTGCAATGTTTCTTATATATTCATTCCTGACATAACTGAAAGTGCTCAACATATATAACAAATGAGTGTTAAAAGGTGCTAGTGCATTTAAAGACACACATTTAAAGTCCAAGAAAAGAATACCCCTATTATTTGTGCCTCCACAAGTCACTCCCATAACCCGAGCTACAAACTATGGAGCCGAAATAAGATTAAAAGGGGAGCACAAAGGGGAAGTTATCTTGCTCTTTTGGCAAATTCTAGATTTTTCTCGGAACAGAGACGCAAAATCTCTTTTTTCGTGGGATCCCCTTCCAGGATCAAGTACCTCAAACTGAGACTGCAGATTAGCGGAAAATAAATGATGGAATTTCACGAGCAAAAACAAAGTGAACTTGCACAAGTGACTGATGTCTGCCCGTGGCCAGGCTTCTTTCTCCATTGTTTGCCACACGTAGGTCATTGTTCAAATGGCACAAACAATTAGGATACGAATCTTGCTACAAAAGGTGTACCCATTGATGTTTGTGTTCCATTGAAAACGAAACATTGGCTAATTTTCATCAGTGCACTTTTAAACACAAAGAAATTCTATTCGTGTTGTATTCTTATCGAACATACATCATACGACCATCTAAATCTTTCCTGCAACCTCGAAGAATGCATATTGGATTTGTCACCAGTGAGCCTTGCTCAACTGATTGGAGGCTTCTAAATTAAATATTGGAAAGTCCAATGGCCCTTAAGGCACTGGCTGTAAATATTTGCTAGTGCAATTGATTTGTGAAAAAAAGCCTACTGATGTTTTCAAACTATATGTATGTAACAGTATATACATCACTGCATGCTGTGAAACCAATGTAATACCCATTTATACACATTCTTGCAGTTATAAAATGTGCATTTTTTAATTGATTTATAAAACAACTTTATTTAGCGTAAATGATCGGATATCCTGTCAGCCAGCTTGACATCGTACCAGCAATGTTTTGTTATGTTTCTGAAAAGATTCTCACAAGCTTTCCAAAAGAAAGGGTAGGAGGGGAAAGGGTGTCACCAGGGACAGGAGTAAGAGAAAAGGAGAGCCGAAAGGATTAAAGACAGGGAATGCGTATTACTACACCAGAAGTGTATGAAATCCCCAAAAATCTGTCGTGAAAAAACTCTGGGGTCCCAGCGGGAAAGCCAAATTATGGGTAGGCCTGGGTGGAATTATAATTGCGCTCGCCGAGTTGGAGGACTTCAGGTAACTCCGCGCTATGCCTGTAATGCGGAGCTCCTGCTATCCGGCATGCGGAGGGTTTATAATCCCATTGGCACGTGCGAGGCTTCTGTAAACGAACGACCTGGGAGCGAGATTTGTCAGCTGCTAGCAAGCATAAGAAAAATTTGCACACACTGTGTCAATTTCCTTCTTTCTTCTTTGTTTAAGTTGCAGTAATATGTATGTGATCAACCCTGGCAAGATCTAGTCAGCAACTGCCAGTGCTACGTTCTACAATCCACTCACATTCTAAATTATACACTCTGGGGCATATTTTCAAGGCGATATCGCCGCGTTAGCTGCACTTTTCTGCCGCTAAAGCGGCAATACTTTTATCGCCTTATTCTCAAGCTGTCGCTAACAGCCGTTAGCGACAGATTTCTAGCGAAAGCGGCCGCTCACAACATCGCCAACGATGTCAGCGACCACTACCGCTAATCATATGCAATGTAGGCGTTTCCATGCTAAAACGCACGCTAACCCCACTACGCGATATTCTCAACGATCGCCCGGACCGCCGATGCGATACAAAAACACACGCAAATACCCGTTAGCTGCAGGAACTTAAGACCAGACAAAAGGAGGTCTTAAAAATGGTGAAAAGTGGCAGCATATAAGGGAGACTACCCCAGAGCCCCATCTGATGATCCACTGATGCCACGGAGGTACTAATCATGCAGCTTGGAGCACCAAGAAGGCCACAACAACCACCTCTAATGCCACCAGGACCACCACCGAGGCTGGGCCAAATAAGACAGCGGGTCTATCGCTGACGCACCATCCTCACAGATCTAACGCCAGAGGATGTCATTGCCCACTACAGGCTCAAAAGGACATCCATCCTCTGCATCCTGACACAGATAGCCCACAAGCTGACGGCACCAACACAGCGGATAACCAACATCCCTCCACAAACAAAGCTGCTGGCTGTGTGGCCCATTGGTACCTAAACGCCATCCTGGCGTTGACTGCGAGTAGTGCGGATGGGTGGCAGCGTTAGACGTTATGAGAGCCAGGGACCCTGCTTGTGTAGGTGTCAGGCTTGCGGACATGTGCAGACAGGCCTGACATTGGTGCACTGTTGGAGTGCTAGTAATGAAACCGCGGAGTGCACACAAGTGAATATGTTGTGGGGGAGGTACGAGCATCTGTGAGCCAATGTAATTTGCATTGATGCTGGTCAATTGGCCAGAAGCTACACATGGCAAATATTATTCACAAAGTAGCACCAATCACACACCAAAAAACTATTATCAGTGCCCATACAGCATGCATAGCTACTAATGGACACATCTCTCCATTACATGTTACAGGTGACCAAGGATATGCACTCACCCCATGGATGATGACACCCCTGCGAGCCACCAAGACCCAGGCCCAGAGGCAGTATAATTCTGCCCATGTACGCACCAGGGGCATTGTGGAGCGCACATTTGGCGTGCTAAAGTCACGTTTCCGGTGCCTTGATATCACAGGTGGAAGACTGTTGTACAGCCCAGAAATAGTATGCAAGATGATCATAGCATGTTGTGTATTGCACAATATATGTGTACGCACCAATGCCCCATGGATCCAAGTGCCAGATGCACCGGGCGATGCTCTGGATGATGAGGAAGATGAGGCAGGTGGAGTACACCCCACAGCTTATGCAGCAGGCACAGCACGAAGGAGCAGAATCATAGACAATTTCTTCATTTGAGCACGTCACATCGTGACTGTCCCTACCAATCATATATCTGTCCCAAATGATCCCAAGCACAGTATACATTAAATAAAAAACTCTACACACATACCCTGTGTGCATGTTAACATCTGCATGAGTATATCACTCTGACACGTGTAAGTGTAACATTAAGTGGTCACAATATCTCAATTAGAAAATGATGGTGGATCTGTCACCTCTGAACAGAGATGCTGTTTAGTGTGACATCAGTTCTAAACTAGACATGTTAGGGTGTCAAATGTGTTTTGAAAATCTACTGTTCAGCGTGTCATATGTGGATTCCAATCACATATAGGATGTCAATAGTGGTCAACTATGAATATCAGGGTGTCATTTGGGGTAAATTATGAAATATAGGGTGTCAATTGGGGTAAATTATGAAATAGAGGGTGTCAATTGGGGTAAATTATGAAATATAGGGTGTCAATTGGGTAAATTATTAAATTTAGGGTGTCAATTGGGGTAAAATATGAAATATAGGGTGTCAATTGGGGTAAATTATGAAATATAGGGTGTCAATTGGGGTAAATTATGAAATATAGGGTGTCGATTGGGGTAAAATATGAAATATAGGGTGTCAATTGGGGTAAATTATGAAATTTACGGTGTCAATTGGGGTAGATTATGAAATATAGGGTGTCATTTGGGGTAAATTATGAAATATAGGGTGTCAATTGGGGTAAATTATGAAATTTAGGGTGTCAATTGGGGTAAATTATTAAATTTAGGGTGTCATTTGGGGTCCAATCAAAATTAACATGGTGTAATTTTTGTAAAATGATGCATCTTTATTAAATAAGGTTCATCTGTGTAAGAAGTTGCACTTAGCATGCAAAACTGCACGCTTTTCCGAAAATGCGATGTATTTTCATACTAGCGATGGGAAATACATTTGCTAAACACATTTATATAGACGAAATGTCACCCTAAAGCCTTTTTGCGTGCAGATTTTTATCGCTAAGTCAAAAAACTGGCCGCATTCACACAGGAAGTGATGTCAGCATGCTTCCTGTGTCCTGGAGGAGTGCTGTGCACTTTCAGTTTCTCTTTTGAGCACATTGCTGGTTATTGTGGAGAGTGTTGGAGGTGTTTGGTGGTGTGTGCTGCAGATTTGAGAGTTTGAGAGTGTTGCTGTGTCCTGTGTCCTGTCGATTGTGTTACTGTGAAGTTTGGTGTCCTTGCATTTACGTGATTTATTGTCTCCTGTCCTCAATCTTGTCGGGTGTTTGTCTTGGGGTAGTTAAATGTATTTGTAGTTGTGGGGCTATTAACTAGGGTTTCTTTATATTTTGGCAGTGGTGTTAAGTGTGTGCAGGGAGATGGTAGGTGTGTGCAGGGAGGGCAGGATGTCCGAGGGGGCTTTGGGGGGCTTCCTATGGCTGATAAAGTTTTTCCTGCCCTTGATGGTGGAGAGGGGAGGCCGTATCCTCGCAGGATATCTTGTCAGCGTGTGCAAGCAGAGGTGGGAGCGTGTGCGTGTGCAGATGCTGTGCGTATTTGGAGTTGACCGCACCGTGCGACAGTGGAAGCACCGCTGGCAGGATAGCCTGGCCCGGGAGGGTGACCTCCTGGACTACGTGGGACTCATCGGTGGCCTAGAGTGTGGTAAGTTCAAAAATCAAATTCATCCATGAATACTGTAACGAAAAAAAATATATGCCGGGCGGGACACACTGGTGTCCAAGTGCAAAAATGTTGCACCATGAGGCGGGAGACGTAATGCATCCACGCACAATATTGGCACATCAGAGACACAAGGCGATATCATATTGACAATCATAGGGTGCAAGTTTGTGTAACCCACTGCGCTGCAGCAACACTTAGCACTGTTGTACCAAAGCTGGCACACCTGTGCAAAAATGGGTGCAGGATAAATATTGTATGTGTACAGGAATGGTGACTGTACATGAACAATCCAAAGCATTGTTTCTGTGACCTGTGTGCTGGCCAAAATGAAGTGTAAAAATGTTGTCCTCATAAATTGTGGTACGTTAGCTACTCTGCCCTTGTACATAGTCTCCGTGTAACAATCTATGAGATCTGAACAAATGCTCATATGAAATAGGAGATCTCCAGAGTGACTTACATACACCACCAACATCTGTGAAACTGCTGTGTGCGATCTGCAGCGATGCATTTGTACACAGACCATGTATTACATCATTTTGCATGTAGAAATGGGGCCTTGTGAATGTGTCACACAACTAGTATGTGCATGTTTGCTAGCATTATTGTCTTGTTTGGCCAGACTCAGCATTCACAGGTCTTGTGTGAATGGCAGGCAAAGTACACCCAATCATGTAGCCAACATGAAACGCAACACTACAGTTACGTAGCATTTTCAGTTATGGTGAGGATTTGTATGATGAATATGACACGTGTGATTTAACGTCTGATACTAACACAAATTACTTTTGTTGTCTCACAGCTGGACGACCTATCATCACACGGGGGGACATTGACAGATTCTAGGACCCACACGCCACAGCTGAGTTTGGACATCATATATTGGCACAGTGCGGTGTGATGAATGTCTGCCTCAAATGGTCTACGTTGTAGTATGCAGTATGGGTGTGTATCACATGTACCATGACTACAGTGTGATGATGTATTGTGGAAGCCAGAAGTGTGTACAAATCTCTAAGTGAAGGTGGAGCAATGCATTTGTCTCCCAGTTGTAAGTTTGCACATCCCCAGTCAGTGATACACATGGGAAAAAGGTCTATGGATTCTGTCACCACAGCACATGCATGTGGATTACAGAGTGCACTGATAGGAGAGGAGACATGTAAGTGGTGTTGCTGATGAGTATCAGCAGACATGGAATGCATGTACATCCTTGACTGAGAAGACTGTGCAAGTGTGCCCTATCATGCACAAGGAGGTAGTGGTTTTCAGGCCGTGCATGCTCAGACACAGGTCTGCACTGTGCTTTCGTAGGTATGCTGCATACCAGCTTCAGAGGAGTGGCAGTGCATAGCTGTGAGCCAAGCATATCAATGGCATGTTCCACAAACACCGAGCAAAGATGGCCCTATGAATCTCATTGGCATGTTTGTCCACTGCAATGGGGTTGTCAAGCTGACTCCTTAGGGTCAATCCCATGCTGACTCAGGATCAGGTGTACGAGCTCCTCTGTCACAATTGTTCACATTACTCTGCATGCATTTACCCCGCATGCTTTAGCTCAGCATTTATTGCTGTGCCATATGTTCAAAATGCAGGCCTCTAGAATGCTATATGTGAGAAAGGATTACCCATGACAACACTATAACCATCATGACTCCAGGGTGCCCTTGCAATGGTGAATGTATTGTAACAGTCTGCGTTGTGAAGGCCTGCATATTTGGCTTCACTACGGAGTGATATTAGTGGATCCAAGACATGCATGAGTGACAATTTAGAGGAAAGGATGTTTCCCCCTTTCTAGCTGCAACGCGTCACCAATTGTGAAGTAGTGGTGGAGAGAGGGACAGCGCCTCATGTACAAGTCAGTGTTCAGCCACCCAACCTGTTTACATGTGTGCTGCGTTATGCAGCACAGATGAAAGTGTGAGTAGGGCTGTCCCAGGATTGCTCCTGTGCAGGTAGGGCAACCTTCCTACTCATCAACATGCCCCCCTAAACACAGACACACTTGCACTCTTGTGCAAGAGTGCCTGTGTTATCGCTGACTAGATGAACTGCACACCGTTGCTGTGGGACACACAGGGCTGCACATGAGCATTGCACATATGATGCAGCACTGTGTCACAGGAGAGGATGAGGGTGGTGCTACACACAGGGGGCTAATGCCTCCCCCCTCCGATTCCTAGTACATGTCACCTTCAGTCAGGGAATGTCATGGCAACATCATTGGACACTGTCAGTACAATTTGGTTGTGACAGAACATGTCCCATGCCATGCACTGTCATGTCAGTCTCCACAGCATGTAGTCAGTGATCCAGGATTCAACATCTGGTTGTCCACGTCACTCTCTGACTTCACATAGTTACGCTAGAGTATGGGCTCCCATGTTGAAGTGATCTTGTATTATGGATTTGAATGTAGAATATTGACATAGTCTAAAGGACTCACAATTTCCCATTGTTCACATTTTACAGACAACATGACGCCAGCTGAGTCACACGCCTTCCAGGTGAGAAAGGAGCGGTACCAGCATATCAAGAAGGTTGCCAAAGGGTACCGCAACATAGCGCGGAGGTACCAGGAGGACCGTGCGGCTGGCAAGTGGAAATCTGTGGCTGATGTGGCAACACGTGGAAAAGGCAGTGGCACACAGGCCACCCCAGGCCCTTCTGGCGTCAGTGGTGGGTCCCAACGTGGTCAGTCAGTGTCCCATCCCCCTACAACACCCCCACCCAAGGGACAATCCCACCTGGCCCTGCGGATCAGGTCATTCCATTTACTGTCCGGCACAGCAGGCTCATAATGGACAATAACGTGCTGCTGGCCGAGATGAGGTGGGAAATGGCCGAGCAGACAAGGCACCTTGAGGACATTAAAAAACACCTGGGACTGCCATGATGTCTGGACATGTTGTGCCTCATCCCCCTCTTCTCCCTTCCACCAATGTTTGAACTAGTATTTTAGGTAGTGTTAGGTAAGTTTATTTAGTGTTAGGTAGTGTAGTTTTAGTGTAGGTATAGTTAGTGTTAGATTTTAAGGTAGTTTTAGTGTTTTTATATTGTATAGTATTTGGGGATAAGTTTCCTTTTCCTTTGGGTGGGGGGTTGGTTTCTTTTTTGAATAAAAAAACAAAAAAATAACAAACAAATATATCTTTGTGTAGGTTAAATGTGTAGTTAGTTCATGTATAGCTTAGATGTCTTTGTCCTGTCTCGTGATGTGCCTTAAGGGTGGGAGGGGGGTTGATGTCTTAGATATGTTTTGCGTGTTTAGGATTAGTTAGGGTAGATAGTTTAGGTACTTTTTCTCTTAATTCTAGTTAGTTTATTTTAGATTAGTTGTAGTAATGATTATAGTCAGTGTAGGATAGGTAAATGTTTCAATTTTATAATAAATGGTTAATAGTTTGGATTTCGGCTTGCACTTATGTCCATGTGGTGGAGTGTGTATTTTTACCTTGTATGCATCTCATATCATCAATGGGCTCTCCGATGAATGTGTAAGTGTGGTCATGACATGTCACTTAGCAGGATGGATTGTGTCAGGATACATTAGATGTGAGCACCGAACACTTGCATGGTTGACAGGGTGGCAAGTAGGATTTACGGCCTAGTCTAGGGGCAGTCGTTTGGGAAGTTGTAGATCTTAAGTGTGACTCACAGAGTTGCCCAGCACATTGTTGTGCCTTTATAACACAAGGTAGGGACATGGCATTGAGAGGATATTGTAGTAGCTACTGTCATCCATCATGGAGATGGATGTATGTGCTGGGTACCACAGATTGCATCATAGCCCTGCATCTCACATGCTCCTTGCGCAGAGTCCATCTACATTGCACAGACCTTGGCACACTTGCTGTGTTGTGCAAGTGTGTCCGATTCTTTAGAATTAGATGTTCCTGTGCATGGAGACAGAACCTCCGTGCCATGCAAGTAGTAGTCCTTCTGTTTGTCCATTGGGAAATGCATATGGCAGAACAGTGGTCCTGATTCACAAATAAGTCATCTGAGAGTAAGTCATGAGTTTAAGTTTTCCGGTATTCACAACAGGCATTTAGGAGTAGTACAGTTAGATGTACTGACTTCACTTCTCCTATATGCCTCTTGGGAATCAATGGAGTTGTGAAGTCATGATTTTGTCACCTTTAATGTTTTGGGCCATGCACACAGTTCTGCTGCCCACAAAAGGTAATATGTTGCATTGCTCCCTCTTGTGCCAGTGTCATGGCATATTCTCACATCTGTTACCTTTGGCTCATAGTGATGCCACACTTGAAATGGTGGCACTGCTTCTGACTTCATGGTCAGTGCAGTGCACCACGCATCCCTTGTCACATTGCCCTACCCGCTCACAGTGATCACACCATGTGAGGGTTCCATAGTCAGTAAGCATTGGTCGTCCACAGGAAGGGGCTGACTGACGCCTTACACTCTGGGGTGACTCCCTATTGCCAACTCTACTTCACTGAGGCCCACATTGTGGTTCAATTAGTGGCTGGTAGACATGTGCCCTTACGTATCTTCATCAATGTGTATATGGTGTGCACCCTCTTGGGATGTGAAATGCAATGTGCACCTTCACAACAGGCTTTGTCCAGCCTGTAGGGTGTGAGTAGATATGCCCGGAGATATTCTTCCTGCAATTGTAAAGGGTGACAATACTTGTGGCCTGCAACAGACTTTGCCTTTTGTCAGACATTCCTATTTCCTCCATGGATGTGGGGCTAATTTGAGATGCTGCTAGATTGGTGTATTGGAGCAATGGGGGCACAGCTGGTCCACACATACCCGGTCCTCTCACTGCCTATCAGGATCACAGTAAAACATTTGTATTATTTACCTGGATGTACCTTTTGGTGGATTCACTGCTCCTACATTTAGTGAGACAGCTATACTGGATTGTTCATGGACAACAGACATCTGTGTGATTGAAAGATATTTATTCACATGTCTGTTGACATAGTTGGAGACTGGAACAGTACTTCGGCATGCAATCCCCACATTACATTGATGCCCAGTGGAGGGCCAGCCAGAGTCCTTTAGGGTTGACAAGTCCAAAGGATGAGGAAGAGTTCAGTCAGCAGTCTGATTGCTGTGTCATTGGTAACCAAACGAAATATGGCAGTCCATGTCGAGGTCCAAGGTGAGTGTCACAGAGTGTATTGGGGGACAGTGGAAGGTGATATTCCGTGGCATGATGCTCAGCCCAGAACCAAGTTGAAACTGGCCATTTGGCCTAGATGAATGCTACCGCTTCCTTCTTTGCAACAAGGCAGATTCATCCTCATCTTCGTCCTCTGATGTGTCATGTGCCTCACATGTGGGTGGTGGTAGATTGGCTGCAGCACTGTGAGGCACTGACACACCAGGGGGCGGAGATGTGGATGTAGAAGCAGCAGCATTCATCTGCGCTAGACCTTGCTGCAGCAATGCAGTGATGATGATCTGCAGGGTATGGAAGATTCTTGCTACATCTTGCTGGTGTGCAGCCGTGGCAGCCATTTGTTCCGCCTGCATCCGCTCTATGTTCTCCATTATCCTCCGCATGCGGCCCAACTCCTGGCTGCCATCGCTGGAGCCACCCTGACTGGACATTTGTTCCTGTCTCTGAGTCATGACTCCAGCGATGACAGCCAAGGAGTGTTGGAGAGCATTGAGCGGACTGTGGGTGTCTGTGATGTTTAGTACGTGGTCCCGGATGGAACTCAGACACCCACAAACGGAATGAAGTTTGGCCGCCAGGCTGTCAAACCCCACCCGCACCTGATGAGCCATCTCCTGCTGAACCTCTAACACACGGCGTTGGAATTCAAGATTTGGGTCCAGGAGGTCCTGGGAGACAGCTGTGGTGGTAGGTGCTTGCTGCTGTGTGGTTTGTGCAGGGGGTGGGGTTAGCACGATGCAGCTGGGTTGCCCTGCTCCTGGAGGTGGGTTGCTGATGGAGTCTAGCAGCTGTTGGAGGGTGTCCGTGTTGATGGTTGAGAATTCATCCTCTTCATCAGTAAAGATTGGGACAGGCTGCTGTTCAGGAGGTGATGTTTGTCCCTCTGAAATTTAAAGGGGAGAAGCATTTTAACTGTGTGTTTCATGGATGATCATGCATTGGATGAGTTTACAAGCAGATTGCATGACAATGTACATTGTGACTGTTTGTGAGGGGCTGCCTATTTTTTGCTGGATGTTGCCTTTTTCGACTACATCACGGGTATGAGGTTGTACTTGTACATTGTTATCTCACAATTTACAGCTATGCCTAATCTGATTGGGCAGTTCATACACACAGGCGGCACCAGTTGTGCCCTCTGTACAGTTGTGAAGGTGATGCAGTTTGTCCAACATTGTAGTCAATGTGGTTGAACTCAAATTTTTATGTGTGTGCACTGCATTGTGGAATACTCGCCCATGCAGTCTGACCATTATCCCTTTCAGGCAGTGGGCCTCCACATCTGTGCATTTCCAATGCAGAGATTTTGCAAGTTGGGCTAAATATGTGTCATGGTCAGAGTTGGGACACTTGTGCATTGTTTACGAGCAGAGGTCTTGGTTACGTCAGTGGTTGTATGTACACGTGGATGTGTCAGAGTGTGACCTGCTCCTTTAGGATGTGGCCCACACTCAGCCACCTCTGTGACGTGGCCTGCACAGTGTGGAGATGTTTGGGGTGCAGGCATGGTATTCATCATGCACTGGCACTTGCATTGTCAGTGTGGCTCACAGACCTGCACCTTTTTTTGTGTACTGCACATGTGCATCGGTTGATTGCAAGATTAGTTGTGTGTGAGGAGGGCCCCCTTTAGGCACATTGGCTACTAAGGCCTACTTGCTGTTTCAATTAACCCTGGGCGTAGTACTACGCTATGCTTGCGGAGTGTGCGTAGTTTGCGCTACTACGCACTACGCGAACTGCACGTAGCACAGTGCAAAAACGAGTAGCGTAGCGGGCATTTTTTGCTTGCTCGCGGTCCTCATAGTCAAGTTGGCGACCGCGAGCGAGCAAAATCAACATCCCAGCGAGACTTTTTCCTTGTTTGTGATCAGCAACATCAAGTTGCCGATCGTGAGCGTGGAAAATAAACCTCCCGGTGAGATTCTCAACGCGGGGAGGTCAGGTTTCTCATTGCGAGTGGTCGCGTATGCTCGCGACCGCTCGCGATGAGAAACTACCAGTCCACGTTGAGAAAGCTGCCGCTCGAGTACAAATCTACTCGAGCGGCAGAAAACGACCGCTTGCACTGTGCAAGATGCCGTTTGCAATGATTGCACAGTGCGGACAAGCATCCGGCACTGTGCAATCAGTGCGAACAGCATTTCCCTACCGCACTACGCAGTTCTCGTAGCTACGCGTAGCGTGCGTAGTGCGAAGTGCACTTCACGTAGCTACACGTAGTGCTACTACGCAAACTATGCCCAGGGTTAGTTTCAATGTGTGCTGCACTATGCTGTATACATGTGCATCCAGGTAGCTTTGTCTATTGTGGTTTGTATTGTGTGCATTGCTTGCTGCCCTCCTGTTGGCTTACCCGTTGTGAGTATGGTACTGCGTGAGTTTATGTTGTTGTTGCTGGCTGGACAGACAGTGTCAACAACAATGGCCCTTTACGTTGCCCCCAAGTGTGATGTGTAAGTGGCCCGGGATTAGATGGATGTGGAATTCCAATGCATATTTGTGGTGCTCAGGCCTTGTCACCACCACCCTGCCAACAGAATCAATTGGCAGGGTGATGTGTGTTTGTGTATGTGACACACAGATGGTCACATGGATGATACATGCTGTCCTGGTTACGGATATTCAATGCATGGATTTACGTGTGGGTGATAACGACCATGACTGCATATTTGGTCACTGACACAGTTGACTTTACAAACAGCTATGTTTACATGCACATAATGGTGTCATGGGCAACTGACACCAGGACTGATGTGGATTGGTGTTTTCTTTATGGCAGATGTGTACACGTGGGAGTGGAGGTGTGCAATTCAACCTAAGGGGTGTGTGTGCCATTTTGCTACTTGTCATTCTTTGTTGCTACTCTGCTATCCTTGCTTGTTGCCATGCTTTGGTTGTCTTACTTCTTTGCAGGGACATTGTAGTTCTGTGAGTCTGGCACACAGACAAGTCATGCAGTACAGATTTGGTTGCCACATTCCTGATATGCATTGTCCCTCCCCTGTGGTGTTGTGGGCATAGCTCCCCTGCTCATTGTATTACATCACCTTTTGAGTGGAGTCTGCTGTAGGGTGCATTGTGGGATATGCACGTTTGTGCCATTTGGCTGCATGGTCAGTTTGTTGTGACATTGCGGGGCATATTCACAGGCCCCTATCGCCACCACAACGTCATTTTCTGTGACGGTGTGGTGGCGATAGAGGCCTCGCCTTATTCACAAGGCAGCGTTAAGCCACTTGACGTGGCTTAACACTGCCTTGTGATTAGGCCCACTGTCAAGCTGTGTTTAGCGTGAAAGGGGCATGCAGTGGGTGTTGTGGTGGGCTTTCCCCCGCCACACACATTGATATTTACACTGCCCCATGATCACAAGGGCAGCCTAAATAGGAGCCAACGCAAAACTTGAGACCAGGAAAACCCTTGTCTCAAGTTGGTGATACGAGGAGGACTGCTTTATTTCTCGTCGTTTTTGTATTGTCCATGTGTGCTGCCTTGTGCAGCACACATGGGAAAAGCAAAATGCCATGTTTTGTTTATGTACAGGAAGGGACAGCTTCCACCACCAATGTCATCAGACATGTGGCATTGTGCCCATGTGCCCGCGGTGTGTGCAAGATTGTGTATCTGCATTTGTGTCACCCTTGCTGCACATGCACATTCTTGCACACAACTCCGACATACGGGCACATGCATATGCGTTGGGTTGAAGCAATGGGATCATTTTGACAGCCTGCCGCATCTCCAATCAATGTGGGCCTTTGCTCTTTCATGTAGCCCTTCTCTTGTGGTCTGATATGATACTTGGACTATGTTTGTTTGACTTTTCTGTGCACATTTCCATGTCTGTGTGCCCACCAATATGTGTCTTGCAATGTATTGATTGAGTAGGGTGATATGTGTCTATGCCACCAGGGCCAAGGGGATCCGGGACATGATCCACAGTCATTGTGGGTGGGTACTGCAATATATTTTATTGTGCATGAGTGCCATTGGGCCCATCTCACCCCATCCCCCCAGTCCCTGGTTGGTACTGACCCTGTTGCTGTTGTGTTTGGTCGTGTTGCGCTGTATCCTGCCCCGGAACTCCGACCACTGTCTCCTCACTGATGACTTGGGACACCTGTTCCTCCAACGGATCCAGCTCCTGTGGCGCTGGACTCCCACCTCCAGTCTGCATTGCTGCTTTCAGGTTGGCTGCGAGTTTCAGCTTGGTCTTGCGCTTCACATCATGCCAGCGCTTCTTGCAGTCGTCCACTGTCCTCCTCACCTCTCCGACAGCATTCACCTTGGCCACGATGGACTGCCATATTGCAGTTTTGGTTGCCAATGACACAGTGGAGGTGACAAAAAGTTGTTGTTGGTATTCTGTCACCTCCGCAATCAGGACCTGGTTTTCCTGCTGACTGAACCGCGTCTTCCTCTTCCTCTTGCCCCCCTGGGGCTCTGGCTGGTCCTCCTGGGTGTTTGTGGGGTTGTTGTTGGCCTCTGTGCTGGGTCCAGCCTCCGCCATGGTTCTTCTGATAAGTTTCCTTCTCCTTTTTTTTTTTATTTTTATTTGGGCTGCTTGGCGGACGTTTTATAGTGGTTTTTCCCACCGAACGTGCAAAAAGGTGCGCTGACGCTGAGTAGCGTGCCATTCCTGGTCGCTAATTGGCCCATCGCCACTTTTTTCACGTTAGCTTTATGGATTTTATCGCCGTGACACTAACCTTATCGCCTGACTTTTGACCCGGTAGGGGGAATTATCGCCTGTTAGCGGCGTGTTGTGAATACGCCGCTAACACAGCGATAATTTCCCGCGGTACACGGCGATAACTAAACGCACGCTAACTGAGGTTAGCGTTAGTTATTGACGTATCTTGTGAATATCCCCCTCTATTTTGAACGTTCTGTAGTTTCCTGAGGAGTTTTTGAGGTGACGACGGCATAGAGTGCATTACCGTAGTCGAGTCTTCTGCTGATGAGCATGTGAGTGACCATCTTTATGGATTTGGTGGGGATCCATCTGAAGGTCTTTCAAAGCAGGAGAAGCATGTGGAAGCACGATGAGGAGACAGCGTTGATCTGGCGGTTCATCGTGAGTGAGGAGTCCAGTATGATGCTGAGGTTTTATGCATCATCTGTGGGTGTGGGAGATGTTCCTAGCGCGGCGGGCCAACAGGTGTCATCCCAAGCTGAGGGGGATGGTCCCAGGATGAGGACTTTTGTCATGTCCAAGTTGAGTTTGAGGCAGCTGTCTCTCATCCAGGTGGCGACAGCCTTCATCCCGTTGTGGAAGTTATTCTCTGGTGTCTGTGGGTTCGTTGGTGAGGGAGAGGATCAGCTGGGTGTCGTCGGCATAGGAGATGATGTCGAGTCCTTGGTTCCTGCTGATGGCTGAGAGCGGGGCCATGTAGATGTTGAAGATAGTGGGGCTCAGGGATGAGCCCTGGGGCACTCCACAGTTGATCTCCTTGAGTTCTGAGAGGAACGGTGGTAGTCTGACTCACTGTGTTCAACCAGTGAAGAAGGAGCGGATCCAGTCCAGGGCTTTTTCACAGATGCCGGTGTCATGGAGTCTTGTGTTTAGGGTGCAGTGTGAGACGGTGAGGAGGGCGGCCGAGAGGTCCAGGAGGATGAGGGCTGCTGTTTTGCCCCAGTCAGGGAGGGAGCGGATGTTGTCAGTGGCAACGAGGAGGACGGTCTCGGTGCTGAGGTTGCTTCGGAAGCTGGATTAGGTGATGTCCAGGACATGGATGGCTTCGATGAACTCGGAGAGTTGGGCGTTGATGGCCTTCACGATGACCTTGGCTGGGAAGGGGAGCAGGGAGATGGGTCTGAAGTTCTTGAGGTCTGTCTGGTCAGAGGAGGGCTTCTTCAGCAGGGAGTTGATCTCGGCGTGTTTCCAGTTGTCATGGAAGGTGGAGTTCTCTGTGGAGCAGTTGATGGTGCAGCATAGCGTGGGGGAAATGGAGGTGGCGGCTCTGTGGAAGACGTGGTGTGGGCAGATGTCCGAGAGGGCTCAGGAGTGGATGCTCTTCATGGTCTTGAGAGTGTCGTCCATGGTGAGCAGGGTCCAGTTGAGCAGGTTCTGTTGGGGGAAGGCGTCAGGTGCGGAGGTGGCGGGCATTGTGGGAGGCTTTTGTGTGTCGAAACTGTCATAGATCTGCTTGATCTTGTGGTGGAAAAAGGTGCAGAGTTTGTTGCAGAGGTCTTGGGAGGGTGGGACGTTTGTGGTCTCACTGTTTTTCCACCGCTTTGAAATCAGTACCAGCATCAACCTGCTGATAATAAGTATGCAATTAACTCTCTAGGATGATCTACACACCTTACCAAAGTATCCACTTTTTTGCATTTGACACACTCTTTGTCCCATGCTGAACATCCCTTAAAATTTCCAACATGTTGCAAACTACTACACCTTTAACAACTGATGCTACTTTTTTTTCCCAAAGCTTTTAGATTCAGAATCTTTCTTAACAAAGGTCCTCTGGCTTTCCTTGGGAAACGTCTGACTTTTCACTATAGATACTTCAGCCTTAGTAGCTGGGATTTTGACACTCTGGCCTCTGATCTCTTATACAAACTTATTAGACTGTTTAATTGCCTTCACGATAATAATAACTGCCCTTAAGGTGGAATTTGTACCAGCTCATAGCCTTTCCTGAATTTTCTTGCTTTTTGCCTTAAACATTATTTGGTCCCTCAACACCTGTTTGTAAGTTATTGTTTGTTACAAATGTACAAGATCCTGCCAATGTCCATAACACTGATACATAATCCTCAATTGACTCCTCCTCCTTTTGTGCACATGAATAGAATTAGAATCCTTTCATCACTGCATTGATCTTCCTTCCAAACCGGCTATCCATTCTTATTATGGCTTGGTCAAAAACATTCATATCTCCCGCACCCTCCAAAGCAGCTTTATTATTGAATCATTTTAAAAATTCTCCACCTAAACAATGCTTTATTAAAGATAGTTTCCTCTTTGCCAAACTATCTTCATCCTCTAAAACTTTCACATATGCTATAAACATCGGATACCATAATTCCCATTCCATTTTTGGTTCCCCAGGAACTTGCAGAAAATGCGGTGGAGCTGCGATATTGGCCACATTTAATATTAGAACTAATATTTAGGAATCAATTCTAGAACACGATTTCAATAGACCAAAACTGAATTGAGAAGATCAATCAAAACTACAGGTGTGCCTGTCACTGTAAATGTAGGCGCTAAATAAACAATAACTGTAGCTATGCAACTTCTGGTGTGCCTGTCAGCGTGAATACCGATGCACAAGCAATATCAAAATATCAAAATTGGGAGTGCCTATCACCATAGAAGCAGATGTGTAGGCTAAACACCCAATAAATAATAACTGTGGCTGTGCAGCTTCAAGTGTGCCTGTCACTGTGGATATTGGCACACAAGCACTTATTGAAAATCTAAAACCGGATGTCCCTGTCACCGTAGATGCAGGCAAAATGTCGACCCGATAAATTTGAGCTTAAAATTTAGCCCAATCCAAGATGCTGCCAAGGGAACTTGACGGTGCATGATGACATTCCCCACCATATTATATCACACAAAGGGAAAAAATTGTACGGCATTATCGGGCTCACGCCTGCCCTTAATAACCTAAATCAACACAAAGATTGGCGTGGCACCCTGGAAAGTCTGCTATCTGCCTATTCAGCTGACCTGCAGATCATAGTCAGAGACCCGAAGAGTTCCCTGTGTGCTGCTAGATGTGCTTGACCTAATCTCAAGGCATTTCAAAGAATTGGACGAGGAAGGCTCGCTCACGTAATGTGACATGCTTCATCATTTGCCACCTCATCCCACCCTGGTAAGATATTACTACCAGGGCGGACTCAACCTCAGAATGAGGCTTTTCTGAGGGAGTTCTTAGATATTTCTATTATTTCAGGACAGTAATTGGGTCCAGTTCGTGAGTTAAAAAAACTCAAGATAAACCACTAAAGTACCCTTTAATTTGGTGGTATCCTAGGTTAGTTAAAAAATTATGAAAGGGTAAATATAGGAGGCATGCTTATGTATAATGGCCTGTGTGCATCACTGTATATGACTCAGTATTCATGCCAACATGTTTCTGCCTCTATTAAGCAATGTGTCTAAGGCATTCATCAGGGCTGGGTCTATGTCTCTCTACACTGCAATAGTAAGTGCTGAGTGCACCAGATGGCTGCTTCAAAGGGGCACCATAGGAGACATGTGGGATCTCTACCGTGATGAAAGTGTGACTACAGGAGAGACCCACCCCGAACAGACCATGAAGCACCAAGCTAAATAGCACTAGGTTGTCGTGTGTAATGATACCAGTTGAGAGGTAGATCCTCTCTTCACTTATGACATCTATGTACACTCAGCACTTACTATTGACACTGTTTCGTACCCTTGTTGGTAGTGTTTGGTGGAAACACTTATCACCCAAAACAGATTTCTAGAGTTCGTAATGTGTGACAGGAATGTCTGTATATATTTGTTGTGTTGCATTTTGTTCTAGCGGTGCTGTGTTATATTGCTGTTTGCCCTGCTTTTATGCATTGTCTTGCTGCTGTGTTGTATTATGGTTCATGTGTCACACTCTGTTTTGACTGTTTTGTTGTGCTGTGCCCTTTATGCTTTAGTCACATTTGTGTGTTATGTTAATGTGTAAGGTTCTGATGTTTACTTTAGAGATGTCAACTAGTTCTAGTAGATTCGCAGCCAAAAGCAGAACATTCTTTTACATTTCCAGTAAAAATGTTATCACTGTCTAATGAGGTAAAAACACTCCTCCGCCTATATAAGAGATCAGTAAGCCCAAACCTGTGGCAAAGACCTGTCTTAAATTAACACCTTTGGTGCTCGCTCCATGTCATAAGACTCAGGGTTTTGAATGGGAGTACATGCAGAGTTGGATGCTGGAAAGAGTGAGAAAGTTGTATATGAATAACTAGATGGGTGATTTATGAGGTCTCAGCTGGACCAGTGTGGTATGGATTTCATTACGTCTTAAGCAGGATCACCTGGTGAATCAGAAAATTGAGTAGAGATGTGGGAAAAAATTAAAAAGACAGATGGTTGTCATCTGAAGCTTTACCTCATGTCAAATAAGATAGAAAGTTTGACATTGAACAATGAACATGTAGACACTGTGCAAGAGTGCCTGTGTTATCGCTGACTAGATGAACTGCACAGTGTTGCTGTGGGACACTCAGGGCTGCACATGAGCATTGCACATATGATGCAGCACTGTGTCACAGGAGAGGATGAGGGTGGTGCTACACACAGAGGGCTAATGCCTCCCCCCTCCGATTCCTAGTACATGTCACCCTCAGTCAGGGAATGTCATGGCAACATCATTGGACACTGTCAGTACAATTTGGTTGTGACAGAACATGTCCCATGCCATGCACTGTCATGTCAGTCTCCACAGCATGTAGTCGGTGATCCAGGATTCAACATCTGGTTGTCCACGTCACTCTCTGACTTCACATAGTTACGCTAGAGTATGGGCTCCCATGTTGAAGTGATCCTGTATTATGGATTTGAATGTAGAATATTGACATAGTCTAAAGGACTCACAATTTCCCATTGTTCACATTTTACAGACAACATGACGCCAGCTGAGTCACACGCCTTCCAGGTGAGAAAGGAGCGGTACCAGCATATCAAGAAGGTTGCCAAAGGGTACCGCAACATAGCGCGGAGGTACCAGGAGGACCGTGCGGCTGGCAAGTGGAAATCTGTGGCTGATGTGGCAACACGTGGAAAAGGCAGTGGCACACAGGCCACCCCAGGCCCTTCTGGCGTCAGTGATGGGTCCCAATGTGGTCAGTCAGTGTCCCATCCCCCTACAACACCCCCACCCAAGGGACAATCCCACCTGGCCCTGCGGATCAGGTCATTCCATTTACTGTCTGGCACAGCAGGCTCATAATGGACAACAACGTGCTGCTGGCCGAGATGAGGCGGGAAATGGCCGAGCAGACAAGGCACCTTGAGGACATTAAAAAACACCTGGGACTGCCATGATGTCTGGACATGTTGTGCCTCATCCCCCTCTTCTCCCTTCCACCAATGTTTGAACTAGTATTTTAGGTAGTGTTAGGTAAGTTTATTTAGTGTTAGGTAGTGTAGTTTTAGTGTAGGTATAGTTAGTGTTAGATTTTAAGGTAGTTTTAGTGTTTTTATATTGTATAGTATTTGGGGATAAGTTTCCTTTTCCTTTGGGTGGGGGTTGGTTTCTTTTTTAATAAAAAAACAAAAAAATAACAAAAAAATATATCTTTGTGTAGGTTAAATGTGGAATTAGTTCATGTATAGCTTAGATGTCTTTGTCCTGTCTCGTGATGTGCCTTAAGGGTGGGAGGGGGTTGATGTCTTAGATATGTTTTGCGTGTTTAGGATTAGTTAGGGTAGATAGTTTAGGTACTTTTTCTCTTAATTCTAGTTAGTTTATTTTAGATTAGTTGTAGTAATGATTATAGTCAGTGTAGGATAGGTAAATGTTTCAATTTTATAATAAATGGTTAATAGTTTGGATTTCGGCTTGCACTTATGTCAGGGGTGATGTGGTGGAGTGTGTATTTTTACCTTGTATGCATCTCATATCATCAATGGGCTATCCGTTGAATGTGTAAGTGTGGTCATGACATGTCACTTAGCAGGATGGATTGTGTCAGGATACATTAGATGTGAGCACCGAACACTTGCATGGTTGACAGGGTGGCAAGTAGGATTTACGGCCTAGTCTAGGGGCAGTCGTTTGGGAAGTTGTAGATCTTAAGTGTGACTCACAGAGTTGCCCAGCACATTGTTGTGCCTTTACAACACAAGGTAGGGACATGGCATTGAGAGGATATTGTAGTAGCTACTGTCATCCATCATGGAGATGGATGTATGCGCTGGGTACCACAGATTGCATCATAGCCCTGCATCTCACATGCTCCTTGCGCAGAGTCCATCTACATTGCACAGACCTTGGCACACTTGCTGTGTTGTGCAAGTGTGTCCGATTCTTTAGAATTAGATGTTCCTGTGCATGGAGACAGAACCTCCGTGCCATGCAAGTAGTAGTCCTTCTGTTTGTCCATTGGGAAATGCATATGGCAGAACAGTGGTCCTGATTCACAAATAAGTCATCTGAGAGTAAGTCATGAGGTTAAGTTTTCCGGTATTCACAACAGGCATTTAGGAGTAGTACAGTTAGATGTACTGACTTCACTTCTCCTATATGCCTCTTGGGAATCAATGGAGTTGTGAAGTCATGATTTTGTCACCTTTAATGTTTTGGGCCATGCACACAGTTCTGCTGCCCACAAAAGGTAATATGTTGCATTGCTCCCTCTTGTGCCAGTGTCATGGCATATTCTCACATCTGTTACCTTTTGGCTCATAGTGATGCCACACTTGAAATGGTGGCACTGCTTCTGACTTCATGGTCAGTGCAGTGCACCACGCATCCCTTGTCACATTGCCCTACCCGCTCACAGTGATCACACCATGTGAGGGTTCCATAGTCAGTAAGCAATGGTCGTCCACAGGAAGGGGCTGACTGACGCCTTACACTCTGGGGTGACTCCCTATTGCCAACTCTACTTCACTGAGGCCCACATTGTGGTTCAATTAGTGGCTGGTAGACATGTGCCCTTACGTATCTTCATCAATGTGTATATGGTGTGCACCCTCTTGGGATGTGAAATGCAATGTGCACCTTCACAACAGGCTTTGTCCAGCCTGTAGGGTGTGAGTAGATATGCCCGGAGATATTCTTCCTGCAATTGTAAAGGGTGACACTACTTGTGGCCTGCAACAGACTTTGCCTTTTGTCAGACATTCCTATTTCCTCCATGGATGTGGGGCTAATTTGAGATACTGCTAGATTGGTGTATTGGAGCAATGGGGGCACAGCTGGTCCACACATACCCGGTCCTCTCACTGCCTATCAGGATCACAGTAAAACATTTGTATTATTTACCTGTATGTACCTTTTGGTGGATTCACTGCTCCTACATTTAGTGAGACAGCTATACTGGATTGTTCATGGACAACAGACATCTGTGTGATTGAAAGATATTTATTCACATGTCTGTTGACATAGTTGGAGACTGGAACAGTACTTGGCCATGCAATCCCCACATTACATTGATGCCCAGTGGAGGGCCAGCCAGAGTCCTTTAGGGTTGACAAGTCCAAAGGATGAGGAAGAGTTCAGTCAGCAGTCTGAATGCTGTGTCATTGGTAACCAAACGAAATATGGCAGTCCATGTCGAGGTCCAAGGTGAGTGTCACAGAGTGTATTGGGGGACAGTGGAAGGTGATATTCCGTGGCATGATGCTCAGCCCAGAACCAAGTTGAAACTGGCCATTTGGCCTAGATGAATGCTACCGCTTCCTTCTTTGCAACAAGGCAGATTCATCCTCATCTTCGTCCTCTGATGTGTCATGTGCCTCACATGTGGGTGGTGGTAGATTGGCTGCAGCACTGTGAGGCACTGACACACCAGGGGGCGGAGATGTGGATGTAGAAGCAGCAGCATTCATCTGTGCTAGACCTTGCTGCAGCAATGCAGTGATGATGATCTGCAGGGCATGGAAGATTCTAGCTACATCTCGCTGGTGTGCAGCCGTGGCAGCCATTTGTTCCGCCTGCATCCGCTCTATGTTCTCCATCATCCTCCGCATGCGGCCCAACTCCTGGCTGCCATCGCTGGAGCCACCCTGACTGGACAGTTGTTCCTGTCTCTGAGTCATGACTCCAGCGATGACAGCCAAGGAGTGTTGGAGAGCATTGAGCGGACTGTGGGTGTCTGTGATGTTTAGTAAGTGGTCCCGGATGGAACTCAGACACCCACAAACGGAATGAAGTTTGGCCGCCAGGCTGTCAAACCCCACCCGCACCTGATGAGCCATCTCCTGCTGAACCTCTAACACACGGCGTTGGAATTCAAGATTTGGGTCCAGGAGGTCCTGGGAGACAGCTGTGGTGGTAGGTGCTTGCTGCTGTGTGGTTTGTGCAGGGGGTGGGGTTAGCACGATGCAGCTGGGTTGCCCTGCTCCTGGAGGTGGGGTGCTGATGGAGTCTAGCAGCTGTTGGAGGGTGTCCGTGTTGATGGTTGAGAATTCCTCCTCTTCATCAGTAAAGATTGGGACAGGCTGCTGTTCAGGAGGTGATGTTTGTCCCTCTGCAATTTAAAGGGGAGAAGCATTTTAACTGTGTGTTTCATGGATGATCATGCATTGGATGAGTTTACAAGCAGATTGCATGACAATGTACATTGTGACTGTTTGTGAGGGGCTGCCTATTTTTTGCTGGATGTTGCCTTTTTCGACTACATCACGGGTATGAGGTTGTACTTGTACATTGTTATCTCACAATTTACAGCTATGACTAATCTGATTGGGCAGTTCATACACACAGGCGGCACCAATTGTGCCCTCTGTACAGTTGTGAAGGTGATGCAGTTTGTCCAACATTGTAGTCAATGTGGTTGAACTCAAATTTTTATGTGTGTGCACTGCATTGTGGAATACTCGCCCATGCAGTCTGACCATTATCCCTTTCAGGCAGTGGGCCTCCACATCTGTGCATTTCCAATGCAGAGATTTTGCAAGCTGGTCTAAATATGTGTCATGGTCAGAGTTGGGACACTTGTGCATTGTTTACGAGCAGAGGTCTTGGTTACGTCAGTGGTTGTATGTACACGTGGATGTGTCAGAGTGTGACCTGCTCCTTTAGGATGTGGCCCACACTCAGCCACCTCTGTGACGTGGCCTGCACAGTGTGGAGATGTTTGGGGTGCAGGCATGGTATTCATCATGCACTGGCACTTGCATTGTCAGTGTGGCTCACAGACCCGCACCTTTTTTTGTGTACTACACATGTGCATCGGTTGATTGCAAGATTAGTTGTGTGTGAGGAGGGCCCCCTTTAGGCACATTGGCTACTAAGGCCTACTTGCTGTTTCAATTAACCCTGGGCGTAGTACTACGCTATGCTTGCGGAGTGTGCGTAGTTTGCGCTACTACGCACTACGTGAATTGCACGTAGCACAGTGCAAAAACGCGTAGCGTAGCGGGCATTTTTTGCTTGCTCGCGGTCCTCAACGTCAAGTTGGCGACCGCGAGCGAGCAAAATCAACATCCCAGCGAGACTTTTTCCTCGTTCGTGATCAGCAACATCAAGTTGCCGATCATGAGCGTGGAAAATAAACCTCCCGGTGAGATTCTCAACGCGGGGAGGTCAGGTTTCTCATTGCGAGTGGTCGCGTATGCTCGCGACCGCTCGCGATGAGAAACTACCAGTCCGCGTTGAGAAAGCTGCCGCTCGAGTACAAATCTACACGAGCGGCAGAAAACGACCGCTTGCACTGTGCAAGATGCCGTTTGCAATGATTGCACAGTGCGGACAAGCATCCGGCACTGTGCAATCAGTGCGAACAGCATTTCCCTACCGCACTACGCAGTTCGCGTAGCTACGCGTAGCGTGCGTAGTGCGAAGTGCACTTCACGTAGCTACGCGTAGCGCTACTACGCAAACTATGCCCAGGGTTAGTTTCAATGTGTGCTGCACTATAATAATAATAATACAGACACTTGTAAAGCGCGACAGCTACCTCAAACAGAGGTGTCCCGGCGCTAAGCGGAAAATAATACAGCATTGGACCGCTCAGGGCCAAGTCATGGGCCCTCAGTCTTCCTTAAAAAGCCAGGTTTTCACCATTTTCCTGAAAAGGGGCTCAGAATCGATAGTGCGGAGATTGTTCGGCAGGGAGTTCCACAGTTTTGCAGCCCCGAGCGTAAAGGATCTATCACCCATACGTGCCTTTTTAAAACGGGGGATACATAGTAGATTTTGGGAATTGGATCTCAAGGTTCTGGATTGTTGGTAACCACGTAATCTGTGTTTCAAGTAGATAGGGCAGTTACCATGCATAGCACGGAACGCCAGAGTCAAGGCCTTGAATTTGACTCTTTTCCTCACTGGGAGCCAGTGTAATGCTTTTAAATGCGGAGAGACATGCTCGCGAAACGGCACTCGCCTAATTAGTCTCGCAGCCGCATTTTGCACTATCTGCAGGCGTTTAATCAGATACTCTGGCTGACCCAGATAGAGGCCATTTGCATAGTCTAGCCTGGAAGTTACCACAGCATGTACTATGTTTTTCCGACACTCCTCTGGAAGCAGATACAAAAATTTCTTCAGATTCCTCAGTTGACAAAAACAGGTGGCCGTCACCTGACGAATCTGAGCCGAGAAGGAAAGGTCAGACTCCCACTTAACACCTAGATTTTTTATACAATCTGCCGGTGAGGGAGGTGGACCCATTACGGTAGGCCACCAGAGTTCCGAAGCTGGGGGTGGCTCTTTCCCGAAAAACAACACCTCAGTCTTTCCTGCATTAAGCCTGAGTTTGTTGTTATTCATCCACCACGCTATGTCTCTCAGGCAACCCGTGAAACTCTCAAAAGCAGCCACGGTCTGCTCTTTGAAAGTGAAAACCAATTGTGTATCGTCTGCGTAGGAGATCGCTCTTATCCCCCAATTGGCTATCAGGGTAAACAGAGGAGCCAGGTACACATTGAACAAAAGAGGGCTGAGTGCTGACCACTGAGGGACTCCACACCAGAGCTGTTTTGGCTTGGATAAAAAAGGTTGAAGCGCAACCCTCTGAGTGCGATTCTCCAAATAGGATTTCAACCAGGCCAGGGCCGAACCTCCAATACCACTATCCAACAGTCTCTCTAACAGCAAGGTATGGTCAACGGTGTCGAAGCGGCCGACAGATCCAGGAGCACCAGCATCGCAGAGGCCCCTGAATCTGCAGCCTGTCTAACTAATTCCGCCACCTCCAGGAGGGCCGTCTCAGTGCTAAATCCCGACCTGAAGCCAGATTTGGTATCGTGTAGGATGCCCTCCTTTTCGATAAAACTAGACAATTGCCTCTGCACCAGTTTTTCCAACATCTTAGCCGGAGCTGGTAGCAAAGAGATGGGTCTATAATTGGTCAGATCCCCAGGGTCCCCATTCGGTTTTTTTCTTGACGGTAGGAGAGTAGCGTGTTTCCAGACATCTGGAAAAATACCCGTTGACAGGGAGGCGTTCCAGATATGCAACAGAGTGTGTGACAAGGAGTGTGCCATCACTTTCCATAGTGTTGGGGGGCAATAGTCATCAGGTGCCCCCGACTTACACCTCACAATTTCTGACATGGCATCCTGTTGGGAAATGCTGGCAAACGACATCAAAGACGGTTCAGGGACTCTAACTTCCTCTTGTCACATTTCTCTGTTTCTGACCGCCCTGAGAAAGATTTATACACTTCCTGAATTTTATCGTCAAAAAGATGGAAATACTATCGCATAAGGCGAGTGAGGGTTGCACAGTGGACTCCACAGCTCTAGGTTTCAAGAAGGATTTGACCACTTTAAACACCTCCTTAGTCGAGTTATCAGCTTTATAAATACAATCCGCCAGATACTCTCTTCTAGCTACTCTTATCATGCTGTGGAATTCTTTCAAAGCGTTTCTATAGATGTTCTTAGCATGCTCGCTGTAGCTAGACCTCCACTGCCGCTCCAATCGTTTACAGCTACTCCTGGTCACCCTAAGAGCCTCCGTGAACCAAGGGGCGGATGGTGAGAGCCTAGATGATCTAGTAGTCTTGGCAGGAGCTGCGGCTTCGACCGCTGTCGCAATCCACTGATTTAAGGTTATGGAATCAGCGTTCGGGTCAGATGAAAGTGTGGGTTGACTGGCCTGTAACATAGGGTCCAACACCGTCACTGTTAAATTTTTCCAATTTCGTTTAATGTAAGATTGAGTACCCTTGCTCTGACCGAGTCTACAGAGCTTAAAACAAAAAGGAATCAAACAGTGATCCGACCAGACCAGTTTGATAGGGGCCGTTGTGGTCAGGGAGGTTAAGTTAGAAAAACGAGATCTAAGATGTGACCTGCCTTGTGAGTCGGAGATCTAATGTGTTGCGTTAAATTAGCCCCTTCTAGGGTCAACACAAATTGAACTGCCTGTGTGCAGGTGGCATCGTTCACAAGTAAATTAAAATCCTCTAGCGCGGTAAAATTCGCATACATTAGTGATTTCTCAATAATGTAATTACATAGCTCTTGGGTTGAGTTAGACGCACTGTCAGGAGGTCTATAAATAAGAATGCCAGAGAAGGAGGTAGAAGGATCAATTTGAAGGCAAAAGTTAAGCCCCTCAATCTCATTTAATCTGAACGGGCCAGAGGCTGCTAGAAACCAAGAGTCTTTAAAAATGATAGCAACCCCTCCCCCTCTTTTCCCACTATCTCTATTCGCGTAGCACATTTTAAAACCGCTTGGAACAGCCAAGGCTATTGCTGCCACTGAGTCTGAGTTTAACCAAGTTTCTGTCAGAAACAAGGCATCCCACTCAGTACTCGCCAGCAGAAGCCAAATATCCGTAGCATGTTTGGACAAGGATCTACAATTTATCATGCCCACCTTAATCATGATCACCTGACCCTGCACGATTCCTGCATTAACATTTATCCCGATCAGTCCTGACAGTGCCTCAGGATTCCAAGGACAAGCCGAACAAGGGCCTAGGGGCTTGTCTATACCTACGTTAATATTATGCGCCTTCGTGCATGGGTTACCTCTATAGGACATTAGAGCCTCTCGTGACCAACAGGTTATCCCATCACCTGATAATCGAGCAGAGGGGCTGGCGCTGGCAGCGGTCTTGCCGCGGACGGGCGCAGACGGGCTTGCCTTTGGTGCGCCTTCGGCGCGCCGGCGGCGCGCCCGCTGCGCGCGTCCGCTGCGCGTCCGGGCACCCATACTCTCTAAATAGAGTTATGTTGAAGGACCCGGATGTAAGGGAAACTCAGGGGGCGGAGTCACGACCCTCCTTTCAATCGGCACTCTCAAGCCGTGACGGACCGGGGCAACGTGAAGAGTACACAGGAGGGGGAACACTAGATGCTAAGCACACCCCGACATAAAAAGTAAATAAAAAAGGGCACACAATATTATAACACAGTAAAAATGCGGTTTTAAAAAAAAATCAGAACTTCAAGACTTGTGCAAAAGAGCAAAAACAAACTGGCCACAGAGCCTGTCAGCACTTCACTACCATAGCTTTGTCTATTGTGGTTTGTATTGTGTGCATTGCTTGCTGCCCTCCTGTTGGCTTACCCGTTGTGAGTATGGTGCTGCGTGAGTTTATGTTGTTGTTGCTGGCTGGACAGACAGTGTCAACAACAATGGCCCTTTACATTGCCCCCAAGTTGCCCCCAAGTGTGATGTGTAAGTGGCCCGGGATTAGATGGATGTGGAATTCCAATGCATATTTGTGGTGCTCAGGCCTTGTCACCACCACCCTGCCAACAGAATCAATTGGCAGGGTGATGTGTGTTTGTGTATGTGACACGCAGATGGTCACATGGATGATACATGCTGTCCTGGTTACGGATATTCAATGCATAGATTTACGTGTGGGTGATAACGACCATGACTGCATATTTGGTCACTGACACAGTTGACTTTACAAACAGCTATGTTTACATGCACATAATGGTCTCATGGGCAACTGACACCAGGACTGATGTGGATTGGTGTTTTCTTTATGGCAGATGTGTACACGTGGGAGTGGAGGTGTGCAATTCAACCTAAGGGGTGTGTGTGCCATTTTGCTACTTGTCATTCTTTGTTGCTACTTTGCTATCCTTGCTTGTTGCCATGCTTTGGTTGTCTTACTACTTTGCAGGGACATTGTAGTTCTGTGAGTCTGGCACACAGACAAGTCATGCAGTACAGATTTGGTTGCCACATTCCTGATATGCATTGTCTCTGCCCTGTGGTGTTGTGGGCATAGCTCCCCTGCTCATTGTATTACATCACCTTTTGAGTGGAGTCTGCTGTAGGGTGCATTGTGGGATATGCACGTTTGTGCCATTTGGCTGCATGGTCAGTTTGTTGTGACATTGTGGGGCATATTCACAGGCCCCTATCGTCACCACAATGTCATTTTCTGTGACGGTGTGGTGGCGATAGAGGCCTCGCCTTATTCACAAGGCAGCGTTAAGCCACTTGACGTGGCTTAACACTGCCTTGTGATTAGGCCCACTGTCAAGCTGTGTTTAGCGTGAAAGGGGCATGCAGTGGGTGTTGTGGTGGGCTTTCCCCCGCCACACACATTGATATTTACACTGCCCCATGATCACAAGGGCAGCCTAAATAGGAGCCAACGCAAAACTTGAGACCAGGAAAACCCTTGTCTCAAGTTGGTGATACGAGGAGGACTGCTTTATTTCTCGTCGTTTTTGCATTGTCCATGTGTGCTGCCTTGTGCTCGGATTTTTAGTTGAAAGGATCACTCTCCTGCAATTCCTGCTGCATATATATGATATTGGATTTCAAGGACTCTGTTTTTGAGACATCACAAGTAAGTTCAAAAACGTTTGTATAGCGGTGTTGTTTGTTTGATAGAGGGCATGCACCAGTATTTATTTGTAATTTTATTAACATTTTTTAATTCGATTGTAGTTGTGGTGGATGGCCTGGAGTTGCAGTAGGGAACTAGATTTTTTTTTTTTTTTTTTATGTTTCGCAAGGGACTAAAGCTTGCACAGTTAAGTAAATCTTCTCCATGTTTGTTTAATTTGCACTATTCATTTATTTTACCATGTGGTCTAGTCTGCCCTTGGGCCATCCCCCAGTACTAGTCATTGGGTGCATGAAACAACTGTTTCTGTGGTAAATGTTGTTTTAAAACATCATTTAGGCCAGGCATGGCATTGGAATAAATTAAGAATTTGGTTTTGTTTTTATTTCACATATTTTTCAGCAAAAATAGTATTTTGGTGGGATAATATTTTATGCCTTGGGAGGATGTGTGTTGTTGTAAAATGTTTATAGCTCATTTAATGTTTGTGTTTGACATTGCTGAATGAATGGCAATATTTTCAGCATTGTTTACCATGCCTCCTTTGTCTGGCAAGTGTGTGTGTGTGTGTGTTTGCCATAGGCCACCATTTTTTCTTTGCTTTCTATGCCATGTTGCCGGCGTCTATTTTGTGTAGTTAGTGTCCATAAGCCTGTCTGTGTTCTTTGTTGTTCAGGCCTCCTTGCTTGTTGTTGTTTGACCATGTAGCCATTTCATGTAACCAGTCAGTGTGCTTTTGCCATAGTCAGTCAGTCATATGTTTATTTAGACCTTAGTCTTTTAAACATAACTCTTAACATAACTCTTAAAACACATATATAACCTGTAAAATCAATGGTTAAAATCGAGCAACGCCCACAATAAAACTTGATTAAAACCACAATTCATCCTGTTATAGGTGAATCTACTTTTCATAAGACTTTATACACAGGTAATTGAAAATCACTCCCCAATTAATACATAATTAAAACCCCAATTCATCCTTAAAGAACTAGTCAAATTGTTCGTAAAAATGTGTCCACAAACAATAAAAATCACCCAATAGCACAGGTTACATCCAAGAATCTCATTTCCACAAGTAATTTAATTGCTTGCTCATAGTCCCTATCCTTAATGTCATATTTTTTTTAAAATTGATTTTAATAAACATTAGGTAGTTTCTCTAGGTAGGAAAATGTCTCGTTCCCCCAACCATGAATTAATCAAGAAGGATGCAGATTTCTTTTTCCTCAGGTGAATAATATCCTCCTCTCTGGAGACCTGTTTAGTTACTCTTCTGAGCTTGGCCTTGCTTACACCTACACAATCAATGTCACCTTCTACGTTTAATTTCCTACAGCATTTAAGAATCCTCCCTCTTACTACTTGTGCCCAGGTTAACTCATTTTGTAGTATCTCGCTTTTGCATAACAATGAGATTTTTTTTGAAAGCTCCTCGCAATGTATTCTTATTCAGAATTTTCTTACCTCTGCATATGCTAAATGAGTCCATCCCGTCAGTCCAGTTTCTACTCTGACTGCCTGCACCATTGTGGATGGGGGAGAGAGAAAGTAATCTCTTCAAACACCTTCCCTCTTCAATATCCCAGCATAATTTACCTCCGATATCGACCACCTCTGCACGGTTGATAGTGGTCACTCTCCTGCATTTTCAGAACCTTCAATTTCATATATAAATTGAAGGCCCACGCCTCCACAAACACATAATCTATTGGGCAATTCTGATTGCCATACTGGAAAGTTTTCCTTTCTGGGTTGTCTACAGACACACAAGCATTTAGGCTTACAATTCCACTTGATGTAAGAAAATCTAACAAGGCTACATCCCTTCCTGTAGCTTTGTTTACCAGGAAGCAAGCACATTGTATATTAAAAGCAGATAGTAAATCCTCATACCTTTGGTCCACCCTCTCGGGAACCAGTTTATGATTAAAGTCCCCCATTAGGATTAACAAGTGTTGAGGGTACTGTGCACCTATATTGACCATATCTTCTTTAAACAGTTCCATATTTACATTGTAGTTGAGGAGACTTCTTGCATGCAAATAAATATAAAAAATTATGATACATTACTGGCCCTTCCTAGCATTTGACATTTTTAGACCACATTTTACATGTCTAGAGGATATTTTGGTAGATATCAATGTTGTCAGCCCCCACTGAGGGACGCCTTGTTGCCTTATTTAATATCTTCTTGTGGACGTTCAAAAACCCATCTATTTGTAGGGAATCTCTGCACAGACATGTCTCTTGGAAACACAAAATTGAATACTGATCTATTATTTCCTTAAAAATCTGTTGTTTAAATATATTATTAAACCCATGCGTGTTCCAGGAGTGCAAGGTAATGCTGTGTATGACTTCCCTCTATTGGTCTACATTACTTAGGTTATACCATCCATCACCCACATCCTCATCCTAACCCAGGCAATTATACCTGTTTTGATCGAAGGGGATATGCCTATATCCTTCCCCTTGCGACAGAGTGATTTGCAGTCTACCTTCTCTACTTTCCATTATGCGCCTGTGGTTAGAGTGGTCACTGTGTGTATCACAACTAATTTGGTTTAGCTTGAGGCCACCATGGCATTGCAAAAAGCGCATTCTTGTGGATACAAACTGATCTAAGTCCATCTCTTTGGATATTTTCCATCCCTCGGATTTTAGTTCAATTTCCCTCTTGAGAATAGTATCTCTAACCAGCCCTGAATATAGCGGGATTTTTATTACATCCTTGCCATCTTTATTTTCCAGGAAGCCAACTTGCTTCAGGTCAGTTGTAGATAATGAGTGAAGACTTGGGCAGGAGGAGACCTAAGTATTTAAAGGATTTAGCTTTCTTGCATCTTTTCCCCCATGTATTTTCTAGGGGTGATTCTAGGAATATCCATAGAGAGTTTATCTCCTTTCCTTGGTCCTCTCTAATTCCTTTGGATATTGGAACTCACCCCTTAATGGTACTGCCAGGGTTGTTTCCCAAATCTGAAATAAATTGAACCTCAGGAATATGTGCCATAAATTGTATTCTCCTCCCACTTCATTCTACCTTTCTGGTTCCCTCTCTATTGGAACCTTCATTCTGACTCCACTGATGCCCTTCTTGCGTCCTTCGCCCCTCTCGAACCCTACCAGCTGACCCAGTTAGCTGAGCCCAGAGAGGACATTTTTTCTTTTACTTACTGAAATTCCCACTCAAGCTAACCAAGTCTGAGCTGGCTAGACTTCCTTCATCCTGAATGCTGTCTGCATCCCCTCCTTTCTTCACCTCAGTAATTCTAGCTGTGCTTCAGAGTTGTGTCTAGCCAACTGGGTCTTTTTTTTTTCCTAACCCTAGGTCTCGAACCCTGACCCTCTTTTTTTGCTTGTTGGTTCTGTCTTAGGCGCCCAGTGGCAAAGGGATAACCACCATAGTAACTACCCCTTGTCTGCCGTCTATGGGAATGGAGGTGGCAAATTGTATTGCACCGGCTGAACAACCTTAGCGGATGTGCAAGCAATGCACTGAGGGAAAGGCACGTCTGCGAAAGCATGATCATAAGTGACACATAGCTGTGCTTCATGCAGAGGGAGACAACTCAGGGAAATTATTAGTGTGGCTAGTACAGGAAGATCGGAAGATATCCCAGATTGGTGCCATTAGGCTGGATGGAGACGTAATGCTTACAACACAGGTAGCCATCAACTGTTACATACCTTGCGCATACGGCCGCTGACACTTCTCCAAATCCGTTGAAATGGAGGGTGTTTAATTGGGAGAAATTCGCCACCATCTATCGGGCGCTGCAGGAGAGATGGTCGGATGGAAAGCCTGGCTGTTTCCTCGCTATGTAGCATGAAAACTACGTTTCCCAGAAGCCTGTGCGGCGCAACACGCGCGCACCGGAAAAGACGTTGTCCAATCTCCCAGAAGGCTATGAAAGCCTCCACACATGGAGGAAACGCTGCAGATTATTCTTGTTTGGTCAACTGCTGCAGGACGAAGGAGTCGGATCCTCTTGGGTGTCCGGTGCAGTAAGGGTGTCACAGACACCACTTATCCAGTTCCGTTGAAGTTTGGCCTTTGTTGAATGGCAAGCCGCCTTCTTGATTTGCTAAAAGGAACGCATATCCTATACTTGGCTCAGGAGCCAGTTCCTTGATTTATAACAGGCTCGTGAAAATTCCCAAAATTGTTATTTTTTCTTGGATTTGTGTTTACCTCAAGTACCTTGACACTTCATATATACCAGGTGGTATATCATCTGCATTTGAAGGCTATACTATTACTTTCAACGATTCTTATGCCTCCATACCTATTCGTTATTATGTGTTATTAACACGCGCTCCATTTGGAATGATACCCAGAGTGTTCAGTCATATGTTAAATGGATGTGTTAAATGTGGTGTGTTTTTTGTTCGTCTTCTAGCAGGGGGACAGTGAGAGGTTGATGTTAAGCCTTATCCTTCCTCCCTTGTGATGCTCAAACATACACCGATGTTGGTGGGTACTATTTTGAGCTTCAGATGAATGTGTTTCTGGTTTATGTGTATCTATGAGGCATCGCATAATTATATGGTTTCTGTTCGCAGTATATATGACTTGAGATCTGGGTCTATGCCAATTCTGTTCGATAGAAGAAGCGGTAGTCATTGGAAGGTTCTTGATGAGAACAAATCATCCTTCTTAAATGCTACTGCAGGATCTTGTTATTTTGGTTTACAGGTATATAGAGACAGAGAAATCATAGAGTGTATGTTATAAATGTTTAGATGAGATTTTACAGATCAGTTGTTCTAAACAAGCCTTTTCTTTTCACAGGTCTCCCTCCCCACTGTTCCCATCCTTTCCTTCCCCCGATTGACCACCTTAATCTTCCGTGCTATAATGGCAAGTCGGAATTGAGGGTGTCAATAGGTGGACCCATTAGAGCAACGAACCGATCCTGAGAGGCCACCGAGGTACCGTGACATCAACGCTGTGTTTCATGACTATTACCAGTCACTGTACACAGCAGTGCTTAATCAGTCTTTGAAACAGGCGCATGTGTTCCACTAACCAAACTGTCCCTCCTGCAAAGAGCTGAACTAGATGAACCTCTTAAACTGGAAGAATTCAGAGCTCCTGTTGCCCAAATTGCCCAGAATAAAACACCAAGTACAGATGGGCGGCCCGTCCAGTACTATACCACCTTCTTGGCCCATGATGCACAACACTTCTGGGCATGTACACTGAGTCTAAGGAGAAAGGCCAACTTATGGACTAGTTGCGGGAAGCTCTGATTGTGGTCCTGCCTAAACCAGGACGGGACCCATCGGACATCTGATCCTATAGACTGCTGTCATTACTTAATTTAGATTATAAAATCCTGGGCAAGGTGTTGGCCAATAGACTGCTCCCCATAGTTGGCGCATTTGTGCACAAGGACCAGTTGGGGTTTATACCTGGGCGCAGCACCTTTCATAAAATTCATTGTTTGCTCCGCCTGGTCTAGAACACCCCATATGATGCTTACAGCCAGGTGGCAGTCTCCTTTGATATAGAACAAGCATTTGATACCTTGAGTTGGGGCTTTCTGCAGCTGACTCTCAAATATATGGGGTTTGGCTTGGGTTACCTGGGGTGGATTTGTACTCTGCACAGAAACCCAACAGCGCAAGTTCAGACGGGGCAGGTGACATCAGACAGCTTCACGATATAGAGGGGCACAAGGAAAGG
Organism: Calotriton arnoldi; assembly: GCA_963921515.1. Taxonomy (NCBI): domain Eukaryota; kingdom Metazoa; phylum Chordata; class Amphibia; order Caudata; family Salamandridae; genus Calotriton; species Calotriton arnoldi. The sequence goes on along the minus strand of CAWUFW010006600.1, from coordinate 89,427 downwards.
GTGTCGTTTGTGACCATTGACATTTGATGTGGCGGTGGAGCCCTTGGCTTGCTGATTGCGACAACAGGCACCCCAGTGGGGGAATACCAGAATTGGGTGCGCATCATATTATATTGCTATATGCAGGTGATGCTCTAGTGTACTTATGAGAGGAGGAGGCATCTATACCAGGGCTGATGCTCTTACTCGAGAAATTTGGGGCTGCTTTAGGACTCAGAGTGAATTTGCCCAAATCCTGCCTGTTCCCTATAGCCTCAATCCCTGAACCGTACAGGGTTGCACCAACGAGAGCCTGTCTTCACTGATGGTATGACACCTTTCGATATCTGGGTGTCCAAATCTACCACTCAGAGAAGGATGCCAAGGAGGGTAATATGGACAAGGCAGTGAGATCCATTCGGCAGTTGCTGGCATTTTGGCAGTCACTGCTCTTATCCTAGCTGGGACGAGTGGTGATCTCTAAAATGTTGGTGCTGCCATGATTGCTCTACTTCTTCTTCTCCACAAATCCGATTGTGTTACCCCAGTGCTTTTTACACTAGCTCCATGGGCATCTCCAGAAATTGATCTGGTGCAAGGGCATGTAACGAGTAGCCCTCAACACTCTCCAATGCCCCTTGCTTGAGGGAGGTTACGGTGCACTGAACTTTGATTTGTAATATGCAGTGGCACAATTGCAGTGGCTGATGGGCTGGTTACAGGCCCCTGATTCCCAGAATGGGCACCTGTTCATGGCCTGCTCGGGTGTCATATGTCTTGTACCTTACCGGTAAAATTGTGCGATTGTTGGACAACGTAAACATCAGGATTGTGCCAGTATGATTCAGTACACATCCTCAGGATATGTTGGCCTGTATCTCTGCTAGACACAGTGCACCATCTGCACTCCCTAACCTTACAGGGTAACAAATGTGTGTGCAACCTCATAACATGACAACCCTGATCCCCAAGAAAATAGTGGTAACGGATCTAGAACCCCTTTGTTTGGACTCTCATGCATACCCAAAGAAATACACAAGAAATTCTCAGCAAGGTGTTTCAATATTTATTGAAGCATTGTGATTCTTGTATAAAATGTGTGCTGTGATAATCAATAGAATGAAACAGATTCACATCATTAGCATTACGAGAATAGTTAAAAAAGATGAACGTTTCCACCATTTGTGCTAAGACAGTGTATATATATATACATGCATATAAGTACTATGTATAATGTACTCCTACCTAGCACTCCCTAACCTAGTCTTGTCTACGGTGGGTGATCTGCCAAATCCCTACCCGGGTAGTCCAACTCCTCATTACCTGTGGGTAAGTGTCATCAGGCTGTCCGTCTTGGTGTAGAGCTGGACATCCCTCGTGTTGGTAAGCAGGAATCAGCTGAGCTGGAATTCTGGCATGTAGTGACTTCGCAGTGTCAGCTGAGTGCTCCTCTCCCCGTATATAATAAACATCACCTATGTGGCCATGTCACAACCCCTGTCAGTCTGCTATTGGTTGTTCTAGTAGAACAGCGTCATCGCCTACCAAACAATAACAATGATGCCATTTGCGGAGTAAACTTTATCCTTTGTACTAAATGTTCAAGCTGTGATAGTGTGCCTGTGAAGCAGAAATGTTAGCAATGCTGATTCAGAAAATGTTATTCTGCATTGTCACTAACGCAAATGTATGTCAAAAGTCATTGTGTGTAAAAGAGTAGGCAACTTAAGAAATGTGAGTATGTAAATGGCGGTGGTTCTTACCAGGCCTATCCTGTCCATGTGACAAGGGGGTGTGGATGTTTACACATGGTTGTCGGAACCTGAGGGGCGGCCCCAGCGGGAAACCCGCCAGATGGTTGTGGCTCGGCTAAGCTGGCATTGTTTTGTGCATGGCACAGGGCCTCATATTCCTTATTCTCCTTCCATAGAGTTGTGGTGTTTGCAGAATCTTCACATGTAAATGTAAATACTTAACACGGACACTTGGACGGAGGTGGGGGTGACCCAATTGGGTGATCTATTCCACGATGGCACGTTCATGGTATTCTTGGATGTTAGGGACACTTACAGAATAGGGGATGGTCACTTTTTGATGCATCACACTCTACAGCGTGCAATACAGGCCACCAGGGACACTGGAGATGAGAAACCTTCACTGTGCCCCACCTTATGCAATTTAATTACGTACATCAAGCTTACCTCTCCCCACAGCGCATTCAGCGTATGTTTCAAACCCTGACACCTAAGTGCCCTATGTGTATCTGTCGATTGTGGGGTTCTATCACATGACATGGGACTGCCCGATACCACAGGTGGTCTGGCATGAGATTACTGCTATGGTTGCCAAACTTGCAGACCACCCCTTCCCTTCAACCACACCTGAATCCTGTTTACTAGGGATAGGACCCAAAATCAAAGGGTACAAATGCTTACATAGGATTATTGACCTGGCCTTTGTACTGTTCAAGCGACAAGTAACAATGTTGTGGAAGGCATCTGTGGCTCCCTACCCCCAGTGCTTGCTGTCCACATTGCTAACATGGCCGCAAGCAGAGGCGCACACCCTTTGGCTCCTTAGAATGCGAGGTGACTCCAGAATAGATGGCGAAAGTTGGGAGCTTTACCTCGCTATCATTGAGGCTAAAAAAGATACACACCATCTTGAAGAGGACACTGCACCCTGAAAATTAGAACCATATTACTACCTTAGATTGCATACATCATGGCAGGAGCGCTATGAGGGACCATGTAGACTGTGTGCTTAGTTAATATCCTCCGCCTATCCCGTTCCCCTAGAAACATCCTCATCCTCAGTGATTGTAGGTGGCCCATGCAACATAATCAGCCTTACATGACACTCTCAGATGCCTGCCCCATCGTATACAGGCATAGAGGTGCACCGCAAGTACTCCCTTGCATAAACCCACATGCTGCATTGTGCCCCCACGTGCAATAGCACAGACCTGTGCAACAACTTCATACCATCGCATGAAACTAACCTTCAGATCTTGATTCCCCCACATGACCAACACCATTCCTTCCTACTTTTCCCATAGATAAAGACTTCACTGTTTAATCTCTTATAGTTTGATTTTCTTTTATCTGGATTACTGTGTTTCCCCTGTCCACTTTGCAGTTGAAGTATGCTTCTTCATTTTGTGTACAGGGGGCCAGATGTACGACCATTTTGCATGCGCAAAATCGTTCGCAAAATGATTTGCGCATGCAAAAATGGCTGCATACAATGTACGAAAGGCAAGCACAATTGCCCAAATTGATTTGCGAGCAAATACGACTCGCAAAAAAAACGCACGCTTTTTGCGTTACCAAAATTGCGAGTCGCAAATTGCGACACACAAAATTGCATGTAAAGAGCAGTCGCAAATTGCGACTAGGCGCAAAATGGTACATTTGTGCATGCAATTTAACACTAAGCAGAAACAGGTGGTAATCTGGATCAACCTATAAAAACAGACCCAGAATGCATCACAAACCTTTCCACAATGACTGCCCTGTACGTGTTAGCGATGAGGCGGCGGATAATGGCGGAATTGCAGAGGAGGAGAACACAGGAGAGTATATTCAGAGTCAGGCTGACATTGTTGGATAAGACAGAGAAGGAGATTTATGAGCAGTACAGGCTAAGTAGCAGCGTCATACTAGACCTCATTGACACCTTGAAGCCACAACTTGAGAGCAGAACCTTGCGCAGCAATGCAATTCCCACACATGTACAAGTCTTGTGCTCCCTCCACCTCTTGGCCACTGGTAGTTACCAGGATGTCATTGCAGTGGCTGGTGGTGTGTCTCAGAGTGCGCTTTCACGTTTTTTCCATAATTTCCTAGACGCCATGCTATACCACATCCATCAACACATACACATGCCCAGAGATAATGAGGAATTAGACCAAACAAAACTTGATTTTTACCGAATAGCAAGGTTCCCACAGGTCATAGGGTGCATAGATGGGACCCATGTGCCCATATGTCCACCCTCCCGCATTGAATAAATTTTTCGTAACCGAAAAAGCACACATTCCCTCAATATCCAAGTAGTGTGTGACGTTAAAAACATCATCACAGACATTGCAGCCAAATTCCCTGGGAGCACCCATGATGCATATATTTTCAGGCACAGTGGACTATATCAAAGGTTAGAAAGAGGTGACTTTGATGATGGATACCTCCTAGGTAATGTTATTACCAGTCCCCAGACAAATGTTTATTCACTTGTATGTCTGTAAGCATTTAACCTCAACATCACATATCTCACAACAGGTGACAGTGCGTATGCCCTGCGTCCGTGGATCCTCACACTGTATCTGTCCCCCAACAACGTACATGAAAGGTGGTACAACACTGCACACAGGTGCACAAGGACAGTGATCGAGCGTACTTTTGGAATATTGAAATCGCGCTTCAGATGCCTACATAAGTGTGGTGGAGCTCGGCAGTATGTATCAGAGACAGTCTGTAAAATCGTGGCAACATGTGCCATGCTGCACAACATGGCCTGCAGGGGTGTAATGCCCATGGATGTGCCTGACACAGATTCTGAGGATGAGGACCCGGGACAACCTGCCATACATCAAAGGGATGGTAGTACTGCAGCAGAGGGGAGAAGGCGCAGGGACCATATTGCCAACTACTATTTCTGAAAGGTACGTACACAGCAGTTAGACACTCAGCTGTACATAAGACAGAGCAATTTGTGACTATCAATGGGTGCTTTAATTCTCAGGCATCCATCATCAAACTTAGAACAACATATCCAGCAGCAACTGTAGGCATAAGCAAAAAAATAAGTATGTTGGGGTTACGTCACCACAAATAATGCAAATAAAGTCATGGAAAGGTTGTCTTTGGAGACAAACAATTTCATTTCCTGCCCCTCCGTGTAGCCTGGCCAGAGCTGCCACTACACAACCCAAGGTGCCCGCTGCTGCTTCGGTGCATCATTAGTGTCTCTGTGGCTGAAATGCTGCTATGGCTTGACACTTCGCTTTCAGTGCCACCAATGCCAACATCACCAATGATCTGATTGGTCTGTAGTGTTTCCACTGCTGCTGTTATTTTCTCTAGGCCACGAGCTACGTCCCCACTGTAGTGGCCCATCTCCACCTGCAAGCCAAGTGTGCGCTGGCTATATTTGTTTGTAGCATGCGCCAGCCTATTGATGGCCCTGCTCAAAGTATCAAGTTTCTGGCCCCTGCTGCGCTCCATGCGCCTAAGATTGGCCCTTTCTGCAGACCACTCTTTTGCTAAGTCTGCAAAAGTGTTGGTGAGGGCATCCAGTTTGGTTTCAATCCCGGCCTAATTCTCTGCCAGTTTGTTGGTGATCATGCGGAAGCCCTGGGACATCCTGGCATTTCATTGTCTTTGGATTTTGTTTTGCAGGCGCTGTATTTGCAGCATTTCACGGTCTACTGCAGCAGACATGGCCTGCCTAGCTGGTCCAGTGGAGGACGAACCTTTGTGCCGATGCAGGGACTGTTGTGTTGGCCGTGAGAGACGCACACAGGGGACAGAGGGCCTCGTGGTCTTGTGTCCTGCTGTGCAGCTGAGGTGACAGTGGGTGTGGACTCAGAACTGGTTGCAGCTACAGTAGATGGGACATCAGATGACCTGTGCCCACTTGTTTCACCAACGTCCTGCTCTTCCTCCATCTGCTCAGGCTCGTGGCTACCCGCTGTGTCATCATCTGTGTTGTCTGTTTCCAATGGTGGGTCTATGTGACAAAAAAAATGGAAAATAATAAAAAATGTGTTTTACTGTTTCAGTGGTGTTGCAATGTTTATCAGCTCAAGTCATTCCCTCACGACACTGAATTTGTCACAGACTACATCTCCCATGATGCAACACTAGTGTTGTGTGTTGTTTGTACATGGATGTTTGCTTGTTGTTGATTAGTATGCATGCACAGTACAGGCGTTAGTGGGTATTACCACATCACATGCACATTTTTCACTTACCAGGATTTGTTGATGGCTGGGATGTATCAAGGATCCCAAAGCCTACTACAGCTGCCCTCTCCAGGGTAGCTTCCACCATTGCTTTAGCTGGTGATGGCTCTGCTGAGGTGGATGGTCCACCTCCAGTTTTTTGCACCTCTGCCAGCCGTGCTGCCACCCTCTCCTTTGTCCTGGAGCGAAGATCATACCAGTGCTTTTTTATATCGTCTATGGAGCGGTATGCAACTCCTAGCGCATTTATCCGTTGCTGCATACGGCTCCAGATTTTCCTCTTCTCAGTCTCGGGTAGACGGTGTGAGACACTACTGATTAGCTCATCGTGGTGGTTACAGCATTCCTCCACAATTATATCCAGCTCTTTCTCTGAAAACTTCAGCTTTCTCAGCCTCTCCTTGCTTCCCTTCTTGCTGTCCTTGCTTCACATGATGTCTCTGGTTCTCAAACAGCAGTGTGTAACAGTGCTGCTGCACCTGAACATGTGCTTGAGTTTTGTTCAGGTGTATCCTTGGGCACCACTTCCTGTTTCGGGGTCCTTCAACTCAAACAGGAAGTGTTTTCTTTTTTTAAATGAATTTCACTATTTGCGAGTGCTTTATTGGCCTGTTTAATGCACACTCGCAAATAGCGGATGCAAAATAGGTCTTTTTCACGGGACTCGCTATTTGCGAGACATTAGCGACTCGCAAATAGCGAGTGAGCCGAATAGCGTTGCAAGTCAATACCGACTCGCAATCATGTTGTCTGTGGTGTGAGTAGGTACCAAATAGCGACTCGCTATTTGCGAGTCGCAATTTGTCACAAATAGCGAGTCGCTATTTTCACGGGTCGTACATCTGGCCCAGAATGTTTGAATTGGAGATACACACATGTCGTATTGATTCTGTTTTGCTATAAAGATGTTTTCTTACATGTAAAAAAAATTAAAATACACCTAAAAAGAAAGTTAACTATTTAAAAATCTTAAAGTTTTAAAATAATTTGTAACATTTTGTTGCTTTTAAAAATGAAAATTAATTTTAAAAATAACTTCATGAATAGTAGTAAACATTTGGAAAAATCTATTATCACTAACAGTAATTATTCTTTATATTTTAATATTTACATATATATATATATAGGTTAGTAGTTTTGGTTAGTGTGCTTTTAGTTAAAATTTTATTTAATTTTAAGGTAAAAAAATGTTTGTGAGTATGGAGTATTGATTGTTTATTTAAAATGGTTTTTTTTATTACCTTGTGTAAAATGTTATATTTTGAAGTGGATATTGTACATTTCAAATCATTAGTGTTCTTTTCCTTTTTACATAGCCTTATATAGGAGTGGTAATAGTCAATGCCACCCCTTTAGTGTTAAACTCCTTCTCCTAATATGGTTTAGTTTGGAGTGGGAATAATAAATGTCACCCCATTAGTGTCCAACACCATCTCCAAATAAGTTTAGATTGGAGTGGGAATAGTAAAGTGCACTCCTTCTGTGTCCAACACCTTCTCCAAATTGGTTTAGGTTTGAGTGGGAATAGTACATTTCACCCCCCTAGGCCCTGATTACAAGTCTAGCAGTCCACGGACCGCCAGACTCACGGGGGCGCTTCAGTGGCGGTCCCCCGGCTGCCCTATTACAATACAACTGCCACAGCCCTGCCGCAGAAGCCAGGGAACCACCGTTCCCTGGCAGTGTTGCGGTAGTCAGGAGGCAGTAATATGCTTGGCGGGACTGCAAAGGTCTCGCTAAGCATATTACAAGGTTCCTCTCCGCCACGGTTTTCATGGCATGAAAACCATGGCAGAGAGGAAACAAAGGGAGCCCTACAGGGCCCTCTGGTGCCTCACACCCTGTGGATGCACACAGTGGGGCACAATATGTGACCCCCTGTGTGCATGCACACCAATTCCTGCACAGCATTGACTTTCAGGGCACCGCCAGTGTAATGTCAAAAACAAAGCCCGCTAGGCAGGAGGAAACTCCTAATCTGGTGGGCGGTCTGACCGTGGCTTTCATGGTGCGGTGGCAGGATGGACCCGGTGCTTTACCGGCAACATCATAATTGGGCCCTTAGTGTCTTACACCTTCCCCAAATCGGTTTAGATTGGAGTGGGAATAGTAAATGTGAACCCTTTAGTGTTTAACTGATTTATGTTGGAGTGTGATTCTTTAAGTTTTATTCAGAATTATAACATTGTACTTCTGTTTTAATGCAGTAAAAATACTTTGGGGTCGATTACGATGTCGATAGGACAGCCTGCGACTGCAGGTCGGAGGCTTTCCGACCGACATCGTCTGTTTCAATGCTGACTGGCTGATTACAATACAGCCAGTCAGAATTGAAAAATGCTGATCATTCCGGCTGGATTCTGATGGGCTCAAGGAGCTCGTCGGCCAGTCGAAAGCTGGCCCGTAATCCATATGGATGACGTTTTAGGCTGTACGGATTATGATACACAGTTTCAGAAAGGCTTTCGATGCCAGGCTTTCTGACATGGAAAGCCTGTCGGAAAGCGTGTTTGGGGGCCCCTAGCAGAGCCCCTTTCTATTTGCGGCCTCCGGTTGGAGGCCGAGGGGGCACCATCGTGCCCCCTTGTTGATCCCTGCACCTTTTGGCAGGCACTTTGAGGTGCCTGCCGCGGGGTGCAGGGATAACCACCATCTCCCATTTCCCTATGGGAGCTCGTGTTACAGCCGGTTTATGGCCGTAACACAAGCTCCCATTGAGAAATGTGAGTATGTGACCACACCATGTGTGGTCGCATCGTAATTAGGAGGTTGGGACCGCCGATCGGAGGTCAGTCGGTCCCAATTCCACGACGGTGTCAGTCAGAGGCAACTCCGACCGACATCGTAATAAGGCCCTTTGTGTTATTTTAGTAGTATTATTGGTGATTAGAAATATTATAAAAAAAGGTTTGTTGCATGTTTGTAACTAATAATATTATTAATCACATTTCTTTGTATAATAAGGACATATGTCACATTTTATTTATGTTTCCCAATGTTGTTTTTTGTTTATTTCCACATTTTTAATCACATATACTTCAAATTAAGAATAAACATTTATAGTTAAGTAAATAAAGCATGTTTTACATTTTTTATGAATGAAGAACATATAATTTATATTACAATACTATTGTATGTTGTATATTTTAAACTTTTATTGTCCATTATTTAACAGATTTGTAATATCCTTTAACTTTTTATATAAAGGTTTTCAAATAAATTTAACATATGTTTTTCCAGTATGTATTAAATAATGTATACTTTATAATGTTTTTACATTTAATTCATTTCTAAGGGGAGATAATAATTTTTTAGTTTTGTTTATTGGCAATTTTTTTACTGCTACCTTCTATGTTAGAACTTTTTTAATTGTTATTTTTAGTCTACTTTTCCGGAACCAAGTCATGGTAAGGTACTTCTGTTCATTATTTTTTTAAGGACTTTTTTTAAAGGTTTTTGAGGGTAGGGTGGGATTAGAAGGGAGGTCTACAAGTTAGTTATTTTGTTGCTATATGCATTAGTGTTACTGTTTTTCACTAGTTTGTAATCTCATACTCTATTTTAGTAATGTATCAGTATGTTATGGTAAATTATGTTATGTTAGATATATTTTGATGACTGACTGTTATGCATATGCATTTTTACAGGTTTTTGTCAACTAACGTGTTTAATGGGCAGTTCGGATTTAATTTTTGGTTTATAATAAACCAATGCTTTTTACTTTGATATTCTTTTTTGGGCGTCTCCTGGAGAGTTTCTTTTTTTCAAACACTTTTTTATGGCTCCTAGATACTTTGGATTACTTCAAAGTATTTCTATTGGATTTGCTTAGTTTTTTACATTTTTGGGTCTTTTTGGACATTGCTATTCCCATTTGCAGAGGATTTCTATTATTTATTATATCGAAACAGAGAATGATCTGTGGTACAAAACAATAAGTTTTTTTTTTTTTTTTTAGGTGGGAAATGTGTTAATATATTATTTGGGTAAATGTTATGCGATTTTTAAGTGAAATTGTTTGGTTTATGAGTTGTAATTATTTTATGTGATTGAGTTTGTTTTCAACTTTCTTGGTTGGTGTTGGTTAAATTTTTTTGCAATTATTTATATATAATCTTATTATATCAGTTTTCATTAATATTCGAATTGTAATTATTTTTTTGACTGATGTACAAAATAATATAGTGATTATTTTCATTAAAGCTGTATTTGGTGTGCTGGTTTAGAATTTGTCATAGTTTTTAGGACTTTGGTAGGTTACTAGTTTCTTTATAATATTGTTTTCCTATGATTTCTAAGTAATCTACTCCTTTGTTATTTATGAAGAATTTGACTTTAAATTTTAGCATCTCATACATTCTTTTATTTTGTTTGTAGGGCCAGTTTGGCTAACTGATTGCTCCATTCATAGTTCTTGGCAGCTTTGTTCTTTTTGCAATGTTTCTGTAAATTTGTATTATGTAGGGTGGGTTCTGCCCAGGGTGCATTCGAAGCTATTGTACCATCCTTCCACTGCAATTTTTGTTTTTGATCCGGTGCTATCATAGACATTTCACCATTGGATTTGAAATGTGGGTTGGCGTCTGTGTCCGCAGCGATGCAGTCTGCAAACCCAATTGTCTTCATAATAGACCATTAGGGAACTATATTTGTCTTTGTTTTGTTGGTAGAAAGAGCTTTCTATTAGGAAATTGTAGGGGTTGGCTATCTCTGTGACAGGAACATAGGCTAGTGCTATCATTCATTTTAATTTTAATTTTAAAGGCAAATTGTAGAATATTCTACACTTTGTGCAGATTCTTGGAGGTGTCTCCATATACTGTGATTGAAATGATAGTAACAGCCTGGTATGGCTGTTTGGAGGTATATTTTTAGAATGGTTTGAATCATGGCTTGCTCAAAGTCCATTGATTATTTTTTGGGGGTAGTTTAATATTTTATATGGCTTAAGCGGTTGTAGTATGTGATGCTTTGTGTATTTGGTAGAAGGGCATATATAAAAAAGGATATTTGTGTTCCAATTTAAAGTGAAGATAGGTGGTAGTGGCCTGTTATGTCTTCGGGGACTTTAGGTACTACATCTTTAAAGAGTTTGGTTGTGTGTTCCTGGGGGTTAGTGCTTTTCTCTATTACATCCTGCAATATCTCCTTTACTTCTATTTCTGTCACATTTGGGGGATGGTTGTGCTCTTTCACACGAATTGCATCATCATCTTTTGTAGTTGCCCTCCCATAGCATGCATTAGAATAATATTTATTAGATTTCCAATTGAGTTTTTTTATGATGTACGTGCTTGGTTGTAGGTGTAGCCCATGTGAGCTAGTAACTGCTTTCCTTTCAGTGATGTGTCATATTTTGCAGTTTCTGTCATTGTGTCTGAAAGTAGTGTAGTCATTGGCTCTTTAGTCGGCTTACAAAGACCATAAAAGCCCAATATAAAACACAATATAAAACCCAGCAAGATGGTATGTGTTACATCTGTGCAAACAAATATTCCTTATCTTAAATATACAAGCAGCTGTTTAAAACACACCAAGATGCAAAGGGACAATTATATATTAATTATTAGCATGTATACATGACATTCCATGTTAGTGTGTACAAATCGCAAGTTAAAATATGTCTAAAACAAGAATAAAAAAAAGACTTTGTGGTTTCAATAAATAGTAAGGGGGCTCACCCCAACGAAAACCTGGCAACAAAACCTCTTTTTTCGGGTCGGCTATGTTAACAAGAGATGTTGGGGACCACTTAAAAACCATTAATCCAATTACATCATTTTAAAATCTACACCATGAAACCTTTGGGAAGATTGCAATATACTGTCAGAATGTGAACTAAATTAGACCTTCAAATAAAGTGCAGGTGCATCATTACAGTACGAATCCTAGAAGGTGCAAACACAAGGTCATCCACTGCCCTATTCCTACATAGTGCTATCCATAAAAATATAAAAGTGACAGGAAACTATTTTTTGGCGAAAACTGCTAGCGACTGGTAAAAGGAAGAAAATAACCACTAGTCATTAAATAGCTTTTTCCTAAGTCTAAGTGCGCTGGAAAGAAAGCTTGCAACCCCATGGCATACTAAGGGGGAAGAAAGTATTTGTAAGTACAGAAAAGCTGGTCCTACATATACAAATTGATTATTTCTTACCAGTGGAAGAATGTATCTTGACCTTAGCACCCAATAAAAATCACAAAAAAACATGAAGTGTAAAATTTCTTGCTCAGAGAAGTTGTCACATGAACACAGTTTTAAGTCACCTAATATAAAATCAATTGAGGAAAGCTAAAGGCCAATGTATTATATATATTAAACCTCAAGCGGATTAATAAGAAACAATGGTGGGCATTCTTAACAAACGACAAATAGGGTTCCCTATCCTCTTACATTGCTACCTGGATAAAAACATTTTTTTTATATCTTGCATTTCCCTTGGTCGTAATTGCCTGGGATTGGTAAACAATTCTATGCATCCTACGCTCTTCAGCATTGTCTTAACATACTTTAGCCATGGGATTTGCAGTGTGCCCTCTAGAGATCTACAATCCTTAATCACAAGCTGGTTTAGAATGAAGGCAAGCGTAGACCAAATTCTAAACCATTGCATGACGCGGGGGTCAGAGCAATGAGGTCAGTGATATAACTTAAACCCACTTCCTCATGAATCATGAATGATGGAGTGCTGGTGGGAATGACAAGGAGACTATGCAGAAATTTATTTTCAATCACCTGAAGCTTTTCAACATCTTTGCACCCCCATACACGGCACCCATACTTTGCCATTGGTATGAACGTCTCTCGATATACCTTTACCAGGGCTTGCCCCCGTTGCGCCCCAAGACACTTGGCAAAATCCATCGTAGCTCCTACTGCCCTCATTAGGGTGTTCTTTTTAAAAAATGTCTGTGTACACTAGGACCCTCTATCATCGCAGAGTACCCCGAGGTAGGTAAAGTAGTGTAAGAGTATAAAAATATATAATATTATAAAGTTTGTGCATTTGTTTTTTACACATAAAAATATATAACTGTTTTTGTTTTGTATACTTACATGTATAGTTTGTGTAGATGCTTCACATGCTTTTGTAGCATTTCTTTTGGGCTGTTCCAATGTGGAACAGGTGCTTTCTTTTCTGTTGGTTGAAAAGAATGCAAGTTTCATTTTAAATGTTAATTTGTTGTTATTTTCTAATGTTTGAGGTCATTAGGTTTATTTTTTTATTTTTGTTTGCTATTTGGGTAAGTGTATAGTTTTTTATTAATTTACGTTTAGATTTATATATTTCTTCTTTAACGGTCTGGTCAGAGAACCCGGTAGAGTTTTCTCGTCTTGCAGTGTTTGTCTTTTTTGCAGTATTTTGTTGTTTAAATTAGTGTGCCTTTTATATTGTGATTTAATTGTTTGATTTTAATGGTTAAAGTCGTTTATAGTTTTAGTTCATTGGTTGAATAAATGTTAGTTTGAATGTTCATTTTTTCCATCAGTTGAGTCCTTCTATGGTAAACTCTAAATTTGGAGGGTCATTACGATGGCGGGCGGAAAAAAATCCAACCGCCATGGTAGCGGAAAATCACCGTTCGCAGGTACCGCGGAAACACCGCCGACCCTATTAGGATCAACCGCCAAAATATTCCAACCGCGGCGGTAGGAGGCATCGAAAAACCGCCCGTAGATGGCGGATATGGGCAAAATCCAACCGCGACGTCAGTTTCACAGCGTAAACACACAAAACCGCTGCCAGGCACGTGGAGTGACCGCCAATGATATTATGATATCCCCGATGTCACAGCGGTACGTTCCACTGTATCCGGCGGTCACTAACAGTAATGAATGTGAGATACGGCGGAAGGCCTGCAGCATAGCCATTGCTGCGGATGCTCCGTCAACAAAATGGCGGCCAAGGAAAGAAACACACAATAAGGCCACCAAATGCACACAGTCAACTAGCCCTGCCCCCAAAATAACCTGAAACATCCCAATGACACACCCCCATGGCAAATTCAAACATACAAATCACAGGACAACCCACACAGCACACCTGACAGCATTACACCATCTTGACACACCCACATAGCTGAGCATAAAACCAGCCCCTTCCCTGACCACAATCATTTGCAAAATGACTCAACAGAAGGAAACAACACCAGAGCACTAAGTAGAGCCAAACCTGCACACATCACACCACCACCACAACACACACACACACACCACCTATACCACCCACACCACCCTCACAACTGCACCCCAAAACATCAGCACAGCACACACCATGGCACCACAGAAAATGCCAAAATTCACAGACACTGAGTTGACAGTAATGGTAGATGAGATAATTAGAGTAGAACCACAACTCTTTGGTAGCATGGTCCAACAGACACCATTAGCCACAAGAACAAACATGTGGGTAAGGATAGTGGACAAGGTCAATGCAGTAGGGAACGTGCCCCGCAACAAGCAGGAAATCCAGAGGCGGTGGCATGACCTGAAGAGTGTTGTCAAGAAGAAGAGGGCCAAGAACCGTGAGCTGGCTGAGGTGACTGGTAGAGGCCCTCCCATTCCACCAAAACCATTCTCTGCGTGGGAGGAGAAGGTGCTTGCCATACTGCATCCAGAGAGTCTTGAAGGAATAGCCGGGGGAGTGGAGGGTGGTAAGTACCAACTAATGTATACCATGAAACTGCCATGTACTGTCTTGCACAACTACAAAGCTACATCTCTGAGGCACAAGTACATTCATCTGCACCCCAATACCAAACACAGGTCTCACTGATTTAACATTCACCCCATCTGAATCATCACAAAGGTACACAACATCAACTGTGTTGTATGTGTCCAGGCAAGCAGCACTACAACTCCCACCAGCCACCCCTGTCCCACCTCTCAGAAGGAGGAGCACTCCCCCCACCCAGAAGCATGTGTCAGCCATTGTGTGCTTAACCCTCACCTAACAGGTAGGTAGCCATCTTTCCAGAGAGGTGTGTTTGGAATAGGGAGGCCTGCACTACAACTCCCACCAGGCCCCCTTGTCCCACAGCTGAGCAGGATGGACTACTCCCCCCACCCAGAACCATGTGGCAGCCATTGTGTGCTTCACCCTCACCTAACAGGTAGGTAGCCATATTTCCAGGGAGGTGTGTTTGGAATAGGGAGGCCTGCATTACAACTCCCACCAGGCACACCCTGCCCCATCCCTCAGCAGGATGGAGCACTCCCTCCCACCCAGAAGCATGTGGTAGACATTGTATCACTACAAACAAACTGACAGATAGGTATCCATCTTCCCAGGGAGGGCTGTTTGGGGGTGGGAGGCCTGCACCACAACTCCCACCAGCCACCCCTGTCCCACCTCTCAGAAGGAGGAGCACTGCCCCCATCCAGAAGCATGTCTCAGCCATTGTGTACTTCACCCTCACCTAACATGTAGGTAGCCTTCTTTCCAGGGAGGTGTGTTTGGAATAGGGGGGCCTGCACTACAACTCCCACCAGGCCCCCTTGTCCCACAGCTGAGCAGGATGGACTACTCCCTCCACCCAGGACCATGTGGCAGCCATTGTGTGCGTCAACCTCACCTAACAGGTAGTTAGCCATCTTTCCAGGGAGGTGTGTTTGGAATAGGGAGGCCTGCACTACAACTCCCACCAGGCACACCCTGCCCCATCCCTCAGCAGGATGGAGCACTCCCTCCCACCCAGAAGCATGTGGTAGACATTGTATCACTACAAACAAACTGACAGGTAGGTATCCATCTTCCCAGGGAGGGCTGTTTGGGGGGTGGAGGCCTGCACTACAACTCCCACCAGCCACCCCTGTCACACCTCTCAGAAGGAGGAGCACTCCCCCCACCCAGAAGCATGTGTCAGAAAGTTCACCTAAAAATGACAACTGGACAGGTAAGCCGACAGTGCATGCACCCCACCATTCCTCAACAAAAGCATTGAGCTATATGACAACACAAGGCCTCACATCACAACAAAATACACCCCAATAAAATAGCAATTGATAGTATGCAGACAGCTAAGCGTATGTAACTGTGACAGAAACAGAACTATGACTCAACTAAACCCATGTGTAAGCAAATCAGGGACCATATATGCACTGCACCGAATGCTATTCTGTAAATTCCATGGGTGCTGAGCATGAAGGACCATAGTAACAATAAACAGGCATGGTCTGTTGAACAATGAAATCCAAGCACAGAACATTACAAAGGTATGCATGAGATAACAATGGTACAATGGCTAGTACATGTGCATATGTAACATCTGCCAGGAAGAGTTATCAGCAAAGATGCATCACATCAAGTTGTATAGCAGCCAGTTGTCTGATGACAACCTTTCAGTTTAATACTAAGCGCTTCACGTGGGGCATGGTATCCAATGACTTGTCACACCATGGAAAAAGATGTATGTACCTCCACATCATGTCATGACGCACATCACTGTGCAGACATACAATTTATAAAATGCGTAACTGTGTGTTGCATAACATGTAAATAAGAGACATCACACACAGCAAGCCTGATGGGTGTAAGTCAATGACTATGTACCCTCTGTTCCACAGGTGACCAACAACTGACTGCAGAGGATGACAACCTCAACCTGCAGAGCCAGTCTCCTCCCCCGGAACATGGACACTCTGATGCGGAGTCCCTGGATTCTTTGGATGAGGAGCTCCAAGCCGGCCCATCTGGTGTGCCAGGGCGCAACCGGTCACATGACCCCACTGCCCCCCCACCCTCAGCAACAACATCAACGCTGACCCCTGCTGGAACGACCTGTGCCGCCACCACCACCACCACTACCACTGCTGCCTGCAACACTCGCCCTTCCCCAGAGGATGCCCAGCCCACACCAACAACTGCGGAGGGCAGGGAGAGTAGGCATGTGCCTAGAGTGGTGAGGCAACAGGTCAGTGAAAGCAGGGCAGGTGGGAGGACAAGTGGGACTCCAACACCACAGGACACTGTGACCGAAGCCCTGGCTAACATCACCAGAGTTGTTGGTGCCTATGAACACACACAGGCACAAATGGGCCAGGCCCACGAAGATGCCCTGGAGCTCCAACGTCTGCTGAGGTCCATGGACAACCGTATGGGACAATTCGTGGACCTCATGGGCCAGTTAGTGGTGGTACTGAGGGACAGGCCAGTGCCAAATACCACACCTCCACCTCCCCCCGTTGCCACACAGGATGACAGTTCATCATCCACCCCTGCGGCCATGGAGAGGGGTGACTCCTCAGACCCCACTGGCCCAGCAGACGATGCCCCCCATGCTAAAAGAAGAAGGGGCCGTCCAAAGAAAAACTTGGGACTCACCCGTGGCAAAGCACCTGCCAAACGCCAGTCAAAGAGCCAGCCATGATGGCAACACTCTTCACCCTGCCATTGACTTTGTACACTGTCCTTACCAACACTGCCATGGTAATGGCATCCGTCTGTTGGACTGTGTCACCACATCAATGTGGTGCCTACTCGATTGTCTCATCCACCATCACTGCCAACTCATTGATTCACCATTCACATTTATGTAAATATCCACTTCCCTCTCACATATACCCATTGAAAATAAACAACAATAACGCACCAATGTAGTTGTGTCTGCTCCATGTTTATGTGTGTGGATCAAGTGTTGTACTATTAACATGTACAATGGCAGTGGGGGTCTATACACTCATTGAATATTTAGAAGACTTGTAATTACAAAAACCAGCAACGATTGTACCATATATCCTTTACATGTATGAAAATTACCAAAAGGCAAACTCGCACATGGATACACAGAGAACAGTAATGCCAAGGACAAAACAATTTCAAAAATTACAAAATTAATTTTTATTCGTAATTATAAACAGAACGGGTGCAGTCGAGTTCCCTGATGGTAACACACGGTGTGCGCAACACGCACTGGCCACTCACTACGTTCTATTCCATTTTTTGAAACAATTAATACGAGCACCATATACACTAATCAATAAATGGATTGTATAATGATCGCAGTGGTTATTAAACCTCAGAGCTTATGGAGCTGAAACTAAGAATTCACAAATTAACAAACATAATATATTAAAAACTGTTCCCTTTTTGACTCTTTGCAGAGTTTTTATCCTTTGAGTTGCATCATCTAAGAAAGCAACAAAACCAGGTAATTGCCAACCTGCATGTTTAAAACAAGACCGTTCTTAGAAAATGCATGATATTCAAGAAAATAATTTTATAAATTTATTTCTCAGTTATAAATCATCAAAAATCGTACATCGAGAAACTAAAAATCGATAGCCCTATCAAGGCTTACCTGTTTCTGCTGAAAAGTCACTGTTTTTTTAATGGTAAGCACTCTCTTTGAAAATTATCTTTAACTAAAAACTTTTTTTTTTTTTACCAGCTTTCTGAAAATAGCTTACATTTCTCTATATCTTTGAAGGTCGCTATTAACATAGCTACAAAACTATCAGGTGGCACCTACGAACGTAATATAATAAGGAATACTACCGTATATTAAGGTACACAAAGTCTAACGTTTTGTATCGATTTTTAGACAGTGCCATTAATAGATTGTTTTGTGAATATACTTGCAGTTGAATTAGCTTTGTCTTATTGCAGGACATTTCTTATTTTTTAACCAAAAATCTACTGGCAAAATGTTTCCCATCTGAATCATAGAGGGGTCACATTCAACAAAGATTTTAATAGGTAAGTCACATTTGAGTTACGGTGGATCATGTGTTTGTTTCTATTATACATTCTTGGTGGGGTGTTACAATGGTGAACAGTATGTGCCAAAATTTGTTAACCTTTTTGTAAAAATGGGCAAAATCAACTATAGTACAAACTAACAGATTATTGTACTGTTGTATATTAAATTTTCAGAAAACTCTGTCCTGAAGAAGGTGGTTGATCCTAATCTCACCGAAACGTTGCGTCGACTTTTGTGTAGTTTTCTTGTTCATTTTTAATTATTGTATATGACTTTTGTGTAATGTTTGTGCTTATTTTTAATTATTAATTCAAATGTGATACTAGTATTGACTACTTGAAAAGATGTTTTTATATGTGGCTTGCTTGTTTTTAACCAATTACGAATAAAAATTAATTTTGTAATTTTTGAAATTGTTTTGTCCGTGGCATTACTGTTCTCTGTGTATCCATGTGCGAGTTTGCCTTTTGGTAATTTTCATACATGTAAAGGATATATGGTACAATCGTTGCTGGTTTTTGTAATTACAAGTCTTCTAAATATTCAATGAGTGTATAGACCCCACCGCCATTGTACATGTTAATAGTACAACACTTGATCCACACACAAAATTAGGGACTTGTTCTTTTTCTTGTCTATTTACCCCGTCCCTATAGTCAATAATAGGGTTACTCCTCTTTTTTATTTTTGCTCCATGTTTATCACAGTATGTGCAATGTTTACCATGGTTACAATGTCACAGGAGCATGGATTCTCTGTAGGCAAGGAGAGGCAGAAGGGACCTAGCAAAACACAACAGAACAAAAGTCACTAGTCAGGTGGTGGCATCACAGCCATCACACAACACATGTCATCAACGTACTCCAATATGCACACATTACAATGTGCAACAGTACCAACATAGACATCCTGTAGCTGTGCCAAACTACCCTGTACCCAACACATAGGCAGCCAGCACTGAGTCAACAACAGGATGCAGTCACAAAGATCACATGGACCTTTACGCAAACAACTACATCAACAGACAATGGACCAGTTGTACATTGTCACTCACCTTCAAGTGAAGTAGCGGTTGATGAGCTGCTGACGCTGGTCGACACCTTCCTCCTCTCCACTATCCTCGTCACTGGACATTTGTGGGATCGCAGGTGGGGGCCTCGGCTGGTCATCATCGTCCAAGATCAGGGGGATTTGTTTCCGTAAGGCCAGGTTGTGCAGCATGCAGCATGCTACCACTATCTGACACACCTTTTTGGGTGAGTACATCAGTGACCCTCCGGTCCTGTCCAGGCAGCGAAATCTCGATTTTAGGAGACCAAAGGTTCGCTCCACCACCCGACGTGTTCTCCCATGGGCATTGTTGTAGCGGACTTCAGATGGTGTCCTAGGATTGCGTAGTGGGCTCAGCAACCAAGGTCTGTTGGGATATGCAGAGTCACCTAGGTGTAAAAAACACATACAGATTAAGTGATACAACTGTGGCAGAGGACAGCATGGCACACACAGCACACAACTTGACTCTGCCCACTCACCCACAATCCATGCCCGCTCCAGAAGTAGATTGGCCATCAGATGGGGCACAATGCTGTTGCGCATGATGTAGGAATCATGTGCAGAGCCGGGAAACTTGGCACAGACATGCGATATGCTCATATCGGCCTGGCACACCACCTGCACATTGATGGAATGTGAATGTTTACGATTCCTATATATGTGTTCCCGTGCCTGTGGTGGAACTAGGCCAACGTGTATGCAGTCAATAGCACCTACAACATTAGGGATGTGACCAAGGGCATAAAAATCCGCCTTCACAGCCGCCAAAGCCGCCTTCCTTGGAAAACGTATGTATCGGTCTTTGTATTGCATCATGTCCGACAGGAAATCACGTAGCACCATGCTGAAGGTGGGCTGAGACATCCCCCCTGCAATGCCCACCATCTCCTGGAATGACCCACTAGCCAGGAAATGCAGTGCCGCCATCACCTTCGATTCAGTTGTTAATGCTGTTGGGTATGTCCTGCCAGCCCGCAGGTGTGGCTCCAACATGGCACACAGGTCTTGGATGTTTGTGCGGTCCAGACGGAATCTACGTATTACGTCATCATCCTCAATGTTAGCCAGCATGGTGAATGGACAATACACATTAGGTCGCCTCCTAGGTGAGATAAAAGGGGACACGTCATTGCAACGGAACATGAGATGTGCACAAATCCTTAGCTTTTGATTGACACAGCGCAAACATTGACTGGATTCACAATGCAGCATACAGTGCAAGTCAAATGTTGTGACACCTTGAGAAAACATTGTTTGTACACTTGTTCAGTATTCGCACAGTGAGAACAACCAACATGGAAACTGTCTCTGTGAATGCTAATAGTCCCATTTCAAACTCTTGTGTAAACAGCCCTGACAGTATATGATACAGGACATGTGTGAAACAGAAACACTGCTGGCTTCCAAGTGGCTGCTGTACCTGCCACACATTCTTGTGCAATCATGACAGGGGACACATTAACGACACAATTTGTCTAGTTCTGAAGGACTCATTATGGCATTTGAGCCACTTCAAATCCACACAAGTTTAGAGACATTCACATACATATTCACAAGCCTGTGCTAATATCCACTGTCATCAGTAGACATGCCATACATGCTGGTAATCACAATTCCAAGTCAGTCAATGACTAATAATGAAAAGCATTTGCAGATTCTGTGTCGCCGTGGATCAAGACACAATGACACCACTGCACAATATCATCAACAAGCAGACAGATTGTCAATGTGGCACACAAAAAGTGGATAAGGTACGTGATCCAAAAGGACTGTAGACAAACGTTAATCTGCACTTAAGTTGCACTATGACATGCAGTATGAAGTTAGCACTGCCCAAACACACAACTGAAGTACAACAGATGCCATGGAGCTAATCATCCAGCTGCTTGGAGACACAACAGTGCCACAAAAACAACCTACAACACCACCAGGACAAACCCACACCAGTAAACCTACAAGTCAGCGCATGAATATACTGAGTACATAACAAAAACACAACAGCCTCATACACATAACACCAGCGGATGTCATTGCACAACACCGGTACTAAAGGACAAACATCAAAAGCATCCTGAGCCACATTCCCCACAGGCTGTCAGGACCAACACAGCGGACTATCAACATCCCTCCGCAGACAAAGATGCTGGCTGTGCATCACTTGTTGGCCTCTGGTACCTTCAAAACAACAAAAGTTAGAGTTGGATGAGTGTCACAGCCAGCCCTATCAAGGTATATCTCACCTGTCTTGGATGCCATCATTAGCTTGATTCAACAGCGCCTTCAGTTCACCCACACTGCGCAGGAACAGCTTGTGCCCCAGAAAGGCTACTACGCCATAGCAGGCTTATCCACTCGTGTTGGTTGAAAATCATTGCACACGTGTCCTACTTGTGCACCCTGCCAACACTGCACACAATTACTGCAAATGAAAGCACACACATTACATCAATGTGCAGCCAATTGTGGCACACCGTCTACTGTTCACAGATGCCATATCAAAGTTCCCAATCAGTGAGCACCATCACCACTTTTGGCTACAGTCCATCATCCAAGGCAACAATCTTTATGTGAACAAGGTCAATGCACCTGTCCTTGGTGAGTACCAACGTAACACACCACACACATCAAATCCACTATCAACATACTCACAACTGTGGAAATATACATGTAACAAAATCACATATGACAGGCCGAACAACATGAGCACATACCAGACACAATGACACAAGTAATGGTGATAACATTTGGCAGATATGGAGACAAAACATACCCAAAGGCATAGATACAAGTGACAAATAATAAGGATGTACAGAATGCCAAGTGTGCCGGTGATGTAATTAACATCCTTGAGTATGTAGAGCACACACATGTCCATGTGGACATATACTGTTGGATTTGCCACTGTGAACAATAACATTACATGAAGGCTGTAATAGGTGTTACCAAACAGACAACAGTATGACATATGTGATGTATGATATATAGTTTGATGGTTTGAAATATAAATGTATTTGAGTGTATACAAATATATATTAAAAATGTGATTCTGGAGGGAGTTTCCCTTTAAAAATGTTGTCTGCACACTGAAACTCTATGACCCTGTTGAAGGCTACGGCCGAAACGCGTTGGTCTCTATTCTGCACTGCTGGTGAAATTATCCAAATAAAAAGACTTACAAGTTTGTTGGTGCCTGGCTGTGCCGCTGCTTTCTCTTGGCCTCGAATCGTTGGGAGGTCCGTTTGGAATGTTATTACATCCAATACATGCGGCTGATTACTGGTGGTACATGGAAAGGCGCTACCAAAGAGCCATGAAATGCTATATATATGTATATATATTGCAGTTCCCAATCTCTATATGCGAAAATAGAAGCAGAAATGACCACAAGATTGAAAGAGAGGGGGTACAAAGAGGAGACCTTGACAGGAGCTAGGAATAAAGTAGCCACTGTTAATAGAGTCGATCTACTATTCAAAAAGCCAGCCAAGAGATTGTCAACAGAGAATGAATGTAGATTTATTTCCACTTACAACCAACATGCTGAGATCTGATAGCAGGCCACGCCCCCTTTCTCCACCACTCTGCAAACGCATCTCCTGACGCACTATTAGTAGGGGGATGAAGTCCCCTTGGCTCTTGAGGGTCCCTGGGGTCAAACTAGCCCTCCTGTTACCTCCAGTAAGCCCCACACAGCTTGACTTCATCCCCCAACCAAGGGCACGCCAGGAGGTGCGTTTGCAGAGTACTGGAGAAATGGGGCGAGGCATCTGGCGAGTTGCCGGCTTAATTTTAATTTTTTATGTTACGAAGGGGGGCTGTGTGGCCCCCTTTCCCTTGTGCCTTTTCGGCTCTGGGAACCTCATCCCCCGGGGCGGACTCATTTTTTTGCATTTAAATACATTAAAACAGCAGGAGCACTGCTCCCCTCCCGAGGCTGATTTCTGCCCCAGGATCCAATCCCCCGGGGCTAGGCCTTTATTAATTTGTATTATTAAAAGGGAAGGGGGCCGTGTGCCCCCTTCCCCGGGCCAATTCTAGCCTTATCTTTTTTTTTTAAATGGGAGAGGGGATGCGCGGCCCACCGCCCCAGGCCGATTGTCGCCCCGGGGACCCCATCACACGGGGCACAGCCATTTCTTTTTTTTTTTTTAAAAGGGAGGGGGCTGCACGGCCCCCCTCCCTAGCCCATTTTTGGCCCCAGGGACCCCATCCCCCAGGGCAAAATGCTCTCGCTTGTTCAAAGTGGAGCACACTGTTTGATATTGGATGGTGGGAGCAGTGCTCCCGCCATCCCATAGCAAACTGCACTCGCTTGTTCAAAGTGGAGCACACTGTTTGATATTGGATGGTGGGAGCAGTGCTCCCGCCATCCCATAGCAAACTGCAATGTCCCGGAGGTGGGCACCCCGGGACATTGCTGGAGCCGGCCCTGGGAGGTGGCAGTACCCAGGGCCATTTGTGGCTCCAGGAGGGGGGCCACATGGCCCCCTCCCATTTTGAAAATGACCCAGGGGAGGTGGTGGTCCCTGGGGCAGTGGGGGGGCCGTGCCACCCACATTTAAGTATAGTAGCCCTGGGGAGGTGGCAGTCACTGGGGCTGCATAGGGGGGTGGAGCCCCCATGCATCTTATTTGAGGTGGTGGACCCCTGGGCTGTAGAGGGGGCCGGAGCCCCCAAGCATTTCAATAAACTTTAGCCCCGGGGCTGTCGCTGTCACTGTCCCCGGGGCGGTGGGGGGCCGTGTGGCCCCCGCACTTCAAACAATTAGCCCTGGGGAGGTGGAGATAGCCAGGGCAGCGGGGGCCTGCGTGGGCTCCAGCATCTTTATTTTTAATTGCCCCAGGGACCTGGCCCACCAAGGGGCCTAAAGTAAACAAAGCGTGGGAGCCTGCACTTTGTTTTTTTTAAATTTTCAGCCAGATTTGCAGATCTAACTTTCTAAGGTTTTTTAAATGCTAATTTCTAGCTATAACGTCCCTGAAACCTGTGGTTTTTCAGTGAATTTCTAAACTTTTTTAAATGCTAATTTCTAACTATAACGTCCCTGAAACCTATGGTTTTTTCAGTGGATATATATATATATATATATATATATATATATATATATATATATACATATATATATATAGAGAGAGAGAGAGAGAGAGAGAGACTATGTGGGTTACTGTGCCAAGCATGGCAGCGATAAAATAACACTATTTATATACTAGGTGTATTACTTTCATAAGAAGCGGCACAGGCATAATAACACTATTTATATACGAGGTGTGCTGCTGCAATAGGCAGCGGCACATATATAATGACTATTTATATACTAGGTGTATAAATGCGATAAGAAGCCGCACTGATATTATAACACTTTTTAGAAACTATTTGTGTTACTGTGATGAGGAGCGGCAAAGCTATTATAAATATGTATATACCAGGTCTGCTACTTCGATAAGAAGGGGCATAGATATAAAAACACTATTTATATACTAGTTGTGCTACTGTATTGTATAAGTGTGGGAGAGAGAGAGAGAGAATGGATCAGAGAGGGAGAAGGGAGAGAGAGAGAGAGAATGGATCAGAGAGGGAGAAGAGAGAATGAGTGAGAGAGAATGGATCAGAGAGGGAGAAGAGAGAATGAGAGAGAGAGTGGATCAGAGAGGGAGAAGAGAGGATGAGAGAGAGAGAGTGGATCAGAGAGGGAGAAGAGAGAATGAGAGAGAGAGTGGATCAGAGAGGGAGAAGAGAGAAGGAGAGAGAGTGGATCAGAGAGGGGGAAGAGAGAAGGAGAGAAAGAGAGAATGGATCAGAGAGGGAGAAGGAGAGAGAGAATGGATCAGAGAAGGAAGAGAGAATGAGAGAGAGAGAAGGGATCAGAGAGGGAGAAGAGAGAAGGAGAGAGAGAGAGTGGATCAGAGAGGGAGAAGAGAGAATGAGAGAGAGTGGATCAGAGAGGGAGAAGAGAGAAGGAGAGAAAGAGAGAATGGATCAGAGAGGGAGAAGAGAGAAGGAGAGAGAGAGAATGGATCAGTGAGGGAGAAGAGAGAAGGAGAGAGATAATGTATCAGAGAGGATGAAGAGAGATGGAATGAGAGAATGGATCAGAGAGTGAGAAGAGAGAAGCAGAGAGATAATAGATCAGAGATGGAGAAGAGAGAATGAGAGGGAGAATGGATCAGAGAGGGAGAAGAGAGAAGGAGAGAGAGACAGAGAGAGAGAGAATGGATCAGAGAGGGAGAAGAGAGAGAGAGAATGGATCAGAGAGGAAGAAGAGAGAATGAGAGAGAGAGAGAATAGATCAGAGAGGGAGAAGAGACAATGAGTAAGAGAGAATGGATCAGAGAGGGAGAAGAGATACGGAGAGAGTGGATCAGAGAGGGAGAAGAGAGAGAGAGAATGGATCAGAGAGGGAGAAGAGAGAAGGAGAGAGACAGTGGATCAGAGAGGGAGAAGAGAAAGGAGAGAGAGTGGATCAGAGAGGGAGAAGAGAGAAGGAGAGAAAGAGAGAATGGATCAGAGAGGGAGAAGGAGAGAGAGAATGGATCAGAGAAGGAGAAGAGAGAATGAGAGAGATAAGGGGTCAGAAAGGGAGAAGAGAGAAGGAGAGAGAGAGTGGATCAGAGAGGGAGAAGAGAGAATGAGAGAGAGTGGATCAGAGAGGGAGAAGAGAGAAGGAGAGAAAGAGAGAATGGCTCAGAGAGGGAGAAGAGAGGATGAGAGCGAGAGTGGATCAGAGAGGGAGAAGAGAGAATGAGAGAGAGAGTGGATCAGAGAGGGAGAAGAGAGAAGGAGAGAGAGTGGATCAGAGAGGGAGAAGAGAGAAGGAGAGAAAGAGAGAATGGATCAGAGAGGGAGAAGGAGAGAGAGAATGGATCAGAGAAGGAAGAGAGAGAATGAGAGAGAGAGAAGGGATCAGAGAGGGAGAAGAGAGGAGAGCGAGAGTGGATCAGGGAGGGAGAAGGGAGAATGAGAGAGAGTGGATCAGAGAGGGAGAAGAGAGAAGGAGAGAAAGAGAGAATGGATCAAAGAGGGAGAAGAGAGAAGGAGAGAGAGAGAATGGATCAGTGAGGGAGAAGAGAGAAGGAGAGAGAGAGAGAATGGATCAGAGAGGGGAGAGAGAGAATGAGAGAGAGAGAAGCGATCAGAGAGGGAGAAGAGAGATGGAGAGAGAGAATGGATCAGAGAGTGAGAAGAGAGAAGCAGAGCGATAATAGATCAGAGATGGAGAAGAGAGAATGAGAGGGAGAATGGATCAGAGAGGGAGAAGAGAGAAGGAGAGAGTGAGAGTGAGAGTGAGAGAGAGAGAGAATGGATCAGAGAGGGAGAAGAGAGAGAGAATGGATCAGAGAGGAAGAAGAGAGAAGAAGAGAGAGAGAATGTATCAGAGAGGGTGAAGAGAGATGGAGAGAGAGAATGGATCAGAGAGTGAGAAGAGAGAAGCAGAGCGATAATAGATCAGAGATGGAGAAGAGAGAATGAGAGGGAGAATGGATCAGAGAGGGAGAAGAGAGAAGGAGAGAGTGAGAGTGAGAGTGAGAGAGAGAGAGAATGGATCAGAGAGGGAGAAGAGAGAGAGAATGGATCAGAGAGGAAGAAGAGAGAAGGAGAGAGAGAGAGAATGGATCAGAGAGGGAGAAGAGAGAATGAGTAAGAGAGAATGGATCAGAGAGGGAGAAGAGAGACGGAGAGAGAGAGTGGATCAGAGAGGGAGAGAGAGAGAGAGAGAATGGAACAGAGAGGGAGAAGAGAGAAGGAGAGAGACAGTGGATCAGAGAGGGAGAACAGAGAAGGAGAGAGAGTGGATCAGAGAGGGAGACGAGAGAAGGAGAGAAAGAGAGACTGGATAAGAGAGGGAGAAGGAGAGAGACAATGGATCAGAGAAGGAGAAGAGAGAATGAGAGAGAGATAAGGGATCAGAGAGGGAGAAGAGAGAAGGAGAGAGAGAGTGGATCAGAGAGGGAGAAGAGAGAATGAGAGAGAGTGGATCAGAGAGGAAGAAGAGAGAAGGAGAGAAAGAGAGAATGGATCAGAGAGGGAGAAGAGAGAAGGAGAGAGAGAGAATGGATCAGTGAGGGAGAAGAGAGAAGGTGAGAGAGAGAATGGATCCGAGAGGGGAGAGAGAGAATGAGAGAGAGAGAGAAGCGATCAGAGAGGGAGAAGAGCGAAGAAGAGAGAGAGAATGTATCAGAGAGGGAGAAGAGAGATGGAGAGAGAGAGTCGGTCGGTACGTTTTCCGGCCCGAAGAGAGAGCGAGAGTGGATCAGAGAGGGAGAAGAGAGAATGAGAGAGAGAGTGGATCAGAGAGGGAGAAGAGAGAAGGAGAGAGAGTGGATCAGAGAGGGAGAAGAGAGAAGGAGAGAAAGAGAGAATGGATCAGAGAGGGAGAAGGAGAGAGAGAATGGATCAGAGAAGGAAGAGAGAGAATGAGAGAGAGAGAAGGGATCAGAGAGGGAGAAGAGAGGAGAGCGAGAGTGGATCAGGGAGGGAGAAGGGAGAATGAGAGAGAGTGGATCAGAGAGGAGAAGAGAGAAGGAGAGAAAGAGAGAATGGATCAAAGAGGGAGAAGAGAGAAGGAGAGAGAGAGAATGGATCAGTGAGGGAGAAGAGAGAAGGAGAGAGAGAGAGAATGGATCAGAGAGGGGAGAGAGAGAATGAGAGAGAGAGAGAAGCGATCAGAGAGGGAGAAGAGAGAAGAAGAGAGAGAGAATGTATCAGAGAGGGTGAAGAGAGATGGAGAGAGAGAATGGATCAGAGAGTGAGAAGAGAGAAGCAGAGCGATAATAGATCAGAGATGGAGAAGAGAGAATGAGAGGGAGAATGGATCAGAGAGGGAGAAGAGAGAAGGAGAGAGTGAGAGTGAGAGTGAGAGAGAGAGAGAATGGATCAGAGAGGGAGAAGAGAGAGAGAATGGATCAGAGAGGAAGAAGAGAGAAGGAGAGAGAGAGAGAGAATGGATCAGAGAGGGAGAAGAGAGAATGAGTAAGAGAGAATGGATCAGAGAGGGAGAAGAGAGACGGAGAGAGAGAGTGGATCAGAGAGGGAGAAGAGAGAGAGAGAGAATGGAACAGAGAGGGAGAAGAGAGAAGGAGAGAGACAGTGGATCAGAGAGGGAGAACAGAGAAGGAGAGAGAGTGGATCAGAGAGGGAGACGAGAGAAGGAGAGAAAGAGAGACTGGATAAGAGAGGGAGAAGGAGAGAGACAATGGATCAGAGAAGGAGAAGAGAGAATGAGAGAGAGATAAGGGATCAGAGAGGGAGAAGAGAGAAGGAGAGAGAGAGTGGATCAGAGAGGGAGAAGAGAGAATGAGAGAGAGTGGATCAGAGAGGAAGAAGAGAGAAGGAGAGAAAGAGAGAATGGATCAGAGAGGGAGAAGAGAGAAGGAGAGAGAGAGAATGGATCAGTGAGGGAGAAGAGAGAAGGTGAGAGAGAGAATGGATCCGAGAGGGGAGAGAGAGAATGAGAGAGAGAGAGAAGCGATCAGAGAGGGAGAAGAGCGAAGAAGAGAGAGAGAATGTATCAGAGAGGGAGAAGAGAGATGGAGAGAGAGAGTCGGTCGGTACGTTTTCCGGCCCGAATCGGAATCGGCCCCAAAGTCACTTGTAGGCAGACATGTTAGGGAGTTACTCCTTCACTGAGGAGATATCAAACGGTCAGAGGGAGCCAAATCACCACTGCAGTCGCCAGAACAAAACTGTGTGTCACATAAACACTAGTTCAGCAATGCAAAAATACAATCAAAGTGAAGGAGTAGAGAAAAAATATGTATTGAATTAATGCAAGCGATGTGACCTAAAATGGCAGCCGCTCACGTCTAGATGAGGAGAATCACCGCCGCGGCACACGGGTAACAGACTGCACCTGCATGGTGCAAAACAGCATGCGGACTCACCATACGATGCGTAGCCAAGGACCGCATCCAGAATAGGCAGGTACCGCGTTGGAGAGGCCACAGAAATGAAAAAGCTCTGCGTCCGTTCTGGAGCTCAAAGGAACACCGCCATCTTGCACCAGCGCCGAAGCCATGCCCCCATGTCCAACTTTTAAAATTCAATACACCCTGTCCTATGGGGGCTCCACTGCACCGCATGGGGCTGCCCGTGCATACTGGGAAAGGTGGAAGGAAGCATTGGCTGGGACCCGGTCAAAATGAAAACCGCTAAACAGAGCGGTTCCCTCAGAACATACCCCATTGGTAAATTACGATGTTTGTTCTGCAATGTTTCATAATCTTTCCCTAACAAACTTCTTGTTCTTCCTGCTTGTTTGTCCTTCTCTGGCCCTGCTTTTTTCTTTCCACTCTGCCTTAGCACAGCCCTTTCTATATTGTTATAGACATCCACCAGGCCAAGTTTTGTATAGCGCGAACTTGACCCAAAGGTATCAGAGCGCTTAACAGCATTTGTACATCCATCATCGCATGAGATACAATTGCAAGTATAGATGCATAGTGGCCGAATGGAAGTGAAAGTACAATAATCATCAGAATATACAAATGATAAAGTTTTGGGGTATATATGTACTACAATAA
Organism: Calotriton arnoldi; assembly: GCA_963921515.1. NCBI lineage: Eukaryota > Metazoa > Chordata > Amphibia > Caudata > Salamandridae > Calotriton > Calotriton arnoldi. Next base: position 59,211 of record CAWUFW010006600.1, on the reverse strand, counting down.
GTGAGGTAGCTATGGAATACACATATATATAGGCCACTTTAGAAGTAGATACAGTACATATATAAATAGTGCAATACAGATTTAGTATAGCAGCATGTGTGCAGATTATATGTGGGGTAACCCTGGGCGGAAAAATCCGCTCTGCTCGCGGAGTTTTCGGATTTTTGGTAACTCCGCGTTCCGCGTAGAACGCGGAGTTACCGAAAACTCCGCGCTCCACAATGGAGCGGAGGTTTTTTTTTGTTTGAGCGTTCAAAATGCGTTTTCGCGCGGGCGGGAGCAACCTACCTGGATTTACTATCCGTTTGTGTGCGCCACGAGATTTGGTAGCCGGCCGCACGGTCCCGCGAGAGTCTGCGATCACGAACACGTCATTCGGACGCACCATCGGACTTCCGGCGGACGTTTCGTGAAGATCGCGATGCCGAACACACAGAATTTGCAAGCTGGAGAAGAATATCTCTCGAGCAGCATAAAACCTTCTCGAAATGATGATTTGGATGAAAAAAATTCTTCAGATTGACATTTAGCTGTACTTTTTTGTGCAAGGAGTCCTTTTTCTTTTTTTACTTATTTTCTGAAGAGAAAGGAAGTGCCCCAGTGTCTCCAACTTCCTGTTCCTGTCCAGCAGGCTCCTCCCAGTGCTTTATCCATCTCCTGTTCACTTTTCATTTGGATTTGGAGCTGGAAGGATCCCTTTTTTTGTCTGCTGCATCACATATCATTGGATTTGGGGACTTTTGGATTTGAGATTTCACATGTAAGTTGGAAAATTGGTGTTGTTTGTACTTTTTTTGTACTTTTCATTGGTTTATTTCAATGTATTGTGGTGGGTGGCCTGTAGTTTCAGTAGGGGCCTAGTTGTTTCCTTGTATGTAATTTTTCTTCTAGTTTTCTTTTATAAAGGAAACATGTTGCAAAGTTCACTACATTTTCTCCAACTTTTGCAATCAATTTGCAACATTTATTTAATTCACTAGCCCAGTAGTCTGCCTTTTTCAGCCAGTAGGCCCAGAGCTACTCATGTGTGCATGAAATACCTCTTTATGTGGTGTCTGTTGAATTTAAACATCATTTAGGGCATGGATGGCATTGGATTGAATTGCAAAATGTGTTTTTTTGGGGGTATTTCACTTTTTTGTGTGTGTGTTAAATAAATGCCTTTATTGGATGTGTATGGTGTGGTTGTTGTTATGTAACTTGCAAACATTTTTTAGCACTGTGGTTTTTCGTTTTTGCATTTGTTGCATTAAAGCTGTGTTGTTTAGCATGCCTCCTTTGTCTGGCCATATAGGCCTGCTTGAGTTCATTGTTTTACAGGCCTCCTGCTTGTTGTTGTGTGAGTGACCTGACCATGTGGCTGGTGGCCATTTTGTGGTGGTAGTTAGTTAGTGTGCTGCTTTTGCCATAGGCCTGCATGTCTTTCCTTTGTTCCTCTTGGTTTACTGCTTCCATCCCCATTGCCTGCTGCAGCTTCCTGAATGATGCTGCATCCCACGTGATGCACAATCACATTCACAAATCACAATGCCACACAGGTTCCATTACATTTGTATTTTTGTTTTTGTTCTTCTTCTTTCCTATCCTTCCTGAGTGTACACAGTGCACCATGAAAGCCATTGTTGTCAAAGTCTCACAAATGGCTACACTGTTGTTATGCTTTTTAATAACTGAGTTAATACAATTTATTAATATTAATAATAACGCTAACAAGTGTGACCAAACACTAAGTTATATATTATATTTGTTTGTTTGTACAGTAGTAAATTGAACCACAACAATAAATGCCACGTTTCACTGATGTTCTTCTTGCTTCTTTGTATTTAGGTGCACAAAAGAGGAGGAGGCGTCATCACCCATTGTACTGCCAGACAGAAGTCCTGCTGCGCACAACGTCACGTGACGTGTGACCACAGATATCTCTTCAACTTGTGCCACTGCGTGCTGCTGACATCTGAAGAAGATGGCCCCAAAGAAAGGTACCAGGTCCTCCAGTACCAAGAAAGTTTCCAGTGAGAAGAAGAAGGAAGTGCCGCTTACCACCACTTCTGGTGTGCCGACCAAGATCTTTTTTGGGAAACCAAAAATTGCACCTGCAGAAACGGTGTCTGGGCATCAAGCTGGGAGCAGCACACCGCATCAGTGGACCCACCTCACCAACCTAGGCCCAAGCCCATGTCTGTCGCAGAGGCAGCCAGTCTCATCACGACAACGCCAACGAGCAGCGATGTTGAAATTGACTTATCGTTATCGCAAAGTAGTACCCAATCAACGCAGGAAACTCAGATAAGTGGACAACAACAGCCGCAACCACCACCCACAATAGTAGTTGCTCTTCCCGAAGTAGGGGCAGTTCAGGAAATCGAGCTTCCTGCAGAGGAAGAAGAGCAAGCCACTCTTTCAGAAGATCCATTGTCTTCCAGATCCCCAGCAAGGAAAAGGGGGGTTAGTCCATCGAGTTCTTCTGCAAACCCCCCTTCTGATGATCTAGATGCCACTTGGAAGCCACCACCTCAGTCTGAGAGTGAGAGACACCACAAGACAAGGCTAGGGAAAAGGAAGATTCCGGAAAGCCTCAGAGTTATGGAGGTAGATGTAGAAGAGGAGGATGATGATGAGCCAGTCATCATCATGGACATCAGTCCCGCCCCACTGGAGACCGACATTACCCCATCCCAAATTGCTGTGAGGGATGTGGCACAGATACCACCAACACAGGTAACACCAACACCACCTCCAGCTTCCATATTTGCATTTGCAAAGGCCCGGCAGCGACCTACATCCAGCTCAACCACCTCAGTAGAAGTAGGTAGTGGTAGTGCACAGAGTCAAATTTCACGCCCACCCTCCAGTTCATCTGGCATTGCAAGTGGCACCTCCAGCAGCTCCAGAAAGTTCACCTCCCCAGTTTGGGACTTCTTTTCGGTTAGCAGTAAGGAGGAGAACGTTGCTATATGCTCCATTTGTAAAGAAGGTGTTAGTCGGGGTAAGCTTGGTACAAACTATTGTACCGGAAGCCAAACAACCCATCTGAAAACACACCACTTGATCCAGTGGGAGGAACACCTTAAAGGCCAAAAAAGTAAAACTGCACCCATTGCTGTTGGTGGTGATGAAGATGTAGAAGATACGATCGCGGTGGAAGGTGAACAAGAGGGAGACATTTTCTCTGGAACACAAAGTAGCCCTGTCCCCAGCAGTGCAGTGGTACCGCCCACATCCTCAGCAACTTTTCAGTGGCACAAGAGTAAGAGTCAGGCTGAGAGTGAGACACCAAGGCGGCAACAGAGTACTGCAACAAAAAAAAAGTGCGGCGTTGAGCCTAACAACATCTGGCGTCAAGAAGTCACCTGCATCAGTGGCACCAGAAAGGAAAAAAATCCAGCCTACCATTCTCAGCATGTTTAGGTCAGAGGGGCAGTACGAACGCAACCACCCAATGGCACGTTTGTACAATACGAAGCTGGCTAAAATGTTAGCGTTGGACCTTCTCTCTTTTTCTTTTGTGGAAGGGGTGGGTTTTCTTGAATTTTTGACAGCCATCTGCCCAAAATGGAAGGTTCCCAGCTGGTCCTATATTGCCAGAGTTGCTGTTCCAGCACTACATCACGACTTGCTGGAACTGCTTGGACTAGCTTTGCGGCAGAGTGCTGTTCACAGTATCCACATGACAACAGACATGTGGACCAGTTGCCAAGCCACTGATTACATGTGCATCACTGCACACTGGATCTCTTTTGTGGGGGTTAGAGAAAGGATATCTGCAGGTGTTGAAACTGCTGAGATTTTTAATGCCACTCGGAAACATGCAACTGTAGCCATGTTCGCCATGGAAAAATCTCATACTGCTGCAAACATTTTGGAAGAGTTTAACAGCAAGGTCTTTGAATGGCTGCACCCAAGAGGGCTTAACATTGGTTTTGTTGCCATGGACAATGGCAGTAATATAGTTAAGGCCATGGACAATGGTGGCTATTTCAGGGTCTTGTGTTTGGCGCACTGCATTAACATCATTGTTCAAGACTTTCTGAAAAAAGAATAGCAAGTCAGCAACTTACTGACCACCTGCAGAAGAATATGCACACATTTCAGCCATTCTTTTAAAGCCTGGAAGCAGCTGAGGATCATTCAACGTGAGTATAGAGTGCCAGTTAAAGCACTCATCCAGGAGGTGCCAACACGTTGGAACTCAACTTATTACATGCTTGAACGTCTGTTTGAGCAGTACAGACCAATCAATGAATATGTCATGCGAAGACTAGGGGATTCTAGTGTGAAAGGCATGACCCTTGAGATGGACCAATGGGGCCTAGTTAAATGCCTGACAGAGATGCTAATTCCTTTCGAGCTCTTCACACGTGAAGTCAGCAAGGAGGACTCTACTATGGGCCAAGCTATCCCATTGTTGCACATGCTACAGGAACAGCTAAAGGGTGTGTCTGCAATGTACGCAGGTGTGGAGGAAAACAAAGAAGCATATGAGTTGGTGGAGAGCTTATCCCTTCGCTTAGCTGAAAATACAAGGGTGCAAACTAAGATTGGGTCATCCAACCATTAAATTTCTGTCACAATTCTGGATCCACGGTACAAATCAGTACTGAACACTAACACATTAATTCCTTTTTCACAAGTGGATGTTGCCAAGTACAAAACTTGGATAGCTGCGGCAGCCAGTGACTTTGAAAAAGACCGGCTGGAAATTAGAGGCCCCTTACTCCAGCCCACAATAAGTACTGCAAGGCAGCCTGCGTCAAGTTCAACTTCAGAGCCTGAGGGCAGTGCGGTTGGCTCACAGCAGTCAAAACCACCAACATCAACAACAGCAAGAACAGGATCATCACCAGCCCCAGTAAAATCGGCACAAGAATGGTATCTACAGCAAGGGCTTCTTAGGTCCAGTGCTGATGCACATGCAATGGCAAAAGAGGCCGGGCAAAGCGGAGCACCCCTGAGCGGATGGTCCAGGCCTATCTGGATGACCCAACAGAGGTCTACATTGATCAAAACCCATTGCTGTATTGGTATGGTAAAAGTCGCCATTGGCCAGTGCTTAGCAGGCTGGCGATAAAATATCTGGCTTGCCCTGTCACAAGTGTCTCTTCTGAGCGTGGTTTCAGTGCTGCTGGTGCCATTGTAACAGTGAAAAGGACCAGTCTCTTGCCCCAAAACGTGGAGAGGTTAACCATGATCAAAATGAATCAGTACTTTATACCACCGGATTACACCATACCTGAAGCACAGCAGGAACAGGAGGACAGTGACTTAGGTGATGAAAGTAGTGTGGTAGATGACCTACTTCTGGGTGAACCACCAGAGTCTGAGGACGAGCTCTACTTCCCTGACAACTAGGCTTTCAACTTGTTACTTTCTTTCTTCCTTATTTACTTTTATTATTTGAGTGTGTCTCTGTTTTTCTGGTTCGAAACACAACAAATCCATCACCACCGTCTTGTCTTTTTATTGCCGTATTGGAGTTGCAACTGTGTGCATTTATTAAAGAAGTCCACTCCTCCGAGTCCTGCTCCGTCCATCCTGACTCGCCCTAAATCCATTTCCCTCAAGCCAGACATTGGATGGAGAATAGTACAAGAAATGTGTGCCTGCCTCGTCGAGTCCCTCCAAAAGAACATGACTATAGCTATCCTCCTTTCCGAGCCGAGAGGGACTGCCCCTTAAGATGAGAACAGGCAATACTAATGATGAGTCTGATGGCATGCATTGAATGCTGACTCTGAGTTATTGGTGTTTGTGTTGTTGTTGTTGTGCATGAAGTGTACTAGTATTTAATCTACACACTAAAACAAAGTGACTCAAGTCAATGTTTCCCTTCTTGTTGTTTAATAACAAATTGTACTTCTACTGCAGGGCGATCCATTGCATTTTTGAATATGGAAGCTGGACTCACTCGGTACAAGAGCACTACAGACTGAGTTGGACACCATGATGGCGATGATGACCACATACTCTATACTCTTCGCAGTCAGTCAGTAGGATCAGAGATGATTGATGGAATAACTCTGGGTTAATCAACAACAACCACAGCAGACCTACATGTCTGTGACTGTGTAGTGGTGGAGTCGAGTCAGTGTAGTGGAGTGGTATGACTGACAGCGGTGCATTGATTTAGTTACTTAATTTGGAAAATGCTATGTTGCTGTATATTTATATGTGTGCTCTGTCTGGCTCAGTCAAAATCTAAGCTAACTGGAGTTTTGGTGGGTGCCGTGGGCATGCTCTGTCTTGTTGTTGTTGTTGTAGCGTGCTTAATGCTGGAAACAGAGTAGACATGATGTAGCCATGCCGCCGCTGAAACTGTTCTTGTTGCACTGCTCCGTAATTTATGCATTTTTTTTTCTCCTTGATTTTTCAATATCCCTTTGGGTTTTCCATCTACATTTACAGGCTTGGCTTTTACCCTATGCTCTACTGGGAAAAACAACTCACACTTACCTTACCAATCCGCATCCGCCAGGCAGGCAGTGGGGCACCCAAGATTGACGGACAGAGCATCCATCGAAGGGAGGAGACCAAGAGGAATAACGAGATGCAACTTCCCAATTTGACCAGGATAATACAGTAACTTAGAATCATTCATCATCTTTTAATTCATTTGATTCATTTTTTCTCTTCAATCATTACGACTGTGTGTTGTTGTTTATTTGGTTTGCTCTTAGTCTTTGCTTATATCCCTACAGCTATTTTTTTATTTTCTTTGCTAGCTTTAAAAGGAAGCCCGGTACAACATGAGGGCAGACAGGCAATACAATTGCATAATAATAATTAATAATATACTGCTGCCCTGTGTCTACTAGTCTACTTAGTAGTAGTAGTACTACTGATCATTACCCACATCATGCATGCATTTCCTTTTTCTCCCTTAACAGATTTATGAATATGATGGTCGTCTGCCAAGATTGTGTGTTGTCCACGTGTAGTGTTTGTTTTTGTCAAACCTTTCCCTTAAAAACCCCTTCCTTAACCATTCATCAAACCCTAACCCTCTTCCCCCGGGCTGTGTGATTTATTGAGGTGTGATAAATTAAATTTACACCAATAATTGATCACACACTTGCTGGGGCGAATGTGGTTCAAGCAAGTAAGCAACACTAATTCAAGGCAGGTCGAGGATCTTCTAACTCTGCTCTAAGTATATATATATATATATGTCGTCGCCCACACTGGCAACAGATTAGATTGCCCAGTGCCCACCCATGCTCAGTAGTATTTGCTATTCTCTTTTTATTCCAGAGGAACATAATTATATTATTAACCCATTATTAATTATTAATTGCCGTCATGGATTTCATCCTTCCAGCACTAAAGGTTACGCTTGTCCACTTCAGAGGTCGAGTTCACTACTTCAGTTTGTTGTAACTTGTACTAGGCTATCCCTGCCACCATTATGTTTTATTTTACTTTAGCATTATTAATATGAATATCATTCATCATCATTTTCTTCTTGTTTGGCAGTCTTCTTCTTGTGTACTTACTACTTACTGTACTTCTACTACTCGTTCCCTAGTCTCACTCAGGTGACTGACTTGTCTCATTTTCTTTTTTTGCAAGTGCAACTGTCTACTACTGCTCCCACCACCCACCATGGCACCTTAGGAAACTAAATCATCACCATGCAGCCATTGCTTCGGCTAAACATCAATCACAGGTAAGAGAAGAAGTGTGGGGGAGTCAATAATGTATATCCTATGGAAATTAATTCGCACACCCACATCCTTCCGAGTACATACTAGAAAGGGGTTTTAGTTGCAGAATGCATTGATTAGGAGGAGAGACTGACAGTAGTAGGACAAGTGTGGGTACTGCATCTATCTATCTGTCTGTGTGTTACACTATTGGCAGATTTCAAAAACTGGCTGCGGCCCTGCAGCAAAAGGAGGAAACAAAAACAAACAAGGTGACATAAAAGAGTAACCCCCCTCCAGAAAAGATTTGCATCATATTATATGTATTGGAAAACTATAAATTATTTATTATTATACCCTAACAAATATAAACTATAAGAAAAACCCACAACACCTGACCCACCCCTCTCCCTAACCCCAACCAATGTCCAGTAATGTCCATGTCCAAAAGTAAACCCCAAGGTTCCCCAACTAGTCCCAACATCCCACCCACCAAAAAACAGATCAAAAAAGGGGCAAGAGTCAAAGAAGACTGAGGTCATGATGTGATACTCTGATGTCTAGCGGCGGGGGTGCCGGCTAGTTTTTTTTAGGACCTCCTCCATCTGGGCCTCCAGGCACGCCACTCTGCGGAGCACGTGGCACCGAAAGTTCCCGCAGGAACAACAGGGGTGTGCAGCAGTAGATGTTGATGTTGCTAATGGTGATGGGCGGCGGGCGGCTGCCAGACCACGGCGCCGTACCACCGGAGGCACGGGGGGGTTGGCTGGGCCACTGGGCATTGGAGGAAGAAGCTGTAGCTTCCTCCTCCAACCGGACAAGCAGCCGGCGATAAGCATCCCGGATGGCCTCCAGCTTCCTTTAGCCGGGCCATGGCCGCCAACTCCTGCCTAGTGGTGCATTGGAAAGGAGTAGCTATATCAAGAAAGGAAAAAAAAGAATTGTTGAAACCAATACTCTTAGCAAAACAGTAGCACAAAATTAAATTGCAGTGCACACATAAAAATTATAGTGGCACAGTAGTAGCAGTAGCAAAACCAAAGGGGATGATGGACGGAGTGTTGAACATTGCAAGCACTCACCCCCAGTCAAGTGATCTGGGTTTAATCCATCATCATTCTTTAGCTCACTCCACCACCCCAGTTCAGACATGGCCATATGCAAATCAGTCTGACCCTGTGCCTCATGGGAACAGTCCAGCCTGAAATGCCAAGCCATGTCTTCCCTGGACCGGAAACAAGCATCCTGGGACCGGTTTCTGGCTTACAGCCGTCATCAGCCAGGCTATCTTGAATCCAGTGGCAAAGTGAGTTCTGCATTCTGTCCATCAACTGTTGTTTTGCATTTGTCACCCCGAGTGGGACGGGTATGCCCAGACGTGGGTCCCGTGCTCTCCATGCCACTGGAATCAAGCTATCCTGGCTGAAGAGGGGTGAAACCCCAAAACCGGTCCTAGGATGCTTGTTTCCAGTCCAGGGAGGACCTGGCTTGGCAGTTCGGGCTGGACTGTTCCCATGAGGCACAGGGTCAAGACTGATTTGCATATGGCTGGGTTCAAACTGGAATGGCATGGTGAGCAAAAAAACGATGGATTTAGGCCCAGATCTCTGTACTGGGGTGAATGTATGACATTGTTCTGCATTCTGTCCATCAACTGTTGTTTTGCATTTGTCACCCCGAGTGGGACGGGTATGCCCAGACGTGGGTCCCGTGCTCTCCATGCCACTGGAACCAAGCTATCCTGGCTGAAGAGGGGTGAAACCCCGAAACCGGTCCTAGGATGCTTGTTTCCAGTCCAGGGAGGACCTGGCTTGGCAGTTCGGGCTGGACTGTTCTCATGAGGCACAGGGTCAAGACTGATTTGCATATGGCTGGGTTCAAACTGGAATGGCATGGTGAGCAAAAAACGATGGATTTAGGCCCAGATCTCTGTACTGGGGTGAATGTATGACATTGTTCTGCATTCTGTCCATCAACTGTTGTTTTGCATTTGTCACCCGAGTGGGACGGGTATGCCCAGACGTGGGTCCCGTGCTCTCCACGCCACTGGAATCAAGCTATCCTGGCTGAAGAGGGGTGAAACCCCGAAACCGGTCCTAGGATGCTTGTTTCCAGTCCAGGGAGGACCTGGCTTGGCAGTTCGGGCTGGACTGTTCTCATGAGGCACAGGGTCAAGACTGATTTGCATATGGCTGGGTTCAAACTGGAATGGCATGGTGAGCAAAAAACGATGGATTTAGGCCCAGATCTCTGTACTGGGGTGAATGTATGACATTGTTCTGCATTCTGTCCATCAACTGTTGTTTTGCATTTGTCACCCCGAGTGGGACGGGTATGCCCAGACGTGGGTCCCGTGCTCTCCACGCCACTGGAATCAAGCTATCCTGGCTGAAACCCCGAAACCGGTCCTAGGATGCTTGTTTCCAGTCCAGGGAGGACCTGGCTTGGCAGTTCGGGCTGGACTGTTCCCATGAGGCACAGGGTCAAGACTGATTTGCATATGGCTGGGTTCAAACTGGAATGGCATGGTGAGCAAAAAAACGATGGATTTAGGCCCAGATCTCTGTACTGGGGTGAATTTATGACATTGTTCTGCATTCTGTCCATCAACTGTTGTTTTGTATTTGTCACCCCGAGTGGGACGGGTATGCCCAGACGTGGGTCCCGTGCTCTCCATGCCACTGGAATCAAGCTATCCTGGCTGTAGAGGGGTGAAACCCGAAACCGGTCCTAGGATGCTTGTTTCCAGTCCAGGGAGGACCTGGCTTGGCAGTTCGGTCTGGACTGTTCCCATGAGGCACAGGGTCAAGACTGATTTGCATATGGCTGGGTTCAAACTGAAATGGCATGGTGAGCAAAAAAACGATGGATTTAGGCCAGATCTCTGTACTGGGGTGAATGTATGACATTGTTCTGCATTCTGTCCATCAACTGTTGTTTTGCATTTGTCACCCCGAGTGGGACGGGTATGCCCAGACGTGGGTCCCGTGCTCTCCATGCCACTGGAATCAAGCTATCCTGGCTGAAGAGGGGTGAAACCCCGAAACCGGTCCTAGGATGCTTGTTTCCAGTCCAGGGAGGACCTGGCTTGGCAGTTCGGGCTGGACTGTTCCCATGAGGCACAGGGTCAAGACTGATTTGCATATGGCTGGGTTCAAACTGGAATGGCATGGTGAGCAAAAAAACGATGGATTTAGGCCCAGATCTCTGTACTGGGGTGAATGTATGACATTGTTCTGCATTCTGTCCATCAACTGTTGTTTTGCATTTGTCACCCCGAGTGGGACGGGTATGCCCAGACGTGGGTCCCGTGCTCTCCATGCCACTGGAATCAAGCTATCCTGGCTGAAGAGGGGTGAAACCCGAAACCGGTCCTAGGATGCTTGTTTCCAGTCCAGGGAGGACCTGGCTTGGCAGTTCGGGCTGGACTGTTCCCATGAGGCACAGGGTCAAGACTGATTTGCATATGGCTGGGTTCAAACTGGAATGGCATGGTGAGCAAAAAAACGATGGATTTAGGCCCAGATCTCTGTACTGGGGTGAATGTATGACATTGTTCTGCATTCTGTCCATCAACTGTTGTTTTACAGTAGTAGCAGTAGCACTAACAGCTGTCGTATCCTCCTCTCCTCCTCACTTCCCTTCCTCTGCCCCTAAGATTTGGATGTGATGATTATACTTTCAGGCACTAAGTATGGAGTAGAGTAGAAGTATTCTTTTTCTCTCTCTTGTTTAGCACAATTAATCTTGTAGGCATGCCAGCTCAGTCAGCTTGTGCCCTAGACAGACATACTCGTGTCGCAGTCTCGCAGACTCATGTACTTTACTACTGTCTGCATGTGGGGCAGCTGTACTACACAATTATATATTTCCATTACGGCCATACTCTGTTAAATCAATGGAAAATGCTCAGACAATTTCACTTTCACCCTGACTGCACTACTGCAATAACTAAGGCACATGATGATGGTTAATGATCATCACATGCTTATGGATGATGAGAAACGGCGGCACAACATCATGTCACTCACGTCACGTGATGATGATGACACACTGAGTGATTTGTAAGTACTAGTTACCAGTTACCATACAGCCGATAGCCCACCCATGGCTGACACAGGGAGGGGACTGGAGCGGAAGTGGGCCTCGGGGTCGGAGGGAGGCGATTATGGGTAGGGTAAATATTTAGTCATGCACAATATATATGTTGTGCTTGCAAACTACTGTGAGTCAAGGGAGTATTCCATTCTGAAATACAAGTACAACCTCAAACCTTTGAATCAAAAACCTTGCAAAAAACAGTCCTTGTTCTTCCCAGGGCTTGTTTTTTCATTTACATTCAGAGCATTGCTCTTCTAGCATTATTAGTCTGTTCGCGTAATATTCTTCACTCTTGGCTTTGGTACTCTGGCCCGGTTTAATTTTCTTTTACATTCTCTTCATCCAGTCTGACTCTGTTTTCACCTACTTTGATACCATCCAGGCATCCATCCATCCAAACATGTCTATCATCATAAACCGGCTTTCATCGACAACAACATACATTTTAGATATATAAACAACCGCCACCCATGCCATGCGTCCTTGCTTGCCTTAGAGTTTGACCCCTCAAACCCCCCCCGGAGGATTCCTTTCACCCATACAGTTTCACCCACCCAGACAGGCATCCTTTCTGCTTTCTCTTTCACCTTTTCACCCATCCTTCAACTACCCATGCATCCTATTCAAATCCTTATCATCTTCTTCCGCCACCTATGCATACCGGGGTCATACATGTCGTCTGACTGTTTGTCTTCGCCATAAAACTGTTTTTGCTGAGTTGAAGATAAAGTTATGCCATTAGTTATTCAACCCCCGCAGCTAATGCTAATGTTTAAGTAAAGGCCAGGGTGTCTTCTTCAACTGTGTTCTCACAAGCAACAACTTAGCCTGAGCAGAAGTACAGTGTACTACTAGTACTGAGTGTACACCTTTGAAGCAAGTGTATTCATCATTCTCAATAAGTAAGGAATATGACTTACCACCGCCCGCCACTGCTGCTGGCTCACCCCTATGGCTGCTGCATCCGCTCCCTCTGGAGTGGCATGGTGGCCCTCACCGCTGGCCCCGGCACTGGTGGTCGGTACGCCTGGGAAAAAGAAAATCCAATTTTTTTAGATGCCATATGCACCTCCACTATTTATTTTTTTCATTAGCAAGATTGAAAATACATAATTAATAATACATATACACCACACACATCACTATCTACAATTCGGATACTAGAGTATAGTAGACAGTATGTCCTATCAAAATAACTAAATAATATCTGGTTGGGCATTTTGTTGGTGGCAATTTTTTAAAAGCCTCCCAAGAAGAGGGCAACCCATAGGACTGGACTCAGTGACTAGAGCTATTGGTGCATCTCATTTTTTGAAAAGAAGAAAGAGTGGCCAACTGGGCGGACATGAGGTCTCTCTTAGTTGGAAAATAATGGTGCCGTCCTCCTACTCCTCATACTTCCTTCCAGCCATGGTGCACGGTAACAGTTGTTCAGTGTTCACCATCAATTGCTGCTACTAAAAAAAGTACTAGGCCTGGATTAGAAAAAGTAAAATACACTACTTTGGGGGTCCTGCTCCTGTCCAACGTGCGTGACCACCATTTCTGATTGAGCATGATGATGAGATAGTAAAAGAAACTAAAGCCTTCTCATCTCACAATTCACAAACCTGCGGATATACCTTACTTGTCTTGGGCATGCAATCTGCAGTCTGACTCTGCACAGCACATTAGTGCTACTAGTAGTAGTAAGGAGTCCTTACTAGTACTAGTAGTAGCCTAGGCTAGGACCAATGGGTTCTCTGAGTCTTACAGTACCACTACTAGGCAATCCACATAAGGGGAGAGAGAAAGCTCAGTGAAACCCAGAAGAAAGCAAGCTACAGACAGACTGTCTAATAGAGTCAGAGCAGAGGTTAGTCAGATGCAGTTTGATTTGATGTAAAAATAAAAAGAGACACTAGAAGAAACAATGTTAGTAGTAGTACTTAGTTAGTAGTAGGTAATGGTGGAGCAAAAACAAGAATTTAGAAGCAGATAGATTGAAGAGGATTTTGGAAAAATTTTAATTAGGAAATGGAAATAATAGAGCAGATAAAGTTAGGGAAATATTAATATAAACACCAGGAGGACTTACTGGGGCCAGCAGCAGAGCCATCTGTGGCTGCGCTTGAGGCCGCTTCCTGCTGTTCCTGGGAGGCCCCTCCAGCTCCCGCACCCGCCGCACCGCCAGCTGCCCCAGTCTTCTTCTTGCCCCTGGATGCTGATAATGTAAAGAGACAAAAAATTATTTGTGTTAAATATATAAATATAATTGCCCTAAAAATATTTTTAGACAGGAAACGGCAATTGCAATAACATTAACCTATGCTAAATCAATCAGATCGACTTATTTGACTAGTAGTAGTCTACTAGTATGTATTGCAGTTGAGTACCATCCGATCATTATAATTCTACAGTTCAATTCCGATTCCTGAATCCTAAACATTCCTAGCCCGCCTATTCCTGACTTTGGAATGAATGAATTGCAAAAAGATTATATTTGCATTTTGCTTCTAAGTTCAGATCTCATACCTAATCATCTCTCAGACAGTCTCAGTCTCAACTCCAACAACCCCCTTTGACGGGCCAATTACTAAGTCTGCATTTATTCTTCTTAATGCATAGATGGACGCATGCAAAATTGCAGCATAAACCAAATTGGTTGTTTGCTATTATTCACTCACTATAAGAACTACAAAAAGTTCTACTAGGAGTAGGACTGAAGTCATGTGAGAGCCTGAGTGAGGACGCGTCACTCACGAGTCATGACGCAGGCTGCTAAATTACCAAATAATACTAACTAACTAACTACTTCCACTATCTTAGTGACAGGAGGAGACAGGACAGCCTGACAGGACAAAGGAAAGGACTGGAGTCTTTCCTATGTGGATTAAAATAAATACCTACCTAACTTAAATTCTCTAACCTCTCTTACATAACCAGCCCAAGTGAGCGCAAAGTTGCAAACAAGTACGATGATTAGTTAGTAGCGCCGAGCACCTGTCTGGAAGTAACAATCACATAATATAACATTTTTAAACATAGGTTACCTTACCTGCATGTAAGCACTGCAGCAGCAGCATGTTAGCTATTTGCGAAAAAAGTAATATTCGCAATCGCAATAAATAACAGTCAGACCAGAAGAACACAAAATAGTAATATAAATAAATAGCTACTCACCAAGCCCCGGGACCTCAACACCTAGCAGGTCCAGCAGGGCATGCTCCCGGTCCAGGATATTGGACCACCGGTGCGTCAATTGGTTATGGGTGCGCCGGGCCCCAGAGCAGCGAAACACTGACTGGCGCACCCTTGCCCACCGCCGGTGACGCTCCCGGAGCCCGTACCCGGACACAGGCCTGCCGCCTGCTGCCAGGGTTAAGGGGAGGTGGCGCAGGATAAAAAAAAACAGGGCGGCCACCTCCGCCTCACTAAATAAGGCCCGTGCCTGCACCCCATGTGGGCGCCGCCTTCCGCAGGGAAGGCGGTCGCGGCTCTCACTGTGTGCCCTCAGACTCTTCTTCCCCTGGCCCTTTGCCATGGTTCTGGGTAGGCGGGGGCGGAAAAGAAAAGGTAGGAACTAAGAAAGTAAGTAAAAGAAATGAAAAAGCAAGTAATAGAAAAAGAGTGAAAAACGCAGTAAAAACACTAAAAAAGTAGGAAAAACGCAAAATATACAATCAGGAATAGAGAGGGATAGATAATAAATAAAAAGATCAAAAAAAAGTTTCTAGAAGCAAAGGATTGAAAAGATATAGGGAGGATAGAAAAACAGGCCCAGAACCATAGCAAAAAGTGAAAAACAAGATGGCCGCGCCCATTGGCAACCGCGTGGTGAAGTTCGCGCGATATTTCCCCCCGAGCACGCAAAAAGCATCCCCAAACAGGTAATACGTGTTCCCGAACAGGAAAAACGCATCGCGAACGGGCGGAACAAGCAACTCTGCGCGCTTGCGGAAATTCGCATAGCTCGTGGAGGTTTTCTGCAGCTTCGCGGAATTCCGCGTAGCGCGACTACGTGAACTTCGCCCAGGGTTAATGTGGGGTACATAAAATAAATAATAATAGTATGAGGTAGATATTTGAGGTCGCCAAAGAGGGAGTCATTATGGTGAGGGGATAAGGCAAATTTTCTCAGTGGTAGCGCTGCTCAGATGTGTTTTGAGGTTGTTGGGGGGGGGGTTAGCCAATCAACCAGTCTGATGGTTTAAAGGTGTGAGATTAAGAATTTGTTAGAGAGGAGAAGTTTCCGTTTATTCTTGAAGTGAGGAAGTTATTGATTGTCCCATAAATCTTGAGGTAGCAAGTTCCATATTCTAGGAGCGTTCCCAGAGAATGAGCCGGTGCGAGATTTCTCTTTCTTAAATTTTGGTGAAATCAGGAGAAGACTGTCAGAGCTTCAAAGAGGTCTCCTTTGTCTAGCTTTTGATACATTATTTGCAAGGTAGGTTGGTGTTTCCGTGCATAGAGGTTTGTGGGTTATGCATGCTGTTTTGGATATAGCTCTTGCCTCAATTGGTAGCCAGTTGAGTTTCTTGAGGTTGTGGGTAATGTGAATGAAGCGTCTGTTCCCTGACAGTAATCTAGCTGCTGTGTGGAGTGCGGCTTTAGTTTCGAGGGGGCTACGTGTGTTTTTCGGGGCACCTACAATCGTTGCATTGCAGTAGTCTAGCTTGGGGAGGACTAGTGATTGCACTACAATTTTTAGGTTCTTAATGGGGATGAAGGGTTTGACTTTTTTTAGGTGTTTCAGAGTGTAGAAGGCACTTTTAGCAGAGGCATTGGTATGCTATTTGATGCTCAAGTGACTGTCCAGTGTGATTCCTAGTGATTTGACGGAGTTGGTTATATTTAGATTGCAGTTTGGAGCAGTGAGGTTTTAAAGCCAGGTGTTTACAGGAAAGGATTTTTTTGGGGTTGTATGAGAAGAAGTTCAGTTTTGTTGGCGTTGAGCTTCAGGTGGTTGCTGGTCAGCCAGGATTGAATAGTGGAGAGAGTGCAATTTATGTGCTGGATATCTTTGGTTGATGAGATTCTCATGTAGAGTTGAGTGTCATCTGCATAGAGATGGTAGGCAATTTTGGCTTGTGTCAGTATCATTGAGAGTTTTTTTTTGTAAAGGTTGAATAGAGCAGGACACAGGATTGAACCTTGCGGCACTCTTTTTGTGATGGGTGCTGCTTTTGAGGTCGAGTTGTTTAGTTTGATTAGTTGAGAGCGTTGATTCAGGAAAGAGGCGAACCACGGTGTTTATCTGGTGGTCCATTGTGAGCGAGGAGTCCAGTACGATGCCGAGAGTTCGTGCACGATTCATGGGGGTAAAGGGGCTTCCTAGAGCAGAGGGCCACCAGGAGTCATTCCAAGCGGAGGGGGAGGCTCCCTGGATAAGGACTTCTGTATTGTCCGAGTTGAGTTTCAGGCAGCTGTCCTTCATCCAGGCGACCACGGCTTTCATTCCTTCAGGAAAGTTGTTCCTGGCAACAGTGGGTTTTTAAGTGAGGGAGAATATTAGCTGGGTGCATTGGTGTAGGAGAGGATTTTTAGCCTGTGGTTCCTGGCGATGGCTGTGAGGGGGGCCATGTAGATGTTGAAGAAGGTGGGGCTAAGGGAGGAGCCCTGGGGTACTATGCAGCTGATCTCTGTCGGTTTTGAATGGTACAGTGGGAGTCTAACCCATTGTGTTCTACGGTGAGTAAGGAGCAGATCCAGTCGAGGGCCTTGTCTCAGACACCAGTGTCATGGAGTCTTGTGGCTAGGGTGTAGTGGGAGATGGTGTTGAAGGCCGCTGAGAGGTCCAGTAGGATGAGTGCTGCAGTTTTGCCCTGGTCGAGGAGGGAGCAAATGTCGTTGGTGGCGGCAAGGAGAGCAGTCTCGGTGCTCTGATTGCTTTGGAATCCGGATTGGGAGATGTCCAGGACATGGTTGGTTTCGATAAATTCGGCCAGCTGGGCGTTGATGGCTTTTTCGATGACTTTGGCTGGGAAGGGGAGCAGGCAGATGGGCCCGAAGTTCTTGTGGCCTGTCAGGTCCACAGTGGGTTTCGTCATGAGGGGGTTGAGCTCAGCGGGTAAGGTGACGTCTCAAGGGAGCAGTTGATGGTTTGGCATAGCTCAGGTGCGATGGCAGTGGTGGCTCTGTGGAAGATGTGGTGCGGGCAGGGGTTCGAAGGTGCTCAGGAGTGGATGCTTTTCATGGTCTTTATGGTGTTGCCGGTGGTGAGTGGGGCCAGCTGTGCAGTGTTGGTTGGGGGGGTCGGTGCCAGTTGTGGTGGTTGTTGCCAAGGTGGGGTGGTCCTGGGTGTTGAAGTTTTTGTAGATATTCTTGATCTTGTGGTAGAAGAAGGTGCCGAGTCTGTTGCAGAGGTCTTGGGAGGATGGGATGCCAGTGGCCTCGCTGTTGGGTTTGGCAAACTCATTGATGATGCTGAAGAGTTCTTTGCTATTGTGTGCATTGTTGGTGATCTGTCTTGAAGGGCCTTCTTCCATGTGGTTTTGATGAAGTGGTGGTGTGCAGTGGTGGCTGCTTTGAAGGCGGCGTTGGCTTCTGGGATTTTGTTGTTCCTCCATGTCTTTTCGAGCCGTCTACAGGTGCGTCTGGACTCCTGAAGCGTGAGGGTGAACCAGCTTGCTTTCTTGACGTGTTGTGTGGAGGGGTGCTGGTGCAGTAACCCAGTCCTTCCTACTGAAAGGAGCCCAATGCAAAAAGATGGAATTAGATAGTAAAAGACCCCGTTCCAGGTCCGCAGCGTGTTGCCTCCCTGCTCACCTCGGAAGGGGGAATTCCAGCAACCTGCGTACAGCGTTCTTCAAGCCACAGTGAGTGGCAAAGGTCAAAATGCAGGCAGTCCCGAAGAATCCCAATGGTCCCTTTTATTGAGTACTGCAATATCCGCAATATGGCGTCTGGTTCACTTTCACACAGGGCCCCGACTGTGGGATTGCAGGAGGTGTACAGAGCAATGGGTGCAGTGGGGCTGGGACGATTGGGCATACTTCCCAGCCTCCAGAGCAGGCCACATCCACGGTCTGGTTGTCTCCCTCCCGTCTCTCACCTGTGCGTGCCCAGCTGAGACTCACCAGGTGGGAGTCACTGGGATGTCTTGCATCCTGGAACCATCCCGTTCTGTACAGTGAGTAGTGGGGCCGGGTGAGGGGCAGGCTGGCCTGGGCAGTTGGATTGAGGTGCTGGCTGCGGGTCCTGGTCCAGGGGTGCTTCACGGGTAGAACGAGCTGCTGGCCCTGGGGTGCTCCGAAGGTGGAGCGGGGTGCCGACTGTTGTCTGCGGCTGCTGCTTCTGACCCAGGGGTCCTTTGTGACTCCACAGTGGCTCCCTATTTGATCTTGGTTTCTGCTCCTGATCTTTGTGATCAGGGGCTCGATGGCAGGCCTTTCCGGGCAGTATTTCGCCGAAAGGAACCCCTAGACCTGGGAGGCTCTGAACAGAGCCCCCTAACATTCGGCCATCTTGCGTACATCTGCTCATTTTTGTATTGATAGGGAGGATACTGTTTTAGTCTCAGTTAGGTAAGGGGACTTCTCACAGATGTTTTGGTTAAAATGTTTTCTCTGTGCTTCATGCTATGATCACAAGTTTGCAACATACTGCAGCAGGGGCAGAAGGGACCACAGAATGTATGAAGTCTATGGGCGGGTGGGGAGTTCCACTCCTGGGGAGGAATGGGGAGGGGACATGGCAACCTCTGCATACCTCTAAGACACACCCAGCCATTTACAATTTCCTCACATGGAACCTCAGGTGGTCAGGGGCACTGGCCAAAAAGCACTGAGTTCAATCATATTTGGCGTGACGCACTGCACATATCACCATGTTATAGGAGACACATCTGACATAGCAGAAGGGGATGCAACTGTGAACCCAAAGGAAGAGCCAACTACTTCACACCTCGTACTAAGCATGTGCAAGAGGGGTCTTGATAGTTAGATTGGAAAAAAGTAGACCCGGAAGGCAGATATGTGTTTTTGAGTGGCAAGCTAAACGGCTCCTCGATAGACATACTGAGCCTTTGTGACCCGAATGTGGGTCAGGGGGTGCATTTGCATTCCTTGTCTGTACTGTTAAAAGGACACTGGGTGACACCCTGGAGGTGGGTGGGACTTTAATTGGGTGGTAGACACAACCTTGGACTGCTCGCACCCGCCGATGCCCTGTGCGGGGGTGCTCCGAGTGGTGGACCACTTGCAAAACTAGCAGCCAAACTGGCACCTACTGGACGCATGGCACCAGGCACATCCTGCAAGCAAGGAACATTCATATTTCTCCCACATACACAAAGTACATACTAGAATGGACCTGCTATTTACCTCCCACACCTAGCAGGGGAGACGCATAATACTGGGTACCTTGGGAAAACATACTCATACCATTGCCCCCTCCTGCTGTTGCTGAGGTGCTGCTCAACTGTGCAGTGCTGGAGGAAGCTGCATTTTTCAGCACTATCACAATTTGTTTTGCACTTATCAGAGATATGGCTGCTATACCACTGATAGAGTGGCACGCATTCAAGGTGTACATTAGGCGGTGGTGCATCAAGACCTTGAATGGGGTGCGACCTGCTCTACACCCCCAGCTGGACCAGACAGAGCATGAGCTCTGGAGTCTAGAGCGCTTTGTGCGGTCACAGACGTGGAGGCCTGACAGGAACTAATCTGACTCAAGACTAGCCCTTCACGACTACAGGGAGTATCTGTCACTGCCATTTGACATCTGGACAGACACCACCTACACAGATAAGTTGTCATAGTGGCAGTGTTCTCAGATTTTTACCAGGCCCTGAATGGCCTAGGAAGGGAAAGGCTGGCAGAGTGATTGCTCTCCTTTCTGGTCGACACCTTTTTGACCACGCTGACCCTAGAGGCTAGCCAGCAATTGGAAGGGCCTATCACAGAGATAAGATGTGCAATCAAACAGCTGGCAATGGGGAAGATACCAGGCAACAATGGTCTTCCCTGGAATTCTACAAATGCACTCAAACAGAACTGATTAAACCCCTTGGCAAAATGTTTGTGGCTGCATGCGAGGAAGGGCTCAATCACAGAGACTTCCAGGGAGGGGGAGACTTGATGGACAGGAGCGCATATAGGCCATTGTCCCTCCTCAATCTTGATTGCAAGATATTAGGGAAAATAATCACAAATCAAAATCCTGGCCTACTTTGACCAGTGCGGATTTGTCCCTGGAAGAAGCATGTCTATGAACAAATGACAGCTATTGCACATCAGGGATGCACTGGCGACTGGACCCAACCGAGCGACAGCAGTGTCGGTGAACATGCAAAAAGCGTTTGGTGACATATCATGGACCTACTAATTCATGGTCGTGAGTCGCATGAGGTTTGGCCCTGACCTAATGGCTGGATACGAGCATTATACTCAGACCCTAGTGCAAGGGTCCATTTAGGTCGTGAGTACTCAGACCAGTGGCACATACACAGGGGCACTGAATAGGGTTGCACGCTGTGGCCACTGCTGTTCGCACTCACCATGGAACTGTTGGTGTGCAGATTGCATACATTACATGAGGAGCATGGACTGGTACTAAATGGACACATTTACAGCATATACCTTTACGCAGATGACATATTGATATATCTACACAATGTGGTCACTGGGATGCTACCCATCATGCGAATGCTGGAATTCTTCCAACAATTATCGGGCCTGAGAATGAACGCAACCAAGTTGTGCCTCTTCCTACTGTTTGATGAGGGTGCGGCCACACTGTTGGGGCAGAGCCTCTTTGCATACCACTCACTACTCATGCCTTCTGCTACCTGGTGATCCAGTTATATAAAGACCTAGCAGATGTTCAAAAGGGCAACAACAGGGTGGTTGCATTGTTATGGGCATCCTTATCATTATGGTGGTCGCTGCCGCTTTCACCGATGGAACAAGTAGCCCTGGTGAAGATGATCACTCTGCCACTGCTTCTGTATGTGTTTGCTAATGTATTGCTGTTGTTTCAGAGCCTGCTATCTGAACTTGTATGGAACAAAGGACGATGATGGTTTGTACTGTACAAACCGTGCCTACCCCTGGCAGCCAGGGGGGCTCGGCGCCCAGGACTAAGAACTGTACTATCTGGCATGCAAGCTGCAGTGGCTGGTGACATGGCTGGTTGGGAGACGTCACCGGATGCTTTCTACTTCTGGAAAAAGGAAACAAGTGATGATGATCTGAGAGGATGTATTGGGGCGAAGGCAGTTGTGAAGCATACTCCACTTTTGCTCCATGGGGGTCTGTACTACTGGATGCGTTATTAACGATGATGGCATGGGGGAAAAGCGTACTCACTGGATATACCACTGTGTGGCCTACCAGCCTTTGCTGAGGTTGGGCATACGGCACATTGCTTGCAATAGAGGCGCACCTTGGTGAACACCCTAGGCAAGCTGTTTGTGGACAGGACTTCAATCTCAATTGAAGACCTCAGCGGCAAATATGATATCCCGGGTGTAAATTTCTGACACATGTGGCGCTCACGCGTGCCATAGGAGAGGCAAGAGGGGACTTAGGCAAAGGACCAGAGGTGGTCTTGGCCAACAAGTACTGCTGACCTGGAGCCCAAAACGCCACAGTATAACCAATGTTTACACCATGATAGGCAGAGCAGTGGGTCTGACACTGCTTGACTTGAAGGACAAATGGAATCACAATTTGCAATTTGCACTGACAGATGCTGATTGGGATAAGATCCTAGGACACATCCCACAGGTCTCGCGGAACGTGTGCTTCAAACAGTTGCAATTTATTACTATGTACACTGGACACATCTCACACCAGCATGCCTATATAAGATGTTTGCTGCGTCCACTCACTGCTGTCTGAGATGAAGAACCGAACAAGCAGACTTCTTTCACATGACATGGCGTGCTCTGCGTTGTGCCCCTTCTGGGTGGAAAGGTACACATACATCACACAGCTGATGGGCAGACAGCACATCAATACGCCCAAGACATGCCTACTGGGATTAATGCTTAAGACAGACAAAGCAGGCAACAGGTTCATAGACCTCGCCCTAGAGCTGGCACAGTACGCGATAGCCATGCATTGGAAGGCGTTTACGCTGCTGACGTTGGCGGAGTGGAGGAGAAATGTCAGGTGCTGGACACGTTCTGAGGATGATACCCTGCAGCATCTCCACCGGCAAGCTGTGCAAGATGCGCAGATCATGAGATTGGGTGTACTATTATTGGCATTGGAAGATGAATCTGACATGTGCCCCCCCCTGAGGTGGGACGTGTCGCACACTGCAGGATGCCAGGATGGGCAGGAATCTATTTCTTACCCTCCCAATCCTTACATCTCACTCAACCCACACCACGGCTCCTATACACTCATTCCGAAAGCATTGTATGCTACCCGCACTGATATCTGTAAAAGATACTGTATCTGATGACAACCTAAGTTCACTGTTTAAATCTACCTGTGAAAAAGCAATAAAGAACTTCTTTAAAAAAAGAGAAGGGTTTACACCCCCTCAAGAGCGCAATTTCTTACAATGAATCTCTCAATGAAAGTGGAAATCGCAACTAACGATATAGCAATTAAAGATTGTTGGACTCTCTAAAAACCCACGAAAATCTACAACATCCTCTGACCCACACACTCACAGATGACCTTGTATCAAAAAACATACCAAACATCTTCCTCGACCAGATCTCATGCAAAACAAATGCTCAAAAATGGTGTAAACTGAAAAAGCATCATTTTCATGTCTTAGAAATAATCAAGCTAGTAAATGCTCGCTGAAGTGAAAGACGGAAAATAGTGTGATTCATCAATCAATCAATCAGGGGATTGTAAGCGTGCTACTCACCCGTGAGGGTTTCAAGGCCCTGAGGGAAGAGGGGGGGTCCACAGATCTGTTTAGCCGAAGAGCCAGGTCTTGAGGGTCTTCCTGAAGGTGTTCAGGGAGGGGGCGCGTCTGATGTCTGCCGGGAGTTCGTTCCAGGTTTTGGCTGCTATGTGAGAGAAGGATCTTCCGCCTGCTCTGGCTCTGTCGATGCGCGGGGTTTCGGCCAGTGCAAGTTTGGAAGATTGGAGGTTTCTTTTTGGTACGTTGAAGTTGAACCTGTCGTTGAGGTATTTGGGTCCGGTGTTGTGTAGGCATTTGCAGGCGTGGGTGAGGATTTTGAAGGTGACTCTTTTCTCTACGGGGAGCCAGTGGAGGCTTCGTAGATGTTGGCTGATGTGTTCGTGCCGGGGGGATGCCGAGGACTAGTCTGGCGGTGGTGTTCTGTATCGTCTGGAGTTTGCGGAGTAGGGACTTGTTTATGCCGGCGTAGAGTGCGTTTCCGTAGTCTAGTCTGCTGGTGATGAGTGCGTGGGTGACCGTCTTCCTTGACTTCATGATCTAGATAAGAACTTCAAAGACATTACAATTATCTGTATGATGTGTATGCTACCTGGGTATTTACCTATGGCCATGCTCAAAAATAGAGGGATTAGATTCAGCTCACATCGGCTTGGTCTCAAATGCTCATTAAATCTGCCAATACCTTTCTTACAAAATAACACCTTCACAAAATATAGCACGTTTCATCCAATTCGTCTGGGAAGAAATATGAAATACGAAAATACAATTGTTTTGGACAGGTTTAAAAAAAACAATAGTAGTTCAAAAAGCACACTTGTAGTTCAACGATGAGCATGGCTAAAAGTTGCTTTTTTTCTCTATTTAACTGCATTCACTTGGACCAAGCTCAAACCATGCACTGTCTGCACATTTATATTTAGCTGCTTTGAAGTCTGTAGGACTACGAGTTTTTGTGATTATTTAAGAACTTCTGACTTTAGTGCAACCTTAATCTTTTACTATCTTCTCACTCTCTCACAGCAGAATAATCAACGAAGATTTCCCACAATATGTGCTGTAATTGTTGGTTGGCATCACCATGCTAAGCTGCTACCACAGTGTATGTGCGCCAATAGTCAGGACAGTGATGAAAAGAGCTCTCCTTGTGGGTGGGTAGGGGGTGTGACCAGCAGTATTAGTTGCCTTATTTTTCTGCCAAAGGTTTTTGTTTACCAACACTTTAAAATTTGTTCCCCAGCTTTTGCAACACCGATGTAAATCGCTGTACTGTGATTGTGAGTTGAAAGTGTTTTACAGTCATAATTTACCCACTGGTGAAAACTGCACTTCTTGCTCGAGCAGGCTCTGTGTATCCATCATTCAATTCGCCACTGTTGTGTGTTAATGTTTAGATACCCACATTCCAGTTCTGAAAATACTACCTAGAGGACATGTGTTGGTAAGCCGCCACTAAGCAACATATAGTGCTCAAATAACACATGAAAATGTAAACAGAGCTGAAACACTTGCATTGGCTATGCTGCTAGAATGAATAGCTAGATGTCTATGCTGCTGGAATGAATTGCGAGTGTCAACTTTTCAGAGAAAGTGTGTTACTTGACATGGGTCACTGAGACGATTCCTGTTGGCAATAGGCTGTATGAGACAATAGCCATCATCTATCCCTGATGAAGTCTCTTGTGGGGACGAAATACGTTGACTGGGCTGACAACATTTGTTTCAGAAGATTGAAGAAATAAACATTGGCTATACTACTGATGGACACGATATAAATGATGATGTCATCATAGCATCAAAGGCAGTTGAGATTTTAATGTTTTGAAGTTAGATAAAAGGATCAAGGACTATTTTACATTTTGAGTGCTCCCTTTGTTTTGAGATTTTGGTAATGTAGGAGGTTGTCTGGCAGTTTAACCTCGGGGTTTACACACCGAAACTGATAAAGCATTTTATTTTGCAGTAGTGCGGTGGGGTATGAGTACAGCTGCCAAAGTTGCAGTTAGTTTATGAAAAACTATATATTTATGCCTTGCCTATTCTTAAGGAGTTCACTCATTTTATGATTTGCTGGAGGACCCCTGATTCGCTGACTCTATGACTACTCAGATGATTATTTTTCTTCTGTTAATAAAACTTTTTGGACATTGTATGGACCGACTGTGCATTTTCTCTAAGTCAAGCTGCATTGGTGCTGGATGTGGGGAGTGAAGCTGGATCGGACCTCACAACCACCGTAGGCACCATAAGGATAGGGTGGAGGATTCTCTGGGGGGACTTGGATGGCAGACAGTCCAGCATTCAACTCACTAATTATGTCAGGCAGCACTAGTGTGCTTCAAAATATTTGTAATGTGAAGTCTGATTGACTTTATCTACTGTCTAAAGATGAGGCACTAAAAACAGAAATTGATGTCTGGGCTGGGGATAATGGCATAAATATGTTTGGGTAGGTAGGAGGGCCCCAGGAGATCAGGTACTAGATTTGTGTAAAATCCAAACTATAGAACAGTAGGTTCTAGAAGGAAAGGGAGGGCAAGGATCACCTGGGACTCTTAGCCCAGAACTAAGCAGAGTTGCAGTGATCAACATACCACAAATTAGTAATGAGAATTCAGAAGCAGCAGAAAAAAAGGAGGATGATTTTCTCATTGTTCAAAATTTCAAAAAACAGTTGTAGATATTGGGGTGCACTGAAAGGTATGTTTGGGATAGACCAGTGCCATAAATGAGACAGCAGGAGCGACACATGGAAATCCAGTGCTAATGAGCACTTTGAGTATGGCATCTGAAGCAAAGGACAGCGTGACAGGTGTGAGAACGAAAGTGATATGACACCCCAATTGCCTCTGAGTCCAGTCTCAATAACAACCCAACCATTCTGAAGCAACACATTGGAGAAGTCGGGCTTGCAGCATGGCTATCACTCCAGAGAGTCTAAGAAAGAGCACCACCCTGAAGAGTAAGTTAAACCAAAATATCAACCTGATTTCAACTGTGCCCTTCCTTGGGTGAAACGTAAGTATACAAAAAAGTGGTGGATGGAATGCTTGAATTAATCTCTGTCACTGCTAATTACTCGTGACCGTATCCCAGCCCATCATTATTTTGCACGCCATGGTCTTGACGCTGCTCCAATAAGATCAGTCCAGTCCAAACTGCAAGGCTAAGGCTTCCCTGAGCTGCAACACAAGTAACACAAGACAGGTTTCACCCGTATTAAGGCTCATCAGTTGGTTATAGCTTGAGTCTAGTGGCAGTGTCCACGGGCCCACGTCTGGGAATACACGTCCCACTTAGGGCGAGGCACTGAAGAATACAAAAAAGTGATGGATTGAATGATTGAATTAATCTCAGCCACTGGTAATTACTTAGGCCGTCTCCCAGTCCATCATTATTTTGCACAACATGCCACCTCAGTTTGGGTCCAGCCATTTGTTGTGACACAGCAGGATCATTGAAGGTTGTGCATCCCAGCATTGGGGATAACGTGCCATACCATACAATATTCCCTGCTCTGTAAAATGTGGTGTTGTGACGCTTACCCATTCAAAATCCACCACGTTTTTCCTAGCAACATCTTGCACGAAATGTACATGTTTGAAAATGTGTATTGTAAAAATTGTGGCCAATAGGTGTTAAATTAAATTAAATTCTACTCATACTGCTTGAGATATTGTACTTTCGTGTGACCACTAAGTATACTCACACAGCATGAGGGTAATTTTGCACTATTTATCAGGTCACTGTGTGCTTTCTAATTATTATTTTAGTTACCATGGATGCCAACCATTTTTCTTTCTTCCGTAAATGAATTTCCAAATATGTAGAAAAGTCGTCTTTTGAGTAATTAGATCATTCAGTAAGAAAGGGCTTATCTGGCTTCCAGTCCCTCTTTGGTGAAAAAATAAGGATTTCTTAAAATAAACTCGTAAACAAAGTAGGCCATTCCACCTGAAATATGTGCTTGCTACAGATGCACGCATTAGCCATAGGATGTGCTTCCTCACATGCCGACATCCCCCTCACCTCCCACTTGATGCAGCGTCAGCATCCAGGGCTGTTAATGAAGACGATATGAATGAGCAGTTTGGGGATTTAAATAGCCCCGTTTGTTTTGTGGAAGTCATTAGTAAACTGTTATTTCTGCTGCTCCTATTTAAACGCATACTCTACCTGCTGTATGAACATTACATTGCTGACTTCATAATTTTAGTGACTGCAATGTATTCTATTTCTATGCCATTTATATAAGTGCATAAGACTCTTTAATGCTAGGCCTGAATCCAAGTGGCTGTGAATTCTCAGAAGCTTTAACTGGTTGCGGGCGCCTCTGATTCTTTAAGATGCACAGGTTTAAATCAGGCCAATATAACAACGAACAGCAGTCATTTAAGGGTATACATATTAAAAGGCGGATGAGTCAATACAGTGCTTGCACTGAACATAGATATGATTCACTTACATAAAAGAGGACAGCTGGAAGTGGGATTGTCTGTGCTCTCTGCATCATAGATAATGGCACCTAACATTATGATTCACCAGCCAGTGGATGTATTTTTAATTCAGATCGCTCACCTCCTATTAAAGTGCAGGGAACATTTGTATGGCTTTCTGCTTTGATTTGAGAGTAAACGATTGCTTACTTTGCTGCAATTCTCTAAAAGTGCTTAAAATGGTTGTGACTGTGATTACTACATTTGTTATAAACAATGATTTTCTGGTTATTTTACCATGAGAAAATGCAACTATTGAAAGTTTTCGGTGTAGAAAATCCATCTTCGCGGAAATCTGTTATGCAACCTCTGTTTGTGAGGCTCAAATTCTGAACACGTTATGCAGACTTGTATTTTCCTAAGAATACGCAGATAAAAATGAATAATCTAGATAAACTATGCTAATGATAAGATATAAATTGCACTACTGAATATCGAAAATAGAAATATCATGATATAAGAGTATCGTGGACAAAATATCAAGGACCAAAATACCCAAAGGTTAGTGCATATAGGGAAGTATAAATTTACTATTTCCATCTGCACATCTGCATACCTTGAAGATATATATACCTATCATCAAGGTACATATATATGTAGAGTTAGGTATACAAAATCTATGCTTACTTACCTTTCGAAATCTCACTTTCAATATTTTGTCCTCGGTATTACCATGCCACAATATTTTGTCTTCGATATTCAGGGGACACAACAAAGCAATTTTTTTGCTGACGCATTTCATATGATCATTATTACTGTGTAGTCCCTTAAAATCATTTGTTTTTAATTTAGGGAATTTGAATGATCATGTTTATCAGTAGCGGCTCGTGGTGGGAGTGCTGCGGGGGAGGAGCAGAGTGAGGGGTAGTAAACTACGGCATACGGCCGAACAGAGGTAAGTAAACAAATAAATAAATAAAACGAATTTCATTGCGCGCGCTGCATTGCCAAATGTGATGCAGCGCGCGCAACGAAATTTGTTTTATTTATTTTTTTGTTTATTTACCTCTGTTCGGCCGTATGCCGTAGTTTACTACACCCCACCCTGCTCCTCCCCCGCCCCGCCCCGCCCCACCGCCCTGCAGCACTCTCACCATGAGCTGCTACTGATGTTTATGTAGACAATATTCAAATCCAGGAATGAGCCATAACTATCAAGCTATGGCACATTCTTGCTCTCTCCTTGCGCTGGGGCACTCAGTGCAGCCTAGCACCAATGAAGGCACCCTTGCGTCATGGAACTATGGTGCCTGCATTGCAGGCAGGTTTGCTTCTGTGCAAGTAGAGACACCTTCCTGCACAAAAACAATCATTAAAGGTGTTTCCCTCTTTCTAAATGTGCAGCAGAATGCAACACATTCAGAAAGAGCAAAAAACAAAGAGAAATAAACATAATTCTTCTTGCACCTGTAGTGTGGTTTGTGGCCTCATTATCTACATTGCTAAGTTAGCTTAGGCCTGGCTGCCATGATGCCTTTTTAGCACACGTTACTCTGTGACTTTGTTTTTCCAGACTCTGCTTGTGCCCGGCTATATTAGAACTGTCTGCCTTTTTGCCTTTCACCTTTTCTCATGTTCCCTGTGGGTTTCGTCTGCACACCATGTACAAGGTCGA
The DNA here is from genome assembly GCA_963921515.1 of Calotriton arnoldi. Classification (NCBI taxonomy): domain Eukaryota; kingdom Metazoa; phylum Chordata; class Amphibia; order Caudata; family Salamandridae; genus Calotriton; species Calotriton arnoldi. Next base: position 29,545 of record CAWUFW010006600.1, on the reverse strand, counting down.
AAAACAACGTCCCTTGTTATTGCTGATCTGGTCAGCCCCTCGCACCTACACGAAGTACAGCTGCATTGGAGAAATTCGTGTGCTTTTAATATTGTGATCTCCCTGTTGGTGGCACTTGGAGAAAAACCTTTCCAGGGAGAAGAGCTGTGCTTGTCTGATGATGTAAATCTTGCATCTAGATATTGAGGTATGGGGGTCCGCCTGACAAAGCCCAGAGTTCTTCTATTTTTATAATAAACTAGTTACTAGCACGGGGAGGGTGGTAAGGCAATTTAGCCCTATATACACTGTCTTTATAAAATGCTGTCCCCGTTTGTATTCTATGGAATTGTAACCATGCTTACTATTTTATCGTTATGCATTATGCTGATAGTACTGGCACGTGTACTTCATCTTAGAGCACGATAGTTGAAATAAACATTTTAAACTATACTGTGTCTCTTATTACGCACGTTGTGGACAAGTATGAGTGAGTAATGAAAGAGTGTTCTTGCTCCCTCGATTCCTGAGAGAGTCCGTGTTCTGGGATGTCTAATCATTGGTAGCTTCGCTGTAGTACGGAGAACAAATGAGACGCTAAAGCTAGTCGGATTGGGATTGTGGGTACTAAGGTGCATGGTTGGTACACCACTATACACCGAGGTCCTATCTTCCTGTGCATAGCTCTGTATATGTGCAGAATCCCCGCAACATGGCGCCCAACGTGGGGCTTCTTATCTGCGAGACGCTTGAGTAGTGCTTGTGCTTCTCCACAATAACCTTCGCTTACGCTTCCGGAAACGTATGTGAGGGTGATACCTCCTATATTGATGTTTTTATAGGTTCTTTCAAGCTTGAAGTTATTAAAAGGTGTTTTCTTTTATGTTAACCCTATAGTGTACTGCCAAGCACTAGGCTGTTGATCATTCCTGGTCTTATTGGCCACAAATGTAAATATCCCGGCACATAGCCACGCTGCGCTCCGGGCTCATTTACTGGCTTATGGAGTGCCTGATGCGGGTGTCGCTCTCATCTTTGTGGTGCAGGCTGATCCGGCTCACCATTTTGAGGTGTTTTACTCTTGGGTCGCTTTTCCGGCAGTGGATGGAGCTGACAATTTGTTTCATGTTTACGCTCCCACTGCCCTACCCAATGCTTATCGGCCTTATCAGGCTCTTGAAGTACCACTTACGGCATGGCAACACCGTATTTGGTTTAATGGCACCCTCCCACATCCAGTCACCCCGGTTTGTTTAGGCCCCTTATCAATAGAGGGGGCCACTTGGCCAGTCTTGGCCGGGTATACCCCACATCCGCGTTATTTGACGCTTGCGGTTGATGAACTGCGCGTGTTGCATGCGTCTTTAATCCGCGTGCACACAGCTTTGGTACAATATGTTACAGGCAATGTCCAGGGGGCCCCTCCTGGAGTTGCGGCGCATCCAGCTGGAACGGGCGGTGTAACCATAAGTCCCGTCATGGTTAATTTGGTGATGGGCAAGCGCCCACAGAATAAGGATGATTTGCCTTATTGGCTTGCAGAAAAATTTGACCAGCTGAAGGCTGTTTTCCGAATACTTCTCCTGTGGACAAACACAGGATTTTGACAATTAGTTTGCCGAAAGACTTAATTCCCGAGTTGACAGAATGCAACAACTGGGGCACGGTATTCGCAGCAGTGTATGCGAAGTGTTTCGGCACTCCTTCCATGACGGTTCTCCCCTCTGTAATTAAACGGGTGCAGGATGAACATGGCCCTGAGGCAGCTGTGGAATTGGGGATGAGACTGGTGGGAGTGTTCGATGTGGTGGCTGATCTAATCCTTGCGAAAGTCAAGGGTGACGCAATCAACTTTCAAGTCGCTAATGCTTTGGCTTTGGTCCCGGAGCCGGACAAACCACACGAATTACCGAAAATTATTGCACAGGCTTATAAAACCATTGGCCGCAATAGTTTGGGGGTTAAGCCTTTTGCTAAAATGCAAACTCAATCACAAACACAACAAAAAACTCAGTCTGAGAAATAAGAGAAGCCGTTCTTTTCTAAAAAGAACTGGAAGTTGAAGAAACAGGGTAAGCAACAATCAAAACCAGGGTCGCGTGCTGCATCCCCGGTTTCCGTATCTTCTGAACGCACTTATGATTTGCGCGACAGAGCGAGAATTAAATCTCCAGATAGATTTCAAGTCCCTGACCCGCGTTCTCCTCGTTCTCCACAGGCACCATCGACCTCCCAGACTGGTGGAGGAGATCGCCAGGATAGAGGCAGGGGTCGTGAGGCCCCACAGGGACGAGACCAACCTCGACAACCAGGCTGAGGGAAACCAGAAGAATTTCCACGTTCTCGCCCACAGTTTCAGAAGAAAAAAGTTGCAGCTTTAACAGCGAGGTATGCCACAGACGGTGAGAACGAGACTCCTGAATTGGGCATGGGCAGTGACGCTGCTAGACAGCGCCGCAGAAGTTACCATAGTGCGGGAGGCACTGCGTCCTCATGTGGAGGCGACAGCAACTGATACTTTCATTACTGTCGAGACAGCTGACACCCGAGTGGCACCCCCTGACAGACTATTTAATATTGTCATTCAAATTGAAGGTGACTTGAGCGTTTTATTAAAGGGATTTTTTGGAAAAATCTGACCTCCTCTTACGACATTTTGTTGGCAGAAGCAGATTGGCTGCTCCCATTCGTACTTGCTGCACCGAGAGGGGAGGAAGTAATCCTTCCGAGCTTTTCGCATCATGTCCCCAAGGACAAAGCGGAGGCGTTAGCGGCTGAATGGGCTGGGGCCCTGGCTCCGGCGCTATACCGTAACCACGTGGGCTGGGATGAGGATTCTCCCCCATGATATACCCTTGCGATCTCTGCCACAGCCCCAACCCCAAAATCCCCTCCGGCAGGAAGCTAAAGGTCCCGTTTCAGAGATTCTGACACAGTTAGAATATCAAGGAGTAATTGAAGCATGCGTATCACCAATGAATAATCCCCTTTTTGCGGTTTCTAAACCCGATGGGTCGTACCGTTTAGTTTTGGATTACAGACATTTGAACTCTCATTGTCGGACCTTTGCGGTACAAAATACCCACAGTTCTGCGCTCTTAGACAGTCTTGTTTGCAAAAAATATAAAATGACACTTGACCTTTCCAATGGATTTTACACGCACACTTTGGGCCTGATTCACAGAACTAACTTACGTCAAAAACGTAAACGTAAACGTAAAGTTAGTACTATTCTGTGAATACCAAAATGAGTAAGTGTATTCTGTGAATACCTAAAAAGTACTAACTTTACGTTTACGTTTTTGACGTAAGTTAGTTCTGTGAATCAGGCCCAGAGTCCCCGGAGTGCAGCCAATGGAGCGCTTTCACTTCCGGTGGAAAACATATAAATTTGGGCGTTTGCCCATGGGCTACTAGAACAGCCCGGGAGTCTTCGCCGCCCGTGTTGTCTTGTCTCTTTGTTGGACAGCATAGACCCTGATGCGTATTCGTACGTCGATGATATCTATCTGACAGATGACGAATTATGGCCGCATCTTTCCCGTGTGGACCGCATTATTCTTGAATTTGCGGTCTTAGGATACAAATTTAATTTTGCCAAATCACACATCGCAGAATTCACTGTTTTGTGTTTGGGCTATGAGCTCAACAATGAAGGTAGGGGCTTAGCTCCCCATTTCTTGGAGAAGTGCGCACTTTTGCGCCCTCCAACGACCCTGAAGAAACTTCAGTCATTACTGGGATTTTTAAACTTCGGGCGTTCTTACATTCCCGAATATGCCCAGTGTATCAAGCCTCTTTATGCCTTGATATAACCTAACTTTTCGAAGTCATGCTGGCTTCCTGAGCATTCCTCTATACTGCACTCTTTGCAGTCTGATCTACTTGAATCTAAGTTCTTGTTGACTCGTGATAACCACACGAACCTGGTGATTAGAATTGTGCCAGGGGCAGTGGGTTTCACGTAGTTAACGTTTAACGAAGGTGACACAGTACCTATTGCATACAAGTCGCATCTTTACACTTCAGCGGAGTTGCGCTTTTCCACTGTGGAGAAAGTTTTGACTGCAGTGCAAATGGCGATTCTTAAGGAACGCGCACTGACACAGGGAAAACGCATTTTAGTGGTAACACCATATCCTGCCCTTGAGGCAGTGACGAAGGCAAGTGTACCAAACTCTAAGGCTTTGCACTCCCATTGGATACAATGGGCTACATCTCTGACGTCCCCGGATGTCACTTTTATTTTTGATTCCTCTCTTCAGACACAGGAGTTCTTGCAGTATGAATTTGTTCATCCTCCTCCTCTGTCTTTGCTGCCGCTTGAGGAGTACAAATGTATCATTTACACCGATGGTTTGGCGCAACCGGCCACAGGTTCTAAGCATGCTTATTCCGCAGCATGTGCTATTGTTGCAGGTACTATGGTGAACGGTGAGTTCAAATCGAGTGTGGTGCACACGCAGGCACTAGGAGACAGTACTGCACAATTGGCCGAGCTGCGTGCTTTGGTGCTCGCACTTGAGTTCGTGAATCTAGACGTGACGACACTTATTGTATGCGATTCTTACTACTGTGTTCAATCCTTCAATGACAACTTATTCTTTTGGTCTCAAAACGACTATAGAGATGCTAAAGGCAGCACAATTAAGCATAAAATGCTTTGGGTTCGAGTGGCAGATCTTAAACAACGTCTGCCTCTCACACAGGTGATTCACACTCTTGGCCACCAGCCTGTGGGCGCACACGCGGTCGGTAACAGTTTGGCGGATGAAGCTGCCAAATCTGCAGTAGCCACGTGCTCAGTAGCAGCAGTTACAAGATCCATGACAAAAATAGATAATGAGATTTTGGCAGCTATTGCTGCAACAAAGGAAGGTGCTAATTACCCACGGGGTTTCCCTTCCAAGTACTCTTATCACTTAAGTTCCGAACAGGTTCCTTACGTAAGAATTCCAGACGTTGGTGATCGGCTGATTCCCAACGCGGACCGCAGAACTTCCTTGATAACGGCCGCACACGAAGGCTTGGCTTCAGCCCATGCTGGCGTGTCTGCGACTGTTTCCATCTTGCAGCAGCGTTACTGGTGGCGTGGTTTATATAAACAGACCCGTACTTATGTGCTTTCTTGTGACGTTTGTCAACAAATTAAGCCTTCAACGGTTACACGACCACCACAAACACAGCTCTGCATTTCTAATAAACCTTTTGGGTGTGTTTACCTTGATCACTGCGGTCCATTTTCTTCTGACACTGCATATAAATACATCTTAGTTGCAGTAGATTCGTGCACACGTTTCATCTGGGTTTGGCCACAACGAAGTGCTGACGCTCGAAATGTCATCAGGGATTTGCGTGTCATTGTGGGAATTTTTGCCTGTGGCACCTGTCAAGGCTTTGAATCCTCGGAGTCGTACGATGCTCAATGGGGGTCCACCTCTTGATAGCCCCGAGGTCTGAGTATAACAACAGACTCAGCGGAGTGATCAAGCGAGGGAAGGTAAGGAAGGGGTCAGCAGGGAGGGAGATCTGAAAAGAGATGAAACAACTATCAGGTTATAGTAGATACTCCATACGGCACGTAAACCACAATATACCATGAGTTCACCAATGCTACTATCAATACCTGTAAAGCAAAATAACGGTTCCTTTAAAGCAGGTGTGTCCTTGAGCCAGAAGGCCACTAGGATTCTATAACGATAGAACAACAGTATTATTTTCTAGTCACCGCCCCTGCCCCTCACACCTCATGGTAAGCAACAAGAAATAAAACCACGTACCAATAATACTCTTATGTAGCGCTACACAGGGGGGAAGGGAGTCGGAACTGCCACCTGGAATAGCTCACCGAGCCCCTGCTGTAGGATATAGAACAAATAAGCCAGGACCACGATCCTGTTAGAAAATGTATTGTAATACAATATTCCTTCTTTGCCTTTTCATCACTTGGAAATATGCGTTGTGAACTCCAATACTGCTTGGAGCCCTCCTTACATAGATCGCCAAGTTGTTGCCTCACAACCAGATAACACTCTGTGCCATTACATCACTTGGAAATATACTTTGTATTCTCCAATGTTTTTTGGAGCCCTCTTTACATAAATCACCAGGTTGTTGCACCACAACCAGATAACACACGCACCATCAAATGTAATGCTTTCCACTATGTGGATATCGTAAACCACTGTGAGATGCAATCCTCCTGGACTGCCACTCCATATATGTTTGGTTTACACAAGACAAAACAACGAACAAAATAAGGTCTGCCCCTTTCTCCAGGAGCACACCGTAACAAGAAAGTCAGCCCTGCATAAGCCAACTCGGGGCTCATCCAACAGGGCTAACAGTTAGGTTCAGCCTCCGTCTGCAGAAAGAGCAGACTAAACCCAGCAGAAAAGGGAAAAAGGCGGTGCAATTTGCACCCCTTCCATACTCCTACAGTGTCTTCCTGCTTCACTGTGTGGACTGTCTCTGATCGGGAATCAACGGCACCCGACCGGTGCCCCGGAAGCCTCCTTATCCCCGGCCTCCTCCACGCGATGACGTCACCGGCGTCATTCCCCGCGGCCTCATGGGAATTGCAGTTCAATAGGCCCGTCCGGCAGAGGCAATGCCGATTCGGGTCTGCAGTGTTCTACGGCGGCCAGCCCGGTGCGCCGCAACAGTACATCCCTCCCCAGAAGAACACTGACAGAGACAAGGCTTCGCAGGATAGCGTCTATGAAAGAGCGCCATGTATCGAGGAGCATGTACACCCGAGGCGGGCTCCCATGAGTTCTCCTCGTTCCCGTAACCCTTCCAGGCCACCAGATACCAAAGCCTACTGCGGTAGATCTTAGAGTCTACGATACCCCTCACTTCATGTTCCACCTCATCGTTCACGAGAACTGGGGAGGGTGCACTTCTAACCCTGGAGTGTGAAGGCTTAACAAAGGAAACATGGAAAGCAGGGTGTATCCTCAAAGCGGAGGGCAAGGCCAACTTCACCACTACAGGGTTGATAAGCTTGGTCACTTTATACGGGCCAATGTACTTGGGATTGAACACGCTATACCTTTTAAATCTGATGTTTTTAGTGGAAAACCACAAATAATCCCCCACTTTATACACCGGCCCTGGACGTCTATGTTTGTCAGCATAATCCTTGTACTGAATCTTAGCCGCTCTCAAACCGCTTTGTGCTACCCTTAAATTGTTCTTAATATGAGTTATTCTCTCATGCACTTCGGGAACCTGTGTGGACTGCAAAGGGAGTAACAAGGGTGTGAAGCGAGGGTGAAACCCGTATGAACAGTAAAAGGGTGCACGTTTCGTGGAGCTGTGTGTAGCGCTGTTATACGCCACTTCGGCTAACCACAACCTATCAACCCAGGCCTCCGTAGTGCCCTCCACATAGCACCTGAGGTATTGTTTCAAGGTCTGATTAACCCTCTCAGTCTGGCCGTCTGTTTGCGGGTGAAAGCTTGTGGAAACGTTAGAAGCTATACCCAGCGCCGAACACCACACCCTCCAAAAGTTGGCAGTAAACTGAGCACCCCGGTCTGAGACTATGGTTTTCGGTAACCCATGTAACCGGACTATGTGAGTCAATAACAAATAGGCGAGTGTACTTGATGTGGGGATCTTTTTACAGGCAACAAAATGAGCCATTTTTGTTAGGTAATCCACGACTACTAAAATGACTGTATATCCCTGGTCCACTGGCATTCCTACCACAAAGTCCACAGAAATGTTCTCCCAGGGTTGCTTAGGAGTAGGAAGAGGTTGCAAGAGGCCCGCCTGTCGAGCATGCGAGGTCTTCATCTGGCTACAAATCGTGCATTCGCTGACCCAGGTAGTTATGTCTTTCTTTATGGTGGGCCACCAGAACTGACGCATCACCCGCTCCAAAGTTTTATCCCGGCCGTTATGCCCGGCACTGGGCAAGGCGTGACACCAGTCGAAGGCTTGCTTACACAGGTGGCAAACAGGTAAGAGGAGTTGGTTCCCTCGCAGCGGGAGGCCTTGCGTCAATCTCCAATCCTTATTCATTTTCAACCAGCCCTTCCACTTCTCCGTTTGGACGTTGTGGGCCACGCTTCTAAGAAAGGCGTTGGTACAGGTAGCACCAATCACATTCTGCGGATTAATAATGGCATTTCTTGGGCTCTCCTCAAGGCATACAGGAGTCGTTTGTCGGGTTAAGGCATCTGCCTTCTTGTTGTCCTTTCCTGGTCTATATGTTACCACGAAGTTATACTCCGCGAAGAAAAGCATCCACCTCAGCTGCCTTGGTGTCAGGTGTCTGGCTGCTGTCATGAATTGGAAGTTTCTATGGTCGGTGAACACGGTCACCACATGCTTGGCCCCCATCAAGAAATGTCTCCAGTCCAGGAAAGCATCCTTGATAGCCAGCAGCTCCTTTTCTGCAATGGTGTAATTGCGCTCTGCCGGATTGAACTTTCTTGACATATAAGCTATAGGGTGCAATTGGCCAGTAGTAGTATGGCGTTGCGAGAGCACTGCTCCTACTGCTGAGTCCGAGGCGTCCGCCTCCACGATGTATGGTCGCTCCGGATCCGCATGTACCAGCACTGGGGCAGATACAAAAGCGTTCTTTAGGGCTTCAAACCCTCTCTGGGCCTCCTCTGTCCACTGGAAACCGGTATTTTTCTTCAACAGCCTCGTGAGGGAAGCCGCCAATTCCGAGAAGTGATGGATGAACCGGCGGTAAAAATTAGCGAACCCTAAGAAACACTGGATATCGCGGAGGTTCAAGGGTCTGGGCCATTCCTTAACTGCGACGATCTTCCTTTCGGACATCTCCTGTCCCCATGGGGTTAACATCACCCCTAGGAATTCAACGGTGGTAACACTGAACTCGCATTTGCTGATCTTACAGTATAAACGATGGTCTCGTAGGGTTTGTAAGATGGTACATACGTGTTGTGTGTGGATCTCCACGTTGGGGGAATAGATTAGGATATCGTCAATGTAAACCACTACGATCCGGTCCAGGTACTCTCGCAGGACATCATTCAAAAAGAACTGAAAGGCCGCAGGGGCGTTGCACAGGCCGAATGGCATCACAAGATACTCGTAAAGTCCAAAGCGGGTCTTGAATGCTGTCTTCCATTCGTCACCTCTGCGCATGCGGACCAAGTGGTAAGCTCCTTTCAGGTCTAGCCGGGTGAATATCACCGCCTTTTTGACTTGTTCCAATAAGACATTGATTAAGGGCAACGGATAGCGGTTCTTTACAGTAATGGCGTTCAACGATCTGAAGTCCACACAGGCGCGCAATTCACCATTCGCCTTGGGTATAAAAAACAACGGAGAGGCAGCAGGGGACTTTGAGTCACGTATAAACCCCAACGCCAGGTATTTATCCAAGTAAGCGCGGAGATGAACATTCTCTGGTTCCGTGAGAGCATAAACCCTCCCCGCTGGTATTATGGCACCCGGTATCAGGTCTATCTGGCAGTCGTAGGGTCGGTGAGGCGGTAACACTTCTGCCTTAGCTTCATTGAATACGTCTGCATACTCCCGGTACTCCGCAGGGAGACTCACCTCGTGTTCCACCGCGGTAGCCACGTGATGACATGACGCCAAGGACATGGCAGGGTTGTTAAGAGGCAAGATACAATGCTTCCCACAGAATTCCGAAGTAAACTGGAGGGTTTTCTTCTTCCAATCCACCTGAGGATTATGGGTAGACAACCAAGGTAATCCCAGTATCACTCCGTATTGGGGAGCTTGAATGATGTTAAAAGCCAAGCTCTCCCGATGATTGGTTTTCATGAGAACTTCCAAGGCTCCCGTTTGAAAACGGATGGGCCCAGAATCAAGATGTCTTCCATCTACCGCGAACACCGCCTCCGGTATTACTTTTTCCTGTAGGTCGATTCCCAGGGAGAGCGCTTGCTTTTGATCCATAAAACATCCGGTGGCCCCGGAATCAAGAATAGCCCTGACTTGATGCCACTCTTCTTGAATCAACAAACAGAGGTCCACATAAAAGTGATTTCTTTCCTTCATGTCCCTACATCCTAAGGAAGGGATATACGCCTGGCCTGAAGGGGTCCCTTCTTCCTTCTTCAAGCTCGCTTGTTTCCCGTCGGAGGTTCTGATGTAACTATGGCAACCTTCTTATATTCCATTCGTGGATACTTGGGCTTCAACGTGCATTCCCTGATAAAGTGACCCTTCTTACCACAGTAAATACAGAGCCCTTTTCTCCGACGGTACTCTCTTTCCTCCGTAGTGAGAGGGGAGCGCACGGTTCCAATCTCCATAGGTTCAGCCTTAGAGGGTAAGCCACTGTCTGAGGTCCGGGCATGGTCCAAGCGAGGCACGTACCGGTCTCTCTTCTTGTGTTCCCCCTTCCGCTCGCCGATCCGATGATCCAACCGTAATACTAGACTGATGAGGTCCTCACATGAAGCAGGTTGTGGATCGATCTGTGCCAATACGTCCTTCATTTCCTCCCGCAACCCTTGGTGGAATATAGCAGATTGCTTGGCCTCAGGCCATTCTGTTTCTGTTACCAGTCTCCTAAAGTCATTTAAATAGGAGATGAGATCCCGGTTACCCTGTTTTAACTCCAACAATTCCCGGTCTGCCGAAAGGGTAGCTGCACGACGGTTGAATGTTTTCTCAAATTCCCTCAAAAAGGAGTCCCAATCATATAAGAGGGGGTCGTCCCTCTTGACTAGCGGAACGGCCCAGTTAGCAGCATCCCCTGCCAGGTAGGATATTAAGAACGCTACCCGGGCATGATTAGTATTAAAGGCCTTCACTTTACACGTGAAATGGAGCATCACCTGTGTGAGGAACACCTGCACCTTGCTGCTATCCCCATAGAATCTTTCCGGGGTAGCTAATGGGATGGGAGTTGGGACCTCTACTACTACAGAAGCTGCATGGGGGCGTGTGGTGTACCTGCATTAAATGGGTTGCGTTGCATCCTATCTACCTGGGTTTGCAAGGCGGCCGTCTCAGCCCTAGAAGCGGCCAGCTCGGCCTGCACCAAGACTAAGGCAGCCAACACATCCTCTAAGGTGGCCATACCAACGTACGACCGGGAGGATAACAATTCGTGGGCCGTTGATTCTGTCAAGGCTTTGAATCCTCGGAGTCGTACGATGCTCAATGGGGGTCCACCTCTTGATAGCCCCGAGGTCTGAGTATAACAACAGACTCAGCGGAGTGATCAAGCGAGGGAAGGTAAGGAAGGGGTCAGCAGGGAGGGAGATCTGAAAAGAGATGAAACAACTATCAGGTTATAGTAGATACTCCATACGGCACGTAAACCACAATATACCATGAGTTCACCAATGCTACTATCAATACCTGTAAAGCAAAATAACGGTTCCTTTAAAGCAGGTGTGTCCTTGAGCCGGAAGGCCACTAGGATTCTATAACGATAGAACAACAGTATTATTTTCTAGTCACCGCCCCTGCCCCTCACACCTCATGGTAAGCAACAAGAAATAAAACCACGTACCAATAATACTCTTATGTAGCGCTACACAGGGGGGGGGGGAAGGGAGTCGGAACTGCCACCTGGAATAGCTCACCGAGCCCCTGCTGTAGGATATAGAACAAATAAGCCAGGACCACGATCCTGTTAGAAAATGTACTGTAATACAATATTCCTTCTTTGCCTTTTCATCACTTGGAAATATGCGTTGTGAACTCCAATACTGCTTGGAGCCCTCCTTACATAGATCGCCAAGTTGTTGCCTCACAACCAGATAACACTCTGTGCCATTACATCACTTGGAAATATACTTTGTATTCTCCAATGTTTTTTGGAGCCCTCTTTACATAAATCACCAGGTTGTTGCACCACAACCAGATAACACACGCACCATCAAATGTAATGCTTTCCACTATGTGGATATCGTAAACCACTGTGAGATGCAATCCTCCTGGACTGCCACTCCATATATGTTTGGTTTACACAAGACAAAACAACGAACAAAATAAGGTCTGCCCCTTTCTCCAGGAGCACACCGTAACAAGAAAGTCAGCCCTGCATAAGCCAACTCGGGGCTCATCCAACAGGGCTAGCAGTTAGGTTCAGCCTCCGTCTGCAGAAAGAGCAGACTAAACCCAGCAGAAAAGGGAAAAAGGCGGTGCAATTTGCACCCCTACCATACTCCTACAGCGTCTTCCTGCTTCACTGCGTGGACTGTCTCTGATCGGGAATCAACGGCACCCGACCGGTGCCCCGGAAGCCTCCTTATCCCCGGCCTCCTCCACGCGATGACGTCACCGGCGTCATTCCCCGCGGCCTCATGGGAATTGCAGTTCAATAGGCCCGTCCGGCAGAGGCAATGCCGATTCGGGTCTGCAGTGTTCTACAGCGGCCAGCCCGGTGCGCCGCAACAGCACCTTCCATTCCGACCAAGGTCCAGCGTTCACCTCTAAGGCGTACAAAGACGCAATGCGGTCTATGGGGGTGCAGGTGCAATTTTTGTCTCCATATAGGCCCGAGGGCAACTCAATTGTGGAGCGAATGAACCGTGACTTAAAGCAATCCTTGACAGCTAGAGTCTTATGTACTGGCAGGAACTGGCTTGCCCACTTGTATGGCATGCAACGTGCACTTAATAATCTCCCTAGAAGATCTCTGGGTGGGCGGACCCCATACGAAATGCTCTTTGGCATACAAATGTTTGTGCCAGACCTTGATGGTCTAAACATGACGGCGAATGCCGCAATCTTTGACGTAGATAATCATTCTACTATGTTGCAGGACTTACAAGAGAACCGTGACAAACTTGCAAACGAACAATTGCCTTCAGCCACTGACGCTGCGTTGCAGATTCCGGTTGCCGGCTGGCTTCTGAAAGTTGGAGATCTGGTCCGAGAGAAGGTGGAAAACAAGAAGGAATTTGGCCACTCTTATCGTGCACCGGTTCCAGTTCTTGGCTTGAAGGGTACTCGTGCAGTCATCTTACCACCGCTACCTGGTCGCAAAGAAAACAGATACATCTCAGTGGACAATGTCAAGCTACAACATCTGGCCGATCCTGAATAGCGTGACACCTGCGGTATCATGTCCAGCCATTTCAAGGACTCCTGTTTGTGGCCCTCCAGCCTACACGGACACTGATGTTGCCATTGAGATGGTCGCTTTGCCTGATCGCCTGCTCAACTTCCCGGCTTCCTCCTGCAACGAGGAAACTGAGTATGCATATCCCGCCAACGAGTCAGTGGCTCATTTACCTACAACACCACTGAGCCCAACCCGTTTTTCCTTTGATTCGGCTTCCACCTCTTCACTTATCCAGTCCAGCTTCAGTATTTTTATATCCTGGTTCAGAGACAATTTTTTGGTCCCACCATGGACATACATCTGGTTGGTGCTGTTCCTGATTTTCCTGTTCATGTCCATTGGCTTTGTGACAGTTTTTTTCTTGCTCATCAATGGTCACTATTTGCCAGAACGCTCTGCGGTGAACTGTGTCGCTGGAACTTTGGCTCCGCATTCTTCATCTCACATCATGAAGCGTGACCACACATTTGTGAACATTTCCGCCTTTCCAGTCGCTGATGGCATCGTATGGGATGCTGTACATTTCCAAATTCATGGACCAACCGAGATTATTAATGTACCGAATGTCCTTCGTGTTTCCATGGGTGATGTGGTAAAAAGGAATATTCATTCTGACGATTGGGATGTGCATGCCGTTGAATCGTTATTCTCTGATTTGAAATATTATGCTGCTTTTAATGCTGAAGATTTGTACTTAAATTCTGCAAATTATGCTGATTTATATTGTTACCAGCATTGGGGCAACCATTTTCTCCATAAACCAATTACACTTCGGGGTATTTTTAATTACACCCAATGGGAACATTGTCCGACCCCTCTACCAGCTAGCTCCCACACACTTAAAAGTAAATTTACTTACTTTACAGACTTTGATAGATCAAACCCTGGGTCCTATTATTTTAAATTGAACATTTCGTCGAATCAAAAGGTCATGTTGACACACACCAAATTGCTATATTCCAGTTCCTTTCTGGACGCATTAGCCATGGGTGGTTATGAGCACTGGAAGGACATCATCAACTTAAAATCTATCTGGGGCACGAAATCATGGCAAGTACGCGGTACGGAAGCCTTACACCGTGCTTGCCTAATCCCGGCCCAAAATTTATTTTTAAATAGTACGATCTATCAAACAACTTGTTGGGGTTTGGCTACTTCCAAACAATTGAATGCACCCTCCATTCCCGTTTTGTCTTCAAATCCCAACGAGAGCTTGCATTTCAATATTTCCCTTGCAAATTTGCAAGCTTTGTTTCAAAATAATTCATTTAATATTTTTACGATTGTTCAGTCACCCTGGTTGGCTTGGCCCATAGCATCAACTGCCTGCCAACTACGTTTTCATGACTCTGCTCCTGGTTACAAACAGGATAGGCCAGATCCAAGGTTTTCTGACTCTCATACTGTTACAACATATTCTGTTGGTAAATTGTGTAAACAGTGGTTGCAGCACTCTTCATTAGATTCTGTAAAACAACATTTATCCCTCCTATCAGGCAACATTGATCTGTCCGATTTTGTTCTAGGGCCTCGAGGTCCTAGACCTAAAAGATTTATTTATGAGACTTACAATGAACTCTGGAAGCTTTCGCAAATTGAAGCTGCTTCCCGTTTACGGGAAATCGATCAGGCAAATCTAGAAAAAGTGCTCACTGTTGTTGACAATAGTATTAATACCCTGTCTTCCCGCATTTACACATTAGAGAATATTGTTTCTTGTCTCGTGCCGTGTGTTATCTTAATTAACCCTGACACTGCTCCCTTCATTGCTATTCCTGCCGTAGGGTCTCGGTACATGCCTTGAATGGCCCTTACAAAATTTTCCCCAATTCCACTATTGTACATAGCTGCCCATAAAAAAGGCCAGGAGACCCTATCAAATGCCTTTTCTGCATCTAATAAAATTAAAGCCATAGGGTCTCCTGTAACCTTGGTATAATCAAAAAGGGCGATTGTCCGTCGTATATGATCGATCGTTTCCCGTCCGGGCACGAGACCATGCTGCTGGGGAGATACTATCTTTTTAATTACCGATGCTAGTCTATTTGCAAAAATTTTGGAATATATTTTCGTGTCACTATTAATTAGTGTAATGGGCCTATATGAACCCGGGTCCGTAGCAGTTTTACCCTTCTTCAAGAATACCGCAATCCTGGCCGTCTGCCATGAATCAGGAGATATTTCTCCAGCTTGTACTTTACAGCATATCTCAAAAAGCATTGGGGTCAATTGCGAAGCGAATAGTTTATAAAATTCACCGGGAAGATAATCATTTCCAGCGGCTTTACCGGATGGAAGAGATTTGATAACTGTTTGTACTTCCTCCAGTCTAATTGGGGCATCCAACATATTTTTATCCTGAAGGAAAGCTTCTCTATATTTAACTCTTGAAGATACTGCTCAATGTCTTTTTGTACCCCATTATTGTCCTTAATGTCTTCCGTATATAGTTTTTGATAGTATTTTTGAAAAGCCAATAGTACAGCAGCTGGATCGTTAACTAGGCCGATATCCGGATCCAAAATTTCAGTAATTCGCGATTGAACCTCCTTATCCCTGGCCCGTACCGCTAACATATGTCCTACCTTCTCACTACTCTGTAGAGATTAGACCGCCAGGCCAGGTATCTACCTGCGGCCTTGGTCACAGAGATCTCAACGATGGCAGATTTGGCAATAGTAACCTTGGATTGTGCAGTTTCTATATCCCCTCCCTGAAATACAACCTTAGCTAAATGAATCTCTGCCTTCCTCAATGTGCCATATAATTCATTATTTTTTTTCTTCTCCTCTTTTTGGGACTCCCAACCGTATTTAATTGTTTCCCCCTAATCCCAGCTTTCAATGAGTCCCATACATTTTGGATACCAGTACTACCCAGATTTTCCTCTATAAACCGAGGAATCCATTTTTCCATATGCTGAATGTAAAAATGATCGCTTAACAAAGCTCTATTGAAAGTCCAATGCCTGATTTGGGATTTCCGTTTAAAATTGGCTTCCAATACCAAAGGGTTATGGTCAGACATTACTCTTGGGAATTTGGTGATCCTACAGCCCTGAGCCAAACACTGGGAAATAAAAAAATAATCCAACCTGGCGTGAGTTCTATGTGGGCGGAGAAATAAGTAAACCCGGGGTCATCTTTTTCTTGTTGGGCCCATACATCAGTTAACCCATGAAGATCTTTTAATTGACATAGAGCTTTGTAAACTTTAGGTTTCCTACCCTGATAAATCATGTCAGGATGATTAGATATTAGGCAATTCACATTAATATTAAAATCTCCACAGAGTATGATAGGGAGTGGCCAACCAACCAATTCAGAATTTAACCAAATAAGCATCTCAGGGTCATCCAGCACCGGTCCATAGACTGAACATAAAGTAAACCCACAGTTATCAATTACACATTGAACAATTGCCCATCTGCCATATTTGTCTGAAAGTGAACGTGGGAACTCGGCAAGCCCCCGTCGAGCAAATATGGCTGACGCCCCTGGTCCTAACATCTTGCCTAGTCCAGGAAATCAGTTGATACCCATCAAGGCTCAAAAGTCGACTTCTTCCTGCTTCTATATGAGTCTCTTGAAGACAAATGATATCAGCTTTTAAAATTCGAAGATCATAGTTAATCCTACGCCTTTTAGCAGGATCGTTTAGCCCGCATATATTAATAGACGCAATCCTAAGAGCCCCCATCAAATATTAAGGGAAACAAAACACCAAACCAAACAAAAGCAAAATCCAGATAGCTTGCCATTCTTAGACTAAAACCAAATAGCCCAGAAGAGTGAAAAAGACCATTGTGCAAATATACCCTTCTAAAATTGAGGATCCACCCCCTTCCAGCCCCCCCACCTCACAGTGGGAGCCATCGTAATAATGTTGTCCTTCTGGTTTTGAGTACCCGGCAGAACCCTCTCAGCCCGCCCCAGTTCCTGAAACCCAGTATTGTCAATAATCCCTAATTGAATACCGGAGATTTCTGGGGATTTCCGAGCGCTAAGAGCAGCAAGGGGATTAGCTTCAGTGTTGGGATTTGCAGACCCAGTTACAGCGCTGGTAATGACCCCTTCCCCATTGCCTGTCTCTCTTGCCCCCAATAGGGATTTATTCACAGTTTTGTCCAGGGGTAACAATTTAGATTGCTTACCGCTACTCCCTTTCCCGAAAACATCCCGGGGACCGTCTGTAGTTTCGGCCGTACTACGACATCAGAGGAGCGCCGCTCGTGGGTAACCAACTTGTCGCTGCCTTCCACAGCCTCCTGGCTAGTCGAACGAGGAGCATCCAATCCCCTTGGAAGAGCCAATTTCCCAGATGCAGGTTGGGTCCTAGCGCCGGTCGCCGTCTCCTTCAACACATTTTTCCACGGAGGCATCCCGGCCAGCCAGCCCCCGAGCAGGGTATTCCAGACGAACAGATGCGAGCAGCTCCTGATCCGATGAATGCTGAATGAAAAAGCCACTGCTGCACGTCGGAAAAGTAAGTAAAAATATAGCTGCTTACTCATCCAGCCTGCTTTCATCGATAATTCCAAGTAAACATTTCTTCGTTCCGAGGTTTCATTAGCCTTAAAAGCAGAGTGATCGGGGAGAGACGCTCACAGCACTCACACAGCCGCCATCTTGCCTCCCCATTATTATTTGCCATTTATATCGACCCCTTGATCAGGCAAATTTTAAATAACCCAAAAATAAATCCTGTAATTGCCAAAGGGGGGGCTGTGAAAATTTTAGCATATGCCGACGATTTGGCCATTATAACAGCTACTCCCGGGATCGCCATGGAAGAATTAAAAAGCTTAACTTCACAGTTTAGTAAAGTCTCGGGATATCATTTAAATGAACATAAAACTCAAATTGTTATAAATGAGAAAATTATTTTTTGGATCATAGAGTAGTACCAACTGCCAGATATTTGGGTATTGAGATTAGCTCTAAAGTTGAAGTTATTGTTGAAAGTAATTTTAAACCTTTGCTACAGAGACTCAAGGCTGATTCCCAAAGGATAAATAATCTTCATCTGACTTTGATTGGGAGATGCAACGTAATTAAAATGATATTTTTACCTAAGGTCCTTTATTATTTTAGAGCAATCCCGTTAGAGATTAATAAATCTTGGTTCATTAAGCTAAATCAAATAGTCTCTTGGTTCTTGTGGGCTGGACTGCGCCCTCGTAGGGCTCTTAGATATATGACGTTAACTAGAGACCGGGAGGGTGGTCTGTACCAAATTTTCAAATCTATATTGGGCTTCCGCCCTGCAGCAAATGGTGGAATTATTAAGGGCGAGAACCTTGGATTCGGGGGACTTCCATCTACCGCTTAATCTATGGGGCCGAATCTAGAGGGCTCCTAATGCGCCAGATAGACTATGCCTATTTTAAGAGGGTTAAATTCAAGGTTTTACTAGGGGCGTTCCGGGTCTGGATGGCTGTACGGAAAACGTTTTCGATAGGGAGGATACATAGGTATTCCCCCTTGATAACAATAAATTACTTCCGTTATATTTCAAGATGCATATTTTAAAGATTGGAATATGAAAGGAATTTTGTTCATAGACAATTTAATCTCTGAAATGGGAATACTCCCTTTTGATGAAATTAAGGAGAAATATGATATTGGCAATAATCATTTCTTTAAATACCTCCAGGTAAGGGATTTTCTAACTAAAAAGATAATTTCTTGTAACAGAATCCCTCTTTTAGATTTGATTTTAGGGGGTAAATCTACAATGGCCTTACTTTATAAACTTATTAATGCAGGGATGGGGGATGATATGGCTAAACACCTTGCGAGGTGGCATACGACGTTACAAGCAGAGCAGGGAGAATGTCAAGATTCTCTTTTGTATAGTCAGATATCATGTATATCAGCAAGCTTGCAAGCCCAATGCTTTAAGACATGGTGTAATCTTTATATTACCCCGGCTCGAATTTATAGGTGGGGCGGGACCTCTGGGGTACATTGTTCCCGATGTGGGACATTGGCGGCTGATAGTATACATATGTTTGCGACCTGTCCAAATCTTTCTCAACTTTTGCCCCAAATTGAACATCGTCTTGAGTCTATATTAGGATATTCTGTTATACTTTCCCCCAGTTAATTTTATTAGGAATAAACAAACAGGTATTGGCCGAATCCGATAGGAAATTTTTGTATATATCAATGGCTGTATTTAGGCTCAGTTTGGCTAGTGCCTGGCTCGATTCCAACCCTCCCACTGTACATGTATGGTTTGGCAAATTACTTGCTACTTATAAATGGGAGATCTCGGTATTTAAAAGAAGGGGAAGTCGGGCTAACACAAGGGGGCTAAAGATTTGGGAGCCACTAACCAGGTGGTTAGGTGAAGAGGGGATTAAGCGACATTTTGATGTGTTAAGCCCAGGGAATTTAGGATTTAAACACAGAGGTTGTTTAGTTTTCTTTTTCTCTTTTCTTTTTCTTTGGGTTTTTTTTCTCTTTGGTTGGTTCCACCCGGGAGGGGAGGGAGGGCGGGGGAACGCTTTAAAAAATGGGGTATCAGTTATTTTCCGTTTATCATATGTGATTCATGTCTGTTCTGATTCCTTAATAAAAAATTTAAATTAAAAAAAAAAAGAGAATATTGTTTCATCTGTTGTTGATATTGTACAAGATGATGTGTCTGTGTTATATCATGGTCAGAATCAATTGCGTTCGGTAATGCAGTTTGCGTGGACGTTGCAAACATTGAAAATGGGCAAAGTTCTATGGCATTTTTAAACACGTCTGCCTTGTTCTTGCCATTTAATTTAACTGAAAAACAGCAATTCATGTCCATGAAAGATGCAACATACACTCTCTTACATATCGAAAAGATAGAGCTGTTACCATTCTCTGTGGCGGAGACTGACTCTGCAAAGTGGCTAGTTCACGGGGTTATCGCTTTGCCTTTTTCTTTATTTGAGTTCAGTTCATGCATGAGACATTATCCTGTTGGCCGTTTTCAGCCTTTAGGCAGTGCCTTCTTGCATGAACTTTGGTCCCTGCCTTTCATGTACAGATGCCTTAGGGACGGAAAGGAGGTCTTTCTCACAGGAGAGTCTTGCGATTCTACAGTGGGTCATTCCCTAATTTGTAAAAACATTAAATTGCCCGGGGCTTGTAATGTTTCTGCTCCGAATCTTGCTTGTGTTTTGAAGGGCATTCCAGCACTTGTTATATCACCTACTTTCACTATGCTTGCAAATGGTAGCTATCTGCTTCTGAATAATCAAGACTACTGTGGAATGCAGGCAGGCATCCCCTACATTGTAACGGTTTCACACCGTGTTGTGTGCTGAAAAATTGTGCTTTTTCCACCCCCGCACGAAATGATAGATAGTTCCATTTGGCCTTCCATACCCACTTTGAAGGCGGATTTCAATAAATTGAGCAGAATAAAGGCGCTATTATTAAACCAGGAGGTTATGCTCACTTCCGCACGGGAGACCTTCGTCCTCCAGGTGGCTAGTACCCACAGTGAGATACAGGCTCTTTTGAACACGAACCTCCCACAACATTTCGGTGAACTGATTCACCGCTTATTCAATGCTTCTAATACCGAAGGTCTTGTGCACTTTTTTAAAGTTGTGGGCTCTGGCCTTTTAACCTCCTTTCAAACTATATTTGGTGTAATTCCGGCTTTCATTCATTCAATTTTTTCCAGCGTCTTTGGCGGCTTCCCGTTGATCCTAGCCTTAGCTGCTGGAATATTATTTTTAATTTGTTTGCTGCGCAATGGCTGCACTTCCTGGGGGCCTACTCGACCAAGGTCGACTCCGGATGCTCCGTGAACGCATGCTCAACAGCTTCTGCATCCTACCATTGGCGACACTCGGCGTGTCCTATAGACTTTCTTTTCGCTTTGCGTATTTCACTTGCGTGCAACCTGTGATGTCTTGCTTACGATGTCCTTTCTCTTGGTCCTTGGATGTTTGCCTCTCCAATACGTCTCAGTCGGACCCGGATTTTGGCCAGTTGATGGGCCCCTTAGTGCCCATGAACGGGAATGTTCCGGCACTGGATTGATGGTGCGTGCGGCTGCACTTGGGGTTTTGGCGCAATGGGATATCTGGGCGGCTGCTCAGAATCTCCTACAACGAAGTTATATTGAGTATCACGCAAGTTGTCCCGCAATGCTGATCACTGCTCCCTATTATGGGGAACATGAATGCAGTTTTAATTTGTTGAATTGGATGGCATCTCTTTTTTCAGACGACACCAATGATGTCCTCTTGGAAGGTGTGGCAGTTTTCTGCGCTTACACTTTATTGGATTAGGGGCCTTAGCTTTCAATGAACTGCATTTCTGGATTTTTTTTTATTGTCTTGTAGTGCCCTAAATTTCTAGACCTATCTGGAATTTTTTTTTATCCTGAACTTTTTTTCCATTCACTGTCCTTCATGGGGACTTTCCATAAATAGACGTTTACATTCTGCTCCATCTATTTGAACTCTGTTTTCTTCCTATGTCTTGGCCTATGGACTGACCAGGGGAGGGTGTAGTGTGGTTTGTGGCCTCATTGTCTACATTGCTAAGTTAGCTTAGGCCTGGCTGCCATGATGCCTTTTTTGCACACGTTACTCTGTGACTTTGTTTTTCCAGACTCTGCTTGTGCCCGGCTATATTAGAACTGTCTGCCTTTTTGCCTTTCACCTTTTCTCATGTTCCCTGTGGGTTTCGTCTGCACACCATGTACAAGGTCGAAAAACAACGTCCCTTGTTATTGCTGATCTGGTCAGCCCCTCGCACTTAGACATAACACGAAGTACAGCTGCATTGGAGAAATTCGAGTGCTTTTAATATTGTGATCTCCCTGTTGGTGGCACTTGGAGAAAAATCTTTCCAGGGAGAAGAGCTGTGCTTGTCTGATGATGTAAACCTTGCATCTAGATATTGAGGTATGGGGGTCCGCCTGACAAAGCCCAGAGGTCTTCTATTTTTATAATAAACTAGTTACTAGCACGGGGAGGGTGGTAAGGCAATTTAGCCCTATATACACTGTCTTTATAAAATGCTGTCCCCGTTTGTATTCTATGGAATTGTAACCATGCTTACTATTTAATCGTTATGCATTATGCTGATAGTACTGGCACGTGTACTTCATCTTAGAGCACGATAGTTGAAATAAACATTTTAAACTATACTGTGTCTCTTATTATGCACGTTGTGGACAAGTATAAGTGAGTAATAAAAGAGTGTTCTTGCTCCCGCGATTCCTGAGAGAGTCCGTGTTCTGGGATGTCTAATCATTGGTAGCTTCGCTGAAGTACGGAGAACGAATGAGACGCTAAAGCTAGTCGGATTGGGATTGTGGGTACTAAGGTGCATGGTTGGTACACCACTATACACCGAGGTCCTATTTTCATGTGCATAGCTCTGTATATGTGCAGAATCCCCGCAACACACCTCTATCAGGAAGGGGTAGCATTTTGACACATTCCCAAGACTGCCTGTCTTGGTGAATTTAAGAATGCGCCGAAATACATCGGTGGATGCATGGGAACACCCACTCTCTACCTATGTAATTCCTTCCCAGTGCAGAGTAATACAAGGGAGCGACTTGTACTGCCTTACATTACTCCAGATTTACCAGGCAATGCAGGGCCACACAAGGTGGCCTTGTGTGGCTTGGTAAATCTGACTTAAGGATTGCGTTGCCCTTGCGTCACCATATGTGACGCAAAGACAATGCAGTCTTATGACACGTCTGGCCCTGGGTGTAGAAAATACAGGAATATTCTCCAGAATTTGCCTTTTCGGAACTATGAACCAAATCCACATGTAAATGAATTACTGCATCTTTTCCACTTGGTAAAGTTCATCAAGTTTCGAAAATTCACAAGGGCAAAATTGCAAGGGTATGGTGCTTACAGCAAATCATGGAATTCTAACCCCTGGGCTAAAAGGGGTTTGCACAGCCGATTTTACCAAATTACCGGGAACGAGGGCCTAAGCGATTTGAAAACTTTCATCACTGGTACAGCCACAGTGTGCAATGCTGCGCACAAGTAGCAGGGCCGGACTGGCTGTAGCGGGCACCGGGTATTTTCCCAGTGGGCCGCCAGGGTAGGGGCCAGTTTTGGACCCCTGGGGGGCCAAGCAGCTGCAGTGTTTTCCAAACCCATTCCCCCTCACCCCCTTCCCCCCCACCGGCCGGCCCTACTGAATTGCCAGGGTCAGTTTGTGTTCCCATACCGGCCCTGACAGATAGGCACACATTCCAGGAAGATAGTTCTAAGGGTGAACAAATAGCTTGCCGTTACCCTCACATCCCACTCTGGAAAAAAAAGACTGTGCAGATTGGGAAGTGCTGGACTTGGCCCATTCTGCAGCGTATTTCCCAAACGTTTTGCCTTCACTCCTCCTATTTTTGTGGAATTTATTTTGTTTGGCCTTAGGAATCTTCACACTTTACCACTGCTAACTGAAACTAAAGTGCTCTCTCTTTATAGCATGTTAGTTTGGTTTATACCCAATTGGCAAATTTAATTTACTTGTAAGTCCCTAGTAATGGAGCACTACCTATGCCCAGGGCCTGTTAAATTAAATGCTACTACTGGGCGTGCAGCCCTGATTGTGCCACCCACTTTAGTAGCAACTTAAATATGTCTCAGGCTTGCCATTGCAGAGCCTGTATGTGCAGTTTTAAACTGCCATTTTGACCTGGCAAAATAAACCTTTTGCTAGGCCCAAACCTTCCTTTTTTTTTTTTTTTTTCTTTTTTTTGGGGTCCCTCCTTATCCAGTGTGCTAGCGGTTCCAGAGCTAGGGCAAACAGGAGAGGGGACAGGGGGAAACCCTGTCTAGTGCCCCTCCTCAGGGGAAAGGATCTAGACACCGCCCCATTGACTCTTACCCTGGCCACTGGTAGTACATATAACAATTTCACCCAGCTACAAAAGATCGGCCCACATCCCAGCCGCTGTAGGACCATGAATAGGTAAGGCCATTCAATACTGTCGAAGGCCATGGAGGCGTCCAAGGCCACCGCCGCCGCCTGGGTGGACCCGACTCCTTCTGTCAAGTGGAGTACCCCGTACAGCCTTCGTAGGTTATGGCGGGTGCTCCTCCGGGGCATGAACACGGATTGGTCTATGTGCACTAGGTCTGCTATAACTGACACCAACCGCTCTGCCAGGACTTTGGCTAGGACCTTAGCTTCCGCGTTTATTAGTGAGATCGGACGGTATGAGTCACACCGGTCTGGGGGCTTCCCTGTTTTGTGGATTGTCACTATCATGGCTTCCCTCTGGTCCGGGGGGAGCCGCCCCACTTCGCGTGCCTCGGTGAACATCCGCAGTAGGGGAGCTCATATCACCGCCGCCTGGCGTTGGTAAATCTCGATCGGGAGCCCGTTGGGCCCAGCCGCTTTACCGGACTGTAGAGCGTTCAGAGCTATTCCTAGTTCCTCCTCCGTGATATCGGCCTCGAGTCTCTCTCTTGCCTCCGAGGACAGCATGGGCAGCGCGAAGTCGCGCAGGAATTCCTCGCAGTCCGATTCGGTCCTCGTGCAGACCGGCGAATAAACCCTCTCAAAGTGTGCCGCGAAGGCTTCGGCCATCTCCCCACTGGTGGAACATAAGGTCCCTGATTCATCTCGCACCCCGACTACCCAGGAGCGCTCTCTGTCTCGGCGATCCAGCCACGCTAGGAGCTTCAGCCCCTTATCCCCAACGTCGTACAACCGATGTTGCGTGGCCAGTGCATATGCTCGCGCTTCTCCCTCCGCCAGTGCCTTAAGGTCCCTCTGCTTCAGAGCCAAGTTGTGTCGCAGCTCCGCCGACCCCGTCAATGCGGGATCACGGGTTAGTGTCTCTACCTCCTGCTCAAGCCGTCGGATCTGTAGGGATTCCTCTTTTTTCTGCCCCCCAATTAATGCTTGCGCCTGTCCCCGCAGAACTGCCTTGTACGCCTCCCATATAGTGACCTGGGAGTCCACAGAACCCCGATTCTCCTCGAAGTATAACTGGGACCCCTCGCGAAGCTTGTCACTGATGGCCGGATCTCGGAGATGCCAGGGGTCTATTCTTGGATATGCAGCCCTATGCACCTCTGGGCCTCGGAGAGTAACGCATACTGGTGAGTGGTCTGAGATCCCACGCGCCATGTGTCTGGTATCCGTGAAGTCCCCCATATGTGTGAGTCGGGTAAAAAAAAGATCAATTCTGGAGAAGGACCCGTGCCTAGCCGAGTAAAACGTGTATTCCCTGAGCTGAGGGTGGTGAGCCCGCCATATGTCGCACATGCAGAGGGCCTCGATGAAGCCCGCCAGGCCTCGCTCATCCCGTGCACCCGCTGGAGAGTTAGATCGATCTAGGGATGGGTTCATTGCAGCGTTTGTGTCCCCTCCCAGGAGGAGAGTACCCGACGGGAGATCCGCTAGAAAGGCACCCAGCTTAGGTAGAAAGGTGGAATGTAGGCCTGGTGGGAGGTAGCAGGAGCAGAGTACCACCGAGCGCCCCTCCCAGGCACCCACTGCCGCTACTAGACATCCAGTGTCGTCCTCCCATGTACCAGTTATAACCAGGGGTAGGGCGCTGCGCACCAGGATACCCACTCCTCGGGCCCCGGAAGTGTACCCTGCGTGTGCAATCATTTTATAACCAAAGCGGTCTAGGGCCCTACACCTATTCCCCCGCAAATGCGACTCTTGGATCAGGACTACGTCCGGGGCGTGCCTCTTTAGGTGTTGTAGCACCAGTGTGCGCTTTATTTTGTTGCCCAACCCATTGACGTTCCAGGTCCATATCCGCAGGCTAACTGGGTCCCCCATTTTCCTGAGGTAGTAACAGTCGCACTTCTCCCCTTCTACCCCCTGTCTTGTCGCCAGCCATGAACTGCCTCTGTGGATTGCTATTGTGGTCTCGAGCTAACGCCCCCTACCCCCAAGGAAAAAACAAACCCCTCCCCCACACCCCACTCCCTGCATCCCTGCTAGGTGAGTCCCCAACCACCCACCCTTGAAACTGGCAGAGTGCCTGTCGCCCCATACAATCAAACACGAACGAAGAAACAGGGCTGCGCGCCTGCAGCCAGCATGAAGATATACTTATTAATTAACTACAACAAGTGCCCATTTGTTCAGAGCTCAGCAGGACGCCCGATATCCAAGTCCCCTCAGTCCGCCCGGGCTGCGCCCCAGGATTGTCCCAGTCGGGATGAGTCTGGCTCGGTGTATCCAACTATTTACAAGGGGCACCAACCCGCTCTCTTCTGCTAATAAGGAGCTACCTCATCCCCCATTGCCCCGCAGTGTGTCCAGTGAAGCTCCTCTCCCGCAGAGGCCAGATCCCAGTCTATGATTTGCCCCTTCCCATAGTCACTTATCTGGCCGCTGATCCGGTCTCTGGCCGTTGGGTCACCTCCAATCCTCGGATTCAGCCTCAGTAGACTGCTGGTACGGGTCGGGACGTTCCTGTCTGCCTCTCCGACCCACTGCTCGCCAGCCCTCGAGCCAGTCACTCGCCTCTTCTGGCGTGTCGAAGAAGTATGCTTTTCCGTCGTCTAGGATCTTGAACCTGGCAGGGAACAGCATCATATACTTTACCCCCTGTTCGCGGAGGGCCCTCTTCACTCCATCAAAGGAGCGCCTCTGACGCTGGACCCGAAGGGTGAAATCCGGGAAAAAGCGAATGGTGGCATTCTCAATGTGCAGGTCCCCGGTTGTGCGTGCAGCCTGCAGGATGGCGTCTCTGTCCCGGAAATTTAGGATGCGAGCGATGATGGTGCGCGGGGGGGCTCCCGGCCTTGGTTTTCCACCCAGCGCCCGGTGTGCCCTCTCGACGGAGAAGAAATTTGACAGTCTTTTGGGCTTCAGGTGCTTGAGTACCAGATCTTCGATAAACCAGTCCGCCGACTGTCCTTCCATTCCCTCCGGGACCCCCACGACGCGTATGTTATTGCGCCGGGCCCTACCTTCTTGGTCTTCAAGGCGGGCATAGATGGTTTCCTGGTTTTTAGTGAGGGAGGCCACTTGCTCCTCCAGCCGCTTAGTTTTGGCCTGGAGGCTCCCAATGCCCGTTTCCGCCGCTGAAACCTTCTCCGACATATTTCTGAAGTCGGCTCGTAGGAGGTTCACCTCCTCTGTCACGGAGTCCAATTTTGGCTCATGGGTGCCTCTAAAGTCTCTGATGGCCCGCATTATATCCTTGAGGGAAGGGTCCGGGTCGCTGTCTATCTCGTGCAGGCCTCCTCCCACCGCTTCGTCCTCGCGACCCATGGCGACCGTATATTTATCGATCTGGTTCGCCTGGCCTGGGCCCGATGATTTGGTGCGGCCCATGTCTGCACACCCAGGTCTCGCCTACTGGTGTCCGGCCGGACAGCTAAACAACTGCCTGCCGCTGTCTGCTGCTGCACTCCCGGCTGCGTGGTCGTGTGGTCTGAGAGCGTCCGGTCCCCAGCCGCCACTGCGCACACCACTCGTGCGTGTTCTTCTACTCCGAGGCCCACCTTCCCGGGGCGACCGGAGGGTCCAAGCGGCCCCTGTCTGCGACCTCGCTGGCTGCCCCCGGCTTCCAGGAAACAGGGCTGCCCCCCGGGCGAGAGACCTCAACAGCCCCATCTCCCCCCGTCGGCCAGGGGGGTCCAGGTATCACGATGTTTCGCTGTTGCACAGGCCTGCACTACGCTTGCGTGCCCCTTGTGCCGGTCGTGCGGTGGGTAAGGCAGTCCGCCTAATCTCCCGGCCATCCTCAGTTATCGGACAGCCTGGTGTCACCCGCAGCGTCCCTCAGCTCACGGGGGTCCGCCGCACTCTCACCCGCTGTGCCCCCACACTCTTCAGTTCACTAGGGCGCTGGGAACGGTCCGATGTACTCGCGCACTGCAGACAAGCTGTGGACCGGATCCGCCGTAGTATACGGCTCCACTGTGATCTGTTGTACCTCTGCAGTGCTCGCAGCTGTGCCACTTCCCAGGTTCTAGGCACTGCCTGTAGCGTCGCTCTGCTGTCCGGGCCCACGGTGTGAGCGTTTACCGCTGCTCCTCCCTGTGCATCCGTCCCACTGCCTGAGCGCCGGAGGGAGTTCGAGGGGTCTAGTGCTTACACAGTGCCGGCCGCCATCTTAGGGTCAGTTCTGCCGCCGTCGGTCACCGGGCACTCCTGCCATTAGACGGTGTTGCTTCGGCCCCTAAACCCCTCTAGGTGTAGCGCCACTATTCCGGCGCTCGATGCGGTCGTCTGGGGTCCCGCCAATTGCCGGATTCTGCCGGATGTCTGGGCTAAATCGCCGATCGCAAGCGCACCGCGATCAACCTGCGGCCATCTTCTGCGGCTGCAAGCCACGCCCCCCAAACCTTCCTTTTTAATATATATAAATTAGCCCTAGGGTAGGTCCTGGACAGCTCTGAGGGCAGGGTGCAATGTATTTAAAAAGTAAGACATGTATTTTTAAGTTTTACATGTCTTGCTAGTGAAAAACTCTCAAATTCATTTTTTACTACTGCAAGGCCCACCTCTCTCATAAGATTACATTTTAAAAGTGTAATTTCTGGAGCAGCGTAATTTTTATACTAACCCGAGATACTGTAGGAGTGCGTCATAATCATTTCTAGCCAGCACTCAAATATATTCTGTGTGAATAATGCTACTAAGAGAAGATGGGGCATTGTATATTTAAAGTAGTCCATGTAACAGCTAATGAGATATATAATGGTATGCCTAAAAAAGTGAGTATTAGAAATTCCTGCAATACTTATGTTATATTCTAAGAGAAAGCTAAGGTTATAATGTGTCTCATGTGAAGCTGATGACATAGTGTATGTGTAGACTGTTTAAACATTTATACATGTAGCAAGGAAATATATTCCTATTGGTGTATTTTGAAGTGACAACACTTACGTAATAATTTGAAATGTATGCATTCATTAAGAAACTGCATTTGTTATATGTTTGGAAATGTGCATATATTCATAACCCTGTGCACTATTATTTTGACATAATTTTGCAGCCTCAAGTATAGTTTCAGCACAAGTTAAGGTTTCTAGTACAACATTTAATTCATATTTCAACCTTCACTGTAGAATGTATTTGCTTGCATTTTTTTTATTCTATTGCAGGTGCAAACAAAGCTTCACTATTTAGTAAAGGAGGGTTTGTGCTTTAGTCAGATAGCGAGGTATGTGAAGCAGCAGCGTCGAGTCCCCCACTGCTCTCAGAGCAGTGCAAAGGAAAAAATAAAATGATAATACTAAAACATTATTATCCTTTTATTATTAGTGGAGTTTGGAGCAGGTTAGGGTGGGTGGGGCTGGGCTCGCCCCATCCGAGAGAGAAGTGGTATATTTGCACCTTAAGGGGGATATTCTCAAGAACGTGTGATAATTATCGCAAAATTAGATAAACGCAACTTTGCACATCGCAGTCCATCGCGGGAAAATAACACTGTGTTAACGTTATATTCACAACCCAGCGGCACCAATCGATAGTCACACGATAACGCGCCGAATTACCGTGTTTAAATTAACGCGATGCCGAAAAAATGCAAAACACAAATGCGAAAAAGTTGCGA